>JARQOC010000004.1:281887729-282487729 GCA_033576535.1 Allobates femoralis | reverse complement strand
TCACCGTGGCCCTGATCCATTCCGCCTTGACTGCTGTAATTCTTTATTAGCTGGCCTCCCCCGCATTAAGCTTTCCCCTCTCCAGTCTATCCTCAATGCAGACGCCAGGATCACCTATCTAGCAAACCGTTACTCAGATGTTTCTGCTCTGTGCCAGTCACTGCATTGGCTACCCGTACACTATAGAATCCAATTCAAATTGCTCGCTGTCACCCACAAAGCTATTCATGGTGCGGCACCTCCTTACCTCTCAACCCTCATCTCTGTCTACCACCGCACCCGTCCCCTTCGCTCTGAATGTGACCTCAGACTAACATCGGCATTAATCGAACCTCCCATTCCCGACAAGACATCTCTCGAGCTGCACCAATCCTCTGGAATGCTCTACCCCAAGAAATTAGGACCATCCATAACTTGCATAGCTTCAGACGCTCCCTGAAAACACACCTCTTCAGGGCGGCCTATCCTTCTCCCTAACAATAGTCATTTAGACTTAAGATATTCATTGTTATAAGCCCCTGTACTTTGTGTTTCCATCCCGTCTTAGATTGTAAGCTCGTTCAAGCAGGGTCACCTTTATTTTTTGCCTTTTTATTGTATTTCCTACGTCTATTCTATGTTTATTGTATGTAACTACTGTTCTGTATTACCTACCATTCTGTATCGCATATTCTTATATGTACCATTGTACTGCAAAGCGCTGCGGAATATGTTGGCGCTATACAAATAAAGTTTTATTATTAAGTTTTATTATAATGTACCGCCATATACTATAGCGTTGCTATATATGTACTGTAATGTACTGCCATATACTATAGTACGGCTATACATGTACTGTAATGTACCGTCATATACCATAGTGCTGCTATACATGTACTGTAATGTACCACCATATACATAGCGTTGCTATACATGTACTTAATGTACCGCCATATACATAGGTTTCTATACATGTGCTGTAATGTACCACCATATACCATAGTGTGCTCTACATGTACTATAATGTACCGCCATATCTAGACTTATAACATTGCCTAATAACATATACTGTGTGTACCGCCAATATATACGCATACATTACTATAATGTACCTGCCATATACTATAGTGCTGCTATACATGTGCTGTAATAGTACCTCCATATACTATAGTCTGCTATACATGTACTGTAATGTACGCCATATACATAGCGCTGCTATACATGTACTGTAATGTACCGCCATATACTATAGTGCTGCTATACATGTACTGTAATGTACTGCCATATACCTATAGCGTTGCCTATACATGTGTTGTAATGTACCGCCATATACCATAGTGCTGCTCTACATGTACTTAATGTACCGCCATATACTATAGCGTCTGCTATACATGTACTTAATGTACCGCCATATATTCATGCTAACGTGCTGTAACATGTACTGCCATATACTATAGTGCTGCTATACATGTACTATAATGTACCGCCATATACTATAGCATTGCTATACATGTGCTGTCATGTACTGCCATATACCATAGTGCTGCTCTACATGTACTATAATGTACCGCCATATACTATAGCGTTGCTATACATGTACTGTAATGTACCGCCATATACCATAGCGCTGCTATACATGTGCTGTAATGTACCGCCATATACCATAGCGCTGCTATATATATATATATATATATATATATATATAAACAGTATATAAATATATATATATATGTAGTTCACTCACGTTGACTAAACAAGTTCTGTCAGTCACAGTATGTCAACTATATACATATTCTGCGTTAGAATCGGGCCACCATATAGTACTGTATAAATGAAAAGATGAGCTAACAATCCATGTTGACCTCTTTGCTATACAACCTCAACCCCCCTACCCCACAATGAACATATAATTGAAATAGGTTATTTGATGGATAGCTGAAATGGACTGTGTACAGAGCGAAAAACAGCCTGGGTGTTGACACATTTATCTCCTGTGTAAATAAGTATTTCCTGGCTTCAATGCTACACAGGCTGCCAGGATGGAGCCAGACACCCGATATAAATATCATTTTTTTTTTTTTGGCAAGTTGAGGTCCTAAAAATATGAGACATATATTTTCGGCATTGTGACACAATGCATACGCTTGCATCGCTGTGCAGTTTACCGATCAGCTCAGAATTATTATCAGCCTGATAGGCATAGTCTCATATCTAGTATGCTATGTGACGACACTGCATTTTTCCCGCATTTATCCTGCTTTTTTTTTTCACAAATACGCTGCACAGCACATTCCCTGCAAAGTGTATTCGAAATTAGAAGTGTTGTGCCCACACTGCAGATTTTCCCACAACGAAAATGGCGCACATTTTACCACTGAAAAATCTGTATCATATCAATTCTTAGTGCAGATTTTGCCACAATTTTTCCTTAGATCTAACTGCTAGTTCCCAAATATGCAGCACTGTTCACAAAGTATTTGCTGTGGATTTGGTGTGAATTTTACTCTGATGACATGGGGCTCTGCTGTATTTTCGGTCACCAGCAGGCCGATATGGGCTGTCACCTACCCCTAGCTGCCTAGTTTTACCTGGCTGGTAATCAAAATACAGGAGAACCCTTTTTTCATTATTATATCTTGAAATAATGAAAAAAAAAATGACATGGAGCTTCACTGTTTTTTTCAGTTTCCAGGCAGGTACAACTAGGTAACTGGGGACTAGAATTGTCAACATGGGGAAGCCCAAGTGTTCTGGCCCCCCACGCTGCAAATTGCAGCTGGCAGCTTTCATCAACACACCATTTTCCGAAGCTGTACTTAACTCTTCCAGCTGCCCTGTGTCAAACTGGGTAATAAAGGGGTAATGCCAGCTGCCACTGGTTCATTATGTCAGGCCAATGTTAGACCCTGGCATTCTGACTCTCTAGTAAATAATACACCACACAGAAAAATAATTTTATTTGATCAAAAAACACAAACACATACCTCATTTCCATCTTTATAATCCCTCACAAACCCTCCACGATCCTCTGCGACAAATGTTCACGGTGGGACCCAAAATTGACTGAGTTTTGGCTTCCGCCGTGAGAGTTATGACATCATGGTCACCTGAGGTCAGGTAGAGCGACGCGGCTCTCGGACTTGAGGTCAACTTTTCCACATAACACCGCTCACAGTGAGACCCAAAAGTAGTGCGATTCGGGTCCCCCTGTGACACGGGAAAGGTCACCTCAGGTCAGAGGTGTATTCCAATAATTTTTATTAGGTTTTTTAAGGGGTTTAACAAAAGAGGTTAAAACAACAACACACAAATAAACAAACCATATAAATAAAAGGAGGGAGGAAGGAGAGGAAAGGAAAAGTTTTGTAGGGGTAGGGTGAAAGATAAGGGAGAATTTACCCTTTTAAACAAAAGGGAGGGAATGATGAGCATAATGCTAAACATAGTTATATTACGATTTGTTAATAGATACGGTATATACAAACTTACAGTACAATACAGACAACACTAAAATTACTTATTGACGTGTTACTGATAATCCATTCTAGTATAGTATAGTCTAGATTGTCCAACTAGAAAAATGTAGCTTGTTCTATAGTTCAGATGTGTATAATTGTATCAGAGTTTAGTGTGATGCATATTAATCCATACAAGTTGCTTAGTCTTTATTGTTTAGTTCAAATTAGTCTAGTAGTGAGTTACTGGGTCCCAACCATTGCTTAGATCTTCTACACCTGTAAAGGAATAAGGTTAAAAAAACAAAACAAAAAAAAAACATGTTAACATACACATTATAAATTATTTTTTGTATCTTCTATTATGCTTGCCAGGATCAGGAGCCGGTCCTAGAACCCCGGGAGGGAAGAGGGGAGGGGGAATTCGGTTCAAGTTTCCATTAGTAAAAAGTTGACCTTTACCACCATAACATCCTATAGAGAGGAGAATCAACATTTCTACTTAGATGAAGTTGTAATCTGTATTTCTAAGATTTTGTAATTCCAATTGTAATCCTGGGTTGGTTCTGAAGAAGGCTGAAAGGAAGCAAAAGTCTGATTCGTCATTATTATTTATTTATATAGCGCCATTAAATTCCATGGCGCTTTACATGCTAAAAGGGCAGACAAGTACAATAAATGTGGACAATTTGGTTGTACAGATACAAGAGGGGAGAAGATCCTGTCCGCGAGGGCTCACAATCTACGAGGGGCGGGTGGGGTACAGTAGGAGGGAGGGGGAGGTGCAGGTCGTGAGGCAGTGCAGTGGACTGGGTCTCATAGGAAGTTGTAGGCTTGGCGGAAGAGGTGGGTCTTTAGGCTTCTTTTGAAGGTTCCCAGGGTAGGAGAATGTCTGATATGTTGGGGCAGAGAGTATGGGGGATGCCTGGGAGAAATCCAGAATGCGGTTGTGCGAAGAAGAGATGAGGGGGGAGCAGAGGAGGAGTTCTTGGGAGGATCGCAGGTTGCACGAGGGTAGTTATCGGGAGACCATGTCGGAAATGTATGGTGGGGACAGGTTGTTGATGGCTTTGTATGTCATGGTTAATGTTTTAAACCAGGATCTCTGGGAAGCAGGGAGCCAATAAAGGGCTTGGCAGAGGGGAAAAACAGGGGAGTAGTGGGAGGACAGATGGATTAGACGGGTAGCGGAGTTTAGGATAGATTGGAGAGGTGCAAGGGAGGTAGCAGGGAGGCCGGAGAGCAAGAGGTTGCAATAGTCGAGGCGGGAGATGATAAGAGCATGAATAAGGGTTTTAGCAGTGTTGTGGTCAAGAAAAGTGCGGATCCGGGAGATGTTTTTGAGCTGGAGATGGCAGGAGGTGGCGAGGGTCTAGATGTGGGGCTTGAAGGAGAGGGAAGAGTTGAGGACAACCCGAGGCACTTGGCATGGGGGACTTGGGAGAGAGACCAGTCATTGTTGACGATGGATAGATCGGATAGTAAGGGTGAGCAGCTTGGGGGAAGACGATGAACTCGCTTTTGTCCATGTTCAGCTTAAGGAAGCGAGCGGAGAAGAAGGATGAGATGGCAGACAGGCATTGTGGAATTTTGGATAGTAGGGAGGCGATGTCAGGTCCAGACAGGTAGATTTGGGTGTCGTTGGTGTAGAGGTGGTACTGAAGGCCGTGGGACAATGAGTTGCCCTAGGCTGAGAGTGTATATTGAGAAAAGTAACGATCCCAGAACCTAGCCCTGGGGGACCCAGACAGATAGGAGGTAGGGTGAAGAGGAGGTGTGGGAGTGGGTGACGCTGAAGGTCCAGTCCGTTAAGTATGAGCAGATCCAAGAGAGGGCAAGGTCCGTGATGCCAAGAGATTCCAGGATCTAAAGTAGAAGGGAGTGGTCAGCAGTGTCGAAGGCAGCGGATAGGTCGAGGAGGAGGAGGACAGAGTAGTGACGTTTGCTTTTGGCAGTTAGTAGGTCATTGGTGACTTTGGTCAGGGCAGTTTCAGTGGAGTAGAGGAGTCGGAAGCCAGATTGCAGGCGGTCGAAGAAGAAGCAGGAGGAGAGGTCAGAGGACAGCTCAGAATGTACATGCTGTTCAAGTAGTTTAGAGGCGAAAGGGAGGAGAGATATGGGGCGATAGTTGGAGACAGATGTGGGGACGAGGTAGAGTTTATTGAGGATGGATGTGATCAGGGCATGTTTGAAGGCTGAGGGGAAGGTGGAAGTGGTGATAGGTTAAAAAGATGAGTTAGGGCTGGGATGATAACAGAGGTGAGGTTGGGAATGAGGTGGGATGGGAGCGGGTCATGGGCGCTGGTGGTCAGGTGTGATTTTGACAGGAGGGAGGAGAGCTGATCCTCAGTTATGATGAGGAAGCAGCTGGTGGAAAGAGGGCAGTATAGGCAAGAGGAGAGGCTGTGAGGACAGTGGGTCAAAGCTGTCTCTGATTCTGTCAATCTTTTCTTTGAAGAAGGCAAAGTCTTCAGCGGAGATAAGGGGAGAGAGAGGGGCGGCAGGCGGAGTAAGGAATTGAAGGTTTTTAAAAGCTGTTTGGGATTGTGGGACAGGGAAGTTATTAGGGATGAGAAGTAGGTTTGGTTGGCGGCAGCAAGTGCAGCCTTGAAGGCAGTGAGGGACTGTTTGAACAGCGCAAAGTGCTCAGTGGAGTGTGATTTTTTTTTTTTTTCCCCATCTCCTCTCGGCAACCTTGGATGCCCGTCTCAGGTCTTTAGTGGTGTGCCAGGGTTGCCCGTTAGTGCATGGAGCGTGGTGTGTGAGGGGGTGGTTGGGTCGAGGGCCTTGGTTAATGTGGTGTTGTTGAGGGTGGTGGCAGTGTCTGTGTCACATATGGATGTTATGTCGGCGAGACGGAGAAGGGATTCTGAGAGTGAGTGTAGATGGATGTTTTAGGTTTCGGCGGGGGTGATCGAGTTTGCGGAGAGGGGGTGGCTTTGTATGGGAGGTGAGGGAGGTCAGCAGATTGTGGCAGACAGGGGGAGGATTGAGTTTGTGAGGTTAGTGAGGGAGCAAAGACGGGTAAAGATGAGGTCCAGCGTGTGGCCATCTTTGTGGGTGGCAGAGGAGGACCATTGGGAGAGCCCAAAGGAGAAGGTCAGGGAGAAAAGTTGAGAGGCGGTTGGGTGGGCGGTGTCGATGGGGATATTGAAGTCGCCCATAATGATGGTGGGGATGTCAGCAGAGAGGAAATGAAGTAGCCAGGTAGTGAAGTGGTCAAGGAAGGTGGTATTGGATCCAGGGGAGCGGTAGATGACAGCCAGCTGAAGGTTACAGGGGGAGAAGATGCAGACAGAGTGGGCTTCGAAAGACGAGAGAGTTGCAGAGGGAGGCAATGGAAAGGGGGCGAAGGAGCAGGTGTGGAAGAGGAGTATGCAGACACCTCCGCCGTGTTCGTCAGAGGGGCGGGGTGTGTGGGAAAGACTGAATCCGCCATAAGATAGTGCAGCAGGAGAGGTCGTGTCGGAGGGGGTGAGCCAGGTCTCTGTGATGGCAAGGAATGAGAGTTTTTTAGAGATAAGTTTGTGGATGTATGGGAGTTTATTACAGACTGAGTGGGCGTTCCAGAGTGCACCTGGCAGAGAGATTAGGGGAGCAGGGGCTGGGGGAATGGGTCCAAGGTTGGCAACGTTGCGAGGGTGGGTGGTGAGGTTACGAGAGTTGATGATGGGTCGTGGGGGTGGGGTGTAGGTGACTGTCGGGATGTGTTGGGGGGGGGCCGAGATTAGGGGAAATGTCACCAGCGAGCAGGAGGAGCAGGGAGAGGGTTAGCAGGTCGGAGCAGGAGAATTTACGCGGTGGGCGTGCCTGTTTGGAGATGGAGGATTGAAAGTGAAGGAATAGCTCAGAGAATTGGGTGAGGTGGTTAGGTAGCATGGAGGATGAGAGAAGTACTTTATTGCTGGGTGGGGGGATAAGCGGGGGAAGCAGGAAGTGGAGAAGGATGGAAGTGAGAGTGCAAAGGAGTGGAAACATTGTAGATGGTGAGCTGGGGATAAGGGGTAGCGGGGGTCAGACACAGCAGGGGTCCAGTGCAGCAGGAAGAGTTGTAGTGGTGGACGAGTGGTCAGTAGTGAAGAGTAGTCCTGGATGCAATGCTACCGTGGGATGAGCAGCAGTCCAGGGGGAGATGTAGCCGGGGACGAGATTGAGCAGCCTGGGCCAAGATGGTGGAGCCGGGGATGAGAAGATGTAGCGGTGGTCCAGGGTTGAGATCCAGTCCAGCGGTAGATGTAGCTGGGGACCAAATGAAGCAGCCAGAGACTGGATGATGCACCTGGGGACAGGATGATGAGCTGCTGCAGCCGGGGATGAGATGATGCAGCCGGAGGATGAGATGATGGAGTGGTGGGGTGGTGCAGCGACGGGTCAGAAGCAGCCAGTGGTCAGATGTAGTTGGGCGGTCAGGTGCCGCCAGGGGCGAAATGCTGAGGTGCAGTCAGGATCTGATGCAGCTGGGGATCAGATGTAACCAGGGGGGGTCCATGCGGCAGAGGAGTCACTCAGAGACAGATGAGAGGATAAATATATAGAATTTGCGGTGGACGGTGGATGAATAATCCAGGGGGAAAAAAAATGGTGCACTCACCATTATAGATCCATGCAAAGGTCCACATGCAGGAGAGAAATATCCGTGATCTTTCCTCTCTCCATGCAGGAAGAGATTGAAATAAGGTAGTGGTAGAAGGAATTGAGATCCATTTGTAGGCCAATTAAGTGCAAAAGTAATGTCACCCAAGGTTACATAGTCAAAGCAAAAAGTCCAAATAAACTGTTGTTAATAATGTGAGAAGAGAGAGTTATAATCCTGTTGGATATATATCCTGGTCTTTAAGGCTTAATTATATTTAACTATTGTAAAATACCCCGTTCTTCTTCTGGAGATGAGATGGTACATACCCTGACTCCTTATTATACTTGTAATATGACCGAGTGTGTCCACCATTATTTCATTCCAGCATTTAACAGAGCTTTGGTGGTGCTTTGGAATAGTCTTCTTGTTTGTAGTGTTGTTTTGGATAAGTCTTTAACCCCTTAACGACCGCCCACTGTAAATAAATGGCAGCATTTCAGGGTACTTATTCCTTTCAGACGTTAAAATAAGTCAGAAAGGAAAAAGGCCTGTAGCAACCCCCAGTGCCCAAATCTCTCCGGGGTTTCAGCTACCAGAGGAAGCCGCAATAGGCGGGGCCTGTCTGCTGCTGCCTTGTAAATATGCACGCCCCTCTCTGCTTTTAAGAGCCTGGCCGCATCATGAAAGGGGCGGAGTTAATTCGCGTCATGCTGGAGCCCCGCCCCCTTTCATGACGCGGCCAGGCTTTATGCGAGGCAGCAACCTGAGAGTGGCGTGAATAATTACAAGGCAGCAGCCAACAGTCACGCCTATTTGCGGCTTCTTCAGAAAGAGAGAACTCACACAGGACAAAGTAAATATAACTTTTTCTCTACTGTACAAAATCGATTTTTTTCTGCAAAAGGGATGGCTACAAATGATGAGAGGGTGCAGGGACAGGGACAGGTCTAAAGATGCGGGGGGGGTCAGTTTGTGGGTTTAGGATCACTTTAAGGATCGGGCACTTTTTTTCTGGTACCGGTGATATTATGACCGGTGAACACCATTTACTGGTCATGACATTACAAATATAGTCATTGCCAGTAAAAAATGCTTTCACTTTCATCCGACATCAAAACACGTTGGATGAAAGTTAAGCATTAACCCCTAAGGCCCCCAAGACCCCCGATACCGGGAATCTCCTTCCCACCCCCATCACTCCCCCAATCTATCCCAAAATGGCGGCGGGTGTGAAAACCCGCCGCCTCCCCTGTATCTCTATGCGATCTGACATGTCACACATTTCAGATCGCATGGAAAGCGCAACCCCCTGTGCCCCTTTGTCCCATCTTCAGTCTGACCCCCTGCCCCTCCACCCGGCCACAGTGCCCCGGCCACAGTGCCCACACATGCCGCCGCCACCTCTGAAACTTCATCCGATGTGACCAAACATCACATCGGATGGAGTTTGCAGGCCCTTCATCCCCCAGTCAGGACCCCATCCCCCAGTCAGGTCCCTCCTGCGTCTCGCCACTGTTACCTATCCAGCGATCCTGCCTCCAGTCCTGGGGTCATGCGATCCTCTCCTGCTGCGCCAGCCTCTTCTGTGCGGCTGTGTGCGCGCCGCTTTGGGATCACTTCTGTGCGTGCCCAGGATTTGATAGGTAAGGACCTCAGTGAGGTTATGATTTATCACGATCCTGGGTTCACATAGGGGTTAACACTGATCGTTATGGTGATCTCCAAAGCAGGTCACCATGAAGATCAGTGTTAACCCTGAGTGATCTCAGGATCTTGATAGGTCATGAGCCCACTGAGCTCATGACCCATCAAGATCCTGGGGTCACTCAGGGGTTAACACTGATCTTCATGGTGATCTCCAAAGCAGGTCACCATGAAGATCAGTGTTAACCCCTGTGTGACCCCACGATCTTGATGGATCATGAACTTAGAGTTTATGACCTATCATTTCCTTGGGAGGATGCCTGCTCTTATAGCATATGGGGGATGCCCCATATGCTATAACACTGAGAATCCTCACGGGAACGCCCACTGACTACGTCGGACATCACCGCCCACTGGACTACATCAGACACCATAGACTAATAAAGATGGGGTCTAAATAAGTGTTTGTGGGTTTTTTTTCCTAATAAAAATATTTTTCTCTGTGTTGTCTTCTTTTTACTGGTGGGCGTGATAAGCTGATGGGCGTGTATCGAGGACCTCGCAATGTGCACTGTGCATGCGCGAGGTCCTTGATACACCCAAATGGGTGTATTGACGTCATGATAGCCGGATATGATGCAATTAGTGTCATACCGGCTAAACCGCCCATGAAGGAGGGTGAGGAAGATTACTAAGGCTTATCCTTCAGGGCGTGAATAATTGCAGTAAATGCGGTGGAGAGAAACCACAGTGAACGCCTTGTGTGACTTCTCAAGAGCTCAGATGCCGCCAGTTCAGGAGGTAATAAAAGCACTTTTATAAACCTTGTAAATACACAATTTTTACACAAAGGGATATCTAGAATAACATACCGATGGTACAGGGACAGGTATTAATAGGCTGGGGGGTGATTTTTAGGGGTCAGGTTCCATTTAACATCTGTATCTTGTTCCTCTAAAGTGGTGCTTTGAGAGATGCTGTAGGAGTGTTCAATTTCCCCCTTTACCGTATTGTAGTTTGTATCACTTAAAATACTCCAACTTGTGCTTAGTAATTGGGACTTCATCTTGATTGGGCCGTACATTATATGAAAACCTCTTGGGTTTATCATCATCAGCGTAACTATCATCTTCTTGGTAGATCTCTGTGTGATGGAAATCATTATTTGCTTTACTGTTTGCCTGCTGTACAGACCAGGATAACGGATAGGGAGATCCTTTGATGTTTTGTAATACTGAAAAGCGCTGGACCCTCCTCCCCTCCACTGTCCCCACTCTGGAGCTTCTCAATCTTATTGTCTAAAGTGGAGGAAAAGAATTCTGAAGTGGCACCTGAGTTTCTGTTTTACTGTGGTGATTACCTCTGCTTGTCTCCTCAATGCTCTGATAGGGAAACAAAGGCTTCTTATCAATTGTCACAGCTGAGCCTCCCCACTGAACAGTGGGGCTGTTTTATAATGGAATCACATTTTTTTTCATTATAGGTGACACTGAGGGGACATTATTAGAGGGAGCAGTGCTATGATTTTACATTGCGTTGGCTCTATAAACAGGAGCAGTGCCCCCTAGACAGAGCAGCATGGAAAGCAGACATGCTCTTACCCACGGCTCCAGCCTGCTCCCCTGTTGGAAGGCTGAGTGTTCTTTCTAGGGATGGATTTCCCTGTCCAAGTGGATCCTGGCATGGTTCAGGGATTCTCCAAGTTCCAGAAAGTAGTAAAAATCCACAAAAAGATGCTTGCAATGTAGCTTTTTAGAGGATAGGTGAGGAACTCTTCAAATGTGTGTCTCCTCAGGTCCTCTGCAAACCATGTCCCCCCCCCCTCTTCAAGTGTTTTGATATATGCAAACTGGTCCATGATCCCTGGTATGCGGTAAATAGGCCCGACACCATAGTAAGAGAAACATGCCCATATATGAAGGATATAGTGGCCAAGTCCCGTATTGATTAAAATCTTCATCTTTATTAAGCAAGATGAAAATATCATAGTGGTTGTATTATTGTCTCAACATGTTTTAGGCAAAAAGCCCTTAGTCATTGAGATCAGTGACTTAGGGGTACTTCACACACTACAACATCGCTAATGATGTCGCTGAAACGCCACAGGTTTTGTGACGTAACAGCGACCTCGGCAACGATGGCACAGTGTGTGACACGTCGCTGATCGCTGCCCATCGTTCAGAACCATTTTTCGGTCCTTTGTCTCCCGCTGGTCAGCACACATCGCTGCGTGTGACAGCGAGAGACCAACGATCAGCGACCTCCCAGGCTGGAAATCATGGTAAACAACGGGTATCTAGGCAGCGTGCAGCACCTAGTTATCCGATGTATACCTTGGTTACTAGCCTTCTCTGCTTCCAGGCTGGTATCCAAGGTACACAGTGGGTAACTAGGGACGTGCTTAGATACCTGCTGTGTACTTTGAATACCAGCCTGAAAGCGGAGAAGGCTGGTAACCAAGGTATACATCGGGTAACTAGGCGCTGTTTGTTTAGTATTGAATAGTTTGTTGAATCTGTTTTTATTAAAGAAAATTTGAGACAACATACAAAAGTTGACAATAACAAATAAACAGGGGTGACCTTTTTTGATCAGTAATATAAGTAAACTGTTTCACCATCAGTGGCCTTGAACGCCCACTTGACCCTGTTGGGGCAATGTTCAGGTAATGAACTTACATTCCGTGTAAAATAATTAGTCCATCTTGTTGGGATGAATAGACCAATGATTCTATGCTTCATGTTCATTCCAAGTATATTAACGATTAACAAATGAACGAAAAAGTGGGGCTATCACTCTACCCCAATTGAAGTCATATATAACTATACATGGAAACAAATTACTAGACAGAGTAACTTCAAATAAAGGGCTTACTATAATTACACTGTATGTAATAATAGTGGTCAGAAACTAGAATAGAGAAAGTGAGAGAGAAATTAGGAGAAGAACAAATAGGGAAGGGAAGATGGGAATAGGTGATAGTGACGAGTCACTGCACCATGGGTGCAGGACTGGGAAGGGGCTGGGGACGGGAGGGAAAGCAGGTAGCGGGGCCTGACGCCGGTCTCTATGGGGCCTCGTCGATCAGCTTTGATAGTTCGGTAGCCTCCTTGAACATTATCTAGGGTTGCCACGTACGGATCAAGCAAGTATTGTCGCCTTCCATCTACACCATTAGTTATTCCATGCGGAATATTTCTGCAAATTCTGTCACCCACTCCGCCATATTTGGCAGCACTGCTGAGCGCCAGTGGCGTGGAATAACCATCTGCGCTGCGGTAATACAGAATCAGAGAAGGCTCTGCTTCTGAGCAGATATGGGTCCTGGGAGGATCGAAAAGATGGCCATTTGCGGGGAGGGGGGGGACAAAGTCCCCAGAAATTTGTGATAAGCTGTAAAGACTCTTACCCAGAAGGTTTGTATAGCAGGGCACTGCCACCATATATGGAACAATGTACCTTTCTTGGTTCCACAGCGCCAATATCTATCATCCATCAATGGGAAAATGGCTCTCAATTTGACAGGGGATAGGTACCATCTAGTCAATATCTTGAAATTCCTTTTCTGTGCGATCCCAGCCGCAGAGTTTGTGTGTGAATAGAAAGGCCCTATCGAGGTCTTCCACAGAGAACTCATAGCCCATTTCCTCCTCCCATACACAAATGTAACTCAGGGCCACGTCCCTATCACCTGTGGTGAACTTTGTACAGAAGGGAGATCAGGTGAGAAGGAGGTGTCTGCTGCAGAAGTAAATGTTCTAGTCTAGTCATGGAGGGACAAGAGATGCGAACAGTCAGGTCCTCCCTGGCGAACGACCTTAGTTCGTATTCTAGGCAAGAAATTACCCTATTTGGGAACCTCTCCGGCAATGTTTCTAAAGATGGAAGATCTCTCCATTTTAATATTGTGACGAAATGGACTCCTTCAATGTAGAACATATGTTGATTTCTTATGTAACCCAGACAGTATGGTATTTTGTTGCAAACATGTAATATGCTACTCATGGGATAAGTTCTTAAAATCTAGCCAGACTGTATTTTGTATACCCATTGTTGAAGTAAGTAATGTAATTATCTTGCCTCTAGGCATTGTATTTTATTCCCTACTTTTTGATAAGCAACTCAGTCTAAATACAAGTCTTGCAGATGTTTGATGATGTTGATGTATGTAATGCAATCATCTCTCCTCTAGAAGGTCAGAGGGACTTAATCCTGTTAGAATATCATTGTATTACTGCTAGGTGAACCATCTGTATGTGGCTCTCCCATGACAGGAGTTAATCCTACTAACATTCCATTGTATGGCTATGTCAATGAGAATGTGGCTCTCTCTTGCCCGGACTGCAATATGACTAAAAATGTTTATAAGAGGCTGAGATCCAGCCAATGGAAAGGCAGTTTTGTTCCACCTATCGTGAAGTCCCCAGTGTCCTTCAATGAGGGCTGAGGGTATATAAGGAGAGCTGTTCATTAACCAGAGAGAGTTAGATTCTGTCTAGTGCCCTCAGCCTAGGGATTTTGGTCCCGGTTAGAGTGGCACAGGACTTGGTAAAGGCAGCTAATCTAGGATCTTCGGGTCCAATTGGCTGGCCATAACCCCGGCCTATATACAGGGAAGATGGTGTGTCACAGTCCGCGCTGCTGTCTCAATGGAATCACAAGGGATGGATGTCTCCATGAAGTAACAAGGAAGGCAAGGTTCCAAAGCAACAATCTCCTTTATTCACCAACGCGTTTCGGCACCTATCCTGGCACCTTCATCAGGGTATCACATGTACAGCAAGAGACAAGGTTTTTATAGCCCACAAAACAAGTTCCTTGATTGTTAAAAGGGGAGTGTCTGTTTACCATGATGTCAAAATCATCATCAAAAGGGGCGGAGCCATTGGTTTTGGCGCAATTTTACTATTATAAGGGTATTCTGTACTATATTGCATCACAATTTATCTCATAGATATAATAAAAACCTGCATAATAAATATATATCAAATAAAAGTAGAAATAAATAACACAGGAGCAAATAAAAGGAAAGAGAAACACATTTTTCCATAAAAGGCAGTAATCGAACCCATGGTTGGGTGTTGGTATCAGTTGCCATTCTCCTGTTGCACTAGTGGTGAATGCCACAATCAACTTCAAGATTGCAAAGTATTCACTGATCTCAGGGAGACCAGTCCAAGAAAACACTGCGGGCAGCTGGCTAAAGCGCTCAAACACAGTGAATTCCTAGGCACATTGCCCCCTGGGAAATATGAATATGCAAATAGAGTCTGTGGAGCCTCGGTTAGGAGTCTCAAACACAGGACTAGCCATATATCCCTCCAAGGAAGGACCCAGCCAAGGGGTGGCTCCTTGCGGAGAACACCATAACCACCATATGAAGTGGCGGGATATATGGCTAGTCCTGTGTTTGAGACTCCTAACCGAGGCTCCACAGACTCTATTTGCATATACAATCAACTTCAAGGTTTTTAAGGCTGACATGGCGGGATACCAATATCAGATAGGGATGTGGATATTTACCATTGTCAATAGGGCAAGATCTGTTAATTTTGGCGCAATATGTTAGTACATAGTTTCCCTGAATAATATCAGATCATATTTCAACGCATAAATATAGTAAAAGTCATCAAACATTGTTAAAAACTATAGAATGAAATATATAAATAAAATTGATTTCTTAAAAACAGTATTTGACATCTATATGTATTAGTGGCAAGCGCCACTGAACCCTTATATATTCGTTATTATATTGTCAGTTTTTCCTGAGACATTCTATATTGTTATTTTGCAGGTTCCACTACAATCAGGACAAAACTTGGCTGGTGCCTGCTACTGCAAGAATTAATAATGAATGGACATGATGGTTAATTGATACAAAAAATGATAAAAGGATCTTTCTTTGATTCCCCTATAAGAAACTTTTTCTTTTTGTATAATAAAGATTCTGTTGGAATAATGTACATGAAGTTCAAGTGGTAATTCAATTTGGTGTATAAAGGAAATTTCTTTTAAAAGCTAGTAATACATTTATTTAATAATTTTTTTTAACTAAATATTTAATAATAAAGATATTTGAATAAAATGATTTCGATTATTAAAATGTTAAAATGATAATAATGAAATTATTTCGTTTTTTTTTTTTTTTTTTAGAGATTTTAACTATCTATTATAACATCAGTTCACTGTCGTGAAGATATCTCCCTGCTGTGGTACTACACACTAGACAACGAGCCATCAACATTCAGAGTGATTGACAGCGCGGGTTCTATTCCCATTAGTGGCTCAATTTCATGCCCCAATATAATTTCAGAGTTCAAATTATACTATATCACTCATTTGCTTGTAGGAATTGTTGTCTGTTCTATCTATATGTCCAAATATAAATCTGAAATAAAAATATTGGAAGTGCCTTCTCAAAAAAAATCCACAAGATGGCGCTAGAGAGGAAATGCAGAGATCTGGATGCAGTTTCTATGGTGATGAGAGTGGTACCAAGGTTTATATGCAAGTTGTACTCTATATTTCCACCACAAGGGGGAGCAAAACACTCTGAGTTTAAAGTACTGCTTCTTTCGTTGAAAAAAATGACTGCAGATATATATAGAAATCTGTAGAATTACAGTATTTGGCTTTGCGTGAGTAAGGGGAGAGTAAAAATTGATTTGTTAAATTAACAGTAAAGGTGCTTAAGAGGTCCCAATTTAATTTGACAGTAAAAAGATGCTCAATGACTGAGTGAATTACTACTCTAAAAATATGTGACATGGATACATCAGATATCCAGTATCTTGATAAGCGAACTGTGTTAGTGAAGAAGCCATGTGTTCAGTCTATGTATACCATGAAATCTGTTTTTTCTATTCAAATGTGTGGGGGAAATTGTGAGAGTTGAAAATATATATCCATGTTGCGTGCAATAATAATGATGAAGCTGTGTACTTGTTTAAATCAATTCAGATATATTTAACCCCTTAGGTTTCAGAGTATTTAGCTGGAATATCCAGTATTTCTCTTTCTTCTTCAAAATCTCAAATCTGTTATTCAGATGTACTTGGACATGATCAATGGGGATTATTTTCAACAGTTTCGGGTTCTTATTGTGATACAGACAAAGATGATGAGAGACTCCATGAAGTTTATATCCATTTTTTATATTTGACCTATATTTAAGTCTCTCATGCAGGGGTCTAATGGTTCTTCCCACGTATTGCAATCCACAAGGGCACTCCAACAAGTATATGACATAGTCGGTGGTACAATTCATGTTTTGTTTGATACGAAAAGACTTTTTATTGGCCGTTGAGAATTCAGACTTCCTTGGAATGATTTTACAGCACCAACATCTATTCTTCCCGCATCTTAATGTGGTCTTTACTGCAGTATCTTTTTCACTAGTTTTAAACATATTGGTACATCTGAGACAGCTGGGAACTACTATGCTTTTGATGTTCGGGGCTCTTCGGAAGGCGATACCAGGTTTCTCTGGAATAATGACCCCAAGTATTGGATCTTTCGTCAGGATATGCCAGTGTGCATGTAGACTTTTTTTAATAGCTTTATGGCAATTGTTGAATGTAGTTATGAAATTAAATGAGTGTTTGCTACCAGTGGTGGTTTTTGGATTAGATGTTAGTAGTGCTTCTTGTCTGATATTTCTACTGTGCCTTTGTGCATTTAATACCAACTTCCTAGGGTATTTCCTGTCCAAGAACCTTTCCTTTAGGATTTCTGATTGGATTTTAAGTCTCTTTCGTTTGTACAATTTTTCTTTATTCTTTTAAACTGGTTGGCCGGTTTCTAGTGGTGGAAGGACGTTTAAAATATTGAAAAAAATCACATGCGAGACCGTGGCAGTGATATAATGTGCCACATGTCCCTGTCCTAAAATTTATGTAGGCATGACCACCAGCCATGGGCATTGAGGCAGCAATGATGATGGTAAAAAAAAAACCTAAAAAACCATCCCCAAGCATTTTAAAATCAAACACGCTTGTGATAGTACTGCACTACGGGTGAGAGGTATTGACTATTTAAAAATCAACATTCGTGGAGGCGGAGTCACTAGAAGACTTGCGCAATTAGAATCCAGATGGATTTGGACATTAAAATGCTGTATCCTGCAGGATTAAATGAAAACATTAGTTATGCACCTTTTTTGTAAGGTCAATTTTTTTTAGGGTTTACAATTATTTGTTTTTAATATTTTAATATTGTGATTTTTTTCTGTTTTTAGTTACATTTATGGACTTTAAGATTTTTTAATGAGTGATGCTATTATGAATTAACTGCCATGGAGGAGAACTGTTGAAAATGTTGTCACCTACTACAGAATATGCCTTCAAAGTGCACTGAGATACAGGCTGATTTGCTGCTAAGGGAAAAAAAGAAAAAAAAAAAAAACCTCTTTATATCTGATTCTCTAGCGAGTGTGACCGCGAGCTTTGTGTGACAGAGCAAGTGCGACAGAAGTAAGTGTGTGACTTGTGATTCAGTGAGGAGGTGTTTGGGAATCCTGCAACAAATACCTGTGTGAATTGCTGACTGTTTTTTTTTTTTTTTTTTTCACCTTTTAATTTTATTGGGCTTTCTTATCTTTCTTTTCTCTCTACAAGTTTATAGTCTCTTATTTTACTACCTGTAAGTTAAAGGGTTAACTACTTGCACTTAAAACCTGTGGTGTAGCTATACTTACAAGGGGTTAATTAAGGGTGGGGGTGCATAATTAAGGGTTTATAAGAAGCAGCTGGTTGGGGCTTCCAGTCCCTTGGAAGTGCACTGAGATACAGGCTGATTTGCTGCTAAGGGAAAAAAAGAAAAAAAAAAAAAAACCTCTTTATATCTGATTCTCTAGCGAGTGTGACCGCGAGCTTTGTGTGACAGAGCAAGTGCGACAGAAGTAAGTGTGTGACTTGTGATTCAGTGACTTTGGATTCAGGGAGTTTGGAAGGGAGGACTTACTGAATTGCTGGTTGTATTTTATTAATACTTTGCATTTCTTTTTACTTATCATTTCTGTCTGGTGCAATCCCCATTAGGAAATGAGCTCCATGATTGGCAATGCCATCCAGTGTACATCTTGCCACATGTATGCATTCCTTGACCAGCCGGCCGAGGGTGCATACTGCTGTGTGAGATGTGAGTACGTTGTGCATTTGGAAGCCCAGATACTGGATCTAAATGAACGACTGACAACGCTGAGATCCATAGACAATATGGAAAGGAGTCTGCTGCTCACTGAACAGCTGCTCAATGGGATAGATGTGGGGGAGGATGGTACTATGGAGCCTCAGGACCATGAGGTAGCTAGCTGGGTGACAGTTAGAAGGCGGGGTAGAGGGAAGGGTGCCAGGGAGGCTAGCCCTGATCTGGCACACCCCAATAAATTTGCTATGTTGGCAGATGAGGGGGGTGTGAGTTCAGGTACAGCACTGCTGCAGCAGGGCATGACCTCTGAAAGCCAGAGGAGTGTCTGCTCCAGTAAGGGGGAAAACAGGAGAGTAGGGCAGGCCAGACAGGTGCTGGTAGTGGGGGACTCAATTATTAGGGGAATAGATAGGGCAATCTGTCACAAAGACAGGGATCGTCGAACAGTGTGCTGCCTACCTGGCGCTCGAGTCCGGCACATCGCTGATCGGGTTGACAGATTACTGGGAGGGGCTGGTGAGGACCCAGCGGTCATGGTGCACATTGGCACAAATGACAAAGTTAGAGGTAGGTGGAAGGTCCTTAAAGATGATTTCAGGGAATTAGGCTGCAAGCTTAAGGCAAGGACCTCCAAGGTAGTATTCTCTGAAATACTGCCTGTACCACGTGCCACACCAGAGAGGCAACGGGAGATTAGGGAGATAAATAAGTGGCTCAGGAATTGGTGTAGGAAGGAGGGGTTTGGGTTCCTGGAGAACTGGGCCGACTTCTCTGTTGGCTACAGGTTCTATGCTAGGGACGGGCTGCACCTCAATGGGGAGGGTGCAGCTGTGCTGGGGGAGAAAATGGCTAGAAGGTTGGAGGAGTGTTTAAACTAGGGATTGGGGGGGGAGGGTATTTATTGTATAGGAGGGGAAGATAGTGTAAACAGTAACCTGGGCACAAGTAATAAAATTGGGGGTGGCATGGGGGGTGGGGTTAGAACAGTCAATCTAGTAGGAAGGAATAGAGGTAAAGAGAGATGCATAAAGTGCATGTTCACTAATGCCAGAAGCCTCACCAACAAAATGGAGGAATTAGAATTGATTTTGTTGGAAAATAATTATGACATGGTGGGGATTTCGGAGACTTGGCTGGATGAGAGTCATGACTGGGCTGTTAATTTACAGGGCTATTGTCTGTTCAGAAATGACCGTACAAATAGGCGAGGAGGAGGTGTATGTTTATACGTAAAATCATCCTTAAAACCCATCCTGCGTGATAATATAGGTGAATCTAATGGAAATGTAGAGTCTCTGTGGGTGGAGATAAGGGGAGGGGGAAAAAATAATAAATTACTGATAGGGGTTTGTTATAAGTCCCCAACAATAATGGAAGTGGAGGAGAATATCCTCATAAAGCAAATAGATGAAGCAGCGACTCAGGGAGAAGTCATTATTATGGGGGACTTCAACTACCCTGAAATACATTGGGGATCAGAAACCTGCAGTTCAAGCAAAGGTAATAAGTTTTTGAAAACTATAAGAGACAATTACCTTTCACAACTGGTTCACGACCCAACAAGAAGGGGGGCACTGCTGGACCTAATATTAACCAACAGGCCAGACCGCATATCATATATACGGGTTGGAGGTCACTTGGGTAATAGTGATCATAACTTAATAAGCTTTCAAGTATCCTTTACTAAGACGTGTAGTAGAGGGGCCACAAGGACACTAAACTTCAGGAAGGCAAATTTCCAACGGTTGAGAGATGATCTTAGTGCAATAAACTGGGACGATGTCCTGAGACATAAAAGTACACAACACAAATGGGAGATGTTTATTAGCATCCTGAATAGGACCTGTGCACAATATATACCCTATGGGAATAAGCATGCTAGAAATAGGAGGAAACCACTATGGCTAAATAAAGCGGTAAGAAGTGCAATATGTGACAAAAAGAAAGCATTTAGGGAATTAAAGCAAGTAGGTAGTGATGAAGCATTAAATAAATACAGAAAATTAAATAACATTTGTAAAAAGCAAATCAAGGCAGCAAAGATTGAGACAGAGAGACTCATTGCCAGAGAAAGTAAAAAGAATCCCAAAATATTTTTTAACTACATAAATAGTAAGAAACTAAAAAATGATGGTGTTGGCCCCTTTAAAAATAGTCTGGGTGAAATGGTGGATGAGGATGAGGAAAAAGCAAATATGCTAAATGACTTTTTTTCAACAGTATTTACACAAGAAAATCCCATGACAGACAGTATGATCAGTGATAACAAAAATTCTCAATTAAACGTCACCTGCTTAACCCAAGAGGAAGTACGGTATCGTCTAAAAATCACTAAAATTGACAAATCCCCGGGCCCAGATGGGATACACCCCAGAGTGCTGCAGGAATTAAGTACTGTCATAGATAGACCATTATTTTTAATATTTAAAGATTCCATAATATCAGGGTCTGTACCACAGGACTGGCGTATAGCAAATGTGGTGCCAATATTCAAAAAGGGGACAAAAACTGAACTTGGAAATTATAGGCCAGTAAGCTTAACCTCTACTGTGGGTAAAATCCTAGAGGGTTTTCTAAGAGATGCTATACTGGAGTATCTGAACAAAAATAACCTCATGACCCATTATCAACATGGTTTTACGAGGGACCGTTCCTGTCAAACTAATCTAATAAGCTTCTATGAAGAAGTAAGTTCTGGACTGGACCAAGGAAATGCAGTGGATGTGGTGTATATGGACTTTTCAAAAGCTTTTGATACGGTGCCACACAAAAGGTTGATACATAAAATGAGGGCAATGGGGATAGGGGAAAATATGTGTAAGTGGGTTAAGAACTGGCTTAGTGATAGGAAACAAAGGGTGGTTATTAATGGAACACACTCAGAATGGGTCACAGTTAACAGTGGGGTACCACAGGGGTCAGTGTTGGGCCCGCTCCTATTTAATATATTTATTAATGACCTTGTAGGGGGCATACAGAGTAGAATCTCAATATTTGCAGATGACACTAAACTCTGCAGGGTAATCAATACAGAGGAGGACAATTTTATATTACAGGAGGATTTATGTAAACTAGAAGCTTGGGCTGCGAAATGGCAAATGCGCTTTAATGGGGATAAATGTAAAGTCATGCACTTGGGCAGAGGAAACAAAGGGTATAATTATGTGCTTAATTATAAAACACTGGGCAAAACTATCACTGAAAAAGACCTGGGTGTATGGGTAGATGACAAACTCACATTTAGTGGCCAGTGTCAGGCAGCTGCTGCAAAGGCAAATAAAATAATGGGATGTATTAAAAGAGGCATAGATGCTCATGAGGAGAACATAATTTTACCTCTATACAAGTCACTAGTGCGACCACACTTAGAATACTGTGTACAATTCTGGTCTCCGGTGTATAAGAAAGACATAGCTGAACTAGAGCGGGTCCAGAGAAGAGCGACAAAAGTTATTAGAGGACTAAGGGGTCTGCAATACCAAGACAGGTTATTAAACTTGGGGTTATTTAGCTTGGAAAAACGAAGGCTTAGGGGTGATCTTATAATAATGTACAAATATATGAGGGGGCAGTACAGAGACCTTTCTAATGATCTCTTTACTCTTAGGCCTGAGACTGGGACAAGGGGGCATCCTCTACGTCTGGAGGGAAGAAGGTTTAATCATAATCACAGACGTGGATTCTTTACTGTAAGAGCAGTGAGACTATGGAACTCTCTGCCACATGATGTTGTAATGAGTGAGTCACTACTAACATTTAAGAAGGGCCTGGATGCCTTTCTTGAAAACTATAATATTACCGGTTATATATACTAGATTCTTTGATAGGGCGTTGATCCAGGGAATTAGTCTGATTGCCGTATCTGGAGTCAGGAAGGAATTTTTTCCCCCAATGTGGAGATTAGTGTTGCCACATGGGTTTTTTTTTGCCTTCCTCTGGATCAACATGTTAGGCTATGGGTTGAACTAGATGGACTTAAAGTCTTCCTTCAACCTTAAAAACTATGTTACTATGTTACTATGTTACTATGTTACTAATTGAGAACATTAGTATTCATGAATTAAAGTCAACATGCGATCATACCGTGTATACAATCTTGGGATGGATACTTCTTAAAATCATTACTGTGATATGTAATATCTTGGTCCTATTTCCTTGCGGATGTTGGTCTGAGATGTCAATATATATATTGACAGTGATGTTATTGCATGGTAGAACTTAGAATACAGCAGTCTAAGATATTAATATGATTGAAATGGCACCAACGCTGTGTATGATATGCCCCATAATGAGTTCTGTGGGAGGTAATCATTAGAGGTGATCATTGGCGATTGTTAAAATATATATAGCATCACTATTGAGCAGGTCACATCCTGTAATATGTGTTACTGTATGTTATATATAACCCCATATTGTTATATTATATATAGCGTTACTATTATATATGATGCACTAGATAATACTGTGATATGACAGATAACTGAGTAGATGCTGTGCTATGTCATGCAATTTTTTTATATGAACTGTTAAGTGTATATGTTGCATCTCATAATATTATGATATGTCTGATAAGTTAATCTGTGTTGATGATCCCATTATATGGATATAAGGCATGAAAAAACAGTATGGGTCACCTATACAACTATCCCAGAGCGGCCTGATGATTTGTCACTCTTTACAGATAGTGACCTGGGGCTGCAAGCAGTGGTGCTGCGCGGCTGCGTGGATGCGGGCGGCCTCAGCATGGGGGGGGGGGGGTGAGGTGGATCTACGCTCTTAATCGCCGCCCTGGCACATAGCAGTGCACACAAGCGTCAGGGCAGCAGCGTTACCAGGTTACTATGATACTAACATCTGATGAGTAACATCAGCAGCATTGGTGCTTAAAGGAAAAAGCATTTGTTGTTTAGAGGCAAAAGTAATTGGTTCTATAGTAACTAAGCTCTAGGTGGTTTGATGCATCAGGACCTACACACGTGTGTGGTATAATTAACCTCTTTAATGCCAGTGGCAATGAAAGCGCCATAGTTATCAAGGCACTGCCTGCACTGCTATAGATAATAAAAAGAGGTACCGTATATACTCGTGTATAAGCCGACCCCCCTACTTTTGCCCCCATAACCTGGGAAAACCTATTGACTCGTGTATAAGCCGAGGGTGGACCCCAGCACAGGTATACAGCCCCCATCAGTGTGGTATACAGCAGCCTCCCCAGTGGTATATATAAGCCCCAGTGGTATACAGCAGCCTCCCCAGTGGTATATACAGGCCCCAGCAGTATTACAGCAGCCTCCCCAGTGGTAGTATACAGCAGCCTCCCCAGTGGTATATATAGGCCCCAGCAGTATATACAGCAGCCCCAGTGGTATACAGCAGCCTCCCCAGTGGTATATACAGGCCCCAGCAGTATTACAGCAGCCTCCCAGTGGTATATACAGCGGCCTCCCCAGTTGTATACAGGCCACCCCCAGTTGTATACAGGCCACCCCCAGCTGTATACAGGCCACCCAAGGGGTATACAGGCCCCCGGTTGCTGCCGCACACCTGTAAAAGAATAGCTTTCATACTTACCCTCCTTGCTGTCATTGCGCGTCCTCGTCTCCTTCCCGCATCTACACGGCGTCATGTGACCACGCAGAAACAATGATGTCATTGTGGCTGCGACGGCCGGCCAGGTAGAAGTGGGAAGGAGACCGGAGGAGCGCGGTAACAGCGAGGAGGGTAAGTATGAAAGCTATTCTTTTACAGGTGTGCGGCAGCAACCGGGGGTCTGTATACCACTGGGGGGGGGGAACGGGGGGGCCTGTATATATCGCGGGGGGCCTGTATATACCACTGGGGGGGAGTGGGGGCCTGTATATACCACTGGGGGAGGAGCGGGAGGGCTTGTATATACCACTGGGGGAGCACAATGTAATATGCACCGCTCCCCCTGCCGCTGATGGACAGGAGGATGCAGTGCATATTGCATTGCACTAATGAGCGGCCCCACGTGACCGGGCGCTCATATTACAGCCCCCCCCCCCACTCAGCCGTATAGTGACTCGTGTATAAGCCGAGAGGGGCACTTTTCAGCACAATTCTTGTGCTGAAAAACTCAGCTTATACACGAGTATATACGGTATGTCCAATTGATGCAACAACCTTACCATATATAAAATGACAGAGCTATGTTACAATATATAAATTCTAATAATTATTGCAGTACTCTTGATTCATTGGTAACATACCTCTGTATAAGCATTTGGTTCTAATATAACAAAGTATGTGGATTGGTGCATAAAGACTCATGTGTATAGCATAATTAAAGGGAACCAACCACCTCAGATCACCCTAATACACAGTTAGTGCATGTCCCTGCACCCTAAGGATACCTTTCCAGCACTGTTTTTGTGTAAAATCTTGCATTAGTATAACTCATATAAAGAGTTTATAAACTTACTAGCCTGGTGACTTCTGGGCGTATCCCTCCTTCTGTTATACTTCAGGGCTGTGCATTCATTGCATGGCTGTGCTCCCCCTCCCTCTGTGCAGAGGAGATAACGATCACACCCATCAGGGCAGGGCAGCAGGCACGGAGGGAGGGGGAGCACAGACATGCAATGCACAGCCCTGAAGTATAACAGAAGGAGGGATACGCCCAGAAGTCACCAGGCTAGTAAGTTTATAAACTGTTTATATGAGTTATACTAATGCAAGATTTTACACAAAAACAGTGCTGGAAAGGTATCCTTAGGGTGCAGGGACATGTACTAACGTGTATTAGGGTGATCTGAGGTGGTTAGTTCCCTTTAATCTTTTAAAGCCAGTGGCAATAAAAAGCACCACAGTTATTAAGGCACTGACTATATCACTATAGGTGTAAATGAGATAGTACGTCCAATTTATGCAACCGAATCACATTATATAGCTATGTTATAATATTGAATTTCAACAACTGCTGCTGTCGTATTAATATACCTCTGCATATAATTTTTGTGCTGTGTAAACTATTGTATAAGACTATTCACATGGATGTTATATGTGATTATATCCATATGAAAATTTGCATTAGCCGCCCTCACACAGGCTCCTGTCTGTTTCTTTAAGCTGACACCATATTGTCCCCTTTTTTGAATATTAATAAAATTTGTACTTTGCATATTAATTGGACTGGTTCGCATTTTTTCCTTTTTCTTGTACATAATGTCTTTCGAGGGTCCATACTATGAAAAAAAAAAATCCCTAATTGGTCACAGTTATGGCTCACATATATGTATATACATGAGTAAATTGTTGTTGTAATTTCGTACAACCATAATGTGGCAACTGAGTTTGTGGTATTTAGTGACTTATTTAAAAAAAAAAAAGACAGATTCTGTGGACCAGCCTGCTGGTGGCACAGAAAGGCACACAGGTTTATGCACCAGATAGTGATGTGAATCCCACAATATGCTGAAATGCAGGCAGATAGGATGCTTGACAGCCAGATTTCAGCTCACTGCCAGGGAGGCGGAGCCTAAAAGTTAAGCGCGCAGAAGGTACTCAGTGCCCAGTTATGGGTATTGGGTAACAGAACAGACCCACTCATGTTCTGTACTAGATGGTTAGTGACTGCACATCCGTCGGGTAGCCAGCTCGCTGTTAAGTCAACAGGTACCACAAATCCTCTTGCAGATAGCCATGGCAAAAAAGGAGAATTTTGTGTACTCACCGTAAATTTATTTTCTCTTGGCCTCTAATTGTGGGACACAGGACCGTGGGTGTTATGCTGCTGTCCACTAGGAGGCGACACTAGGCAGAATCTGCAAAAGAGTAAAGTGGCTCCTCCTCTGCAGTACACACCCCTGGAGCAGGCACTGCCTTCCCAGTTTTGTGCTAAAGCAGTAGGAGAATTAACAGAATAATAACAGTATAATAAGGCCTGTAAAATAAACAGGTAACCATAGAACAGCTTAGGAGTAACATGAGAATACTAGTAAAGGCCCGAAATGGGCAACAGGGTGGGTGCTGTGCCCCCCAATTAGAGGCCAAGAGAAAAGGAATTTATGGTGAGTACACAAAATTCTCCTTTTCTCCTTCGCCTCATTGGGGGACACAGGACCGTGGGACGTCTCAAAGCAGTCCCTGGGTGGGAACAGCAATGGAATTATCACTATCGAATGAAACCAAACAAAACAACTATGCACCTACAGGTGGGCTACTGCCGGCCGGAAGATATGTCTTCCCAGACTCGCATCTGCAGAGGACTAGGTGAGACCACTAAGGTGTTTGGTGAACGTGTGCAGGCTGGACCACGTAGCCGTCTTACACACGTGTTGTGCTGACTCCTGGTGCCTAACTGCTCAGTAGCCCGGGAGGCCCCCACGGCCATAGTGGAATGTGCCTTGATAGCGGCCAAAAGGGACGATATGTATGTTGTTTTTTTTTTAACAATAATTAGCATCCTGGATGGTGGATTTAAGCCATCTTGTAAAAATAGTTTGAGTCTGGTCTGCCTGCAGTGTTTTCCCTCTGGAAGAAGGAAGAGAGGCTCCTAAAAGGGAACTGTCCTGGTACATAGATGCGTAGGGCTGTGACAAAAATCCAGCACATGTAGAGCTTTCTCAACCCGATGAACTGGCGCCGGGCACAGTGACGGCAGAGATATGTCTTCAGGTAGGTGGAAAGAGGACACTACCTTCTTGAGGAAAAAATTGAAGCGGACGTAGGACAACCTTGTCTTGGTGGAAGACCAGGAAAAGGTGGTTTACGTGAAAGCACTGCAAGTTCCGAGACTCTGCGGAGAGAGGTAATTGCCACCCAAATACCACTTTGTGTGAGGAGGCGAAGGGAAATTTCCCTTAGGGGCTCAAAATGTGGTTAGTGTAGAGCCGTGAGGATGAGGTTTATGTCCCACGGGTCTAGTGATCCTTTACAGGGAGGAACTAGACGGCAGACTCCTTGAAGAAAGGTTCTCACTTGAGGCCTGGTAGCAAGACGTTTCTGAAAGGGAATGGAAAGGGCTGAAACTTGTCCTTTGAGAGGACCTAAGGAGAGGCGAGAGTCTAGACCCGATTGGAGGGAACTGAGAACCCTTGGGATGGAATAGAGCCAAGGTGAATGACCACGAGAGACTACGCAAAAAAGATCTTCGATGTGTGATGGGATATTCCTTCTGAGGCCGGTGTCCGTGCTCTGATCGTGGTCGCGACAACATCGTGTGAAAACCCCCCCTTGGGCTAAGACTCTGGTCCCAAGGGTCACGCCGTCAAAGTCAGAGCCGATGAATTTTGATGGTAAAACGGACCTCAAGAGAGTAGGTCTAGGACGATCTGGTAGGCGGCATGGCACGTCTGCTGTGAGGTGGACGAGATTGGCATATCAAGCGCGCCTGGACTAGTGCGTAATCACAAGGATGATTTGGTGACATTCCTGTTTGATCTTCCTCACTACCTTGGGGGTTAGTGGTAGTGGGGGAAAAATGTAGTGGAGTCGGAATTAGGTCCAGTCCTGGACCAGAGCATCCACCCTTAGCGACTGTGGGTCGTGGGACCTAGCCATGAAGCTGGGAACCTCGGCATTGAGGCGTGACGCCATTAGGTCCACCTGCGGAGTTCCCCAGCGATGGTAGATTTTTCTGAAGACGTGGATGTAGGGACCATTCTTCTGAGTCAATCCCTTGGCGACGTAGGAACTCTGCTACCCTATTGTCTACACCTGGCATATGAACAGCTGATAGTACTGAGTTCATAGATTCCGCCCAGTGAAGAATGTGGTAAACTTCTTTCATTGCCTGGAGACTGTGGGTTCCACCCTGGTGATTGACATATGCCACAGCCGTGGCATTGTCCGGCTGTATCCTGACATGGCAGTCCGCCAGAAGACGGCTGAAGGTCTCCCATGCTAGGAATATCGCCCGAATCTCCAGCAGATTGATGGGCATCGTTGATTCCGAGCGGGACCATTTGCCCTGTGCTCTGAGATGGAGGTACATCGCACCTCATCCTGTCCGACTCACGTATGTGGTTAGAACTTTCCAACTTTGCAGAGGAAAAGACTTTCCCTGCGTGAGAGTGAGTAGCCGGAGCCACCAAAGGAGAGACTGCCTGGCTGATACTGGTAGATACTTCCTGTCGCGTGATCTGACATTCTTGTCCCATGACTTGAGTATGGATAACTGAAGAGGCCTGAAGTGCAGCTGAGCCAAGGGAATGGGCTTCTATTGCCGCAACCATCCTGCCTCGGACCTTCATGGCAGCTCTGAAGGACTGAGGTGACCGATGAAGGAGAGTGCGGACTCCTAGTTGAAGTGTCCTGGAGAAGTCTGACTAGTGCTGTGATGTAATGAACTGTATTCCCAAAAAGACTAGAGACTGTATTAGAACTGGCGTAGACTTGTAGAGGGTGACCAGCCAACAGCGTCCTAATAATGTCTACACTGTGATAGAGACGCTGTGTTCGTAGTCCCTGAAGGTCGTGCTTTGAGGAGTAAATCGTCCAGGTATGCAAGAATGACCACATCCCTGGAATGCAGGATAGTCATAACCTTTTTGACCACTGTGGGAGCTGTAGCTAGTCCGAACGGGAACGCCACAAATTGGTAGTGTTGGTCGCTGAATGCAAATCTGAAAAAACGTCTGATAAGTGGCTGCAATTGGAATATGCATGTAGGCATCCTGTACATCTATGGACGCAAGGTATTCTCCTTGTTCCATGGAAACTATTATGGAGCGGAGAGATTCCATGCGGAAATGTCTTACCCGGACATGTTTATTCAGTTGATTCAGGTCTAGCACAGAATGTACTGTACCTTCTTGTTTGGGGACCAAAAAGAGGTTGGAATAGAACCTTTAAAAACACTCCGTATGTGGCACAGGCACAATGACTCCTGAATTGAGGGGCCTTTGACGTCATCTTGGAGGGACTCTGTGATCTCTCCATGTGTGGCGATCGATTTTGTGTCGGTCTAGACCAGAGGTCCCCAAATCCAGGCCTCAAGGGCCGCCAACAGTGCAGGTTTTCAGGATCTCCTTAGTATTGCACAGGGGTTGGAATCATCACCTGTGCAGATGATCACATTAGCACCTGTGCAATACTAAGGAAATCCTGAAAACCTGCACTGTTGGTGGCCCTTGAGGCCTGGAGTTGGGGACCTCTGGTCTAGACGTTGACCAGCCAAATGAATTCCGAAAGGATCAGAATCTGGTTTGCTGACGGCGATTGAGGAACCGTCTGGTTTTGCACTGAGGGAGGGAAGTGCTTTTGCTTCCCGTGGCACCTGAAATCAATTTTGTCCAGTTGTTCTCCAAACAGACATCCACTGAGATATGGGAAGCCTGTGATGGATTTGTTGGAGACCGCATACGCCTTCCATTCCTGGAACCAGAATGGCACGTCTAACAGTAATAACATTGTAAGCTGCTAATGCTGTGCAATTGGCAGCATCAAGGTATGGTTGAGAACTCTGATGCCTCTTCTTGTGTTCTGACCAGCAGAACCATGCCCCTCAGGTGGAGCCCTATTGGTAGATAGAGTCCCGACCTAACAAAACTACACATGGGGTAAATGAGGATGCTGTGGATCCCGTGAGTACAGCCTTGCATCCTGTGAGACACGGCGCCATCCCTGTCACTCAAAGGCTTGACTGTGGGCACTGAAAAAGATTGGTGGGCAATCCGAGGAAGCCACAATCTCTACCCAGCTCCTCAACCGTGAGAAGTCTAGGGGAGAGGACGTTGGGCAAAAATGAGTTCTCAATTGCAACCCCCGCTCCCTATTATGGGGGAATTGAGGAATAATAATGTCGGAAAGTTTGAGTCATGTGGATTTCAACCCAGCTCCCCCAACAGAGGGAGGCTGAGTAAGGAGAATGCCAGACATTGTAAAGGTATTTCTGGATTAGTGGCGGGTTCATGTATAGTGCTAGGAACCCTAACCTGGCAGAGTGATAGCACAACCACCAGTTAAGAATGCACCGCAGCAATGTATGAAAAAAACAGACAAGGATTGCCTTATGTTGTATGAGCACAGCGTAGATGGAACATGCTCTGCAATGTTCTGTACCGCTTGTGTGTACCGGCGCTCTGCAGCCATGTATGAAAACAAACTGTAAAGTGTTAAATTGTGTACTGGTCTAAGAGCACAGCATAGAGGGAACATGTATGTAGTGTTCCTTACTGCTTGTAAGGAGTATTGCGCTCGCTGGTAAATAATCCCGTGTCCCTCTGCTGTGACGTGCGCTACAGCAGGAGACACAGTAATGTCTTAAATTAGTGCAGCAGCGCTGTCATGGAGACCAATTGTGAGGAGGGGAGGTGGACCAGTGAAAAAGCGCGGGCCAGCAAGGGGATAAGGCGCGCAAGAGAAGCCTGACCCGCCCCCTTTGTGATGCGGCTGGGGCGTGACCGGCCGCCCTGACAGCAGCAGAAGGGCGGGCGGTACCAGCAACGCTAGGCCGGAGCCTCGAGTAAATGGCGGCCCCGGAAAAGCGAGGAGGCCGGAATGGAGGTCCGCAGCCTCTGCCGGTTTCACTGCACGATGTCGCTGCCGCCGATCTGCCCAGCCAGTCCCGCTACCTAAAAAGCACCACCGCTGCCCTGATAAGGGTCACAGCCTGGAGGTACATGGGTGCCGGCCTATAGTACTGCGGGAAGAATCGCTACACAGATAGGAGATCCTGAGATGGCAGGAATCCGAAAAACAGAAGTAGCGTGGCCTCAACCCAAGGCCCCTGTATGGTTAGGGGAAATGGAGAGGGTGCCAATGCTGAGGTGAGACTGCACCAGATCCCATCAGAGTAGACTGGGAAGATCTGCTGGTAAAAAACACAGCCTAGTAAGCTTCACGGGCTCTATCACAGCCACGGCTGTGAGCAACCCTGAGGGTCCCTGCGGCCGAGGGAATAGCTGTACACCAGGCAATACTGTGGAGGGCACCTGGACCTGGTATCTCAACCCAAGTTCCCAACTAGGGGAAAAGGGGAGGGCGTCTGTTGATCCCATGCTTCCTGGCCCAAATCCTGCAACCGACCTGTTACCTGTAGGGATGTGAAGGTCTTCTTTTCATCCAAGTCCCATCAGTAAAATGGAAGGAATGGTGGTGTGCAGGGGTCTCTCAACTTTAACCCAGCACCCCAATCGTGGGGAGCTGAGGAAGGAGGGGGATCGTCTCTGCCGGTTTTTGTTTCCATCGGTCTTGCTGCTTGCGGTGGGGACATGGAGCATTACTGCGACCCAGATGAGAATCTGTGAGGACTGGGGAGGAATGCGGGCCTCAGAACCGGCAAGTCTGGAAATCACTTCAACCCTGCGCCTCCAACAGTGGAGGGCCGAGGAAGGAATAGCCCTTATCAGACAAAATAGCTCGACCCAGAGTTCCAACTGTGGGGTCTGGGGAGGTACCTGTGGTCGACATATCCCTTCAATAAATAAAAATGCAGCTTCAAAAAGTAAAATTAATGGAGAGAAAGTAAGAACATGTGCCTCCTTCAGGCACTAAGCAAAAACTGCGGAGGCAGTGCCTGCTCCACGTGTGTATACTGCAGAGGAGGAGCCACTTTACTCTTTTGCAGATTCAGCCTAGTGTCGCCTCCTAGTGGACAGCAGCATAACACCCACGGTCCTGTGTCCCCCAATGAGGAGAAGGAGAAAAGGTGCACTGAGTAGAACTGCCGCCCTTGAAAGCTGCAGTTACCAAGGTATAAGATGCAGGGCATCAGAGTTCTAGACAGGTACATGCATCTAGGCAACTGCAATGCTGGGAGTTACATGCACTAAATAGCGTGTAGATCCAGTAACTTGCTACAAAAAAGCAGAGAAGAAATGCATGGTCTCTGGATCTCTGCTGAGTGATATGGTGACAGATACCCTGATTCATTCTTGTGGGTAGCTGTGCTTACTGGCTAGCAGTGTGGATTTTGTAACCTACTGAAAGCAGACAGGTATGGCAGCTGGGTTTCTGCTTACTGTTAGGACAGACATCAAGATGCATTTTTGCGATGGTTGTGTGGAACTCGGGCTCTGGTGTGAATCCTGTAACCTGCTGAACAGACAGGTATAGGATGCACAGCCGCTGGATGTCCGCCCACTGTTAATACAATCCTGCAGGCAACTCTGTGCACCAAATATTGGTGTGGATCCTGTAACCTACTGAGGCAGACAGGCATAGGATGCACAGCTGCTGGAAATCTGCTTACTGTTAGGGTGCCAGATACCAGGATTCATGCCCGCAGGTGGTCGATGGTGTGGATCCTGAAACCTGCTGAAGAAGACAGGTATAGGATGCACGGCCGCTGGATATCTGCTCACTGTAAAGCCCCTGTTACACGGGGCGATATTGCTGCCCATTACAGAGGCGACATTGGGGCGTGGCCTATCACCGGCATCATCACCCCTACGTCGCCTCATGCAAAGGGGTGATGTCGGTGGTGCCGGGCGGTCGCCTGGTTTCACAGCAGTGCTCTGAAACCAGGCGACCATCATGGGGCGATGTGTACACATCACCCCATATAATCGGGCATCGGCGACCTGTCAGGCGATGGGAGCCATAGGCTTGCATTGTCCTGCATCACCGCTGGGGTTTCCAGACACCACGGCAGCGATGATGCCTGACAGATCGCCGGCACGGGGCTGGAGGTGTCGCCCCGTCTAAACGGGGGACGGTGACGGGGCACCAAAAACTTGCGCGCAGTCGCCACCGACATCCCCAGGTATGACGGGGCCTTTAGGGTGGCAGGTCTCATGATTAAACTTGCGGGCCATTGTGTGCACTGGAGAGTGGTGCAGATCCTAAAAACTTGCTAAAGAACACAGGAATAGGATGCACAGCCGCTGGATTACTGTTGTTAGAGTGGCAGGAACCATGGTGCAATCTTGTGAGTCGTTGTGTGCGCTGGACAGTGGTGCAGATCTTGTAACCTGCTGAAGAAGACAACAGATATAGGATGCAGGCTGCTCACTATTAGAGGTAATGATTAAATCTTGCAGATCCTTGTGTGCACTGGCTAGTGGTGCGGATCCTGTAACCTGCTGTAAACAGACAGGTATGAGATATATGGCCTCTGGATTTCTTCTCACAGTTAGAATGGCAGGCCCCATGATTCAGTCTTGTAGTCAGTTATGTTGCTGCGAACTGTAACCAGCTGTAGATATAGGATGCCTAGCAGTCGGGATTGTTTGCAATAGCCCATGTCAGAGACCGACATCAACAGGCAGTTGGGTGCCGTCCTGAGAGAGCAAAGCCCACATATATAGGCCATAACCACTAGGTCAGTTATCGGCAGAGGGTTCCGAGCAAAGTTGGGGTCAGAGGCCGTGGAAGGAAAGTGACGTGTCTGTGCGGCCAGTATGATTAACAGAGGGCCAGGAGGTATAGGACACATATGTGTCTTAGGAAAAAAACAATGTGCAGGTGACGTGCTGTGCTGGTGCAGCTTGAGCATGTGTGATGTCTACCCCAGCACACACACTGTAGGTGGGGCTCACAGGAAGTGCGTTACAGGATGCATAGCAGATCTGCCGGGATACCCATGTATCTGCCTGGCACAGATGTTCTCCTGTGATATACCAAGACTGTCTCATAGGAGATCCCTCCTGGGGGGGGGGGGGGGGGGGGGTCCTGCAGCTGCCCTTAAAAGACCAGCCACCCAATGCTAACATGGGGAAGGGGCAGTCCACGTGACAAGCGAGCATGAAATCTCGAGGCACCAAAATTGTGGGGCATGACGGAGTCAACAGCGGAGATTAGGCCAAAGCCGGTGACTAAAGTTTATGGGTAGGCCAGGAGTTGATGGGACCGGGTGCTGGGAAAGCAGGGGAGCCTTCCACCGCAGACGCAGCGCTACACATTGGAGCAAACTCACCCAGTTGTGCGTCCCCAGTAGGGTGCTTCAGGGTTCCCCGCTGTATCGATCAGTGTATTGGGCCTCAATCCAAACTCACAGTAGGTAGAAAGGAGAGTCCGGAGAAAAAAATGCCCGGTTGCAGAGTCTCACTCCCTTTCAGCTAGTGTGAAGCCTGGGAGCCTGGCATGAACTTAGATATGCAGTCATGCAGATATCCAAGGAAGTGACATTCCAAGGATTAGGCGGTGTGGTGGGCACATCACCTACGCTAGATGCAGAGTGGGGTACGAGGTGGTAACACACAGAGTTCCCATCTGTTGATGGTCTGGAGAGAGCGGTGCCCTTGAGGGAACCGTCGCCCTTCTAAGTTCCTTCGGAGTGAAAGGCGTGGTGTGGAAGATAATATCGGTGCAGAAGGGGGTACGTGGAGGTAACACTCCATGTTTCCATCTGTTGATGGTTTGGGGAAAGCGGTGCCCTTAAGGGAACCGTCGCCTCTGTGAAGATCTTGTCTGTAGTTCAAAAATGGAGATAAAGCTGAAAAAAGTTGAAAAATCTAGCTATAGATGTGGACAGTGTAAGGACACATCTATAAGCAATCAAAGGGGGACAAGGGTTAACGGGAATGGCCCGACCGGACTCACGTGCAGTTGTTAGTGCCAGGCAGAGCGTCTGTAGCCTTTACACAAGGTTAAACTTTACAAAAATCCGGCACTTAGACGGTTTCTTTAATTTTTCAAATTTCTTTATTCAGTGTTCCAGGGTGATAAAAACAAATTGGGAACGCCGTCCCGTACAGCTGAACGCATTTCGGACGTTCAGTCCTTTGTCAACAGCAAGTATAATATGACCACTCTGTACTATTTATACAATAAAAACTCCTCCCCTTAGAACACCTCATTTGAATATTCTCATTAATTATAATGATTAGTTCAGGCTGAAGGAACCTGTTAGAGCAAGGCATGCAACCTTATTTCAGACACAAATAGAAAAAGTGCGCATATGCATGAGTACATAAATAAATATAACATGTGAATATACATGAATCAACAAATATGCACACATACATGTTACCCATAGAGACAGGAAAAAAAAAAAAAAGCATCAAAGTTTCCATATAAGACTGTACTTCATGTATATTACTATATGATGAGTTACAATATAGATTACATCTGTATAATGGAAACTGAATAGGCAAGACAAAATAACCTAATCTCCCCTCAACACAGATTTATTGTCAGGTTTCTTTGTGAAGAACTATTGTCCGGATTTGAGGATTTGTGAAGTCTCCTACTTGGCTGTCTGTAAAGGGCAATTACAAATGTGGTCGTAATCGATGTAATCTTTATTGTTATATGCAGGTTACCAAGCAATTTCATGATAGAAAATCTGGCAAGGTTTTCAATATCAATGGATACATAAATTGTAACACGACACATTTAGTGTACCTGGCGACATGCATGAAATGTAACAAGGATTATGTTGGCTGCACAATCAGGACTCTGAAAAAAAGAATCAGCGAACATATTTCTGCCTCAAATCTGGACAACAGTTCTTCACAAAGAAACCTGTCCGGATTATCTAGACATTTCAGAGACGAACATAAGGGAGCTTTAAGTAGCTTATGTATAAGGGGAAGTGATATGGTCCACAATGGTAAAAGAGGAGGAGATTGGGAAAGATTGGTAAGAAGTAGAGAATTATTGTGGATCCTAAAATTAAATGCTAGGTCAAATCTGACTTGTAATTCAACCCATTTCTATTAACGCTGACAATAAATCTGTGTTGAGGGGAGATTAGGTTATTTTGTCTTGCCTATTCAGTTTCCATTATAAAGATGTAATCTATATTGTAACTCATCATATAGTAATATACATGAAGTACAGTCTTGTATGGAAACTGATGCTTTTTTTGCTCTCTCTATGGGTAACATGTATGTGTGCATATTTGTTGATTCATATATATTCACAGGTTATGATATTTATGTACTCATGCATATGCGCACTTTTTCTATTTGTGTCTGAAATAAGGTTGCATGCCTTGCTCTAACAGGTTCCTTCAGCCTGAACTAATCATTATAATTAATGAGAATATTCAAATGAGGTGTTCTCTAAGGGGAGGAGGAGATTTTATTGTATAAATGGTACAGAATGGTCATTTTATACTTGCTGTTGACAAAGGACTGAACGTCCGAAACGCGTTCAGCTGTACAGGACGGCATTCCCAATTTGTTTTTATCACCCTGGAACACTGAATAAAGAAATTTGAAAAATTGAAGAAACCGTCCCAAGTGCCGGCTTTTTGTAAAGTTTAACCTAAGTACACATCTGCCTCCTATGACACTAAGGTAAAAACTGATCAGGCACACCCTAGCCTGGAGGTGTATACTGTTGAGGAGGAGCTGAATTTTTAACTTTTTTATTAGCCTAGTGTGCCTCCTAGTGGAAGCAAAGCATACTCCCATCGTATCCTGCGTTCCTGCATCCCCCAAGGAGGCAATAGAGAAACCTGATTTTCCCTGATTTGAAGAAGCAAAAAACGCAAGTGTGAAACCAGCAACACTGGATGAGTGCAACAGCATGCTCTAAATGTCAGCGTGGGTGCACACAATGTAGCTGCAGGCACGCTCCAACGCCTGGGACCTGTCTGCTCTTGGCTTCCTTTTGAACACCTTCAGTAAAGAGGAGATAGCATGTGTCAATATCACTAGGCCTCTCCTGCTGACTGAAGCAATGGCTAGGTCACCTATTTTAATCACTTGATGACTTTGAAAAGCTGAAGGTGTTAATAAAAACGCTCAAAAGACTGAACCTGTGCTTCCACACTGCTTACTTCTGGGATCTGTGGCAGTCCGTTGTAAAACAGACAGCCACGGATCCGATTTGGCGCCCATGTATCCCTATGGGCCACAGATCTGATCGAATTTGGCCTAATTGCCATCTGAATTGTGTTAGATCCGATTCTGTCCGATTTTTAGCTGTACCCAAAATCGGAGCAGTCTCCGATTTTGGGCACAGTGGACCAAATCGGACAGAATTGGATCCGACATGATCCGTGGCCTTTAACATGGGGGCCTATGGAGCACGGGTCCGAGAAAACAGCGGATAGTTTCTCAGACCCGTTTTAGTGTACGGAGCATGCTCAGTACACTAAAACTGCTCTGTTTCCCATTAATTTCACTTCCGCAATGAATAATATAATAATATCATATCATATATAATATATCTATATTATCTAATATAAATATATCATAAGAAAACTGCACAGCACTCAAAGACAAATGTGAACTGGTGCTAGCAAAGCTGCAGGGCCATATAACATGAAAAAGATCCTTGCAGCACACAGCTACTACCAATGATGTACATAAGCTACTAGCTATATATATTTGAGGAAAAAGTTTAAAAACTTAAGTTTTTTTAAAAAACTCAAAAATCTCCAATTTTTTATTTAATTCTGAAGTTCTTGGTACATACATTGGCCAATGTCTGTTTGCTCATCAACTGCGACAAAGTGACTTCAGGGTCTGATGAGTCCTACGCTGATATCCCTATCCTCCTTGTCCGCTTCCCCACTACTAAGTGGGCAGACACCATCTAGACCCTCCATCACCTGTAGGTAATGAGGGTGCACATTGCAGCATGGATCCTGCAACTCCATATGATAAATAACAAGAAAAAAATATATAGCTAGTAGCTTATGTACATCATTGGTAGTAGCTGTGTGCTGCAAGGATCTTTTTCATGTTATATGGCCCTGCAGCTTTGCTAGCACCAATTCACATTTGTCTTTGAGTGCTGTGCAGTTTTTTTCTTGTTATTTATCATATGGAGTTGCAGGATCCATGCTGCAATGTGCACCCTCATTACCTACAGGTGATGGAGGGTCTAGATGGTGTCTGCCCACTTAGTAGTGGGGAAGCGGACAAGGAGGATAGGGATATCAGCGTAGGACTCATCAGACCCTGAAGTCACTTTGTCGCAGTTGATGAGCAAACAGACATTGGCCAATGTATGTACCAAGAACTTCAGAATTAAATAAAAAATTGGAGATTTTTGACTTTTTTGAAAAAAACGTAAGTTTTTAAACTTTTTTCTCAAATATATATAGCTAGTAGCTTATGTACATCATTGGTAGTAGCTGTGTGCTGCAAGGATCTTTTTCATGATATATATATATATATATATATATATATATATATATATATATATATATATATATAATATATAATATATATATAACAAAACACACACACACACACACTAACATATACATATACACACATTGCGGAGGTGAAATTAATTATACAAAGGGTTTTAAATAAACAAAAAACTATCCTCACCTCTCTGGCGGCCCACGCTGTCTCGCTCGCTCCTGGTGCTCAAGGACCTGGCGTTGCCTGGCAACCTGATCAGCTGAGCGGTCAAGTGACCGATCAGCTGATTGTTCACATGACCGCTCAGCTGATCGGGTTGCCAGGCAACGACAGTTCCTTGAGCCCCAGAAGTGAGACAGCGCAGGACACACGTGTGAAAGGTGAGCTTGTTTTTTTTTTTTTTTTAACCCTTTGTTCACTCCCGCATAACCACTGATGTTGTCCTTTCCTGTCCGTGGGTCCTGCAAAAAGTAGACCCAGCCATGTTTCATCTTCAATGCCCTTGGCTGGTGGAAGGAGGTTTGCACTCAAAATCTCACAATAGACATCCCCATTCACTCTTTCATGTACACGGATCAATCGTCCCTGTCCCTTGGCAGAGGAACAGCCCCAAAGCATGATGTTGTCACCCCCATGCTTCACAGCAGGTATGGTGTTGGATGCAACTCAGCATTCTTTCTCCTCCAAACACAAGTTGTGTTTCTACCAAACAGTTCTACTTTGGTTTCATCTAACCATATGAAATTCTCTCAATACTCTTCTGGATCATCCAAATGCTCTCTAGCAAACTTCAGACGGGCCCAGACATGTAATGGCTTAAGTAGGGCACTGCAGGATCCGAGTCCCTGGCAGCGCAGTCTGTTACTGATGGTAGCCTGGGCTACGTTAGTCCCAGCTCCCTGCAGGTCATTCACTAAGTCTCTCCATGTGGCTCTGGGATTTTTGCTCACCGTTCTTGAGATGATTTTGACCCCACGGGGTGATATCTTGCGGGGAGCCCCAGGTCAAGGAGAGTATCAGTGTTTTGTAGGTCTCCCTTTTTCTAATTATTGCTCCCACAGTTGATTTCTTCACACCATGCTGCTTGCCTATTGCAGATTCAGTCTTCCCAGCCTTGTGCAGGGCTACAATTTTGTTTCTGGTATCCTTAGACACCTCTTTGGTCTTCACTATAGTGGAGTTTGGAGTGTGACAGTTTGAGGTTGCACACAGGTGTCTTTTATACTGATAAGTTCAAACAGGTGCCTGTACTACAGGTAATGAGTGGGGGACAGAGAAGACTCTTAAAGAAGAAGTTACAGGTCTGTGGGAGCGAGATATCTTGCTTGTTTGGTAGGTGACCAAATACTTATATTCCACCAGAATTTAAAAAAGAAATTCTTTCAAAATCAGACAATATGATTTTCAGGTTTGCTTTCTCATTTTGTCTTTTATAGTTGAGGTCTACCTATGCTGTCAAATACAGGCCTCTCTCATCTTTTTAAGTGGGAGAATTGCACAATTGGTTGCTGACAATCCTTTTTTTCCCTCACTGTAAATACTAAACTGGGGAACATTAACCTCTCTCTTTATTCTCTAAATAGCCCACAGATGAGATTTGCTAAGCACATTCACTTGGCTAGTATCCTGGGTTCTCATTCATTTGGCGGGTAATCCAGTTACCCAGCAAGTTAAGAATTTAAGTCCTCTATACTCACCTTTTCCCAGGGTTTCATACCCCATATTTACTGCAAACCAAACCATTAATTAGCCTTAAAAATAGAAAGGCGAGATTGAACTTCATTGAAAAAGAAAAAAAAAAAAAGCAAGCCCAATTCTGGAAAAGCATTCTTTGAATAGATATATCAATCACCTGATCTCAACCCCATCAAGCATGCAGTTCACATGCATAAGACAAAACTTAAGGCAGAATGACCCATAAACGAGGAATAGAAGCCAGCTGCAGTAAAGGCCTGGCAAAACATCACAAAGAAGGAAAGTCAGCATTTGGCAACGTCCTTGGCTTCCAGACTTTAAGCAGCCATTGCCTGCAAAGTATTCTCTACAAAGCATTAAAAATGAACATTTTATTTATAGTAAAGTTAACTTGTCCAATTACTTTTGAGCCCCTGAAATGAGTAAGTTTTGTAGAACAATGGCTGCAATTCCTAAACATTTCACAAATTTTTTTTGTTGAAGCTGTTTAAGGCTAAAAGTCAACACATCAATTGTATCCCCGCTGTTTCATTTTAAACAAAAAATAATGAAATGCAGATCCCAAATTACAAAGATTCGGTCCCTGTCCAAATATATCTGTACCCAACTGTATATTTCATAGAAGTAAACCTTAGGCCCCATAACAAGCAGTAGGATTAAAAAAATTCTTCATAAATAAAATTAAGCTTATAATTATGTTGCTTTATGTTTTAAAAGAACTGAAAAAAGAAACAACAGTGCAACAATTTGGAATAGTCAGGAAAAAGTGCTGACAATGCATTTTAATGTACAGTTTAAGTGCTGCAGTTATGCATCAACGTTTAGTTTTTGTAAAATGTATGAAAGGACTAACCTGATAAAACGGACATAATTGTGGTTTATTAACATGAATTAAAATGCCCAACCAGTGCTCAAATGTGACAGTATATTACAAAAATTAAATGTCATATACTGTACTACTTCCACAAGGATCATACAATAAAAAAAATATGTACAATGTTTTATCAAATGAGGTGGAAGCTTTAAGCCATGTACAAGCAAATACAGTATTTACAAAACTTCTAAAGAAGTCAAGATGTTAAAACAGAACTATACATTAAATTACAATTGTGTAAATAAGCAGGAAGCAATGTAACATTGAAACTTGACTTATCTATACACGCAAATAGCACAGGAGGAAAAAAAAATTAAAACATTAGTGCTCTCACCTGTGTATCACATATAAAACGTACAATAGAAAACATTCACTAAATGAACTGACAAGTGACTTACATGTTGTGCAGTATTAGCCATACTGCATTATAACTGAACTGGAATGTTTACCCAATCTAAAGACTCAAAATCGGCTTTCAAGCACAACTAGCAGACATTTAAAAAAAAAAAAAAAAAAAAAATGAAATTAGAGAAAATAAAAAAAAAGGAGAAATAAAAACAAAAGGAAAAATAATCGCACTGGTACTTGGATTTTTACAAATTTTCATATACAGGTTTTAAAAAGTACCTTTACAAGGTACATAGAAAATGTACAGTTTATTTTACACAACATTTTAAAAATGTTAAGCACAACAAAACCAAATCTAATGCCAGCCTGAGCCATGATAATTGTTTTGAAAAGGTGGGACTTGCGGTCTGTGAATAGGTAACTGGCCAGGCACTGTGGATGCTTGCTGCGGCCCTTGTACCCCATGGGGTAGACTGACAGACCCAGGATGGGGGCAGTACCCTGCAGGTGATGCAATACTGTTTGGTCCTTGTGGCTGAACATGAGGCCCCTGACTGGGAAGTGGATGGTGCTGTCCAGGTGCAGAAGACTGGTGTTGTGACACAGACCCCACTGTATTATGAACTGGAACTTGGGTTGAATAAGATGCTACAGGCGGATGAGTTCCTGAAGGAAACATTGCAGGTCCTTGATGAGTCTGTAAAAGTAATCCTTGTGATGTGGAGTGATGTCCGGAACCAACTAGGACATTAGCAGATTGAGGGGGAGGTGGAGGTGGCGGAGGAGGAGGAGGGGGAGCATTATTTAAAACATGTTGGTGTTGATGACTGGCTGGAACATGTTGCAAGTGGGAATGGTGGGAACCAGGGCCTGGAGGAGGAGGGGGAGGAGGTGGTAAATGGTGTCCAGTGGTCTGTGAATGAATAAGTGTTCCAGCAGCAACTGAGACTGCATGAACTGGGCCTGCAACATGTGGCTGATGACACCCTGGCGGAGGTGGTGGAGGGGGAGGAGGAACACTTGATGCATTACTCTGCAGGTGTACGGCAGAGTTCTGTGAAGGCAAATAATGTCCAGAATTTACATGAAGTCCTTGAACTGCTGGTTGCCCTGTGGTTGCTGCAAGGCCCTGATTTGGACAGGGTGTAAACACAGGCTGCTGGGGAATATTTCCTTTAATTTGACTATAATTTTGAAAAGATGCAGATGGTTGCTGGTTTGGATAAAAGTTTGTTGTTGGTGGGGGAGGAGGGGGAGGGGGGGCTGTGCTGTTCACAGGCTGTTGATTAAAGGGACTAAAAACAGTTGAACACTGTCCAGTTTGTGCCTGGGAAAATATCTGCCCACCTGCTGGCTGTGGATTAGAAGGCTGCAAGTTTTGAGACACTGGATAAAAGTTCACATGGTTTTCCCTTTGTGGTGTCGCCACTTGATGAGTAGGAGGTTGGAGGGGTCTATATGGAGATCCTAACTGTTGAGAATGAGGCTTTGGCGAAAGGTAACCATGCTGCACAGGCGTGTGCGGTGTGGATGACTTTGGAGGTTGTTCCAGATGAGGGGAAGAAGGACAATGTAGCTTTAAAGGTGTAGAAGGCAGCTTTTGTGAATGAAGTTGTGTAGAATGGGATTTTGAAAGCGATGACTGTTTCTGATGTGGCTCCGATTTAAGAGGGCTTGTATTTTCTGTCACTGGTGTTTTAACGATGGTTTCTTGGGTAGCATCAGTCTTCACAGGTGGGCTAGATTCTAAAGAACAAGGCTAAAGGAAAATATAAATAAAATTTATTTAAATACAAAAACATACCATTTTAAGTAAATAAATTTAATGTTAGGTGGAAATATTCCAATATAGATGTGTTTTTTAAAGTTTTGGGTATGTTTCCACGTGCACTTCTGCTGTGGACTCAAGTGGATTTAGCATGTGAGATCACATCCTTGGATTTGTGTACACGTGTAGGATTTGTTGTAGAATTTTCTACTGCAAAATCTAGTGTGTTGGCAGGAAAATAACTGCATAAAATCCGTGCTTTTTTGCATGAGTTTTTTTTTAATCATATTTCAAGTTTGAATGAAGAGAAAACACATGTGACAGGCTACAGATTAAAAAACTTAAAAATGAAACAAAATCTGCAGGGAAAAAATAAACAGCTTGAAATTTGCTGCTACAGTAATGTGTCAAAAACACAATGCAAGAACAAGCCTTAAGATTATGTTGCCATGATCAGGACACGCTACATTATAGTCGCAACATCTATCTCTGCAGAGATGTGAGTGTTCCCTGCAGGAGAACGCGCTGTCAGTAACCATGATCAGTATTCTGGGGTAGCGCATTTTCACTGTTTTCCCACTTAGAAAATTCGAGTCTCTGCAAGCACAACTTAACATGCTGCGGATTGGGAAACTACACTGCGTCCAAAACGCTGGTCGTGTGCAAGCAGCTTAAGTGTTGTCATGACATGACTGGTAAATAAGAGACAAGCAAATCTTTTAACCCCTTCATGACCTTGCCATTTTTTGCAATTCTGACCAGTGTCCCTTTATGAGGTTATAACTCGGGAACGCTTCAACGGATCCTAGCGATTCTGAGATTGTTTTTTCGTGACATATTGGGCTTCATGATAGTATTAAATTTAGGTCGATAATTTTTGCGTTTATTTGTGAAAAAATCAAAAATATGGCAAAAATTTTGAAAATTTTGCAATTTTCAAATTTTGAATTTTTCTTCCGGTAAACCAGAGAGTTATGTGACACAAAATAGTTATGAAATAATATTTCCCACATGTCTACTTTACATCAGCACAATTTTGGAAAAAAGAAAAATTTGTTAGGAAGTTATAAGGGTTCAAAGTTCATGAGCAATTTTTCATTTCTCCACCAAAATTTACAAAACCATTTTTTTAGTGACCACATCCCATTTGAAGTTCCTTTGAGGGGTGTACATGACAGAAAACACCCAATAGTGACACCAATCCAAAAACTGCACCTCTCAAGCTACTCAAAACTACATTCAAGAAGATTATTAACCCTTCAGGTGCTTCACAGGAACTAAGCAAATTGGAAACAAAAAAATGGATATTTTAATTTTTCTAACACAAATGTTCTTTTATCCTCAATTTTTTCATTTTCACATGGGCAAAAAGATAAAATGGATCCTAAAATTTGTTGGGCAATTTCTCCTGAGTATATCGATGCCACATATGTGATCATAAACCACGGTTTGGGCTCACAGCAGGGCTCTGAAGGGAAAGAGAGCAATTTGACTTTTGGAGCTAATTTTCCATTCAAAAAGTGATATGGCGCTCCTTCACTTCTGAGCCCTGCCGCGCGTCAAAACAGTGGTTTATGACCACATATGAGGTATCGGTGTACTCAGGAGAAATTGCCCAACAAATTTTAAGATGAATTTTATCCTGTTACCCATGTGAAAATGAAAGAATTGAGGCTAAAAGAACATTTTTGTGAAAAAAAAGTACTTTTTCCATATTCACAGATCAATTTGTAAAGCATGTGGGGGTTCAATATGCTCACCACCCATCTAGATATGTTCCCTGGGGGGTCTAGTTTCCAAAATGGGGTCACTTGTGGGGGAGCTCCAAAGTTTAGGCACACAGGGGCTCTCCAAATGCGACATCGTGTCCGCTAACAATTTGAATGGAAAATCACCTCAAATTGTTAGCGGACACCATATCGCATTTGGAGAGCCCCTGTGTGCCTAAACATTGGGGTTCCACCACAAGTGACCCCATTTTGGAAACTAGACCCCCCAGGGAACATATCTAGATGCATAGTGAGCACTTTGAACCCCCAGGTGCTTCACAAATTGATCCGTACAAATTAAAAAAGAAAATTTGTGTGAAAAAAAAGTATTTTTACCTTATTATGGATCAGTTTGTGAAGCACCTGGGGATTCAAAGTGCTCACTATGCATCTAGATAGGTTCCTTGGGGGGGTCTAGTTTCCAAAATGGGGTCACTTGTGGGGGAGCTCCAATGTTTAGGCACACAGGGGCTCTCCATACACAACCTGGTGTTTGCCAACAATTGGAATTCTTAGTGGACACCAGGTCGCATATGGAGAGCCCCTGTGTGCCTAAACATTTGAGCTCCCCCACAAGTGACCCCATTTTGGAAACTAGACCCCCCAGGGAACATATCTAGATGCACAGTGAGCACTTTGAACCCCCATGTGCTTCACAAATTGAGACGTAAAAATGAATAAAGAAACTTTTTGTGAAAAAACATACTAGTCTAGTAGTTACAATTCGCAGCATAGGGGACCCTATACATTTGGGTCTCTCCATGCTGAGGATTCCAGCCCCCTAGCTGCCAAGTTGTACCTGGCTGGCAACCAAAAATACGGCAAAGCTCCATGTCATTTTATTTGTAGAATTTTAAAAAAAAAATGACATGGGGCTCTGCCATATTTTTGGTCCAGCCAGGTACAACTTGGCAGCTACGGATTGCCACCAGCCCCCAGCTGCCTCATTGTACCTGGCTGGAACCAAAAATACAGCGAAGCCCTTTTTTAATTTCTAGAACTAATTCTAGAAAAAAAATTACGTGGGGCTCCGCCATATTTTTGGTCCAGCCAGGTACAACTAGGCAGCTGGGGGCTGGAATCCTCAGCATAGAGAGGCCCAAGCGTTTTGGGCCCCCCATGCTGCGAATTGCAGCCTGCAACCGCCCCAGAAAATGGCGCATTCATTGAAGTGCCATTTTCAGGCGCTGTACCCACGCTCTTCCAGTTGCCCTGGTGCCGGTGGCTAACTGGGTAATAAAGGGGTTAATGCCAGCTTTTTATTGGCAGCTGGCACTAAGCCCGAGATTCATAATATAGGGCCAATGTTAGACCCGCCATTAGGAATCTCTAGTACGGTAAATAGTCAATAAATACACACAGAGAAAAATCTTTTTATTTGAAAAAAAAAAACAGACACAATTCGGACTCCATCTTTATTATGAAAAGATCCGACGTAGTCCACAACGAAGGTCCCACGACGCTCGATCGCTCCAACGTCGTCCATAACGAAGGTCCCACGATCATTTCCTGCAGCTAGATCCTCAGGATCCAGCCATAGAAAGTGATCTGACAGATCCAGCACAGTGATCCACAATGATCACATAATGGTCACTGTGAATCACTGTGCTGGAGCTGTCAGATCACTTCCTGCAGCTCAGGATCCAGCTGTAGAAAGTGATCTGACAGATCCAGCACAGTGATCCACAGTGATCACATAATGGTCACTGTGGATCACTATGCTGGAGCTGTCAGATCACTTTCTACAGCTGGATCCTCAGGATCTAGCTGTCGAAAGTGATCTGGCAGCTCCAGCACAGAGCTGTCAGATCCGGAGGCGGTGAAGAGGAGGAGGAGGAGCGGGATGCAGTGGAGACAGAGCGGCCGCCGGAGGGGTGAGTGGGAGAGGCGATCGCCGCTCTGGTGATCGGGGGGGCAGGAAGAGGGAAGAGGGGGGGTGACAGGAGAAGTAGGGGGGCACTTAGGAGGAAGCGGGGGCAGGCAGGAGGAAGCGGGCAGCAGGAAGAGGAAGCGGGCGGCAGGGACAGGAAGCAGGTGGCAGGAAAAGGAAGCGGCGGGTAAGAAAGATGAAGAGGGGGCAGGAAAGAGAGGTGGGGGACAGGGGGGCAGTTAGAGGATGACAGGGGAGAAGATTGGAGGGTAGGGATAGCAGCGGCAGGCAGGGAAGCATTACAGGCGCGGTGATTTTCACTTTCACTTTTGAGTGCCAATCACCGCGCCTGTAGCCGGGGGGTGGAGGTGGGGGCAAATCGACCCCCCCTGGGGTGTTGTACAACTCCCCATGTACCTGCAGGCCGAGTGACAGGTCAGTGACACCCTCACTCGACCTGCAGGAGCCTGATCATTCCATGGCCCAGGGGGTGGGCCAAGGGTCTGGAAGGGGTTAAGTAAAGATATTGCCAATATTTTTTATTTACTCTGTATAAAGTAAGCGATGAATGATACCCATTTGAATAATATAGAAGATCTTACCAAATTTTGTTTGGAAGGACTCTTGCAATTCTTCTGGCATGCATCAGGAGACTGGGTCTCTTTAACAACTGCACATTCTCCATTTTCTGTTTCACTATCTGTCAAGGGAAAAAAAACAGTGTTACAAAAAGGCAAGAAAACAGAAAATTGTTGTGTGTACTTGGTACACTTTTTTTTAGGATAACACATTGCAGACTAGTCTGTGGGTAATTTACATAAGAAAATGTAAGTTTCTAAATGCTTTTTTTCTAAATGCTTTTTTCTAAATGCTTTTTTTCAACTTTAACATTACACTACTAGCTAAGACAAGGATGCTAAGGATACTAGCTAAGACTATGAAGCTGCAGGCACAGATTGTGATAGCTTGTGGGGCATAAACGATCTGACAGGTTCCCTTTAAAGGGAATCTGTCACAAGGCTTTTGCTAACCCATTTGAGAGCAGCTTGATGTAGTGAAAGAGACCCCAATTACAACAGTGTTATCAGCTTGATCACTGTATAACCCTGCCCTCCACTGATTGTCAAGCTTCCTGTGTACTCTGTGTATAGTAAGAAATCTGCAAATCAATTGTGTGGGTGGGGTTATACAAAGATCATGAATATGAAGGACTAAATGACAAAAGGTTTATTCCTCTAGTGATAAAATCATCCATTAGTATGACATTATCAAAACTACAGCAAGCAGCCTAGTAATTGACACTTCACTCTGATTAAGGAGAATGTGTCACCAGAGAGCAGACCGTTTGGACCTTAATTACAGTCATATATTTTGCCTACGGTTAGGTCCATACATATTTGGACAGACAATATTTTTCTAATTTTTGTTCTGTACATTACCACAATGAATTTTGAACACATTCAGATGCAGTTTTAGTTCAGACTTTCAAGCTTTAATTCAGTGGGTTGAACAAAATGATTACTTAAAAATGTGAGGAACTAAAGCATTTTTACACAATACCTTTATTTCAAAAATAACTAGACAAATTAAATACCGTATTTTTCGCTTTATAAGACGCACCTGATTATAAGACGCTCCCCCAAATTTGGTGAAGGAAAAGAGAAAAAAATATTTTTTAATGTTAAATGGGGTCCATCTTATAATGTCAGTGTCCGTCTTACAAATCATATAGGGTATATGTCTCTCATAGCCCCCTCTTCCTGGTACATGGTCCTCATCTTTGGATATAGCTCCCCCATCCTAGATATGGCCCCCTTATTCTGGTTATGGCTGGCACACATCCGCCAGGGCTGACACATGCCCCCAGGGCTCTCACACATCCCCTAGTGCTGGCACATGCCCCCCAGGGCTCTCACACATCCCCAGGGCTGGTACATGCCCCCCCAGGGCTCTCACACATCCCGCAGGGCTGGCACAAGTCCCCCCTCTGGTGCTGGGCACGGGGGCCCCCCTCTGGTGCTGGGCACGGGGGCCCCCCTCTGGTGCTGGGCACGGGGGCCCCCCTCTGGTGCTGGGCACGGGGGCCCCCCTCTGGTGCTGGGCACGGGGGTCCCCCTCTGGTGCTGGGGGCCCCCCCTCTGGTGCTGGGCACGGGGGTCCCCCCTCTGGTGCTGGGCACGGGGCCCCCCCTCTGGTGCTGGGCACGGGGCCCCCCTCTGGTGCTGGGCACGGGGCCCCCCCTCTGGTGCTGGGCACGGGGGTCCCCCTCTGGTGCTGGGCACGGGGGCCCCCCTCTGGTGCTGGGCACGGGGGCCCCCCTCTGGTGCTGGGGGCCCCCCCTCTGGTGCTGGGCACGGGGGTCCCCCTCTGGTGCTGGGCACGGGGGTCCCCCTCTGGTGCTGGGCACGGGGGCCCCCCCTCTGGTGCTGGGCACGGGGGTCCCCTCTGGTGCTGGGCACGGGGGTCCCCCTCTGGTGCTGGGCACGGGGGTCCCCCTCTGGTGCTGGGCACGGGGGTCCCCCTCTGGTGCTGGGCACGGGGGTCCCCCTCTGGTGCTGGGCACGGGGGTCCCCCTCTGGTGCTGGGCACGGGGTCCCCCTCTGGTGCTGGGCACGGGGGTCCCCCTCTGGTGCTGGGCACGGGGGTCCCCCTCTGGTGCTGGGCACGGGGGTCCCCCTCTGGTGCTGGGCACGGGGGTGCACCCCCTCTGGTGCTGGGCACGGGGGTCCCCCTCTGGTGCTGGGCACGGGGGTCCCCCTCTGGTGCTGGGCACGGGGGTCCCCCTCTGGTGCTGGGCACGGGGGTCCCCCTCTGGTGCTGGGCACGGGGGTCCCCCTCTGGGTGGCTACGGGGCACGGTGGGTCCCCCTCTGGTGCTGGGCACGGGGGTCCCCCTCTGGTGCTGGGCACGGGGGTCCCCCTCTGGTGCTGGGCACGGGGGTCCCCCTCTGGTGCTGGGCACGGGGGTCCCCCTCTGGTGCTGGGCACGGGGGTCCCCCTCTGGTGCTGGGCACGGGGGTCCCCCTCTGGTGCTGGGCACGGGGGTCCCCCTCTGGTGCTGGGCACGGGGGTCCCCCTCTGGTGCTGGGCACGGGGGTCCCCCTCTGGTGCTGGGCACGGGGTCCCCTCCCCTCTGGTGCTGGGCACAAAATAACAAACATTTTATACTTACCTCTCTGGCGCTTGCCTCAGTCTTCAGTGCCTCTCTCCCTGACTGCCGCAATCTTACCTCCGAGGTCACGGAGAAGCCGGTCATGTGATCGGGCGCACACTGATGACATCACCCGCCCTGCAGTCATCAGTGTGCGCCCGATCACATGACCGGCTTCTCCGTGACCTCGGAGGGTGATTGCGGCAGTCAGGGAGAGAGGCACTGAAGACTGAGGCAAGCGCCGGAGAGGTAAGTATAAAATGTTTGTTATTTTATGCCCAGCAGCATGGGGGGACTGCAGGGACATTTAATATGCCCTGCTCCCCTGTCCATACCTCGGCGCTAGCTTCAGCACCGAGGTGATGGACAGCGGCAGTGCAGTGCATATTAAATGAGTTAATGAGCGGGGGTCACGTGACCTCCCGCTGCCTCCTACAGCCCGCAGCCAGTCCGCCCCAGCCCCCGAACACAGTCCAGAGCTGCCCCCACTCTCCCTGCACCGTACCTTCGTTTTTTAAGACGCACCCCCCACTTTCCCCCAGAATTTGGGGGAACAAAAGTGTGTCTTAAAAAGCGAAAAATACGGTAATTATAAATAAAATGTTCATTTCTAATACTTGGTTGAAAACCCTTTGTTGGCAACGACTGCCTTAAGTCTTGAACATCTCCAGACGCTATGCCAGGCCTTTACTGCAGCTGTTTTCAGTTGCTCTTTGTGGGCCTGTGTGTCTGACATTTACTTAGCCTTTAACAAGTAAAATGCATGCTGTATGGGTTGAGATCAGGTGACTGACTTGGCCATTCAAGAATATTCCACCTATTTGCTTTAATAAACTCCTGGGTTGCTTTGGATTTGTTGTGGGTCATTGTCCATCTGTATTATTAAACACAGGCCAATCAGTTGGTCTGTATTTGAGCGCCCAGTATGTCTCTGAAAACCCCAGAATTCATCTGGCTGCTCTGTCCTGGGTCACCATCAATAAACACTAGGGACCCAGTGCCACTGACAGCAATGCATGCCTAAGGTAGCACACTACTTCCGCCATGTCTAACATATGATGTGGTATGCTTTGGATCATGAGTTGTACCGTGCCTTCACCATACTTTCTTCATTCCATCATTCTAGAGTAGAGGCAGATCTTAATTTCATCTGTCCAAAGAAAGTTCCTCCAAAACTGAGCAGGTTTTTTTATGATTTGTTTTTTTAAGCAAAGTCCAATCTAACCTTCTTATTCTTGAGGCTTATGAGTGTCTTGCACCATGCAGTGAACCCTTTTGCATTTGCTTTAATGCAGTCTTCTCTTTATGGTAGATTTGGATATTGATACACCTACATCCTGGATAGTGTTGTTCACTTGGTTGGCTGTTGTGAAGGGGTTTCTTTTCTCCATGGTAATTATTCTGCGTCATTCACCACTGTTGTCTTCCGTGGGCGTCCAGGTCTTTTTGGATTTTTCAAGGTCATCAGCAAGTTCTTTACTTCTCATGAAATACCCCACTGTAGATTTTGCCACTCCTAATAGCGTAGCAATTTCTCGTATGGTTTTTTTTCTGTTTTCGCAGATGAAGGATGGCTTGTTTTACCTACATAGAGAAACGCTTGGACCGCATGTTTATTTCTCAGCAATATCTTCAAAATGCAAGCACCACACCTCAAATCCACTCCAGGCCTTTAACTGAGAATGAAATAGCAAATTAATTACCCACAACTGTCCATGAAACAGCCTTTGAGTCAATTGTCCAATTACTATTGGTCCCTTTAAAAACAGGCTGGCACTTGTAAAGAGCTGAAACACTTCACCTAATTTTAATGTAGATACCCTCAAATGAAAGCTAAAAGTCTGGACTTCATGTCCATTACATAACTATAACACGTTTCAATTAATGGGTAAATAAAACACAATTTGTGTCAGTGTCCAACTATATATGGACCTAGCTGTATTTTATCCCAGATAATTCATAAATATAAACTGCAAAAGATGGCAACTTATTTGACCTACCACCATCTTTATCCTTCCGATGGTCACTCAATAACAAAGCTCTGTGATAGCTCCTTTCTCGTACTTGTTCCACAGACGTTGAAGAAGTCCTGAAAAATAAAACAGAACAATACAGTATAAAATGAAAAAGCCCAGCTATTATAGGATTTGTGCTTGACAACAAACTTTTCAATAAAATGCCCTTTGTTAAATATCTGTTGTACAACTTGTGCATTTATCATTATTTTGACAATTCACAGCAAGTTGTATATCATAAAAACTAAACATTAGCAAGTTTTAATGGGAAACGGTCAGGCACCACGAAATAGGCTTGTTTTTTTTCCTCTAAACTGCTCCAGCTATTCACAGAAAATGTTGTTAGAAAAAGATGGCTGAGGGACAATATAATGAGTAGAACAAACTAAGAGATCCAGCAGCACTTGGATCCATAAGAACAGAAGAGTTTACTGTGTCAATTTAAAATGGTGTGCATACCAAAATATCTTCAGTAGTGATAGGAGTACCTTTTAACTTATCCGTAAAAAGGAGATTTTTGTGTACTCACCGTAAAATCCTTTTCTCTTAGCCTATAATTGGGGGACACAGGACCATGGGTGTTATCCTGCTGTCCACTAGGAGGCGACACTATGTATAATCTGCAAAAGAGAGTTAAGTGGCTCCTCCTCTGCAGTATACACCCCTGGAGCAGACATTGCTCCACCAGTTTTGTGCTAAAGCAGTAGGAGAGTTAACAGTAAATACCAGTAACACAGGGCCTGCAACCACGCAAACAACTTGTGCACACATATATAGCTAACAAAGTAACAACAGTGTAACAAGGCCTGTAATCACACAGGCACTTGTGTTAGCAGTTAAGAGTTAGCAGTCAGAATAGTACCACAAAGCCTGTAACTAAACCAGCACCTGTGCAACCAGTGAAGAGTTAAAGGAACAATATTCGCATAACAAGGCCTGTAATCTAGGCTCAAAGTATTACAATTCTTGCAACCAAACAGGCAGAAGTGTCGACAGCCAACCGTCAACAGGGTGATAATAGGTAAACATGTATAAATCACGTAACTGCTGATAAGCTATGTGAGAACTGTAGTAACGGCCCCCAAGGGCAATAGGGTGGGTGCTGTGTCCCCCAATTAGAGGCTAAGAGAAAAGGATTTTGCGGTGAGTACACAAAAATCTCTTTTTCTCCTTCGCCTCATTGGGGGACACAGGACCATGGGACGTCCTAAAGCAGTCCCTGAGTGGGAACTGGCAATGGAACTAGTAACACCGAGTATGGGCAGTGACGACTATGTACCGTCAAGCGGACAGTTGTCGTCTGGAGGACACTTGTACCTAGCCTTGTGGTTGCCTAGAACGAAGTGTAAATATTATAGTGGCTTGAATCTGTGTGAGGGCTGACCGTGCGGCTGTGTTACCCACTTGTTGTGCTGACCCCTGGTGTTGAACTGCCGAGGAGGCCCTAACGGCCATAGTAGAATATGCCTTGACCCTGCTGTAATGGGTGTGATTTTTTGATGACAGAAACGCCTTTGATGGATTGACGACTCTATTTGATTAGAGTAGCCTTAAAAGCTGACACGTTTTTATTTCTGTCCTTTGGAAGAAGGCATAAAGATAATCTGACGTTTACTACGGACCTTGTTTTGGATACCTCGAAGCGTAGGACCTTGACTAGCTATTGTATATGTATCTCCCTCATGACCTGCCGAACTGGAGGCGGACGCCGCCAGGACAGCGAAATGTTTTACTTTAGGTGGTAGAAATATACCGTCTGTCAGATAAGGATGGACCCATCTGTATGGCAATCTTGTCTTGGTGAGAGACTAGAAGAGATGTTTTAACTGAGCGCGCTGCAATTACCAATCCTCTGCTGAGAACAGTAATTGTCCCTGAACATTCTGGTTGGATGAGCATGATAAGTGGAATATTGAATAGTGTTTAGAAAGGTGGTTCTTGTCTGTTCGTGGGAACGAAGTTTCGGTCCTACGTGCGTAGCTTTGTCGTCTGCAGACCTTACTTGGCAGCCCTTGAGAAGGAAGGCTTTTGTATAATTCTGGTTGCAAGACATTTTTGGAAGAAGGAGAAACAGGCTGAAACCTGCTGTGTAAGAGACTCTAAGGACAAACCTGAGTGTAGGTCTGTGTGGAAAAAAAAGGAGAGTTTGTGGTATGAAATAGGGCCAAAGGAAAAGACCCGGAGAGGATTTTTAAAGAATCAACCAAAATGACTACATTTCTGTGATGGTATGTCGTTGATAAGTTTGGTTTTCTCGCTGTGACTATGGTTGTGACAATATGCTGGGAAACACTGTCTTGTTAAGTTTCATGTATCAAGTGCTACGCCATTAATTTCGGAATGGAGTAATAATTGGCTCGGAGAGTGCAGGTCTGGCCTATTTGTTAGTCGTCCCGGTACTGCTGGTATGAGTTACATGCATCTGCGTACTAAACGCATCTGGGCCAGTCTGAGGCACCAAAGATGATCCGGTGACATTCTTGTTTGATATTCTGCACTACCCCATTAGTGGGGAACGAATGTAGAGGAGACTGAGGCGGCTATATTCTTGGACTAATGCATGCGGCCTCTTGACTGTGTGTCCAGGGACCTGGCCAGGAGGATTGGACCTTGGCATTGAAGCGTGACTCAGTCAATGCCATACCTGTGTGTCTGGCAGTGGCAGCCTTGACTGATGCCCTTAGGATGAAGGGACCGTGTTTGTGAGTCCATCTGGTGGCGTGTTAAGAAGTCCACCTTTCAAATGTTTATCCCTGGTATGAGACCCGCTGCCCGTACAGTGTTCAGGGGTTCCACCTAGTGAGGAATGTAGCAAACGCTTGCATCGCTTGGTGACAGCGGGATCCGTTTTGGTGGTTGACAGATGTCACCTCTGAGGCATTGTTTGACTGCATTCTGCTATGTGTGACTGCTAGAATGTGACTGACTGATTTCAGCACAACACTTACTGGCTGAATCTTTGTAGATTGAGGGACACCATGGGGTGTGGGCAAGACTACTGCCATATGTATTGTGATGTGGGTATGTGACCTCACATCTTGGTCTTGTGCCTTGCTTGAGCATGTATATTTGACAAAACCAGAGGTGTCTGAGCCACTGGCACTGCTTTCTATGCTGCCAGTAATTTGGCCAGATCTGTAAATGCAAATTGTGAAGGATTGAAGGAGACCGCTGAATACGCCTGTGGGTTCCCTGCTAAAGATGGTAGACTTGTGGCGGTTGATCCACCAAGCTAGTTTTCGTCACCTGCAGAGTGAAATTTTTTCCTTGTTTGAGCGTGAGAGTGTGGGCGGATAAGCCAGTGGGGCGACCGCCTGGTTAAGGACGCTAGGTAAACAAATTCCTGTGGACTATTTGACCCTTGCTGCGTTATACTGAACGGTTGGCACAGGGCTAGCATTGTGGAGGCTGACGAGCTTTTCCATATACCCATAGCGTCTACAGTGCTTGAGACACTGTTTTTGTAGGCCGTGACTTGGTGCTGGTTGGATGATATGCATGACTTCCGCCCTGACTGTCGTGCACTTATACGGAACTGCAGTTACATCAACAGGAATTGCAACGATTTGTTGGTGTATCTTTTGGATTGCAACTTGCTTCTTAGTGACATGTTGAGTACGCTGAAAAGCGTTCTGTATGTCTATGGATGTAAGGTATACTCCTTGTTCTATAGAGGTACTTCTGGCTATGAGATTTCCCTGCAGGAATGTTTTATCTAGCCCTGCTTGTTAAGCTGTGTTCGTTCCTCTACGGCTGGTACTGTACTTACATGTCTGGCGACCCCAGATAGGTTGGATTATAATCTAGAAAAACACGCTCCACGCATGATACGGTACATTATCTTTTGAAATGCGGATCGACTGTATTGTGTGGCCGAACCCTTGGTCCTATGAATAGCTACGCTGTTGGGTTCGGATTGGCGAGACTGGCGCTGCTAGTATGAGTTAACATTCTGGGCAGCATGGGTCACATTACTGCGTGTTAATCGTCCATGCGTCAGAGTAGGTCTTCGTCATGACTAACCTTACCGAATTCAGAAGGGATGTAATCCTGTCTGTTGTCAATGGCTAAAAGCTGCCTTGATGTGCTCTGAGCATTCGTACCTGAGGGTACCATGTTCAGTTTTCTTAACAGGTGTAACCTGAGGCCTAGGACAACAGTGAGGACCCTTGGAGACATAGTCCGTTTCCTATTTACGTAACTAGAGAGCACAGCTAATGGCAATGGCCTTCCAAGCTGCTCTTGCCGAGTAATTCATAAAACAAAAAGATTTGCGCCAAACTGCATTAAACAATGTGTGGGGTTGGTCAAAGATCCCCTTTGCTCACCTTCTCCTGTTGTGCCTGACCGCACAACTGGTTTATGGGTTTGGATTTATCCCAGCTGGGCTCTCCACAAGGGCTCCGAGCGGCAAGGTGGAAAAAGGCACGTAATCCTGGTGGATCTCGGTGCACGTGACAGCTCAGGGGGAGTGGTGGTGTGACGTGTGCCAGGTCCTAGAATCCAAAGCTGCTAGATATCACGCTTCCCGGCGGGGAAGAAAAAAGTGCAGCTCCAAAAAGATAAGTGATATTATCAGCGCTAAGGTAATAGAAACCAGGACTCTGCTCATTCAAATATTACCACTCGACTTTAATAATTCAGTATAAGGATCCCTTTAGCCACAACGCGTTTCAGCGCCAATTGCGCCTTTCTCAAGTGATACCTTGAGAAAGGCGCAATTGGCGCTGAAACGCGTTGTGGCTAAAGGGATCCTTATACTGAATTATTAAAGCCGAGAGGTAATATTTGAATGAGCAGAGTCCTGGTTTCTATTACCTTAGCGCTGATAATATCACTTATCTTTTTGGAGCTGCACTTGCTGAGTAATTGGCTGCGTTTAGGGCTGATGTATTAGTTAACCAGCTGTGGTAGCGACTTGAGTCGCTTGGTTCCGCAGCGTAGTATCGGCGTAAAGGCATGTAACTGCGTGAATGAATTAACGCCGTGCCTTAATGACACGCCGGTTATCAAACCGGATTCGGGCGAGAGCGGTGATTTAATAGAATTTCTTATTTTAGGATGATCTGCGAACTACCTACCGTACTTGCTGCCTTTGTATGGCTAAATGTAGGCTGCAGATGGACGGCTAATGGCTAGTCATTAGATGCAGTGTTAGGTGCACCGACCTTTACTTGCGTCTGACATGGTGGTGGGAAAAACAAATATGTGGTGTAGTTTGTGGAACTTTCGCCGGACTGAGTGATCATACTTGTACCGCTACGGAAAATAGGGAAGTTCGTACTATAAGACGTTTGCCCTGCACCTTGTACAGCACCTAGTATTCCTAGCCAGTCTCCTATCTAAGTACAGACCAGGTTGGACCCTGCTTAGCCAGTGGATTTGATTAACCCCGGCGTATTATGATATTGCTCCTTGCGTCCTATCCAGTGTGGGGAGGACAAGTTGCAGCAGAATATCATTGCTGGTTGTCTTACGGTTGCTATTGGCGACTGGCGCCCAGCGAGGCTGTGCCGATTATATGCTCCCTTTGGTTGTAGGCTGCAGCAGGCAGGGAGCCCTGCAGGGTTCCTTGACCTCTGGCTTTCGCTGCTGGTCTTGATGGCTGTAGCAGGAGGAAAGCATTTGCTGACCTCCCTGTCCTTGGCTTGCGTGTGCTGAGGGCTGAAGCAGGAGGGTAAACCCTGCTGCGCTCTTTACTGTCCTGACCCACTTGTATTAGCTAGGCAATGTGTGTTTATACACTGCAGCAGGGAAGGGGTCCTATTATGTTAGTGAGTAATGGGAAGCGGTGCAGAATCAAGTCTTATTGTGGCTGCTGTTTTTTATTTTTGGAAAGGGCCACCGCTGCTACCGAGGAGTGGGCCTCCCTTTGTGTTGTATAGGAACGCCCTGCTGTAATGGCCGCAGCTACTTGTAGCAGGGGCGGTGCCATTATGCCCAGGCATGTAGGGGATGTTTGCGCCCTTCCACGCCATCCTGCCCTCCTTTGTGAGCAGTAGTTTCGGTCCGCCCCCCGCTCTGACGCTGTCCACGTCATTCTCGTCATCAGGGGGCCGGGGACGAGGTAGCGGCTTTGCGCTAGGCCAAAGCCACGGCCTCAATTAGTCTGACCCTGCCGGAAATGGCGCCTGGCTGGCGCAGAGGTCCGGGGCAGGACCCCGCCAGACCTCCCGGGTAGCACGGTGCCATTGCGGTGGCGGCCCCCGCAGGAGAACCCAGGACTGGGTCTCCTGGGATCTGGCTGTCTATGCAGGTGCTCACAGGGAGGTGCTGGGCTGCATGGGCACAGGGAGTCTATCCTCCCGGGTCACAGGTGCCTGTAATGCTTATCTGATGTCCCCCGTCCCCATCAGGCGCCTTTAGCAGGGCTGGGGGCTCCTGGCATGGTGTGCTGCAGCCTTAGAATGTGCAGCAGTGTGTGCCCCTTAGAAGCACTCAGTCTGTCTGAGGCTTTTGAATCGTGCTGCAGCACACAGGCAGCGTAGCTGTCCTGTGTGCCCTACCTGTGGTGCCTCTACCTAAAAGCCCCAAAGGGGTTATTAGGGAGTGATGCTGCTATCCACCGTCTGAGGGCGCTTGGTCAGCCTCAACCTCATCACAGAAACCCCAACAGTGGGGACCAGGGAAGGAGGACCATGATCTCGAACTCAACCCAGCACCCCAACTGTGGGGTGCCGAGGAAGGAGCGGCATGTGGATCGACCTCTCAACTTCAACCAGGCGCCTCCAAAAGTGGGGGGGGCCGAGGAAGGAGAATGCCGGGAGTCGCGTCAGAGACTCAATTCCTTCTTCTTGAAAGAAAAAAAACCCAAAAATTTAAAGAAAAATAAAAGTTAGGTGTTCCTCCTAATGACACTAAGCAAAAACTGGTGATGCAATGTCTGCTCCTGTGGTGTATACTGCAGAGGAGGAGCCACTTAACTCTTTTGCAGATAATGCATAGTGTCCCCTCCTAGTTGACAGCAGCATAACACCCATGGTCCTGTGTCCCCCAATGAGGTGAAGGAGAAAACACATTTATTGAGTCAAGAGTGCTGCTGGATCTCTTCTTTTTCCTTTTTTATGCACATCCAGCTAGGTTCATTTGTGTGCACCAAGTTCACACATGCAGCTTCAGTACGTTTGGGAAAGGGCTGAGTGGATGTAATATGACTAGTGCCATTAGCTGTCTGCAGCTTCTCCTCATTTATTATTTGATTGTTCAATAGTGTATAAGGGAAAAAGTGGTATAAGAACCACGCTGCTGCCAAATAATCCAAATCTTCAAGTGCGTACAAGGTGATTTATTCTACGCATTTCAAAGCATCACGTGTAGAATAAACCATATGGTGCAACGATTAATTTGGATTGGATTATTTGGTAGTAGCGCGGTCCTGATAGTCTGCATAATCAACTTGGCTTGGTTCATGTGGTTTACTGCAGCAGTTACCTTTAAAGCTTTCATTTGGTTGTTGGTCACAACCTTACAAGTGAGCACTATATTGCTTCCCAGTTAACTCATTCTCTTACCGGGTAAGACCCCGTTTGCTGCTCTCTCTTTCCACAGCTTATTATTGTTCAATAGAGACTAGCCCATGTTTACGGACATCAGTAACACTCATCTTTATACGTGTGCCACAGATGTATGTTACATTGTAAAAGTTTTAAAGTGATCCTAAACCCAGAAACTGACCCGCCCCTTATCTTTAGACCTGTCCCTGCACCCCCTCTTATCATTTCTAGCCATCCCTTTTGCAGAAAAAATCGCTTTTGTAAAGTAAGAGAAAAGGTTATAATAGTTTGACCTGTGTGAGTTCTCTCTTTCTGTGGAAGCCGCAAATGCCCCGCCTGTGTGCTGCTGCCTGGTAATTATGCACACCCCTCTCTGCTGCTAAGAGCCTGGCCGCGCATGAAAGGGGCGGGGCTCCGGCATGGCACGATTTAGCCCCGCCCCCTTTCATGACGCGGCCAGGCTCTTACAAGCAGAGAGGGGTGTGCATAATTTACCAGGCAGCAGCAGACAGGCGGGGCATTTGCGGCTTCCACAGAAAGAGAGAACTCACACAGGTCAAACTATTATAACCTTTTCTCTTACTTTACAAAAGCGATTTTTTTCTGCAAAAGGGATGGCTAGAAATAAGAGGGGGTGCAGGGACAGGTCTAAAGATAAGGGGGGGGGGTCACAGTTTCTGGGTTTAGGATCACTTTAATGGCTTTTGTGTTACTAATAAAACCAAGTAATTTGATTAGCTGCTGTGGGCAATACATATACGTGCAATTTTTACGAGGCTCACATAGCCTTGTAATGACAAACCAACGAGTGAAATATATACCTAAAATTAACCTGGGGAAGTAATTTACAGTAGATGTTACACTTTGGACTACGTGTCAGTTAGCAGGGCTGTGGCCCTCGGTAAGCTAAACAGTTCTTTAACTTCCCTGAATCAGACTCCAACTCCACCAAAATGGACACTGAATCAAACAGCACAGAGCTGTGAAGTCGGTAAGACAAACATCCGACTCAGACGCCTCAATTTCCCTGACTCAGACTCTATCCAAAATGGGCATCAACTCAGACTTCACAGCCCTGTTGGTTAGACTGTCATTTAATGACAAATATTTTACTTAATATGTATTCCCTGTCATAGATATGACACCATTTATCAAAATCTTGTTCGATAATAGTATGTATATTGGCTCAATAGTTTTGAGTGAAAACAAAACAAAAAAAAATGTTCAAGATTTATTTATTTTTTTTTTTTTTTAACTATAACTAGCAGCTTATCTGTAGATTTCAATTTGTATCCACCCTTCTAGTAACAGGGATGATGGAACTGGAAAGTCAGACCCTTAAACATCTAATATATTAAATAGGTAATAATTCCTTCATTAAAGCCCCCGTTACACATAGCGAGATCGCTAGCAAGATCGCTGTTATGTCACAGGTTTTGTGACGCAACAGCGGCCTCACTATGTTTGACAACGTAGCAGCGACCGGGCCCCTGCTGTGACATCCCCGATCGTGTTAGAATGGCTAGGACCATTTTTTGATCATCGGTTTCCTGCTGGGCAGCATGCATCGGTGTGTTTGACACCTTAACAACGACCTCGTTGGCGACTCAGAACTCAGCCATGGTGGTCTGAGTCGTAAGACTAACTGCTGTGTGACAGGGTCCCAACGACCGCCAAGGTCGTTATATGGGTCATCGTATCCTTACTACGTCGTTCAGTAGATCTGACTGTTTGAGATCTCACCAGCGACCACATAGCGACGTTCCAGCGATCCTTACCAGGTCGTATGGTTGTCGGTATCGCTGGAATGTCGCCAAGTGTGACAGGACCCCAAGAAGTACTGTTTGAGAACTGGAAAACACAAAAAAGAATTGATCAAGAAAATTCAATTTCATACCACTGAGCTTCTGGATCACTTTTTTCATTAGCAGTAGCATCCGTGACTTCAGAATGTTGGTCTATCTCCTCTGGGGAGGTGTTCTGGACTTCAGATGGCAGTGATACAGTCAAATTTGCAACTCTTTCATTAGGTTCCACACATTCCACACTGTTACTACAGTTTTCAGGAGTAGCAGCAGCAATAGAACAGTTCCCAGATATATTTCCACTCTCAGTGTGTGGGGAGAGTGTGACAAGAGGCAAAGTTTCAGGCTTTGAGCCACTCTTTCTTGCTTCACGTTGTCTTTTTCGGTACTCCAATAAGGATACCTAAAAAAAAACAACAAACATACAATTGGTGTAATATCTATTCATAAAAGTACTACTGCAAAAAGGGCTAAAGAAAAAAAAAAAATTAATGGAATGTGTTCTAGGGAGTGTGCAAAAAATATACAGAAATATGTACCGCACTCCTGAACATGTTGGCATTGCGTAAACAACATAGCGAAAACAGCAGCATGTTGTTACATACAATTTGAAGCAAAGTTCAGCCTAAAGTTGCAGTCAGAAATATAAAAGCGATGGTGTTAAGATGTAAGAAAGAAGAATGCACAGATATGAAGAGATGAAACAGCAAGGTCATCCTCAATGTACAGCTAAGTTAATATGTAGTGATTTTTTTTCAGTTTGTGTGCCGACTTGCGGCACGAATCGGGCAAGTCCTGCGGTCAGATGCGACAAGTGCGGTTTTGCCGGATCCGGAACTTGCGGCACCGCAAAACAACTGCTGCTAGCAGCGGTTTTTATTTGCTATGCCGCAGGTGCCGGATCTGCAAGATCCGGCAAAACCGCACTTGCCACACCTGATTGCAAGCCCCATAGAGAATGAAAGGGGCATGCCGGATTTGTGCCGCAAGTTGGACGTTACGCGACAGATGCGGCAATATCTGCTGGATCTGCCACCAATTAGAAAATATCGATGATGTGAAAGCAGCTTTACTTATTAAAAATTTAGGGTTAAATAGGAAAAGAAATCATCATGTATAAAAAATGCCCTCCAACCCAGCAGCATTCATATGCATTCCAAAACTCCCTGCCTAACCAGCCCCATCTAATGCGGTTTACTAAAATCAATCTTTAAAAAAAATAAGGATTAATAAAGTGTACTGTTCCTTTGCTAATTAGGCCTTTGACTAATGGATAGGGCCTTATTTCCCCAGACTAGTCAGCCCTCTTTCCATATTATCACACCTATGGGCGTGATCGCATTATTTCCAAGAGCCAGCGTCATTGCAGCTCATGGAAATACTGCGCATGCATGCGACTCATTTTAGAGTCAGTGCACCTATGAAGTCTGGTGTACGTGTCCCGAACTCAGAGTACAATGCGTCTGATCAGAGGTACAGCTTCTGCACTTCCATCATGTGCAGTGCGCCTCTCTGTGAAGCCAAGAAGTGTGCAGCTGCAATGACGCCAGCTTTTGGAAATCATAATATCACACCCACAGGAGCATGATACCTTGGAAAAAGGCCGACTAGTTTGGGAAAACAATGCCCCCTCGACAAGTCAAAGGCCTATTTAGCACTTCTAAAATTCTTTTTAGGAACAATGATTTTAGTAGATAGCAACAGACAGGGCTGGTTAGGTAGGAAATTTTGGTGCACACAGGTGAATGCTGCAGAGTTGGGGACAAGGGACCTGACAGGTTCCCTTTAACCTGCAAATATGAGGTTAAACTGTAGGTTAATCCCTTCACAACCCAGCGTTTGTTTTCCATGAGTCATAACTTTATTTTTCCGTCAATATAGACATATGAAAGCTTGTGTTTTGTAGGATGAGTGTATTTTAAAATTTTTGAATGACATCGTTCATTTTACAGTTTGCCCGAAAATAAGACACAGTGCATCTTTGGGAGCAAAAATGATAAAGTCTTATTTTCAGGGTGTGTCTTGTTTTTCCATGAAGAATTCACATTTATTGTTGAACAAAACAAATAAGCAATTACTACTGTACAGTAGTTGTCATCACAAACCAGCATAACCAAACTATCATCCATCCATCCATGTGCAGGTTCCATCATACCCCAATGTCCGCGCCTGCAGCCACCATCATCCCCCAATATACCACGGTAGCCCCCCATCTCCCAATAGCCCCATCATCCATCTTCAGCCTCCATTATCCCCCAATGTTCCCCTGCAACCCCCATCATCTCCCAAAATCCCCATCATCCATCTGTAGCCCCATCATCTCCCATTAGCCCCACCATCCATCTGCAGCGTCCATCTCCTAATATCCCCCTGCAGCCCCCATCATCCATCTGCAGCCCACATCATCTGCAGCCCCATCATCCATCTGCAGCCCCAATCCTACCCCAATATCCCCCATCCTCCCCCAATATCCCCCATCAGCCCCCATCCACCATGATTCCCCAATATCCCTCTGCAGCCCCCATCATCCTTCTACAGCCACCATCATCTCCCAATGTCCCCCTGAAGCCCTCATCATCTCCCAATAATCCACCTGCAGGCTCCATCATCCCACAATGTCCCCCTGCAGCCCCCATCATTTCCTAATAACCCCATCATCCATCTGCAGCCCCCATCATCCCCCAATATCCCACTGCAGCCCCCATCATCTCCATTCTAATCATCCATCTACAGCCTACATCATCCCCCAATATCCCCTTGCAGTCCCCATCATCCATCTGCTGCCCCATCATCCCCAATGTCACCCTGCAGCCTCCATCATCTCCCAATATCCCCATCATTCATCTGCAGCCTCCATCATCCCCAATATCCCCAGCAGCCCCCATTATCCTGCAGCCTCCATCAACCCTTAATGTCCTCCTGCAGCCCCACATCATCCTCCAATATCCCCCTGCCACCCCCATCATCCATCTGCAGCCTTCAACACACACACACTATCGCTATTGCTGGAGCCAGCTTCTGCTTTATTCATTCCTCCACGTCCTGTATGCACAGTATCTGGGCACTGCTCAACATAGATGTACGGTAGTAAACTGCCGGCCAATCAGGTGGCGGCTGCTGGCGTCTGATTGGGCGGCGCATTACCATACATCTACACTGAGCGGCATCCAGATACCATACATACAGGACGTGGAGAAATATAGCATCGGCTCCGGCAATAGTGGTACAGTACTGTATCCATCGCAGCTGCGTGCTCTGCTCCTCTGGTTGGCAGGCATGCCTTAAATTTTTTTTTTTTGCTACGGCTTATTTTCGAGGAAACACGGTACCATATAGTGTACTAAAAAAAGGGTGTAAGAAAATCCAAATTTTATGTAATTGGGAAAAAAGTGCAACTTCATGATTGTCTTTTAGGTAGTTCCTTCATCATATTCTCTATATGGTAAAACTGATGTGTCGTTATGATGTCTAGGGTCGGTATGATTTTGTAGATACTAAAGAGGTCTACTTTTATCTAAATGGTGAAAAAAAATTCAGAAGTTTTTTTAAAAAAAAAAAAAGAATTGCACTTTTGACCCCATATTTCATGACCTGTAGCTTTCTCATTTTTCGGGATCTGGGGTTGTGTGACAGTTTATTTTTTGCATCTTGAGTGGATGTTTCTAATTACACAATTTTGTGTAGATGTGATGTTTTGATCACCTGTTATTGCATTTTGTTGCAATGTTGTGGTGACCAAGAACATGTAAATTTGGCGTCTGGTCTGATTAATTGATGTTATATTTTAATAAATTACAAAATCGGCGATACCAAATGTCTATTTATTTTTTTTAAATAGTTTTATTTTCAAATAGGGCAAAAGGAGGGCGATTTGAAAGATACGTTTTTTTCTCCACATTTTTAAAAACTGCCTGCGGAGAACGGCTCGATCCCTGCCATGGTGCTTTACATCGTGCTGTCAGTGATTAACAACTCGAGGTAACGGGTAAACAGTGCTGATCGGATTAGTGATCTGATCGGTCCCGATAGCTGCACATAACAGCTGACATGTATGGGGGATGATGTGAGCTCAGCACGAGAGCTTGCATCAAATTGAGGAAGGAGGCCTCCAACTATTCTACACATCATATGTCATGAAGGGTTTAATAGCGTTTTGAAGTTGCCTGGTGCCTGAACAGAGCCGTTCTGCCAGAAAGAAAAAAAGGGGATCTATGGTACTCATCGTAAAATCCTTTTCTTGGAGCTTCAATTGGGGGACACAGGAAGACCTTGGGTGTATACTTGCTGCCATCAGGAGGCTGACACTATGCAAAATAACAAAAAGGCAACTCGTCCCCAGCAGTATACACCCCCTACTGGCACAAATGCAACTCAGTTAGTGAGAATAGCAATAGGAACAACCAAAAAACCATGAACTTGCTCAACTACATACACAGGGAGGGGACTGTGTCCCCCAATTGAAGCTCCAAGAAAAAGATTTTACGGTGAGTACCAAAAATCCATTTTTCTTAATCGTTTCATTGGGGGACACAGGAAGACCTTGGAACATACAAAAGCAGTCCCGTCGGGTGTGTGCAATAACAGAAGTATTCGGGCGACTTCAGACCACAGCGGCCTGTAGAATCTTGCGCCCCAGAACAGCATCTGCAGATGCTTGAGTATGAACCTTGTAAAATTTCAGGAATGCGTGAACTGACGACCAGGTAGCCGCCTTGCAAAGCTGAGCTGCCGAAGCCTGGTGTCCGACAGCCCAAGAAGCTTCCACTGCTTTAGTGGAATGTGCCCTTAGTCTGGATGGACAAGGGACCTGTTTAATGCGCTATGCCTCCGAGATAGCGGAGCGAATACACCGAGCAATCGTAGCCCTAGAGGCTGCCAAACCCTTGCGAGGACCATGGGGGACCACGAAGAGGGAGTCCACCCGTCGAAAAGAAGTGGTTCTTGAAAGGTAGATACGGAGAACCCTGACTATATCCAGATTGTGCAATCTCTTCTCTCGAGAATGAGATGGGGCTTGGCAAAAACGAAGGCTTAGGGGTGATCTTATAATAATGTATAAATATATGAGGGGACAGTACAGAGAACTTTCTAATGATCGCTTTACTCTTAGGCCTGAGATGCGGACAAGGGGGCATCCTCTACGTCTGGAGGAAAGAAGGTTTAATCCTAATCACAGATGCGGATTCTTTACTGTAAGAGCAGTGAAACTATGGAACTCTCTGCCACATGATGTTGTAATGAGTGAGTCACTACTAACATTTAAGAAGGGCCTGGATGCCTTTCTTGAAAACTATAATATTACCAGTTATATATACTAGATTCTTTGATAGGGCGTTGATCCAGGGAACTAGTCTGATTGCCATATCTGGAGTCAGGAAGGAATTTTTTTCCCCAATGTGGAGCTTAGTGTTGCCACATGTTTTTTTTTTTGCCTTCCTCTGGATCAACATGTTAGGCTATGGGTTGAACTAGATGGACTTAAAGTCTTCCTTCAACCTTAAAAACTATGTTACTATGTTAAAGGGAGGGTAGGACGATTTCCTCATCAATGTGGAAAGAGGAGACAACCTTTGGTAGAAACTTTTCCATGGGACGAAGTACCACTTTGTCCTGATGGAAGATCAAGTAAGGGGAACGACATGAGAGAGCCGCAAGTTCCCACACCCTCCGAATGGAGGTGATCGCCACAAGGAAGGTGACCTTCCACATTAGGAGAGGAAGACTAATATCTTGTAGGGGTTCGAATGGAAGACCTTGGAGTACGTCTAGTACCAAATTCAGATCCCAGGGATCAAGGGGGTAAACACGAGGAGACGTGAGCCACTCCTTGAAGGAACGTCTTGACCTGTGGGAGAGAGGCGAGCTGACTTTGGAAAACACCGAAAGGGCGGATACTTGGCCTTTCAGGGAGCTGAGAGATAGGTGTGCATCAAGGTCAGACTGGAGAAAGTGTGGCGCCCCGCAACGAGTGCGTCACAGGAGGGTATTGCATCCCTGACTGCAGATGCAATATTCTCTGTCTCGGTGATGACATGGTTAATACTCCGAGCTCCATACTCTACATGCACCACTAGAATAGAGGGCCAATCAGGTCCTGGTGGGCAGAGTGTAGGAGTAGTGTGTGGGAACTTAGGAGAGGAGAAGGAGTCGTCAGGAGGAGGAATGTAGAAGAGGGAGCTCTGCACAGTTCTGTGCAGCCCTAAGACCGCCACCGGCTGGCGCCATAAGCGGTGCCCTAGACCGGGCAGCTTAACGGGTCCAAACATACCCGTGCCCAAGAACCAACCACCGGATCACTGGTTCCGAGGCGAGCAAGTCGTTCATCACAGCTCAGCAAACCAGGGTGAAGGAACCGCTTCCATGAGGCACCTCCCCACCGCCACAACTTAAGTTGTCTCGCCAGCAGGGACTCGCCCTTGGGACACAGGACCTTAAGCCTAATTTAGCTAGGTACCAAATAGAAGTCTCCCAAGTACCCTGACCTGGTATTCCAAGGCAACACTGGGAACCTGTTAGAGAAGGAAGGAAAGGAGGACACCATGGAGCTCTGAACCAACACCAGTCATTGCTGGGACCCCCCGGTCCGTTACCCAATACTGTATACCTTGTACCATCCTGCCAGTTACAGTAAAAGACCCGTTACAGAGTACACTGGTGTCTGTTTCTTCAGAACTGTTAACTCTGCATGCTAAGAATTACTGAGCTGCCATACACCACCAAGTGCAGCTCCTGGCCCCGGGGACTCCCGCTCAACCTGTGGGGAGCGTCCCATCTAGTTGCCGTACATCCCCCGGAGGCCCAAGCAGCGCCGGTGAAATCATCGGAATACCCGCAGGTGGCATCACGACAAGAAGAATTAACCCCTATCCGTTCACATCCCCTTATTTTGATCTGAGCACCGGGCCCCAAAGCCTCAGGCGCGGAACCGTGACGGGAGAAGCAAACGCCCGAGACGTGAAGACCCGGCTACGGCGAGTCAGAATTTCCAGTAACCGGAGAGATGGAAGAGAAAAAACCATTGGGGAACGGCTGCGGTCCTCACACCATCGGAAGAAATCCTTCCACGTGCGGTGATAAGCGCGTGATGAGCAAGGTTTCCTGGCTTTTAACATAGTCTGGATGACCTGTTCAGAAAGACTGGAAGTTCTCAGTACCGCGGCTTCAACAGCCACGGCGTTAAATTGAGCGACTGAGAATTCGGGTGTTGAAAAGGACCCAGAGTCAGGAGGTCCGGGAGATTGGGAAGTGGACATGGAGAGTCCGTGAGGAGGTTGACTACCTCTGCATACCAGAACCGTCTGGGCCAATCTGGAGGATTACCGTTGCTCCTTCTGCTCTGATTTTCTTGAGACTCCTGGGAATGAGTGGGATGGGGGGAAAGAGATAAGGGAGGGAGAATTGGGCCCATGGAATCGCAAGAGCATCCGCATCAAGGGCCTTGGGATCCCTGGACCTGGTGACGAAGGGACGGATTTTGTAATTGTCCCTGGAGGCCATCAGGTCTACGTCTGGGAAGCCCCATCTGAGGCAAATTTGGTGGAATACCTCTGGGTTCAGGGACCACTCTCCTTGGTCCAACCCCCCGCGACTGAGATAGTCGGCCGCCCAATTGTCCACGCCTGGAATTTGGATTGCTGAAATTGCGGGAATGTCTAGCTCGGCCCATTGGAGGATTTGAGTCACTTCCCCCATTGCTGAGCGGCTCCGAGTCTCTCCCTGGCGATTTTTGTATGCCACTGCTGTTGCGTTGTCCGTCTGGATTCTGACATGTCGGCCTGTCAGGTAGGATTGCCAGTGTAAGAGGGCTCGAAGGATCGCCCCGAGTTCTAGGATGTTTATGGGCAGGGAGGCTTCCTGAAATCTCCACGTGCCCTGTGCTGTGTGGCAGAGAAAGGTCACGCCCCAACCAGAGAGGCTGGCGTCGGTGGAAATGATTGTCCATGTGATCGGGAGAAACGATCTGCCAAGAGAGAGAAGGGGGGACTCGATCCACCAGAGGAGTGACTGTCTCGCTGATCTGGAAAGGTGGACTGGGCAATCGAGACTGCTGAGGGAGCGGTCCCAAGTCGCCAGAAGAAAGTGCTGGAGGGGCCTGGTGTGAAATTGGGCAAATGGAACAGCTTCAATGGGGGCCACCATTATTCCCAGAATCCTCATACAGAGTCGGAGTGTCCGAGGGGAGGGCTGCCTGAGACTGTGAATCCCGGACAGCAGGGATGCCCGCTTCTCTGGGGGAAGGAAAATGCGGCATTGGGCTGTGTCGTAAATCATGCCCAGAAAGGTGATCCTCTGAATCGGGACAAGGCAAGACTTCTTGACATTGATGATCCAGCCCAGGCGACGGAGAGAATCCAGAGATATTTGCAGGCTTTCGAGACACTGAGCGAGAGGGGGATTTTATTAGGATGTCGTCCATTTAGGGTATTGCTAGAATTCCCTTGGACCGAAGGATGGCCACCACTGTTGCCATGATCTTTGTAAAGACCTGGGGAGCCGTGGCAAGGCCAAATGGTAGAGCGGTGAACTGGTAATGTTGGGACCCTACTGCGAAGCGCAGGAATCGTTGGTGAGATGCCAGGATGGGAACATGGAGGTAAGCGTCCTGGATGTCTATGGAGGCCATGAATTCTAAAGGCTCCATAGATGCCATCACTGAATGAAGAGACTCCATCCTGAAGTGTCTCAACCGGAGCTTGGTGTTGAGAAGCTTCAAGTCCAAAATGGGCCTTCCTTTTTTGGGACCACAAAGAGATTGGAGTAAAATCCCAAAAAGTGTTGATGCTTTGGAACGGGGATGATAACACCTGCTTCCTTGAGAGAAGAAATGGCTTGGTGAAAGCCGGAGATGAGAATGGGGTCTTTCGGGGGCTGGGATAGAAAAAAACGGTGTTGGGGAAAAGAAGAAAATTCGATTTTTTACCTCACCGAGATGACGTCTAGGACCCAGGCGTCGTCTATTACCGATAGCCAAATTGACGAATACCCTGAGGCGGCCCCCAAGGATGGGGTTGGCGTCATGAGCCATTGGCCCTGAAACCAGAGGGTCGTGTGTGTGTTACGAGGGCGCCAGGAAGGTGCGGGCTTGTAGTAGGGCCTTTTTCTATCTTGGCGGGCGGGAGAGCGGTCTCGCCGATTGGAGGATTTGGACGCTGAGGGACGAAAGGAGCGAAAACTGAATTAGTCCTTACCGGTAATTCCTTTTCTTGGAGCCTTCCACGACAGCATTGGAGGATGTCGTCCACGCCCTATTGGGGGACAGGAACACAGAGAGGTTAAAAGCCCCTCCCCTTCCTCCGCACTCCAGTGTATTATCAAGATCACCTGAAGACATGGATTACCTGATACACCTGAATCCAAAAATCGACAATAAGGGGGGGAACTGATGCTGTCGTGGAAGGCTCCAAGAAAAGGAATTACCGGTAAGGACTAATTCAGTTTTCTCCCATCGCCTTCCACGACAGCATTGGAGGAATACCACCGATACTCCTCAGGGTGGGACAACTGCCTGTAGGACTTTCCTACCAAAGGACAGATCCCGACTAGAGGACAGATCTAACCTATAGTGGCGAGAAAAGGTGTGGAGGGACGACCACGTAGCCGCTCTGCATATCTGCTCAGATGAAGCTCCAGCCCGCTCCGCCCAGGATGTAGCAGCAGCCCGAGAGGAATGAGCCTTCAACCCCACCGGAGGAGCAAGGTCTTGAGCGACGTAGGTCGAACAGATCGCCTTCTTGATCCAGGAAGCGATGGTAGCCTTGGAAGCCTTCTTCCCTTTGTTTTTCCCAAAATGCTGAACAAACAGGTTCTGAGCTAATCTCCAGGAAGCGGTCACTTGGAGATAGTGGAGGACGGATCGACGGACATCCAAGGTGTGAAACACGGCCTCAGCTGCATTAGCAGGAGAATGACAAAAGGACGGGAGCACCACTTCCTGGGACCGATGAAAATCCGACACAACTTTAGGAAGGAAGGTCGGATCCAACCGAAGCGTAATGCGATCATCGGAAACCACGAGGTAAGGCGCCTGGATCGAGAGCGCCTGCAGTTCCCCAACTCGCCTGGCCGAAGTAATGGCTACCAAAAACGCCGTCTTGTGAGAGAGAGATGGAAGGGAAGCAGCAGACAAGGGCTCAAAGGGATCCAGAGAAAGCCCATGAAGAACAATGTTCAAATCCCAAGTAGGGACGGAAGGCCGAAGCCTGGGACGCAGTCTACAAGCAGAGGTAAAAAATCGTTTGATCCATCGATGGCCAGCAAGATCCTGATCAAACACGGCACCGAGAGCTGAAACCTGGACCTTAAGGGTGCTCGGCTGAAGGCCCAAATCCAAACCTCGCTGCAAAAAATCCAAATTGAGAGCCACATTAGGATGATGGATATCCGGAATGGAAGGAGCACACCAGGACAGAAAGCGTTTCCAAACCTTCCCGTAAATGGCGTTCGTCACGGGCTTCCTGCTCTGCTGAAGCGTGCGGATTACAGCTTGGGAGAGGCCCTTGGCCGTCAGGATCTCGGCCTCAACAGCCAGGCCGCCAGATTGAGCAACTGCGGGTCCGGGTGAAAGAGAGGACCCTGGGGTAGCAGGTCGAGGTTGTGGGGCAACCGAATCGGACCCTCCAGGCATAGGTCGTGGATAGCGCCGTACCATGCCCTTTTGGGCCACAGGGGAGCCACCAGGATAGCCGTCACCCCCTCCGCCCGAATCTTCAGCAACGTCTTGGGGAGCAGCGGGATCGGAGGAAACACATACACCAACCGGAAGTCCCAGCGATGGGCGAAGGCGTCCAGCCCCAGAGGATGGTCCGACCGACTCAGGGAAAAATACGTCGGCACCTTGGCATTGGCTCCCGATGCAAACAGGTTGATTGAAGGGACTCCCCACCTGTCCGTGAGAGAGCGAAACACGTCCGGATGGAGGCTCCATTCGCCAGGGTGGACCTCCGTGCGGCTCAAGAAATCTGCCTGTACATTGGCCATTCCCTTCAGAAGTACTGCCGAGGAGGAGAGAAGATGGCGTACTGCCCACAAAAAGAACAGTCTTGCCAGCCCCTGCAAGTGTAAGCCACGAGTACCGCCTTGGTACCGCAAGAAAGCAACCGTAGTCACATTGTCTGACAGGACCTTGACCTGATGACCCCGGAAAACGTGAGCTGCAGCAAGAAGCGCTTCCTCCACTGCCAGAAGTTTGAAGACTGGCGACTGACCGAGCGACTCCAAATCCCCTGGAACGGTGTGCGAACTACCATCGTGCCCCAACCGGAACCGCTGGCATCAGTGGGAATGGAGGTCACAGGAAGGTGTCTGGGATTCATCCCCAGGAAAGCGAGATTACCACCCGCCCCGGGGTCCGGACCCGCGAGTCTAAGGAATCCTGACGTCTGTCCCAGGAACTCAGTATGTGTTCCTGGAGCAATCGGGAAGGAGCCTGAGCCCATGTTACTGACTGAATGCAGGCCATCATGGCCCCTAACAGGGACATTGCTTCCCGCAAGGAGGGCGACCCCCCTGCCCGGAGGCGGGTCAGATTCACGCGGCGCAAAAGCTGATATTCCGCAGGAAGGAACGAGGTCTGTCTGGAGGAGGCCAGCAAGACTCCCAAAAATTGACGTCGGGTTGCAGGCACCCATTCCGATTCCCAAAGATTGGGTACCCATCCCAGGGACTGAAGAATCTCCAATGTGTTGGAGACCTTTGTGCGCAGAAGCGCTGCCGAAGGAGCCACCACCAACATGTCGTCTAAATAGGGAAGCATACATATCCCCTGGGTCTGGATGAATGTGATCGCTTCCCCCATGAGTTTGGTAACCTCTGGGGCCGACGAAATATCAAAGGGCAGCACATTAAGCCGAGAATGGACCGTCCCGCCTGCCCCGGAGATCGTGAATCGCAGAAAGCGCTTGTGGGACGGGTGAATGGGGACATGAGAATACGTGTTCTGGAGGTCCACAACAACCTGGAGTAGCGCCCCTGGCCCTCCTCTCCAGGAGGAACCGGGGACCCCACACCCGAATCCAACATGTGTCGCAGACCCGACAAGAAAAACCGTGCGAGAGTCCCCCTGAGGAAGGGAGAGGACTCGAAGACACGGAGGGGCTGGCTCTCGAATTCCAAGCGTAGACCCTCCCAAATGGTCGAGAGGATCCAAGGGCACAAGGAGATTGCTTGCCACTGTGGCAGAAACCGCAGGAGCTGCCCCGCAATGGGGAAGGCGACCTTGTTTAGGAGCGGCTGGTGATGCCGCTGCTGGGGGAGCAAGATATTACGGGTCTTGTTCCCATACTGGAATGCCCAGCGACCAGACTTACCCTTCCCTTTAGACTGGGAGGGTTGGCTGCGCTCAGGCCAAAAGGACTGCCTCCGAAAGGGCTCCTGTTCCGGGAGACACCTTTTCCAGGATGTCATCCAATGCCCTTTGCAAGGGGAGGCCACACAGCTGGAGCTTAGACGTGAACTCCTCATTCCACCTTGTAAGCCACACTGCCCTGCGAGCTGTGTTAGCCAACACTGCGCACCTGGCGCCAACACGGAACGACTCAGCAGAGGCATCGGCCAGGAAGCCCATAGCACGTCTCAGAAGTGGAATGGAGTCCAAAGCTCCTTCCTGGGAGTACCCTGCAGGATGAATTCTCCCAGCTGGGTGAGCCACTTAAAGAGAGACCTGCTCACAAGTAGAGGAAATGTACACCGTTAAAGACATAGCTGCCGCCTCCCAGGATCTTTTGAGGAAACTCTCCATTTTACGAACGAGGGGGTCCTTCAACCGGGAGGAATCTTCAAAAGGCAACGTGGTCTTATATGCTAAGCTTCCCAAATGGAATACTGCCATAGACCTTCATGTTAGAAGTCCCATTGACTTTATAGAGACTTCCATAGAGATTCCCATTGGGTCTCTCATGAGGTCTCCCATCCAGCCTGTGACTGAGGCTCCTGCTGCTTAGCCTCAACAGTGTGTCAAGGGCATGCACAATGGGTTTACAATAGCAGCTGATTGCTACCCTGGCCACCTGGATGTCCACCTTCGGGACCTCCCAGACAAAGTCATCACCCTCCAATCCACTCGGATGGGGTGAGCCGCTTAGCCTTCAGGCCTCTGAACATTTAGTCCTGCACAGAAGAAGGGGATTCCACCACCTCTACTCCCATGGTACAATGGACAGTGTCCACCAATGCACCCATGGACTCTGTGGAAAAATAGTAGTGTCCAGATTCTCGTGTCTGGATAGAGGCAACAGCAGCAATATCCTCGCCGTCCTCGAACGCTGAGCTCTGGCCAGCCTCCATGAGATCCACAGAGTCACAATCCTGGAGCTTCCTCTCTTACGGAGGGGAAGGCCCGGAAGCTGCAGCAAAACCCCGCAGTGCCGAGATAGAAGCCTGCACCTCTTCCCTAATGGATTGGAGCTCCTCAAGCAAGGATGGGGAGTCCATCCTGACAACCCTGTCAGTCATGGCCGACACCTTGTTGTAGGAAGAGGGACATTTTGTGCCGCAGCCACATTATTGCTCCCTTTCACAGACGGCCCTCGTCTCCCTATAGACAAAAAGGGAAGAGAAGGGGGTCCCAGTGTGAGTGCAGGGCTTAAATAACTCTACCCCTTGTGACCACCCCCAGAAACACTTACATGAGCTGGGGGAACGCTGGGCTCTGCCGAAGCAGAGGTGGAAGCCTATCACCTTCCATGTTTTAGGGATCAGCCTTACCTGGGTGTAGCTTCCGGCGGGTACTTATCCAGAAGTACCGTGCCCCCAACGAGGAACACCTGTTCCCTCCCTCCTCCTGGTCACCGGCCGCGGGCAGTAGCGCGCGAAAGTCCTGCTGGGTTCCCTGGAGCCGCGCCCAGCATGCCACAGCCCTTACAGGAGCCGCCGCCCGAAACCGGAAGTGCCATCCCGGAACCGGAAGTACCATCCCCGAAACCGGAAGTGCCATCCCCGAAACCGGAAGTGCCTCCGCGGCACCTCTGATGCATGCCCCAGGGACCGCAGCTGGAGGAGGGAGACGCCGGAGAGCTGAACAGGCCTCCGGCGTTGCAATACACGGCCTGCTTTGCCCCGTAGGACGCAGGAAGGCCGGATGGTCCCACCACGGGAGCCCCGAGAAGGAGGAGGAGGCCACCCCCGACGTCCATCCCTGGCCCGGCTGTAAGTACACCCCAATGCTGCCTCTGCCGGCCTGACAGCACTGGAACCTCTCCATGCCCCAAGGGGGACAGGAAGACACTGGAGTGCGGAGGAAGGGGAGGGGCTTTTAACCTCTCTGTGTTCCTGTCCCCCAATAGGGCGTGGACGACATCCTCCAATGCTGTCGTGGAAGGCGATGGAGAAATTGGAAATTCCTCTTCTTAGGGATTGTTCGTTTGCGCTTTGCCTGCGGAAGGGAAGTACTTTTCCCGGCGGTGGTGTCCGATATGATTTTATCAAGCTTATCGCCGAATAGGCGAGAGCCCTCGAAGGAGAGGTTGGCAAGGGATTTTTTTTAGAGGCTGAATCGGCAAACCAGGCCATCAGCCAAAGGGCCCTGCGAATTGAGATCATGTTGCCGGAGGCTTGGGCACCGCAGGATACGGCGTCGAGGCAAACTGTAGCGATATAATTACCCGCCTGATCTATCTGATCAGCCAGGCCCGCTAGTTCCGCGGGAGGTGCATGGGACAGAATACCCCTACGGAGGTTCTTGGCCCAGGAGGTCACAGCCAGGGAGACCCAGGTGGCTGCGAATGAAGAGAAGCACCTGAGGCTTCTAAAGCGGATTTCGCCATGGCCTCAATATGTCTGTCTGGTCCTTTAAGGGAAGCGCCGTCTGCTAGGAGTAGGATGGTGTTGGAAGCTAGACGTGACACTGGGGGGATCCACTGCTGGTGAAGCGGTCCACTTTTGGTGAACGTCCTTAGAGAAGGGATAAAGAGCCTCTAGACGCTTTCTGAATTGAAAGCGCTTCTCTGGGTGTAGCCATTCCTTGGAAAAGATGTCGTCAAAGTCTTCTAGGTAAGAGAAGACCTGAGGAGCTGGTTTAGTACGCTTAACCGACACTTTCCGTGTGGGCGGCTTGTCAGAGTCGACCTTAAGGGTGTCATTTACTGCTAGGATTAGGGAATCTACTGTGTCCCTGATTCCCGACAGTTGGTCAGAGTCTACATCCGTGTCCGAATCAGATACTGAATCGGAATCCGATGGAGCCGAGCGAGACTATGGGGACGTGCGAACCGGCTTCCTCTGCGAGCAGTCTGGTCCCTCTGATCCCGAATCTGGAGGTCCAGGAGCAGCATTCCCTGGTGGGCTAGGGTTGGTTTGCTCCGATGGATTAGGCCTAATTGCGGAGGCTATCTGCGAGGGCAGGTGCTCTAGGACCACCATCAGGTTTTCTGAGAACTTAATCAGAGTAGTGGCAGACTGAGATAGGGAAAGAACTACCTTAGATGGGGCAGAGACCACTGATGGGTCAGTGGTAGGCTCCTGAGATGCCTGCATGGTCTGGGGAGTACATGCGAGGCACAGTGGAGAGTTCTGAGCCGAGGGTAGCTTCTTATCTCACTCTGAGCAGGCATAGTGCACTGTGGTGGCTATGGTGGCTGTACGGGTGCTCCTTGTGTGAGGCATCTACTATGGCCAGTATGAGGGTGCCAGAAGTGTGGGGGACTGGGGAGGCTTGCTTACCCGTGCCCAGGCTTCCAGTGTCCCCTGTGGTGGTCCCAGCAGTGGAGGAGCACAGATGCAGCAGATTGTGCTTTCCTCCCTGTGATGGCTCCTGAAAAGCGCAGGCTTCTGCAGTGCCCAGGCTTGGAGATGAGGGGCGGAGCCAAAAACGGCGGGGAAAGAGCCCGCGCACGAGCCCCATTGGACAGGGGGAGGAGCGGGGCTGACTAGAGAAGAAGGCGCCGCCCAAGGGCACTGGGGGCGTGGCCAGCGCGGCCGAAGGATGCGGCCTTACTTAGTGAGGCCTGAGTGTGGGCGGGGCCTAGTTGGAGCTTTGCGGGGACCCAGGCGGTGCCTTAGCAAGGAGCCCGCCCGCGGACGTCCACAATTGGTCCGGAGGCGGTCCGTGGGCGGGCGGGAGAGCTCTGGAGGCCGCAGCTGAAGCCTGGGCCTCAATTTTTAGCGGCGGCCCGGATCGGGAGGCCCGCAGCATGGAGCCTCGGGGTTTGGGGCTGTGCTGGCCCAGAAAGCGCTGGGGAGGTATGCACAAAAGCTCTACTAACCTGTTGGTTAGGAGCTATGTAGGTGATGCAGCCACTGCACAGTGTTGCTGGCTGCAAACTAGTATAAAGGGGCTTGCTGGCCCTGAAACAGAGCCAGGAGCCCCTAACAAACCATAAGGCACCCTCCTTATTTGGCCCCCATCCTCTATGCCTATCAGGCAACCCCTGTTGCAGTACTAGGGGTAATGGGCCGTGGCTACCCAGCCTGCTGAGGTGCCAGTGTCCGGCCTATGTACGCAGGGGCAGAGTGGCCTCGCTGCGGCTGCTGCCCTAGAGCAATATCCCCTCTGGAGTAGCCAGGGGGGAAGCTGAGGAGCTACCAGGAGGGGGCTGGTAAAGCGAGGATGGGGAAGGGGGGGGTGATATGGGCCCCGGACCTAGGGACTGTTTGTTGCCATCAGGGTGCAGATCCCTATCTCATCCTGAGAGGTGCCGAGCTCCAGACGCAGATATGTTCTCCTGTGTACCAGGGATCCGTGCGTCTGATGACCCTACCGACAGGCTCTGGAAGGCGAGTGGGTAGGGGAGCGAATGGGCCAGGATAGGCACCGTCCAGCCTCAGAGTCCTCCAGGATACTCTTCAAAGAAGGGATGGATGGCCCTGGCCCAGAGAGGGAGAGTTAACAGTGCAACCAGCGTACACTGGACTCTCGATCTCTGTGCGGGGTGACGGATTGGCTCAACCACTCCGTATTCCCTGAGAATCTTCATTGAAGAAAAAATGAAAAACTTAAAATCTAACTAATCTAATAAAAAATTCTGGTAAATACGGGCTCGGAGAGACGCGTGTCTGCCTCCTATGACACTAAGCTAAAACTGAGTTGCATTTGTGCCAGTAGGGGTGTATACTGCTGGGGAGGAGTTGCCTTTCTGTTATTTTGCATAGTGTCAGCCTCCTGATGGCAGCAGGCATACACCCAAGGTCTTCCTGTGTCCCCCAATGAAGCGCAATAAGAAACACTATTTAGCATATAGTAAATGGAGGCTGTAACCACTTCACCGCACTGACTGACAGCCAGCTCTTATGCTGTCATTTGATGTAAAAACATTTCTTGAAAAGTGAATAAATCTCGATTATCCATCTACCCAATCTAAAACTAGCATGAAGCAGGGGCAGAGACTCTGTATTAGGCAATGTATCAGTCACTGGGCTGTGTGTTTTACAATGATAAAATTACTGCTTTATCTGCTCTATATTTGCAAGTTCTCTGAATTGCAAGCCCTGTATAATCCCACCCGCACCAATGATTGGCAGCTTTCTGGCATGCACAATGTACAACACAAGTTGCAATCAGTGGTGAGGTTACACAAAGCTCATGAATATGTTAGTACTACATGACAGGTTTCCTAGACCTCTAGTGATTATTTTTTGCTGAGAAAACAATGATTTTATCAAAACTACAGCAACACAAAGAGTCCCACGTCACTAGAATCAGGGTGTCTCTCTTTCCCCAATGCTGCGCTTTTTTTTTTTTTTTAGGTGGTGAAAACCTGGTGACAGATTCCATGACGTCTGTTTCAGGGGCTGGTTCTTCTCCTCCTTTTCATTGTCCACTAACAGTAAGCACTCTCTTACCTGCTCGTTACTTCTCATTAGGGCTGTTTTGAGATTGCACTGTCATTGTGCATTGAAAATGAGTGAGCAGGGAGTTCATAATGAAGATATGTCAGAATTGACAACTCACACATGCTCAGTAAATTAGAGACAAGTCCAACCCAATGGTGCTTCATTTCAAGATGGAGAAAATAGATGCAGCAGTAACTGCAGCCTCATCCCCTAATGATATCTTGTGAGTATACCAGCATGCACTGAAGATTCTCAAACCAAACGTCATCAAAACAGAAGTAGAAAATAAAAATATTAAAGCAGTTCAATTGAGAGGGAAAGATATGGACATTTTGACTAAAGAATATTAGAAAAGCATTCATCTTATTTAAATAGCTAGATATTTACGAATGAAATTACCGTAACTTTAGTTTTGGACTATTTAAATACTTATAAGCAAAGCAAACATACGACTAGTGCTAAAAAATGAAATACAGCATAATATTCACTAACCTTTTTCTTTTGTGGTGGATTGAATGGTGTTCCATTTGCATCCAAAACACCATCCCCACTAAGTGCTCTACCAAATCCAGTAATAAGTCCTTCCTCTGAAGAACAAAAAATTGATCCTTCCATGTATAAACTACGGGCATCCTCTTGCATCAGGCACTTTGAGTCACTTATTCGAAAACCACCACCGACTTCTAACTGGTGGGAAGGGGTCAAGTCTCTCAAATTAGAATTTACTGCAGAGAAATTCACCCCTGTTCTTTCTGGACTTTTGATCCATGATGAATATACTGCACCCCGTCCACAGTGAGCATTTTCCTGCTGGCTGTTTGCATCAGTCCTTTCCCGGGACAAAGGTTCCACATTTTTTTGTAATGCAGTATGTTCATTTATTTCAAGTGCCAAATGAAGATCTACAGTGGACTCAGTTTCTGATGTGCATGGCCTGTTTACCTCTGTCCTGCTTCGTGGGCTAGAATAACCAATAGTCTTTATTTCCTGCACACCAATTTCAGTAAGGTTAGAATTTCTGAAAGAATTCAAAGCTAAAGTTGTTGCGTTTCGATCACTACCCTGTTAAGAGAAAGATAAATTAAAAGCTGCATACATAAGTGTCCAACAACAAAAAAACAAGTACAACTCAAGATATATTTACACAGTCATTAAGATTGTTCAGCAATTCTTAGACGGTAGGTGGTAGATGGTGGTTTGAGGCTGCATTGATACCCTGCTACCTCATGTGATACTCACCCCTGCCATGGCTGTACTAAGAGAATGAGTTTGCAAGTAACCTTTCAGCAAAAATTAGTGGCAGCATGCCAGAATGGCTCTTGGCTGAAAGTGGACATCGCACAATGCAATCCCTCATATATGCCAATAGGGCTCTTTAATTCATGTAAACAGATCTAGAAGCCTTGGTCTATACCAGTGTTTCCAAAACTCCAGTCCTCAGGGCCCCAGACAGGTCATGTTTTCAGTATTTGCTTAGTATTGCACAGGTGAGAGAAAACAGGGCCATTTCTGATATCTTGATAACGATTCCATTACTTGTGCAATGCTAAACAAATCCAGAAATTGTGATCTTTTTGGGGTCTGAGGACTGGAGTTTGGGAAACACTCGTCTTTACCCAACCATGAAACTCAGATGTATGACTTATGCATTAAGGTATCTTTGGAGTTATATTTGGTGGAATTATAAACTCCAAAATTCATATACTGTAGTAAAAAATAAAAAATATTTTTAGAACACTATTCTATTGATTTAAATGAGAAATGCACAACACTGTTCATATAGCATGGTTTTTTTGTGTCTGATGAGATTTTAAAGATCGTGCCACTGAAGAAAAAATACATACAAAAAGGTTGTCTCAGTCACTTCTTTCAGATTCCTTGAGGAATCTGCACAAAACTTGATTAACCGGTTTGTGAGTGAGACAATTTTGACCTTAATGATCAAGCTAAATACTGGATATTGTACCAGTGTCATTTTAAGTAGTAATGACTGTGAAATGCTTCAGTGGATCCCAGTGATTCCAAGATTGTTTTTCTTGTGACTCATTGTACCTTGTTAGTACTAAAGTAACCCCTTCACCCACAGGCGATATTCCATTTTTCAATTTTTTTCTCCCCCTCATCCAAGAAATGGGAACCATAACCTTTTTATTTTTGCGTCAATATAGACATATGAGGGCTTGTTTTTTGTGCGTGGAGTTGTATTTTGAATGACATCAGTAATTTTCCGATATAATTTACTGGAGAATGGGAAAAAAAATTCCTAAGTGCTGTGCAATTGCAAAAACAAAAATAAAAGTGAAATTCCACAATGTTTTTTGTATTCATCATGTTCACTATATGGTAAAACTGACATAAATCGGTATGATGCCTTCGGCATCTACAAACTCATACCAACCTAACATGTATACTTTTATCTAAGTGGTGAAAATAATAAAATAGAATTGCACTTTGGCCACCATTTTCCGAGACCCGTAATGTTATTTTTCAGGATCAAGGGCTGTGTGAAGGTTTATGTTTGGCAGCTTGAGCTGACGTTTTTAATAATTCAATTTTTGCGTAGATACGCTGTTTTGATGACCCGTTATTGCTATGCTGCGTCAACAAAAAAACCTGGGATTTTTATGTACTCACCGTAAAATCCTTTTCTCCAAGCTCATCAGTGGGGAACACAGGTCATGGGTGTTTGCTTTCCTGCCACGAGGAGGCGACACTAAGTAGAGATAAAACTTAAATCCTCCTCCCTTCAGTATACACCCATCCATAGGCGTAGCTAATCACTTTAGTACTAAAGCAGTAGGAGAACACGTTAACTTAATAAGGGACAAAAATCGTAAGCCAAGGTTATGTGTAGGCTTTTGGAGGCTGTTAGGGCGGGTGCTGTGCCCCCCTCAATGATGAGCTTGGAAAAAAGGATTTTACGGTAAGTACACAAAAATCCCTGTTTCTCCTTCACATCATTGGGGGACAGAGGACCATTGGATGTCCTAAAGCAGTCCCTGGGTGGGAATTAGCTGAGTAGCGGGCGAGCATCATTCGCCAGCAGCTTACAGATGTGCGACTGACGCTTGCAAAATATTTCTACCTAGGCTTGCATCTGCAGAGGCCTGGGTGTGAATGTTGTAGTGTTTGGTGAAGGTACGTAGGCTGGACCAGGTTACGGCCTTGCAAACCTGAGCTGCCGAAGCCTGGTGTCGAATGGCCCATGGAGCGCCTACTAATCAAGTTGAGTGAGGCTTGATCCCTCCTGGGATTGGTCTGTTTTTCCGCGGTATGACTCTTGGGTTGCTGGGCAGATCCACCTTGCCAATGTGAATTTAGAAGCTGCCATTCCTTTCCTAGGTCCTCCAGGAATGATGAACAGCATTTCCGTTTCGTGGAATGAGGCTGTTCAGGAGATGTAGCGTCTGAGTGCCTTTACAGGTGCAAGGTATGAAGCAGTTTTTCAAAGTGGTGTACTGGTGCTGGGCAAAAGAATGGTAGAATGGTAGAACGATGTCCTCCTTGAGGTAGTTCTGACACATGCCTGATTGATGTGATTGCGACTAGGAAGGAGACTTTCCATGAGGTGGGATAGGGATATTTCTTGCAGTTGGTCGAACTGGGGCTCCTGTAGGGGGCCCAGAACCAAGTTGAAGTCCCAGACGGCCACGGGTGTCTTGTAGGGGGGCTGCGTGTGGGAGAGTGTCTCAGGGACGGACATGTATGGGTCCGTCTTTTGGTTGCCTGGGGGGCTATAGACTGGGGACATTCCCTGCCTGTTGGGCGATCCCTTTGTGAGGAGCCTGGTGGAGTGAAATTGGTTTCGGTTGGGGTCACTGGCTGTATGGAGGATGGGAAACGACTGCATTATTCTGGCTAATGAGTTTACCAGTTGCATCAGTGCGAGGGCCCACGCAGGGGTATCAGACGTACTGGGTGCTGTGTTAGTGGTAGGCTCTATGGGGCATTGGGGTTCGCAATTTTGGCAAAGTTGTGAAGCTTGTCCCCTTGGGAGCGCAGTTTGGCAATTGGTACATGGTGCAGGGGGGGGGGGGGGGGATTTCCTATTGGAGCTTACCCGGATACTGGGTCCCCTTCCTTGTGCAGTATGCTGAGGTGCTGGGCAGAGGAGCTTTCGCTCCAGAGGCACCAGAAGAAAGGGGCTGTGAAGTGGCTGTACACTGTGCAGGCCTTCATGTAGCCCCTTTTGGGGGTGAAGGAGGGGTGAGCATGGGGTGGGCCAGGGGGTGCATAGGGATTTGTTTTGTACCTGGGGCTGCTGTTGTGCCCTACATGTAGGTCCTTTGTTAAATTTTGCGCCAGATTTGGGGATGTAGCGATGTTGAATGAGCCACATCGCGTCATCAAGGGGGCGTGTAATACACCGCCCCTTGCCCTGCGCCATGATAGTGGGTGTGGTTTGCAGCCAGTGACGCAGCCGTGATTGGGCGCGAGTCACATGATTGCCCTCAATCATTGGGGTGTGCGCAATGACGCAGCCAGTCGGGGCTTGCCTCTGAGCTGGGCAGTGCTGCAGTGAAAGCTCAGAGCGGGGCCTGGAGTAGTGCGGGCTCTGGGAGAGGCGCTGGGGCCTGCGATACTAGCAGTCTGCGGCGCTGCTGTGAGCCATCCAGCCTCTAAGCCCTATGCTTCGGATGCGCGCCCCGAACTTACCGGCGGTGCGCGTCCCAACATGTGGCCACCGCGGCTGGAGGGACACAGGGGCTATTTCTGCTGCGCCTGCTGTCCTGGGTCCTTTGGTGCTGGGTCAGCGGCGAAGTGCCTGTATTGTCAGAGCCCTTGATCCTACCGGCATAACCAGCATCTGGAGTTAATAAGGATCTAGAAGTCAGTCTCTGGACTTAAGAGGGGATCTCACCCTGATCAGAGCAAAACGGCATGTGGAACCAAGAAAACCAAAATGTACTACCCATTTGTAGGTCCTCAATATAAGTTCGGCGAGGTTCAAACACCAAAGAACAAAACTGGTAGACCCATCCGCAGGGAAAAAAAAATCGTGCCTGGGATATGAAATAAACTAAAAAGGAAGATAAAAAAAAACAACAATGTACTAGACATGGGGCGGAGAAGTCAGCTCCACAAGTCTAAAGCCATATGTCCTGAGGAAAATAAGTAAAGACAGGATGCTTATGAAGCCCTGGACAGTGGGAATTTTGGAAAAAGATATGATAACGCCGGTGAAGACCATGGATCCCGCCTGAGCGGGTTAGCCCCCGGAACAGGGTTAGGCAAAAAGCTGCAGACACATCCCTTTAGATCAAATGGGTCTGCCGTGTCGAGGAAACCCCTTTAGACAGACTGAGACAAGAAGATACTCGTGTGAGTTTGCTAAAAGAAAACATGAAAAAACAAAACAAAACATGTCTTAGTCCTAACCTTAACAGAGTGCAGTTCCCCATGCCTTCGAAGTCGCAAGAGGGAACTGACAGGTGGCTCCTTCTGTTAACTCGATAAGGGAGGGAGACCATTACAGAGTTACAGCGGATAAAAAAAACTAAGGTCAAAAAGTGCCTCTTAGCCGGAGGAAAACTTCAGGAACATAAGGTGAACCTTTCAAGCCTGAAAAGAATAGTAAGCATGGAACTGACAGAAAAAAGAAAAAAGTACACAACCTTGTGTAGGACCGCACTATTCTTGGTGTAATATGCTAGACTTCCTGTAGGTGCTGCCGAGGTGAGCACAAGTGTAGAGGTAAGAGAAACATACCTCCTTGCATGGGTCATTCATAGGATGACCGGGGAACAGCAAAGAAATGGCGGCAATCTGAAAATCTGCAGCTTGATCGACTATCCCAAGGGCGAGTGGCCAGGGCGTGCTGAAGAGTCATAACACAGACGAGAACCTAACAGAGATCCTGCTCCTGTGAGTATTCCCTGTGTACGGAGAATCTAGAATCTCAGATGAAAAAGACTGCTGCTGCCCACTGAAAAATGCCCAGTTTCAAGGCTAAGCTTATGAACGTTGAGTGAGACCCCACCAGGGGCCCTGCATGCAGCATACTTGCGAATGGGAACCTGAGGTGAAATCTGATGGCAGATCATGACCTAGAGGGGAGATGCAGTAATCTGTTGGAGAGCTTGACAGCATTCCAACAGAGGAGCTATAGTACTGTGAATGTAGTTGGTGAAAAGCTGGCGTACTTGGTTGCCGTCAGACTGGTCTGCAGTCTGGGGGAGTAAGTATACTTGCCCATCTCCTTTAAAGAGGGTAGCAAGTCTAGCTTCTTGGGTAGCGGACCACAAACATGGAGGCACTTACGTAGACAGAAATATGGCTGTCTGCAAGCAAACAGTCTAGATCAACAAATTCTAGACTTAGTATGATGAGTGGATAGAGAATCAGTACTGTAGCCACCATAGGTATACGACATAACTAGGGTATCCAATTCCCAAAGAGAAGGACAGGACATGGGAGATGACAGTGTGGCTTCATGGTAAGACAGACTGCAAGACTTGTACTGCAGGTAGAAGTATCTACTTCGGCTGGAACATGGCATCTCTCAGGTAAATGTTCTGATTCCTGGGTGCAGTAATTGACCATGACAACTAATGGGTATATGGGCCACAGTAGTGGTAGCTACCTGTTCCCAACTGTATATCTGAGGTGTGTCAGGTAGAGACCCTGGTTGACTGACTGGTGGACAGGACCTAATAGCCACGGTTGTAGGTAGCTATGTTGAAACACTCGGTTGGGAGTATTGAGCCACCAAGAGGTGTTCAGGGCCCACTGGACTCAGCCGTCTGCTTCCATAACCCTTGTGTGTATTGCATGATTAAGGGTGAATCTGGTTCACTAGGCAGTAGTCAGAAAAAAGTAACCAGTAAAGTAGGCATCCACATCTTAGATAGCACTGAAAAACCTGCGTACAGAAACGATGACTAGTTCGGAGATGCCAGTCACAAACACTGATGTGATAGTTTGTGGTCAGGGACTCTGATGCGCTGAACAGTGGACAGATTCCGAGACCCTTGTTGCCACGGGCGGAAGACGCAGGAACAAGACTCCATTCTGAATAGTGATTCAGTGACTACTGTCATACACAGCCTTGTGATACGTGATGATACACTATAATGGACCGGTTCTATGGCTCTTGCCATATATGCGATGGCTGATAATACAGGAACACTTGATAGTTTGCAGGTTCTCTGGTCATTGCTGCCAGTAGTGACCTAAAACTTGATGTCCGGAGACTCTGACGAACTGGATAGCAGGCAGGCTTTGGGTCTGTTGCTGCAGGTGACAACATAATACGTGATGTCTGGAAATTCTGCACTGAATAGTGGACAGGTCTGTATGACCAATGTTGCAGTCAGCAACATACTATATGGTGACTGGGAGCTCTGCCCTCTATAGCGGATATATTTCATGGCCATTGCTGCAGGTAGTGACCTAATACGAGGTGTCTGGAGAATTTGCACTGAGGCAGTGGGAAGATTCCATGACAGTTGTTGCAGAGCAGCGACATAACACCAGGTGGCTGGAAGTTCTGCACTAAACAGTGTACGGATTCTATGGTTATTGCTATGGACAAACTTAATACCAGGTGATTCTGCACTAAACCGTGAACAGATGCTATTACCATTGCTGCGGTGCAGTGACAATATATAGTAGTTGGAAATTCTGCACTAAATAGTAGGCAAATTCCGCGGCCATTTCAGCATGCAGTGAGGCTTCCGTGCCCTTTGCTGCAGGCAGTGCCGCGCAATGTGGTGGCTGATGTAGTAGTAGGTAGACCATGCAGACTCTGTTCACAAGTAGTGGATGGAGTGTCCATTTTCAGCGGCAGTATTCTGAGGACCGTACACCACTACATGGTGTGGACAAAGGGCACCAACTAGGGAGGCTGCCATAAAGTAATAAGCCTTGCACATCCCCAGGGCTGAGGATGTGGAGTGCATCTACTGCAGGCGATGGGGGGCTCCAGTGACGTATGAAAAACATACTAGATATGGGCAATATTATCTCTCAGTTTGCATACTGAAAAGCAGTAATGTATAGCATTGTGCACTGTAATTGTGAAGCGAGCACACAGGGTTAAATGTACTGCTCTATAGACTGGCATAATATAGAGCCTGGTTTACTGCAGTGTGGAGCGCACAGGGATAAATATGTTGCTCTGTAGACTCATGCATAATACACAGCCTTGCCTTACTGCAGTGTGGAGCACACAGGGTTATTCTCAGGCAGGGGTCGTGTGCAGAAAAAACAAGGGCTGCTTTCCAGGGCTGAGAAGAGAGAGCAGGTAGATGAAGCCCTGTGATAGGTCAGGGGGCGTGGTTGAGGCAGAGCTATGAACAAGTGGGGTCTGATTGGCCTGGTCGGCAGGGGCTTGTCCCGGCCTAGGAGAAGGCCTGGGGAGTAAATTAATGCAGCCAGGCCGCCTGGGAGAACCATGACAGCGTGGAGGTTGGAAAAGACCTGCAAAAGTGGTCAAAAACAGTTTTCAGAAACTATAGGGAGCTATAAATTAGTACAGGGTGCGCCCCATAACTCAGGAGGAGTTTGAATATTCGAAAAGGATACGATGAAGTCCTGGATCCATCTTCACTGCACACTGCCGATGCTGCATTCAGGTATTGGAGGAGTCGTCAGCCGTAGGATGGATCCAGGGTGACTGTGTCCTCTGCACAGCTCGGTGGTGTCAGCAGCAGCTGCAGGACGTCCTGGAGAGGCTGTATCTCTGTCCATGCTGCAGGCACAGAGGCTGAACCTACTGGGCTCAAATAGCTGCTGGCTCCAGGAGTGCAGTGATGAGAGGAGCACTGCAAGTTGTGGTCCTCTGCCCAGATAAGCTACCGGCTCCACGGGAAAGCAGCTCCTCTGTTCACTGCTAGTTAGCTGGCTGGCGTCCAAGAAATGGCTGCTGGGCCCCTGGAAGGAAGTGTAGTGATGCCCAGTCTGTTCTACCCGACATGGGGGAACCCATTCCTTCTTCCGGGCTGCATGTTCCCTGCGGTGAGGGAGAATCTTGAGGGCTGCAGTGGGCTCTCATCCCAGCACCCCTTGCTCCACGACCAGAGGGAGGGGGAGAGGAGAGGAGGAACAAGCACCCTTAAGTTCTCATCACACCCTGTACCGCAGGGGTGCTGAGGCGAAGCGTCGACACGGACAGCTGGTCCCACCAGCTAGGCATCTGGGCACCCAAGGGGGACGACACCCCACGGGTGTCCGCAGAGCAGGTCTGCCAGTCGCTGTGGGCACTAAGAGGCGACACTCGAAGTGCCTCACAGTGTGCTATATGTGGGTGGAAGGAATCCTGTCGCCGTGCCATCTGGTGATAAAAAGGTCAAAAATAAAGAATCAAAAATAAAAATTTATCAGGTGTGCTCTGAATAAAAAGGTTCAGAGTCACATCTTCCTGCTGTAGACACTAAGCTTAAACTGATCAGGCACAATCCAGCCTGGGGGGTGTATACTGCTGAGGAGGAGCCCAATTTTTATTCTTAATTCGCATAGTGTCGCCTCCTAGTGGCAGTAAGCATACACTCATGGCATTCTGTGTCCCTCAATGAAGCGATAGAGAAAAAAGCATCGTTAGCACAAAGCTTCTGATTTAGCAAACTTTAAGGATAGCCATGCAGCTTTGGCAAAAGAAGACACAAAAACACACATATATAAAAAAAAAAAACACAGTATACGCATACAGTCTTAAATTGTTTAATGTTTTACTACCATCACACAATATTTTTTTTTCATAGAATAAATAGTTTTTTTGCCGTCATATACGGATAGCTGTAACTTTTTTTTTTTTTCTTTTAATTAACAGAGCTAATGGGGGCTTATTTTTTAGGCAACTAGTTTTTTTTTGTATTTTGGGATATACATTTTTTGATCACTTTTTATTCAGATGTTTCAGATGCTGAATAAAAACCAGCAATTCAGGTTTTTAACTTTTTGAGCAGTTCACTGTGCAACATTTTTGGCATGCTTTATTATTTATTTTACGGTGTTTGCAGCATGGAGTTAATAGCATGACAGTTTTATAGTTTAAATCGTTCTGCATGTGGCAGTACCAGTTATGTATACATTTTGTTTTGTTTTTTGTTTTAACATAAAGGCTGCATTTTTAGTGGTGAAATGTTTCTTCGTTATGTGCATTCATTCGTTTTTTGTTTTTTTTTTGTTTTGTTTTTTTAACTTTTCACTTAGTCCCACTTTGGGGGGTGCTATACACTTATTCCTGGTTGCCGGTTTAAAAAGCAGATGAAGGAATAAGGTAATAACCTCTTTTTTGTTGCATATCAGCAGTTAAAGGGAACCTGACCTCTACAAATGCCCCCCCCAGCCTGTTTTAACCTGTCCCTGCACCATAGTAGTCCATTTGTAACCATCCCTGTGTCCCTAAACCCTATGTGAAAGTTTATAAACATAGTCTATTCACCTCTTATTCTGCAGCTTCACATTATATGAGAAGCCGCAAAAGGCGGGCTTATGTGGCTCTCCCCGCTGGCGGTGTGCTAATTATGCACGCCCACATGGGCGTGCTATACAGCAGAGACATTGCTTGTCCTGCAAGGGGGAGGTACAGGCGATATGACGCGATTTTCGTCGTATCGCCTGTACCGCCCCCTTGCAGACAAGCAATGTCTCTGTAAACATCTACATCTACTCGCGTTAGATCATAGTGTTCCTGCAGGTTATTAGCGTTTCCATGCATAACTACATATTTATTTACATGAAATCTTAAGTGAATGCCCAAAAACTCACTTTGTCTAAGTCAGCCTGTAAATTATGACCATCTTCCATAAACTGCACAGTGCTACACAAATAGTGTCAACTGCAAAATATCAACCCCGTCTTTTATATTAATAGATGATTAATAGGGATCCAAGCACTTAACTTTGGGGTACACCACTTATTCCCAGAGACCATTCAGCAGTAGTAGTCATTCACAAGTCAAGATATGATCTTTGAACTAGTTTTCTATAAAATTATAAACCTTAATTTCTAAATCAATAGACCTTAATTTACCCATTAGGCTGCTATGTGGACATTGTCAATCATCTTTTCAATGTTCAATAAAACACTTTGCAGTAGTGCTGTGGAATATGTTGGCACTATGGAAATAAAATTATATTATATTCACAGCTACCTCCCTGTCCAAGTTTCTATTCACTTCTTCATAAAAACGTGTTTGGTTTGAGAACTCTTAATTAGTAAAACAAAATTAAATTTAAAGCTTTGCTTTTAATTTGCAGGTCTTTCAAGTGTCAGTGCATGTAGTTTGTGCTCTGGTGAGACTAAAGGCCCCGTTACATGGCACATCATCATTAATAGCATCGCTGATACGACATGGGTTTGGAGGTGTACCAGCGACCTTGTTGCGTGTGACACTGGCAAATTGGAACGATAAATTATTGGATCGCTGATCGCAGCTTTGACAACATGTTCTCAAACCACACGGATCAACGATCAGCCAACCTACCATATCGTTGTGTGGGACACCGCGATAAGTATATCGTGGACGACTTTGCCCATTCACAGCAATGAGCAGGGATCGTTCGCAGGGCTTGCGAATGATACCTGCTCACAACATCGTTGGTGAGTTGTCCAAATATCTAGACTTGCAACATCTCACCAACGATGTCAAAACGATGTCTGCAACGTCCGCGCACCCACAAGATCGTTGCAGACATCGTTACAACGTCGTGCCATGTAACAATCTAATATATAAAGCTGAATGTGTGTATGTGTGTGTGTATGTGTGTGTGTATATCCAGGATTGGCATGTACACCGTCGCAACTACAGCTACAAAAATTGTACACAGTCACACGTCTGGACCCCGGGAGCGTCATAGGCTATGTTGTGAGGCGAAATTTTAACCCTGCGCGTTCCAGTTCATCAAACAATTTTGCCCCTATCTACATAATGGGGAAAAAGTGAATGGAAAAGTGTTGGAGAAAATCGACAGCTGTCAGCTATAGAGACAAAATTTTGCACAGTCACACGTCTGGAGCGTCATAGGCTATATTGTGAGGCGAAATTTTAACCCCGCGCATTCCAATTCACCAAACAATTTTGCCCCTATCTATATAATGGGGAAAAAGTGACAGTTACCAGATGACAGTTGTGAATAAGAGGGGCTTAATGATAGCACCAAAGACTAACAGGACATACCAGCATATAGTCACTAAGATGGGGCCCCAACATGAGATATTCACCACACACAGGGACATGTATACACACCACATGCACACAAAGAGTAACAGCAAGTGTATAGTCGCTCAAGTGCAGCACCAACATTGGATACTCACCACGCACCCGAACACACACACACCACAAGAGACACACACAACACAGAGACACACACCTCCCCCAAGGGACACACACAAAACTCTATAGCAACACATGCACTCACCCCACAGGGACATACACACACCACAAAGACACACATAACACAGACACACACACCACACAGACCCCCCCCCCCCACAGGGACACACACACATAGCCACCCTATAGGGACACATGCACTCACCCCACAGGGACACACACACACCACAAAGAGACACACACAACACAGATACACACCACACAGACCCCCCCACACAGGAACACACACATACACACCCTATAGGGGCACATGCACACACCCCACAGTGACACACACACCACAAAGACACATACAACAGAGACACACACCACACAGACCCCCTACCCCACAGGGACACACACATACACACCCAGGGACACACACACCACACAGACAAACAGATGTGCACAAATCACCTCACACAACTAGCCTCAACGTGTGCTATCTTTATTTTCCAAACATAAACATCTGATTAAAAAGAGCCAAGTAGTTAATTTACAAAGTTTTTTTTCAGCACTAATTAAACTATACGCTACTGTTGTATACATAATACATAATGGATACACTGAAAACTGCAAAAAAAATATTATATACATTATATACTTACATCTTGGCTACAGATTTTACGATTCTGTTCTGGGGAACTCTCTGGTGAAGAAACGCTCTAGAATTAATAAGAAATATAATGGCAACTGTAAAAAGCAATCTGAAAAGAGGTACTGAGGCAAAGGTATGACAAAAGAGGTCTTCAGTCTATGGTTGCAATTACCAAATGGGTTAATTATTCTGTAAACCAGGTTTAAGTGCATGTCGGGTTTAGAGATGTGACAGAATAAGCCGGTGATTTGTGAATGGAAGCTTCAGCACCATGGACAGCTCCTCACAAATCACGGCTCTTTCTGTCACATCTCTAAACCCGACATACACTTAAACCTGGTTTACAGAATAATTAACCCATTCAGACACATGATGTCATGTCACCATGTATCCAGGAGGGGAAAACAACCCTGGACAGATGGTGTCATGACACCAGCGTCTGATTAACCCCTTAATCACCGGCTTAAAACCCCCTCGGTAGCACAGTGCAGAATGAAGTCCTGAACAGCCGACATGGTAAAAACATGTAAAATCAAGCTGATAAGTGTAACTTTGCAATAAATAATAAATTATACATACAATACTGCTTCACTGCTGCTGTCACAGCAATGAAACATTATTGTAACTGTATGGGGATAGCAGGAATGCTGTTCCGTGGTCCATCAAGACCATGGACAGCAGAGAAAAAACAACAACACACACGCACTCACACCTGCAACACATACACTTACATACAGCCAGGCACACTCACCACACTCGGACCACACTAGCACTACACTCGCACCAAACTAGCACTACACTCGCATTGCTGTCGTGCATCAATCAGGCTCCGTGTTTGATGCACGACAGTGTGCCTCCACCCTAAGGAGAAGACTTCATGAGAAAAAAAACAACAAAAGGTTCACCCTCAAGGAATCAGCCTTAAAAATAAAAAGGCCAGATTAGATTTAACATAAAAAAACAAACCTAAAGCCAGACCAGGTCTGGAAAAGCATTCTTTGGACAGATGAAACTAAGATCAACCTGTCCCAGAATAATGTAAAAAGACAGTATGGAGAAGGCTTGGAATGGCTAATAATCCAAAGCACATTACATCCTCTGTAAAAGTATGGAGGAGGCAATGTGATGGCAGAGCCTGCATGGCTTCTAATGACATTGGGCCACTAGTGTTTATTGATGATCTGACTGAAGACAGAAGCAGTCGGATGAATTCTGAAGTGTACGGGCATACACTTGCTGCATTTGGTTGAATATGAGCAGAAAGGTTGATTACCCATCTGTACAGCGAAAAGCCTTCCACTGACGCACAAAACATACTGCAACGCAGGAGTTTAAGGCAAAGAAGTTAAATATTCTGCAATGACCAAGTCAATCACCAGATCTCAACCCCATTGAGCATGAACTTCACATGCATAACACAAAAACTAAAGGCAAGAAAGACCAACAGACAAGCCAAGGCCTGGCAAACCATAATAAATGAGGAACCCCAGCGTTGGGTGATGTCCATGGCTTCCAGACGTCAGGCAGTCATTGCCTGCAAAAGATTCTATACAAAGTATTAAATATCACCATTTTATTTATGCTAAAGTTAACTTGTCCAATTACATTTGAGCCACTGAGGAGGCTTTGCAGAAAAATGGTTTCAGTTTTTAAATGCTTTACAGGATATTCTTCTTCAATCCCTTTAAGCACACCTGAAAGTCCATACTTCAATTTCATCTCAGTTATTTCATTTTAAATAAAAATAGGTTCGGAATAAGGGGCCTTTCACACTTGCGTTTTTTTCCTGATTTGGAAGATCAGGATAAAACCTGATTCTTAGGCTACTTTCACATAACGATTTTGTTGAACCCGATGCTGTCCGATATAAATCGGACAGCATCGGATATAAACTGATCCCTGCAGTCGGATGCCAAATAGGCATCCGATCCGACATTCTGGAGGATCAGTTGCTGTCAGCTGTCACAGCTGTTCTCCCTGTGTGTCCCCCTCATCTCCCCTGTGTGTCCCCCCCTCTTTTTAGCCATCTTCACCCCTGCGTGTCCCCCCCCTCTTGTCCCCTGTGTGGCCCCCTCATGCCCCCTGTGTGGCCCCCTCATGCCCGCCAGTGCTCCCCCTCCTTTCCCCTGTCCTCCCCCTCCTTTCCCCTGTCCTCCGGAATATAAAATAAAAAAAATGTTATTCTCACCTATCCACAAGTCCAGCGGCACTTCCAGCGATCTTCCTCTGATCCGAGGACCTCTCATGATGTCAGAGTCACATGACTGGTTACCGAGGTAACCAGTCATGTGACTCTGACATCACAGCAGGTCCTACAAGCAGGAGATGCTGGAGACGCAGGGTGGATCGTGGACAGGTGAGCAAAAATGGTTTATTATTTTTAACCCCTGCCTTACTTAATTTTACTTCCGCAATGTATATACATACATTGCGGAAGTAAAATTAGATGTTTAGGAGCATTTTTTACTGTACTGAGCATGCTCAGTACAGTAAAATCGGGTCCGAGGACACATCAGATGTATCCTCGGACCCTGCTCCTTAGGGCCCCATGCTAAAAACATCGGACCGAATCTGATGTGCACTAAATGCCATCCAATTTGGTCCGATCCGATTTTGTCCGATTTTATTTTCGGTGCAAAAATCGGAGCAAGCTCCGATTTTTGCACCGATAAAAAAATCGGACAGAATCGGATCGGACCAAATCGGATGGCATTTAGTGCACATCAGATTCGGTCCGATGCCCATAGGACTGCATGGGGTCAAAAATCGTTCCGATGCTGTCCGATTTTTATCGGACAGCATCAGAACTTAAAAATCCGTACTGTGAAGGCAGCCTTACAGGATTCATTTTTTTTGCCCATTCTCTTTAATGATTTCAGGAGAAAACATGAAGCAACAAGTTTCTACCTGACAAAATTTAATTGAATGGGCAAAATACTGTAAGAATCGGGTTTTTCCTGATCTTCCAAATCAGGAAAAAAACGCAAGTGTGAAAGGCCCCTAATGTGGACAGTGAACAAATCCTTGTGATTTAATCTGTACTCCAATAACTGTATGTGCTTCTGTTTATTCGCCAAACCTTGGTTTACACATATCAACACAGGTTAAATTGATTTGCAAACTTCTTAAGACTTATAAAATCCTGCTCTCAATGTGCATTTGATCATGCCATCAAAATCATATTTATCAATAAGGCTCAATTCATGTAGATCAGGGGTGGGGAACCTTTTTCCTGCAGGGGGACATTTGGAAATTTCTACCAACCTTCGGGGGCTGCACAAAATTATCACCTTGAAAGTTACCCTGATATATTTGGTCAAATAATTAATTCAACCCTACTGTGGTGACTGGAGCGGCTTCTTTTTGGTGTGGCTGTGATGTTCGGTGATATTGATCTTGTTGCTTCTCACAGCTCCTTTTCCAGGTTTGAGTCGGCGTGGAGTGCAGTCAATTCTGTGAAACTTTTTGTAAATCATAGACATCAATGACACGAGGCGCCGGGGCACAGACATCAATCACACGAGGCGCCGGGGCACAGACATCAATCACACGAGGCGCCGGGGCACAGACATCAATCACACGAGGCGCCGGGGCACAGACATCAATCACACGAGGCGCCGGGGCACAGACATCAATCACACGAGGCGCCGGGGCACAGACATCAATCACACGAGGCGCCGGGGCACAGACATCAATCACACGAGGCGCCGGGGCACAGACATCAATCACACGAGGCGCCGGGGCACAGACATCAATCACACGAGGCGACGGGCACAGACATCAATCACACAAGGCACAGACATCAATCACACGAGGCGACGGGGCGCAGACATCAATCACACGAGGCGCCGGGGCACAGACATCAATCACACGAGGCGCCGGGGCACAGACATCAATCACACAAGGCGCCGGGGCACAGACATCAATCACACAAGGCGCCGGGGCACAGACATCAATCACACAAGGCGCCGAGGCACAGACATCAATCACACAAGGCGCCGAGGCACAGACATCAATCACACGAGGCGCCGGGGCGCACACACCACAGGAGGCGCCGGGGCGCACACACCACAGGAGGCGCCGGGGCGCACACACCACATGAGGCGCCGGGGCGCACACAACCACAGGAGGCGCCAGGGCGCACACACCACAGGAGGCGCCAGGGCGCACACACCACAGGAGGCGCCAGGGCGCACACACCACAGGAGGCGCCAGGGCGCACACACCACAGGAGGCGCCAGGGCGCACACACCACAGGAGGCGCCAGGGCGCACACACACCACAGGAGGCACTGGGGCACACACACCACAGGAGGCGCCGGGGCACAGACAGCACTGGGAGAAAATACATCGCAGGAGGCGCCGACGTATATACACTACAGGATGCCTAGGGTATATACAGCACTGGGGAGCAGAGACAGCACTGGATGGTATATGGATCATTGGTTGGCATATACAGCATTGGAGCACAAAGAGCCTGGGGTATACAGCACATGGGTGACACACAGAGCCTGATCAAAAAGCATATGTATCCAGAAACACATCCAGATTTTTAGCTCCCTCTCTTGGATGTGTTGCTGGATGCATCTGCTTTTTCCTCATCTTCTTGCTGCCGACAGTCCTCATCCCTGCAGCCTGGAGTTATGTGAATAGTTCAGAACGCAGTTTTGTTTTTTTTCCAACCAGCACGTGTACTAACCTAGACTCGGATACAGTCCACAGGCCGGACATTCCCCACCCCTGATAAAGATAAACAACTGTGTAGTTATCACCAGCGACAATGGCAATGTATAAAATTGAAAAAATATTGGAACCTACACAGGCAAAATATGTAATTTAAAGATCTGCTCCTCTTCCATATTTTTGAACCACTCTTTCATCTTGAAGATAATATTTGACTAGAATACATCTGTGTAAGGGTTTTTTCCTTAGCACCATAAATATGACAGTGTAGTGAAACTGAGCCTCCTTCAAACAATATTTAAATGCAAAAATACCAATTTCCTATACATTATGTGGGAAAACTTGTAGCTGCTTACCTCAAAATGCATGTGATTCCCACGTATGCATGGAGTTACAGGTGTAACTGGTGAGCAGGACTGCTTGCAATTATTACGATTTTCATCCTCTACTTTTACTCTGGGAGGAGTAGTAAACAGCAAAGCATCTGTGGAAGGTATATCTGCATGTGTTGGTGTAGCGTAAGGAGATGCAGTAGGTGTAGAATTTTCTGAATAAGTACAATCCAACAGGTGGAACAATCTTCGTTTCTTTAATGGGGTTGTTAGATCTGTTATGAATGGGAGAAAGGAATTTCAGCGAGATAAAATGCCTAGACGGTATCCCAAAACACTCCGTTACCTTCTACAGCTTTGCAGTCAACATAAACAGAAGAATACCACAAATAAATGGTAGATGGAATTTATGTGTAATCTATTTTTATCAGAAAAACATACATTTCAAATAAGTAACACAAACAATAGAGTAACAAGTATACAAAGAATATGATATAACTAGCTGGGTGCCCGATGCACATGCATCGGGATTCTAGAAGGGCGAGTCTCTGACTCGCAATGGCCGCTTGGCGGCCAATGCTTCGCGCTGCTAAGGCGACTCGCCATGCCCGCTGCGCGGGCATAGCGAGTCGCCTTAGAACTGCTCGCAATGGCCGCTGCGCGGCCAATGCTTCGGGCGTATCCACATGACCACGCCGACTCGCATTGCGAGTGGACTCAGAAGGGGCAAAAAACCCATTCGCAATTATATTATACTAGCTGGGTGCCCGATGCACATGCATCGGGATTCTAGAAGAGCGAGTAGTAAACAGCAAAGCATCTGTGGAAGGTATATCTGCATGTGTTGGTGTAGCGTAAGGAGATGCAGTAGGTGTAGAATTTTCTGAATAAGTACAATCCAACAGGTGGAACAATCTTCGTTTCTTTAATGGGGTTGTTAGATCTGTTATGAATGGGAGAAAGGAATTTCAGCGAGATAAAATGCCTAGACGGTATCCCAAAACACTCCGTTACCTTCTACAGCTTTGCAGTCAACATAAACAGAAGAATACCACAAATAAATGGTAGATGGAATTTATGTGTAATCTATTTTTATCAGAAAAACATACATTTCAAATAAGTAACACAAACAATAGAGTAACAAGTATACAAAGAATATGATATAACTAGCTGGGTGCCCGATGCACATGCATCGGGATTCTAGAAGGGCGAGTCTCTGACTCGCAATGGCCGCTTGGCGGCCAATGCTTCGCGCTGCTAAGGCGACTCGCCATGCCCGCTGCGCGGGCATAGCGAGTCGCCTTAGAACTGCTCGCAATGGCCGCTGCGCGGCCAATGCTTCGGGCGTATCCACATGACCACGCCGACTCGCATTGCGAGTGGACTCAGAAGGGGCAAAAAACCCATTCGCAATTATATTATACTAGCTGGGTGCCCGATGCACATGCATCGGGATTCTAGAAGAGCGAGTAGTAAACAGCAAAGCATCTGTGGAAGGTATATCTGCATGTGTTGGTGTAGCGTAAGGAGATGCAGTAGGTGTAGAATTTTCTGAATAAGTACAATCCAACAGGTGGAACAATCTTCGTTTCTTTAATGGGGTTGTTAGATCTGTTATGAATGGGAGAAAGGAATTTCAGCGAGATAAAATGCCTAGACGGTATCCCAAAACACTCCGTTACCTTCTACAGCTTTGCAGTCAACATAAACAGAAGAATACCACAAATAAATGGTAGATGGAATTTATGTGTAATCTATTTTTATCAGAAAAACATACATTTCAAATAAGTAACACAAACAATAGAGTAACAAGTATACAAAGAATATGATATAACTAGCTGGGTGCCCGATGCACATGCATCGGGATTCTAGAAGGGCGAGTCTCTGACTCGCAATGGCCGCTTGGCGGCCAATGCTTCGCGCTGCTAAGGCGACTCGCCATGCCCGCTGCGCGGGCATAGCGAGTCGCCTTAGAACTGCTCGCAATGGCCGCTGCGCGGCCAATGCTTCGGGCGTATCCACATGACCACGCCGACTCGCATTGCGAGTGGACTCAGAAGGGGCAAAAAACCCATTCGCAATTATATTATACTAGCTGGGTGCCCGATGCACATGCATCGGGATTCTAGAAGAGCGAGTCTCTGACTCGCAATGGCCGCTTCGCGGCCAATGCTTCGCGCTGCTAAGGCGACACGCCATGCCCGCTGCGCGGGCATAGCGAGTCGCCTTAGAACTGCTCGCAATGGCCGCTTCGCGGCCAATGCTTCGCGCTGCTAAGGCGACACGCCATGCCCGCTGCGCGGGCATAGCGAGTCGCCTTAGAACTGCTCGCAATGGCCGCTGCGCGGCCAATGCTTCGGGCGTATCCACATGACCACGCTGACTCGCAGTGCGAGTGGACTCAGAAGGGGCAAAAGACCCATTCGCAATTATATAATAGATTGATATAATGAGACCACTCAGTGTCCAGCATTTTCGGCAGTCTTTCCCTGGCTCATAGCTAAATTTGTAATATAGGGTGACCATAACGCGTGTCTTCGTTTCCACTATACATGTGAAGGAGCAGTATCATGTAAACAGCGCATCATGTGGTAAATTTGGATGAATTTTGATTCGCCTCATCCTTATATCTTAAACAATAGACATAAGAACTTATATAATATTTAGTAGTTATATAGTCTATCAGACCATAATATATTTATATGTTTAGGTTATAGAGGACATCACGTCTCGAAAAGAAAAAGGTAGATGGAATTTACATTGCAGCAAATTTATTAAAATTACCCCAATTGACTAATTATCTTATGCTCATAATAACTTGTGACTGGCTGGAAGTCAGAAGTTACTTCACAAGTGCTTAATGCATCTCTATGGGGCCAGAATAATGTTCCCATAGAGCAGTATTCAATTATGACCTCCAGCACTCTTCATGAATCACTGGGTAGTCAGCAGGTCAAACATCACAGGAGACTGACCAGAGTGCAACTGGAAATAAGGTATAACAAAGGGGGCAGGGGCCTTACAATTAAAAGCACCATTCTAGTGGTGAAATAGGGAAAAAAAAATAAAAAGGAGAATTTTGTGTACTCACCGTAAAATTCCTTTTCTCTTAGCCTCTAATTGGGGGACACAGGACCGTGGGTGTTATGCTGCTGTCCACTAGGAGGCGACACTAAGCAGAATCTGCAAAAGAGTTACGTGGCTCCTCCTCTGCAGCATATACAGCCTAGAGCAGGAAGTGCTTCTCCAGTTTTGTGCTAAAGCAGTAGGAGAATGAACAGAAGAATGACAAGAATCACAGTAAAATAAGGCCTGTTAAGTAAACAGGCAGCCACATAATAACAGTAAGGTAAAACCTGTAACCGAACAGGCAATTATGTAATAACAGTATAAGCAGGCCTGGAAAATAAACAGGCAACTATATAACCTCTCAGGAGTAAGATGAGAACCTAGTAACGGCCCGAAACGGGTAACAGGGTGGGTGCTGTGTCCCCCAATTAGAGGCTAAGAGAAAAGGAATTTACGGTGAGTACACAAAATTCTCCTTTTCTCCTTCGCCTCATTGGGGGACACAGGACCGTGGGACGTCCTAAAGCAGTCCTGGGTGGGAACAGCAATGGAAATCACTACTGAATAAAAACAACAATGCACCTACAGGTGGGCTACTGCCGCCTGGAGGGTACGGCTTCCCAGACTTGCATTTGCCGAGGACTGAGTGAGAACGTAAAACGTTTGGTAAGCATGTGCATGCTGGCCGTGCGGCTGCCTTACACACTGGTTGTGCTAACTCCTGGTGCCTAATAGCACGGTAGCCTATGAGACCCCCGCGGTCATGGAGAATGTGCTGTGTCCGTGGCTGGAAAAGATACAGCACCATGGATGAAAGGTGCTACCTAAATAAATAATAATAATAAGAGTAATAATATCATTAATGATATAAAGTATTCAGTAATACTTATTCATTTAATTCCTTTTTTTTTTTTTTTTTTTTTTTAAATAATGCAATAAGCACCCAGCCATCTGATTAGGTATGTGTAGAGCCCGGCCTGTCTGCTGTGTTTATCGGAAGAGGGTTTTTTTTTTTTAAAGGAAACTTGTCCTGGGCGCGTAACATGCGTAGGGTTCTGACCAAGGCCCAGTAATGTAGAGCTTTCTTGTCCCGATGAGCTGGCATGTGGCTTAGCGCCGTCAGAAATATATCTTCTGGTAGGCGGGCAACAAAAGACACCGCCATCTTAAGGGAAAAAACTAACCGGACTTAGGACAACCTTGCCTGGGTGGAGACAAGAAAAAAACAAAAGGCGGTTTACATGAAAACGCTACAAATTCAAAAACTCTGCGGAGAGAGGTAATTGCTATCCAGAAAACCACTCCCTGTGTGAGAAGACGAAGGGGATTTTTCATCATGGCTTAAAATGTGGTTAGCGTAAAGCCGCGAGGACGAGGGACAAGACCCCCGGGTCTAAAAGACTTTGAGAGGGAGGAACAAGTCGGCAGACTTGAGGTCTGGCAGTAAGACGGTGCCGAGAAGGAATGAAAAAGGGGTTGCAGCTTGTCGTTAGAGAGGACCTAAGGACAGGCGTGAGTGTAGATGCGATTGGATGAAACTGGAACCCCTTGAGAGGGACCAGTGCTAAGGTGAAAGCCCACGAGAAGAAAAGAAAATGGCCTTCCATGTTGATGGGATAACTCTTCTGAAACCGGTGTCCGCGCCTTGACTGAGGTCGCGACAACATTATGTTAACACCCGGGTGTCCAGGGTCACGTCGTTGAATTTAGAGTCGATGAACTATGATGATAAGACGGCCTTGAGAGATCAGGTCTGGACGATCCAGTAGGCCGCATGGCACTTCTGCTATGAAGTGGACGAGATCGGCATACCAAGCGCGCTTGGGTCAGTGCGTGTGTGTTCACAAGGATGATTTGCTGACAGTCCAGATTGATTATCTTCACTACCCTGGGATAGTGGTAGCCTGAGGAAAATGTAGTGGAATTGGAATTGGGTTCAGTCCAATATCAGACCTCCCGCCGTCCATGACTGTGGGTCGTGGGACCTGGCTATGAAGCTAGGCACCTTGGTAATGAGGTGTGACACCATTACTGGTACTTCTGGAGTTCTCCAGTGATGTCAGAGTTGTTTAAAAACATCTGGATGTAGGAACCCTAATCTGAGGTAATCTCTCGGCATCTACAAGCGGTAGAATGACAGCTAAGAGTACAGAGTTTGAGAATTCCGCCTATTGAAGAATGTGGTAAACTTCCTTTATTGGCTGGGAACTGCGGGATTTGCTCTAGTGAGTGAACATATGCCACAGCCGTGGCATTGTCAGACTGCCTTCTGAAATGGCAGTCTGCCAGAAGAGGGGATCAAGTCTGCAGTGTTGGGACGATGAGTATCGTTGATTCCAAACAGGACCATTTGTTCCTAATGTTGAGATGTAGGTACAGTGCACGTCAACTTGCAGAAGAAAATACTTCCCCTGTGTACTAGTGAGTGGCTGAGCCACCACAGGAGATACTACATGGCTGGTACTGGAAGGAGACACCTCCTGAGGTGATCGTACAATGGTATCTCATGACGTGAGCATGGAGACTGGGAAGTCTTGAGGAGCAGCTGCGTCAAGGAATAACCACCAGTGCTGCCGCCGTCCTGCTTCTGACCCTCAATTCAGGTCCGACAGGCTGAGGAAACGTTGAAGGAGAGTGTGGACCTCTATTTGAGTGCTATGTTAGTCTCAGAAAAAGTTTGACCGGAACTTCAAAATGTATTGAACTGTATTCCGAAAATACGAAGACTGCAGTGAAAACTGGGGTAGACTTGTGGAGGATGCCCAGCCAACCAAGTCTTAAGAAAGTGTTCCTCGTAATAAGAGACGCTGCGTTCTCAATCCGTGAAGGTCGTGTGTTGAGAAGTAAACGTCCAGGTGTGGAAGAGAGACCTCGTCCCTGGAATGCAGGAAAACCAGACGACTGCCATAACCTTTGTGACCAGTTAGGGAACTGTAACAAGTGTGCACGGAAACGCCACAATTAGGAATCGTCTTTGTAAGTTGTAAATATGATAAGAGGCTGCAAGAGGAACATGCAGGTATTCATCCTGTATATCTAAGGATGCAAGGTATTTTCCGTGTTCCCTAATAAATTATCATTATGGAGCGGAGGATCCGTGCGGAAAAAAAACTGTCCCAGGTATGTTTGTCTAGCTGTGTCAGTCTAGCACAGGACGTACTGCACGTTCTTGTTTATGGACTACAAGGAAATTGGAATAGAGCCTTTAAAAACCTCGCTGTGCATGTGGCACCGGCATAGAACCTTTTAACACGTTCTGCGTGTAACACAGGCATAATGAGTCTCTGAATTTAACGGGAGCTTTAATTTGGAGGGTTGTCTGTGAGCGCTATATGTGCGTTGATCGAGTTTGTGTCGATCTAGACGATGATCCGCTAAATGAATTCCGAAAAGGTTGGAATCTGGATTGCCGACGGCGAGTGAGGCACCGTTTGGTGCTGTGCGATTGGCATTCCCAAGGTATGGTAGCAGACTCTGAGGCCTGCTGTAGTGTTCTGTTCAGCAAGCTGTGTCCCTACAGGAACCTTGTCGTCCGATAGGGTACCGTACGAACCCTGCAACGGAAACGCAACCCAATAAAACTCCCGTATGGAAAGCGGGGCCCTGAAGGTCCCATGGGTACGGTCTTGTGTCCTTTGACACACAGATGAATGTTCGAAGTATCGACATTTAGCTTCCTGTGAGATGGAACGTTGATTTAGAGATGCATGAAGGTCCGAGTCTGGGGTTGGATTGCGAAAAAACTATCAGACGTCGGAGCAATCATCCTGCTGCATGCTAGTCTCCATAAACTGCGACAGTCGCAGACGTAACCACTGTCTATCTAGATGTAGCATTATGTGCTCTGATAGGTACTGGCATCAGTGGCTGACCCGGTGTAAGGAAAGCCAGGCTGTGCCTATTAGAGTGTCACCCACACTAGGCAGAGGAACTCTGCTCGCTGGGTGAGAGGCATAAGAGGTAAAACGTCAGACGAACATAGGCGAAGCCGTGGCACTGTAACGACACAGACTAAACACATTACATTCATAGGGCATTGGTGGATCACGTGTCCCCTGTGCGTACTGAGAATATGCTGACGCCTAATTTCTTCACTGACATTATGTACAGCTGCTGAAAAAAAGGTTTACAGCAGCACAGAGTATGTCAGGAGAGATCTTGTAGGGCACGGTACACTTATTGTGATGTCAGTGAGGGTAGCGCTGTGCTGCAGCAGTTAATTGTATTCACAGCAGCACAGAGTATTTCAGGACAGAATATGACAGTTTGCCCACTTTCTGTACTGGCCCTCTATACTTATGGAGTCCGGAGGGAGGCATCACACATGGTACAGACATGATGTACAGGGGGAGAGGAAACTGCAGCAGGGAACTATATCCCTGCTGGCAGTCCTGCATCTGCCCCACAGCCTGTCACACCTGGTGTGCAGGGGGGGGAGAGAGCTGCTGCAGGGAAACCATCCCTGCTGTTCTGTATATGCCCCCATAGCCTTATGTGGCCGCTGTGCTGCACAGTGTTTACGCCTATAATGGCGCCCAGAGCCGTTTTGGCGCCGCCAGAGGGAGAAGGAGGGGGCGGGAACCTGAATGGGCGCGCAATACAAGCGCCCAAAGGGACTTCCCGCCCCTCTGTGATGCGGCGCCGCGTCATTTGACGCTATCCGGAGGGCGGGCGGGTGATAGGCGGCGTCTTCCACGCTAGGCCTGAAATCGGGGCCTAGCGTGAATTGAGGCCCCGCAAATGGCGGGGGGTCGGCGCGGAGGTCCGGAAAGCATCCGGAGCCGCCGCCATGGAGGATCCCTGCCACCCCAGGTACCTTGCTGCCTGCCTTGCAGGGGCAGCTTGGGGGGGAGCTGGGTACCTCTTCCCCCTGCCTTGACTGTGGGAGCTGCAGGGAGAATGGGGTCCTATGGAAGGAAGTGCAGGGCTGAGTGGGGCTGAATCCAGACCCCACCGGGATCCTGGGGAAGATAAGTGCAGCTGCACTTGTGAGCCTGCGCTCCTGCAGGCAGCCAGGTGCCTCAGCATAATGCCCACAGGGTGATATGCTCCAGAATCTCAGCCCAGAATGCAGCATGTGCTGCTGGGCCCTGTGGTGCCACAGCCTAATGACCAATAGGGAGATTAGGGGTTCGTCTCTGCGCCTGTCTGCAGCTAGAGGCCTAGGCCAGAATGCAGCATGTGCTGCTGGCACTTGTGGTGCCACAGCCTAATGACCCATAGGGTGATTAGGGGGTCGTCTCTGAGCCTGTGCTTCTGCAGGCATCCATCTAGAGGCCCAGGCCAGAGTGCAGCATGTGCTGCTGGTACTTGTGGTGCCCCAACCTAATGACTCATAGGATGATTATGGGGTCATCTCTGAGCCTGCGCTCCTGCAGGCATCCATCCAGAGTCCCAGCCCAGAATGCAGCATGTGCTGCTGATACCTGTGGTGCCTCAGCCTAAGCACCCAGAGGGTGATTAGGGGGACGTCATCTGGCAGGTAGTCCAGCTCTGGCTTCAACTCAGGACCCCGAGGGAGTGAGGAAGGTGGATGTTATGCTGGGCTGTCTCAACTTTAACCCAGCAACCCAACAGTGGGAGGCCGAGAAAGGAGTACGGCATATGTAAGGATTCTCAACTTCAACCCAGCGCCCCAACAGTGGGTGGCCGAGGAAGGAGCATGCCGGGGGTCACACCGGACCCACTTTTCTTCATTGGAAGAAAAAAGGATGAGAAAAAATAGAGAGTAAAAATGGTCGTGTGCCTCCTTCGACACTAAGCAAAAACTGGAGAAGCACTTCCTGCTCTAGGCTGTATATGCTGCAGAGGAGGAGCCACGTAACTCTTTTGCAGATTCTGCTTAGTGTCGCCTCCTAGTGGACAGCAGCATAACACCCACGGTCCTGTGTCCCCCAATGAGGCGAAGGAGAAATAAACAAAACACTGGAGCTGTGCTTGAACCCCTTAGGGTGCCTTCACACTTGCGTTTAGAGCGCAGCGCACCAAACGCAGCCAAACGCTTGCGCACATGCGTTCCTATGTCTAACATGGGAACGCATGTGCCTGCATATGGTTGCGTTTGGCCGCATTTGAGTACGGATGCGCATAATTTATGCGCCCTCCGACCACACTCCAAGCGCAGCATGCAGCATTTTTTGTGCGTTCGCGGGTGCTTGTTTTATCCGCAAGCGCACAAAAAACGCATGGATCTCAATGGATCCGCAGTGTCCTCCGCATGACAGCGCAGGAGAACGCTGCGGATCTCACTGAAATCTCTCCCGATGGCCGCCGATGATCAGCGACGGCCACCGGGAGATCATGCAGAGCCACAGCTGATCTCCCGCCGGTGTCAGCGGGGAGAAATAACTGATCTGACAGCTGTTTAAATCTCCTGGGCTGACACCGAATAGGTGATGTCAGCGCGGGAGATTTGAAGCAGCAATCAGCTGTTTCATATGTCCTGCACTGAAATCACCCTCTTCGGTGTCAGCGCGGGAGATTTAAACAGCTGTCAGATCAGCTGTTTCTCCACGCTGACCCCGGCGGGAGATTAGCTGTGTCGGGAGGAGGAGATCTCTGCCGCTGATCTCCTCCTCCCAGCCGCCCTCAGAGACAGCTGATTGGCTGCATGGGAACCATACTAATGTGAACGCATGCGGAGATTCTCCGCTGCGTTCACATTAGTATGGGCTGCGTTTGCCTGCATTTGCGCCTGCATGACCTCTGCATGCAGACACAAATGCAAGGCAGCCTTAAGAACCAAGCCTCATTTTTGCAATTCTGACCAGTCTCCTTTATGAGATAACTCTGGAGCGCTTCAACATATCCTACTGATTCAAAGACTGATTTTTCATGACATATTGGACTTCAACTCAGTAGTAAATTTAGGATAATATTTTCTGCATTTCTTTGACCAAATAGTGTGTTTACATGCAGTGATAGTTCAAAGCCATGACTGGTATAGCTCTGTCATTGGTCATTAAGGGGTTAAATTAGAAGTGTAAAAGTAATTAATTGAGGAAAAAAAGAAATAAAAACAAAATCACTGCAATGGTTATTAATGATGGGTCACTTAGCAGCTAAGATAATGCTGTTTTATGCCTTATCACATTTTTCTGTATGTTTAAAAGCTGCATTTTATGGCCCTGTGGGTGTGGCCAGAGTGTCAGCACTGTGTGTGTAATTTCCACAGTATCTGAAAGCAGGCTGATAGAGAGCAGTGTGACAGCAGACAAGGGGTTAACAGATTGTGACTGAGTTGTGTGGAGCCAGAAGACAGAATAGAGAAGCTTGTAAAGAGTTTACATCCTGTCATTGCTTAGCTCTGTGCTGTAATCTGATACATTGTTTCTTCCCCAGCTACATTTGGGGTTGTAGGCCATGCCCTCTTTTCCCTTATATGGTTACATGCCCCGTATTCACTGAAGACTAATCTGAGTGATAATGAACATATGTCTGCTTCACTCTGTGCAGTGGAAGGTTTATGAATGGTAACCGACCAGTATTTTCTAATGAAGTATATTAGAAAGTTTATTAAAATCACTTGCTCTACATTATTATTAAATAAAAAAATTTAACAGCGGTTACGCTTTAAGGTAAATTATACAAGATTTTCTCACCTGCTAATGGACAGCTACCATTCATTACTAAATGGCACTTATTCTCAGCAAATGAATTTGGACTTTGAGATCCATCTTGGGCTGGGGAGTCAAATGGATTCAACGGTGCAGAATGTTCCTCTTCCATAGCTTGTTTGAGCCAACGCTAAGGTAAAAAAAATAATGATTTGAACACATCAATGGAAATAAAGATGGACTGTGAAAAGCATTTTAAAGAAAAATAAATCTTAATACATTTTGAGTTTATACCTTTTTGCAGCAACTTGTAAGGTTCTCCTCATCTTTTTTCTTCTTCTTCTCAGAAAGAAAAGGTGAAGTAAATCGAATATAGTGTTTTGGCGTGGTATACATGTGTGGACTATAGATGAGGCCCGGCAGTGAATTCAACTGTGTGGCTAGGACGTCTGGATCTGTCGTTATCCGCAGAGGTTTTTCCAAACATGCCTCTCCATGCTTAGCAGATTTCTCATGCTTCTCACTTAACCATTCATTAACCAAGTGCTAGAAATAACAAAATAGAGTTCATTTTATGGTCTCCCAAAACTGGAATCTGTAGCGCAGATTGTAGAGTCTGTATTGAGTATACAGTTTAATGGAACATACAAAATGCTTGCAGGAAATATTTCTTCTCTACTGCATTAATACTTGGTATGAATTAGCTAGATTACAGAATCATCTTTCAGTCTTGTAACATTAACGCTTAGCTTTCACAATACATAATGGCAACCATATAAAGGGGGTACCACATAATTTCTTGGGGGAAGGGGGCAATGAAAAATCCTTTAGGGTACATGCCCACGATTAGTAGTGTATTTTCGCTGCATACAAAATGCTGTGTAGCACAGTACAAGCAAAGTGGATTGGTTTATAAAGAAGCACAGTGGGCATGGGATTCTTACAACACTCTAAACTGACCTATGGCATGGGTCTCCTATTAAAAGCATGTCAATTTTTTCTGTGGAGATGCTAGAGTCTCCTGCATGGGAGATATGCTGCATCCAGAACGCCACACTATCTATCCTGTCCGTAGACACGTGCCCTTAAAATGGGGTCCGAATTTCTACCCCACAAAGAGATGCATATGCTTTTAAATAAAATTACTAAACTCTTCAATCCTAGATTGATGGAGCTCAATCAGTAGCTTCATGCGGCATCATGGCACAATAATGCCAGTAGGTATGGAAGTTGATGTTTTACAATCCCTTCCTCTTTAAAATCTCAAACCCCCTAAACCAACAAATACATTAGATCATTTGCTTGGCTGACCACTATCACCCAAAACTCCTGATGAGCTCCTGCGTGCTCTATGAGAGTCGCTGTCTGGACTACTCTGGTAATGGTTTATATTCCAAAGAGCAAAAGGAAATCCCACATCCTTCTCTCCCAAAGATTATCTGACAAAGGAGAGCCTGGATGCTCCCATACAAAAAATACAGCACATTCACATAATGTCTATTAGGTACAAACAAAATGAATACTGTCCAAATACTAAGTTTTAATTTTTCTGTTACTCTATTGTAAACAAACGAACACTATGGACAGTGACATTTTAACAAAAACTCCAAACACAAACATGCATGTAAACTATAAATAGCATACATAAATATATAGTACATTTAATATCCTTCAGTTCTTCATTCAGTTTAAATATCCACATTCTCACCTATTCATGGAACTTGACCCATACTTTGACAAGCAGTCATTTTATTTTCATGTTAAATGTACAAAAGTGTGTGACCTTCATAAAATGAAAATTAGTCACTCAAAATCAGTGTTTCTCAACCAGTGGTAAATGCCATAAAAGAAAAACAAACCTTGTTACATTGTTTTTTCAAGAAGAGAAACTTTCTACGCAACCCACAACAGACATGTGTAGCACATAGCACATCTGCTGGACTTGCAATGTAGGAAGTGTGAGGCGAGATCTCATTACACTGAGGGGGGTTATAGATGTGGTTATAGCAAGGGGAGACTATGAATGTGATTACACTCGGTGGGGGTATTATATTTAAGAGGCTGTATATGCTATTCTTTTGGGGAGAAGGAGATGTTGCCGGCAAGCAAATGCAACTGTTCCAGCTAGATATCTGATTAAGAGTTAGAGCCAGGAGTCTGTATACAAGGATAGAGACTGTATTAAAGTCTGCTTTTGTGTTTTTTTATTATTATTACCAGGGCTTTGGAGCCGATGCACGTTTTGGGTGGAGTCGGAGGAGGATTCAGACAAATTAAACAGCTGGAGTTGGATGTTTGGCTTACTGACTTCACAGCCATGGTTATGGAGTCAGTCATGGGAGTCAGTATCCATTTTGGTGGAGTTGTAGTCGGATTCAGGGAAATTAGAGATGTTGGATCTTTGGCTTACAGACTCCCCAACCCTGGTGATGGCTGAAGTGTGGTCTGTATTCATTATGATGCCGTAGTTTGTAACATGTTCTAAATCAGCAGGGCAATAGGGAAAACTTTCCTGACCGAGTGGCGCGACTGAAACGTTTTGTCACTATGATGTACTTGGCTTAAAATAGTTGAGAAACACTGAATTAAATTAACATGGTGTGATTTAAATAAAAAAAATACCTATGGACTTCATTTACATGTTGTGGTGATTTTAGAGTAGTTAAAAACCAGGGAAGTGTTCAGTCACTGCAGTCTTTTAAGGCTGCAGTGTCAAACCATTACAGTGAACCTGGGGACAATCTATAGCCATGATATAGTGGGGCAGTTTTAAAATAAAATGACTTAACAAAACAAAAACAAACCCGACAACTAAACGGAGTCAATTTTGAAGGGAACCAGTCACCCCTTTTGGGTATTTTAAACTGTGCCCACCAGCTTAAACATGATGTAAATGGGGTTCTAGCAACCCCTGTATGTGCCCAGATGTGCTCCTCATACCTGAGAAAAGGTTTTATTCTCTGCCATCCTGCGTGCTATTAGGTCCGGGAGGCTGCTCTGTGGTGTTGATGTATAAGGTCCTCGCCGCCCCTCCGGCCTGCAAAACCCGCTCTGCATTTTTCAAATTCCCGCCCCTGAGAGTGATAGCCGCACTTGTGCCTGCGCAGTGAAGCTGGTCATCGTGCTCCATTGAAGCTAGTGCCGAAGTCTCGCGAGACTTTGGCACTAGCTTCAATGGAGCATGGTGACCAACTTCACTGAGCAGAAGCAAGTGCGGCTGCCATTCAATGCGCCGGCAACAGGAGGGGTGGAAATTTCAAAAATGCAGGATGGGTTTTGCAGCCCAGAGGGGCGGCGAGGACCTTATACATCAACACGACAGAGCAGCCTCCCGGACCTAATAGCACGCAGGATGGCAGAGAATAAAACTTCTTTTCTCAGGTATGAGGAGCACATCTGGGCACATACAGGGGTTGCTAGAACCCCATTTACATCATGTTTAAGCTGGTGGGCATAGTTTAAAATGCCCAAAGGGGGTGACAGGTTTCCTTTAAACAGTTAGCTCTTAACTTCTGCGAAAATAATGGCCATAGCTATTAATTACTATCAGGATAGGTGACATAATTCCAGAGAGCGCTTCCTTCCATAGGTCACAGAAGGCTTAATTTCACATGTCCAGTAATCATGCGTTTAGAACAGATCCAGCATCAATCCATCAGCAAAAACGTTGTGCAATCACACCTTTTGACATTGTTAAAAAAAAATAAAAAATCTTTTGCAGGATAATTATTTTTATTTTTTAACACCTTCACCACCCAGCCTGTTTTCACCTTCCTGACCAGGCTATATTTCAATTTTGACCAGTGTCCCTTTAGGAGGTTGAAAAATATTAAGAGTCTGAGAATCCTCAGTGGTTGATACCTTTTAATGGCTAACTGAAAAGATGGTAAGAAAAAGCAAAGCAAGCTTTCACGACACTATGGCCCCTTCATCAGGCTATAATGAGACAAATTCTAAAAGCACACATATATATATATACACGTGCAGGAGGTTATAATTCTGAAACACTTCAACAGATCCCAGTAGTTCAGAGATTGTTTTTTCATGACATTCTATTTCATAATAGTGGTAAATTTAGAATGATATGTTATACATTTATGAAAATATCGAAATGTACTAAAATGATGCAATTTCTGCAATATCCAAACTTAATTTTCATGGCCTTCAGAGTGATAACACAAAATAGTTAATATTTCATAAATGTATACTTACATCGGCACAATTTTTTTAAACAATTTGTTACAAAGTTACGTCCCTTTCACATCAGCGATTTTGTCCAGATCCGGCCGATCCAGACCAAAAAAAAACGCATCTGCCGCCTAACGGCCGCACTTACAATACACTTGCGGCAAGCCCCAAGCATTGTCTATAGGGTTTTGCAGCAAGTGTGGTATTGTCGTGATTCAGCACTTGCAGTAGGTGCGGGCACGCAAAATGACTGCAGCTGACTGTGTTTTTTTTTTTTTTGTCGCATCTGCCACAAGTGCTGGTTCGCGGCAATACTGCACTTGCTGCAAGCAACACAAACAATGCATGGGGCTTGCTGCCAAGTGTAGCCTAAGAGCGGCCATTAGGTGGCACATGCGTTCGTCCGGATCGACTGGATCCGGACAAAAACGCTGATGTGAAAGGGGCCTTAGAAAAGTTAAAAATTTCACCAATCTGTCATTATTCCAAATTTACAGAACGTTTTAGAGACTACATCACAATTGAAGTGACTTTGAGGGGCCTATGTGGCAGACAATACCCCAAAAGAAAACATTCTAAAAACTGCCCCCTATACTGTTTAAAAACACAATCAAGAAGTTTATTAACCCTTCGGGTGCTTCACAGGAACTAAAGCAGCATGGAAGCAAAAAATTGCATGTTTACTTTTTCCCACAAAATGTTACTTTAGCCCCAGCAGAGATTGCACAACAATTTGCATGGTCCATTTTCTCCTGGGTACAATGATACTCCAAATATGATGGAAAACTGTTTGGGTGCACAGTAGGGCTCAGAAGGAGCGCAATTTGAAAAGCCATTCTCGCTGGAATAAACTGCAGCCACCATGTCACATTTGACGAGCCCCAGACATCTGACACACCAAACAGCAGAAACCACCACGAGTGACCCATTTTACAAACTGCACCCCTCACTGAATTCATCAAGGGGTGCAGTGCAGTGAGCATATCCACACCATAGGTGTATCACAAAATTTTTACTGTTTATACTATCGGGCAATAAAGAAAAAATTACTTTTTTGCAACAAAAATGTTTTTAACCCCAGAATTTTAATTTTTAATTATGTCAAGGGGAATAGGCTAAAAATATAGCCCATAATATAGTACACAATTTCCCTTAATGGCAATACCTACTATTTGGCCACACCGCAGAGCTCAGGAGAGTGCGTTATTTGGTTTGGGATCACAGATTTTCCTAGAATAGTTTGAACAGCCCCCAAGTACTTGAACAGCACTAGAACAGCAGAAACCCCTTCAAGTAACCACATTCTGTAAATTACACCACTTTGGGAATTCATGTACGGGTGTAGTGATGATTTTGTCTTAAAAACACCACTGAATTCAAATGCATTTAATGAGTCAAGAATAAAAAATTGCAAATAAGCCTATGTAGTGCCCAGTACAAAGTAGTGATCGTACATTGTGCCCAGCTCGTACTTCTGGAAAACACACCCCATAAATGAAGGGTGCTTTCTCACTACAACAATGCCGATCATGTGAACATTAAGGCTACGTTCACACTATGCGCATTTTTTTTGCAGCGTTTTGCACCTTCCCAAAAAAGGGCCATAAAAAAACGTGGTGCATTCACACACCATGTTTTTTTACGGGCTCACTTCTCCCCCAAAAGCGCAGGGGAGAAGTGATGTCTCACAGGGGAGGAAGAATCTTCCCCTGTGTGACATCTGTGACAGCCCCTTTTGGGTTTTGTAGTGAATTAATATACAGTGCGAAACCCAAATTAAAGTTATCCAAATGTGTTAAAAATAATAAAAATTGAATACTTACCCCCCGCCGGGTGCTCCGGGAGCAGACACAACCGCAAGTACCGACCTTCCAGGACCTATCAAGATCGGTCGCTTGCGGTCATGTGATATGCTCGTCATATGCACGTCACATATCATATGACCGAGAGCGGTCAATCACAGATCTTCCAAGGCCCTGCGGTTGTGTCGGCTCCTGCAACACCCGACGGAGTATTCAATTTTTATTATTTTGAACACATTTGGATTAGTTTAATTTGGGTTTCACAGTGTATATTAATACACTACAAAACCCAAAAGGGCCGGTCAAAGATGTCACACAGGAGAGGATTCTTCCTTCCGTGTGACATCATATCCTGCAGCGCCAGCATATTCCCGCTGGAATTGCGTATTGTCTGAACGGCGATGCGTAATTCCAGCGGGAATAATGGGCTCCCATGGGAGAAAGCGCGGATGCAGGTGTGTAAAGAATTGACATGGCCATTCTTTTTACGCCTGCGCTTTCTCCCATAAAAGTGCTGCGTATATTTATCCAGCGTCTGAACGGCAAAAATGAATGTAAATTCACTTTGCCGGCAGATACACACACACTTGCGCTTTGTTGAAAAGCGCATGCAAAAAAGCGCATAGTGTGAACATAGCCCAAGGCTCCTTTCACATAAGCGGATTTCGCTGATGTGCGGCAGATCCGGCAGGTGGCACCACATCCACCAGATCAGCTGCCTAACGGCCGACTTGCGCCCCTAATCCGGCAAGCCCCATGCATTGTCTATGGGGCTTGCGGTTCGGTGCGACAAGTGCGGTTCTGCCGGATGCGGCAAATCCGGCGTCAGCTCACCTGCCACTCGGACTGCAAGCCCCATAGACAATGCATAGGGCTTGCAGGATCTGGGCCGCAAGTCGGCCGTTAGGTGGCGCCTATCAAAATCCGCTGATGTGAAAGGGCACTCACTATGCCTTAGACACATTTTGGTGCTCAGAAGGGCAAGTAACATTTGGATTTGGGACTGTAGATTTTGATTATTTTGGTTTTTCAGAGCCTTTATACTACCAATAACGTGGAAGCCTCAAAATATTACGTTAACAGACGTTTTTTGTGGATTGAGTTGAATTCTTGGTTGCAATTTTGGGTACAGAACATTTTGGATCAGTCCACACTTATCCTGAGCTCTACACGGAGCTCTTACACATTATGGTTTCCATCTACATCTGTGAAATACTTGATTCCGTTAAAACCAATGACAGATTCATTCACTATAATGCGGCAATAAAGTTATTATGGACTCTTTTTGCACTCTGTTCAGTGGTGTCCTTTTCAAAGCTGCACAAAATTGCTGTTGACTGCACTTTTGTGCACACCTTAAAAAAAAGGAGATTTTTGTGTAATCACCGTAAAATAATTTTCTCTTAGCCTCTAATTGGGGGACACAGACCATGGGTCTGATGCTGCTGTCCACTAGGAGGCGACACTAGGTAGAATCTGCAAAAGAGTTAACTGGCTCCTCCTCTGCAGTATACATCCCTGGAGCAGGCTCAGCCTCACCAGTTTTGTGCTAAAGCAGTAGGAGAGATAACAACGTAATACTAGTATAACAAGGCCTGTAACGAAGCAGGCCAACCTGTGTAATCAGTTAATTGTTAATAGTTAACAAGGCAATAACAGTGTAACTAGGCCTGTAACCAACCCGGTACATGGCCAGCAAATAAAAGTTACCCGAGTAATAATAGCATAACAAGGCCTGTGTGAATAGGCACTTGTGTAAACCGTTAACAATTAACAAAGTAATAATAGTATAACACGGTCTGAAGTTAAACAGGCAAACATGTGTAACCAATGAACCATGTAACAGTTGAGAACTAACATGAGAACTGCAGTAAAGGCCCCAAAAGGGCAACAGGGTGGGAGCTGTGTCCCCCAATTAGAGGCTAAGTGAAAAGGATTTTACGGTGAGCACACAAAAATCTCCTTTTCTCCTTCACCTCATTGGGGGACACAGACCATGGGGCGTCCCAAAGTAGTCACTGGGTGGGAAAAGCAATGGAACTATTAACGCTGAACGGGACTCTGTACCTACAGGCGGCCTGCTGTCGCCTGGAAGACACTTCTACCTAGACCCGCATCGGCCGAAGACTGATTGCGCACTGTAGTGGCTTTTAGGCGTATGTGGTCTAGACCAGTTTAGTTGCCGTACACACTAAGGGTATGTGCACATTGGAAGTTTTGTGAGCTGTTTTTTAGCGTTTTACGCTGGGTTTTATGTAAATTTATGTTAATCCTAACCAGCGGTTGGATTAACATGCTAGTCTATGGATATCAGAAAACGCTGTTTACATTAGAACGTTTTTTTTTTTTCTCCTTTCCACTTTCTTTCACCGGTTTTCCACCGGATTTCAAAGATTGAGTTTGTGACTTCTTTTGAGCGTTTAGCCAGCGTATCTAGCAAGATTAGAAACCGCCAGAAAACCGTCGAGAAAACCGCTGTATAAACGCTAATAAACCGCACACAAAACGTTAAAAAAAACGCTAAAAAAACGATGGGCACTGCTGAGATCAGGAATTTCAGCTCCTGAAATTCTACACCGGTTTTCTGACGGTCTGCAATGATGCAGAACAGTCCAATGTGCACATACCCCAAGTGTGCTAACATCTGGGGCTGGCGGGCCAGGAGACCCCCATGGTCGTAGGCGAATGTGCCCTGACAACGGCAGGAAGGTGCGGGTTGTCGCAGAGATAAGAGTATTAAATGGTTGATCGAATCTATAACTAGAGTAGCCTGGAGGCTGATATGTCTTTATTTTTGCCCTTTGAAAGAAGTAATAGAAAATCCCACTTTCTAAAGGGGGTACTGTCTTGGATACATATCTATATATATATATATATAGGGCCCTGAAGAGGTCCTGCATATGCAGAGCCTTCACGACCCGATGGCCTAGAAACAGGCGCCGTGGTGGCCGAGAGTTGCTTTCATTTAGGCGATATTTAGGTCCCACGGGTGTAGTGGCGCGTTGCATGGAGAAGATAATTAGCAGGCCCCTCGATGGAAGGGTTTCCTTGAGGTATGGTCGCTAAACGTTTCTGGAAGAGAGTGGAAGGGCTTAAACCTGCCCCTTGAGAGAACCTAAAGACAGGCCTGAGTCTATGCCTGATTTCAGTAACCTGAGTATTCTTGATAGAGAATAGGGCAAAGGAGAATGGCCTGTAGCGATGCACCAAGCAACCCATAAACGATCTTCTATATGTGATGGCATATGTTTGAGGAGACCAGTTTCCTCGCATTGACCACATTCGGTAAAAAATTCAAAGAAAACCCCAACTGGGTTAAGGTCCAGGTCTCAAATGCCACACCATCAAAATCGGAGATGAAAGACTCGACGGTAGACCAGGTCTTGCCACAGTAGATCTGAACTGTCTGGTTGAACGGCCTTACAACCGCCATGGTACAGCTACTCTGAGTGGGATTTCGGAAGCGAATCCAGCCCTGGACTGGTGCATGTGCTTCAAATAACTGTGGGTAATGAAAACTGGAACCTTGGCCTTGAGGGGCGACACCATGAGGTTCTCCAGTGCCGGTAGAATCGTGGGGCAACATGAGGATAGGAGACCTATTCCCGTGAGATCCTTCCTTTGCGGCTATAGAAAGCAGATTCGGATTGCCTAGACCGGTACGTAACCGCCTGAACGCACTGAGTTCATGTATTCCATCGACGTGCGTGATGAACTTCATCCTGTCGGAGACTGCGGTTTCCGCCCCAGTGATTGACGACTGCCTCAGCCATGGCCCATTTAACTGTGTAGAGATGTAACAGTCAGGCCAAAGGTAGCTGAAGGCCGTCCGTGCTAAGTCAATTTCCACGGATTCCTGTAGATAGCCGGGCATTCTCGAATCTGGGCGAGATCATGTGCCCTGTGTTGGGGTATACCATGCCCCAACCTGAGGGCTTGCAGAAGTAGTCAAAACCCTTCAGCATGTTGGAATGAAAAACAGTCCCTGCGGGAGAGAGAGAGTGGGCAGAGCCACCGGTGGTGAGGCCGCCTGGCTAAACATGACAGGCGACAAACAATTCCTGTCTAGTGAGTTAGTTTCTTGTCCATGACTTAAGCATGGAGAGTGAAGGCTGGTCGAGATGCAGCTGAGCAAGGGAACCTGCCTCTATTGCTGCCATCCTGTTGCCTATGCCTTGCCTGGCAGGGTTTAAGTACAGAGAAAGTCGAAGGAAGGGGGTGCGGGCTCCCGACCGCAGGCCCAGAGTCCTGTTCTGTGGAAGGCTGACCACTGATGTGATACACTGAATTGTTGGAACAAGATTGGAATTGTGGAGGTTGGACAAGCCACCTAACTCCTTCTAGTGTCTACCGGTTTGGGCACGCTGTGTTCCGCAGTCCGTGAGGATCGGTGCTTTGATAAGCCCAGCGTCCGGTACGGAAGGAAAACAACCCCCTTGAAGTAAAGGGTGGTCCTGAGTCCTCCCTGACTCTAGTGAGCAGTTAGGGCGTCGTAGTCAACTTGAACGGGCATGCCACATTTAGTAGTGTTCTCGCAAGATTGTCAAACTGAGGAACCTGTGGCCAGGAGTTGTAATAGGAATATGCCGGTAGGCGTCCTGTATGTATGCTCGCACGGAATACTGCGCGATTCTTGAAGTTATTGTGGAGTGGTGATTTCATGCGGAAATGTATTACCCGAACATTAATGTTGAGTTGTTTTCGATCCAGCACGGATTGAACTGTACCTTCCTGCGTGTGGACCACCGATAGGCTGGTCTAGAATCTTTAAAAACGTTCCTCGCATGATACTGGTACAGTGACTCCAGAAAAAAGGATAAACTCCACTGTGAGGAAGAATGCTAATGCATTCCAAAGGGACCGGCATCCGGTAATCGACAGCGGATAACGGTCCATCCTTGTTTGTACTAGGTGAGGGAAGGCTAGTGCCTCCCCTGGCTTCTGAGTTTAACCTGTCCAGCTGTTGTCCGAACAGATGTCTGCTGAGGTATGGAATACCCGCGAAGGATTCCTTAGAGATAACAGCCATTCTTCCCTTTCCATAACCGGAGGGTACATCTAATGGGAATGGCATTGGCGGCTGCTGCGCAGTCAGCAGCGTGTAGAGCTGCATGCATCAGGTAGTCCGTTATAGAAGCGAGTGGAGCTGTCTGGGCCGCCAGAGTAGGATCGGTGGACGAGACATTTATCTAGTGTGGTCAACCCGCTAATGCCGTGAAAGCTTGCACGGCCTCGACTGAAGTGAATCTAGGTGCAAGTGAAGGCCTTGATGCTTTAAAAAAACTGATCTGGTCAGTTGGGTAACCAGGCGGACAGGCGCCTCTTCAACCGAGATGTTGTTCGACCAGGTGGATCCTAGCAGTTCCGCCCAGTTGTGCCACAAGAGCTTGATGGCCTGCCTCGATCACCCCACGGTTGGCCGGCCATGTACGGCATCTGGAGACCAGGGCTCTCTCTGAGACTCTAGGCCCCTGACTGTTGCCGAGCTTTTCCTTAGGGAACTGCAGCAGGTAGTAAGAATCCCTGCGTTCCCTGAGAGCTGCATCAAGGAGAAAGCGCCGCTGCTTTCCCTGACGCTAGACTCCAGCGTAACAGCGTATGTCCTGAGGACTGCTGCGGGGGAGAGGCACTGCTAAGCCCATTATCAACATGGCAATGACTTCTTGCAATGCTATCATATCATGGCTGCTGAGGGCACCGGGGGTACACTGTGGGTCTCGAACACTACAGCAAGAGGAGAAAACCTGCATTATCCCACTGAGCCACCTCATCTGCCGTACTGGCAGTTACTGCTTGCGTGGGGGCTGCAGGGGAGTAGTTATTGATGCTACTGGCTCTGTATTAGGGCTTGTATGCCCCCTTTTTTTACCCCAGCACTCTGCAAGGTGCTCCTGGCTCCGTAGGAGGGCTTTATTGATCTCTCATAGGCATCAACAGAGTTAACAGGAGAAAAAAAGGCATTCAAAGAAAAGAACACGGTCCCTACAGTCAAACATGGCGGAGGTTTCCTGATGTTCTGGGGTTGCTTTGCTGCCTCTGGCACTGGACTGCTTGACCGTGTGCATGGCATTATGAAGTCTGAAGACTACCAACAAATTTTGCAGCATAATGTAGGGCCCAGTGTGAAAAAACTGGGTCTCCCTCAGAGGTCATGGGTCTTCCAGCAGGACAATGACCCAAAACACACTTCAAAAAGCACTAGAAAATGGTTTGAGAGAAAGCACTGGAGACGTCTAAGGTGGCCAGCAATGAGTCCAGACCTGAATCCCATAGAAACACTGTGGAGAGATCTAAAAATGGCAGTTTGGAGAAGGCACCCATCAATATCAGGGACCTGGAGAAGTTTGCCAAAGAAGAATGGTCTAAAATTCCAGCAGAGCATTGTAAGAAACTCATTGATGGTTACCGGAAGCGGTTGATCGCAGTTATTTTGGCTAAAGGTTGTGCAACCAAGTATTAGCTGAGGGTGCCAATACTTTTGTCTGGCCCATTTTTGGAGTTTTGTGTGAAATGATCAATGTTTTGCTTTTTGCTTCATTCTCTTTTGTGTTTTTTCATTGAAGACAAATTAAATGAAGATAATAACACCAAAGAATTTATGATTGCAATAATTTTCAGGAAGAAACTGAGTATCATCTGACAGAATTGCAGGGGTGTCAATACTTTTGGCCACAACTGTATGTGGGTGTGTGTACATATATCTATCTATCTATCTACATATATATATATATATATATATATATATATATATATAATAATTTCTTTTTTTCACCTCGTCCCTATATGGGACATTAGTCTTTTGTTACATTAGTCGATGGTGTATGAGAGCAACATTTGGGAGTGGTGCAGGCACTGCCCTTGCCTGTGAGAGTTTGGTCTCTGGCCTTTAGAAAAGTCAAAGTCAAAGTCACAGCTCCTGTGCCCGCAAAATCGCCAGGATGTATCCATACGTCCAAGGTCGTGAAGGCGTTAAAACAGAAGTATTGAAAAAACTGATCATTTAACTGATTGCATTTATCTTCCATTGGAAACTGATCCAGTAATTGAAAACACTGATCCTGTGCAAATGTAAGATAAATGGATAGCTAAATAGCAATTAATGGATTTTCTATAGACTCCCATGATTAAAAAAAAAAAAAAAAAAAAATCCTGCAAAAATCTACGGTCATTTTTTTTTCTAACGGATGATTACTGGCCACATAAACTTGGCCTAAGCTGCAGCTTTATTCTGACTCCAGAGACTAAGCTAATGTCTAACATTATACTGCAACACACCCTCATTTATGGTGCCAGAAGTCCAGATGTTTTATAGAATAGATATTATGAATGTACTATTCTGCTCTTCATAATTCTTTTTAGAAAATGAGTTTGAGAAAATGTTAAACATTCTATTGTCATGTCAGAACAATAGTCCTTTCAAAGACACAAAATTATCCATTCACACGGCCAAAAATATTGACAATAATATCCAAAACAAATAATGGAAAAATATCTTAATTCTGCATGTATAGTTAAGAGCAGTGTATAACATTTTCGGACACAGCATAAAATACTTGTGTGGGAAGAGAATTCACAAGACTGCCTTTGATACATACTGTAAAAAGAGTGTCCTTCCATTTTTGAAGTGCCACACAAGTGTTTACGCAAGACTGCAAACAGAATGGCAATGTAAGCATTATTCATAAGACACATGCTTAAATGGCAAACAAGTAGACAGGCATGCCATGTGCTATAATTTCATAAAAATAGCTAAGTTTGCAAGTGATCAATGTACACATAAATTAACACCTTCTGCCATTATAATGAATAGGTTACTAGGGTTTATGCTTCCAAACCTGATGGCATCATAAAACAGAGGCAGAGAACAAAATTCCAGCAGTATGTCACTTATTGGGCTTTATGTTGTAGTTTTGATAAAATGCTGGGTTTATTTGATGCAGCTTTGATAGTTCTACCATTTATGATCTGCCTTAAAGGGAATCTGTTGATGCATCTAACTTATGAAACCTATTAATAGGGGCTTACACATTATAGACTGCTGAAAAAAGGCATACTTGCATGCCTTATATCAGATACATGTTGTGGATGAATTATCTTTTCTCACTTTATGTAAATTATCTCCTCCAGGCTATGGGCAGAACAGTGCATGGAAAATTTCTGCCTCTTCACTTCATTATCATAGGCATCTCCTCCCACAGCATCACTCTGTCCCATTGATGTTGGGTACTGTTCTGAAAATCTTGCACCTGCACATTCCACCTCCCATCATTCCTCTTCACTCTTCCACCCCTCTATGGGCATATGCTTTACATTACTTTTGCACAGGTGCCAGCGAGTCAATGGTATTTCCGCTCTCAGTGTTCCCCAACACAGAAAAGGTGCACTCCCCAATGAGAAGCAATACACAGGCATGAGACCATTACCTGAAGTCACTAGGACAGAACGAAGTTTGTGGGAGGAGATGCCTATAATAACAAAGTGAGGAAAAAGCTATCTTCCAAGCAACGTCCTGGCCATAGCATGGAAGAGCGCATTTCCATAAAGTGATAAAAGCTGATTTATCCATAACAAAGCTTCTGATATGAAGCATACAGGTATGACTTTTTTCAGCAGTCTATAACCTGTATGACCACATTAGTAAATTACATATCTTAAATATGGTGACTGATTGCTTATAAGATTGCCTGCACCACTGATTGACACGGTGTGCAGGCAAAAAGCTGACAACCAACGGTGGATATTCAAGGTGCAAAAATATCAAGAACTAACTAGGAGGAACTCATCAAGGAGGTCAGAGTATTTGCAGATAAAACAATGTTTAAAGGGAACCTGTCACCCCAAATAAGTTTTCTAAACCATTAATATCAGTCTCTGCAGCCTTAGAATACAGTCTAACACATCCCTGCCTCATCTTTTGTAGTAAACTACAAGTACTATAATGTAGTTTGCAAACTTATAAAATGCTTGTCACAGGGGCGCTCCTGAAGGCATTTTGACCGGTAGGCGGGACCCCTTGTACCGCACTACCCCTACCTCGTTGCTGTAATACGCCTAATGGGCGTCATTATAGAAAAGCAGAGCGCGGGCGCGATTTCAATATCGCGCCCACCACGTCACGCAGCGACGCAGTCATGTGACCCCGGATTCGCGCGTTGCTTCCGGTCGTACACAGGCGGACTTCAGCATGCTATCTGCGCATTCGCGAAGTCTGCCTGTGAACCCTGCGACCGGAAGTGACGCGTCCCAGCGGTGATGTGGCGGGCGCGATATTGAAATCGTGCCCGCGCTCTGCTTTTCTATAATGACGCCCATTAGGGCGTATTACAGCAACGAGGCAGGGGTAGCGCGGCACAAGGGGACCCGCCTACCGGTCAAAATGCCTTCAGCAACGCCCCTGTGACAAGCATTTTGTAGGTTTGCAAACTACATTATAGTACTTGTAGTTTACTACAAAAGATGAGGCAGGGATGTGTTAGACTGTATTCTAAGGCTGCAGAGACAGATATTAATGGTTTAGAAATCTTATTTGGGGTGACAGGTTACCTTTAAGGCAGATTTTCACATATCAATGTTTCGCTATACATGTCTGACCCAAACTTGAAACCTTTTTCTCTTTTCATTCCTATAAGGTTGTCAACATCAGCTCATTGGCATAGGAAAATGCTGCAATTTGAATGCGGTGCAAAGAAGTTCCAGTCCAATTGTAAACAATAATAAACAAAGTCCAGTAACTGCAAAAAAGGGGGTTTTAAGTTTAAGGATAAACACTTTATTCATCATTAAAAGAAGGGAAAACAGAAAAAGTAACAGACACCAGGTCTATGCATTTCGAGCTACAAAAACTCTGTCTTGACTTTACTGTTTCTGTTTTTCCTGGTTTTTTCCTTTTTTTGTGTTTGCCAGACACCATTTATCATAGCCTTATAGGAATAAATATCTATCTTAAAGTTCGGGTCACACCACGTCTGGCCAGTCTGTGCACCCGAATAGCAAAAACTGGATGTGGGAAAATCACTTCATTAGAATTACAAGCAAGGAGCCCAGTAAGTGACTCAGTGCTGAAATAAGGGCCTCTCCCTCTGCTAATGCTGCCCTTAGACAAGGCTGTATAAACCTTTGGCAGTTTATCTTTAGAACAAATAAAATTGGCATTTTAACATAAAAAAGACCATTAAAAACCTTAAGAAATTCACTTGCATAATGTGTGTGATTTTGGAGCAATACATCACAAAAGCTTCTCTTGAATGTAAGCAGTAAAATTATATTTATACAAAAATGATTAACAGGGGAGGGGTGGGGCTATTCTTAGATTTTTTTTTTTTATTTACTTCTGTTTGCAGACTAATGCACTAGTTCCAGATTTAAAGAAAAAAAAAAAAAAAAAAAAAGTGATGAGGAAAGAACCAACAGGTCTGACCGATTTCTCACCAAGAAATCATACCTTCTTAGTTTTTGGATATTTTGCTGAACATTTGGTTGGCACAGGTGATTCAGTATCTGGAACCTCCTCTGTCTCAGCAGCAGCCAACACTACAGCTGTAGCACTGCTCTCACTAACAGGCTCTTCTACAAGTGTGCTAGGCTCCGGTTCTTCGACTTGCTGAGGGGTAACCTCTACATCTGGGGAGGATGGCTGAACATCCGAGCAGGTACTGACAGTTCTATGCCGGCGGCGCTGCTGACCAATATGAGTTCTGCTTCTAGTAAAGCTTTTTCTTGGCTTGGTGCGATTAATTTTGGCAGGAATAGGCTTGATTATAGGCTCCTCTTTCACTGGTTCCTAGCAAATTAAAAAAGTTTAAAACAGGCGTATTACTAAGGTTCATCTTTCAATACAATATATTTTATATAATTTTTGCAGTTTTCTTAAGGAATTTCATTAATGTAAACATTTTAAAGCATAAGGAAGAACTGCAGGTATATACTGCATTCATTGTACTCTTAGAACCAATTTCATTTTTTTAAATTAGCATACTAATTTATACATACAGTACAATACTTTTATTAGCGAGAGCTCTCTTCTGCCATTTAGAATATTCTCTCTGCTCTTTTGCGTAAATAAAGTAGAAATCACTTAAATGGGTGTTCATGTTTGAAAGTTATTCAGTATCCAAAAAAGGGGTTCAAACGCAGTGACCCGCACTGATTCAGTGAACACGGCCCTAAAGAGCCCCTATTGAATGGTGCCGATCCATTTATTCGAAGTCCCGAACATAAACTGAGCTCTGCACTGGGTAATCTTGAGGGCTCCCATTATGGTAATGAGGAGGTAATGCGAATGATTGACCCCCCACTCCATTCAGTCAGCTGATGCTTTCCAGAGCCCCGTTCACGGGGTCGGTGTGGGCCACGATGGTCCAATAACCAGTGATCTGAAAGTTCCTCACATAAACATGAGAACACCCCTTTAAGTAAATAAGACAATTCATATTATTATGTGCAGAGTGAAAGCAACCAGAGCAAGTAGAGGAGCTGGGGCATTTAGACACTTTTCTTGTACACCCCAGAAACACGTAGTATGTTATTCCCGTGGTGTTACCCCTTAGTGACCAAGAAAAATTTTGGAAATCTGACCAGTGTCACTATTTGTGGAAATAACTCTGGAACACTTTAATGGAACACAGCAATTCTGAGATTGTTGTCATGTTAGTGGTAAATACATAGTCGTTTTTAGTATTTGTGAAAATATCAAATTTGGAGAAAATTTAACTTTCAATTTCTATATCCTAAAACCACTTAATCATGATGTACAAAATAATTAGTAACATTTTCCGTATGAATACTTTACCTCTGCATCGTTTTCAAACGTCATTTTATTTTGTTAGGATGTCAGAAGGGAAAAAGTTCAGCAGCAATTTCTCACTTTTTCAAGAAAACGTTTTCAAGAAAATTACCAAGCCTGTCATATTATGAACCTATTCAGATCTAAATGGACTTTGAGAAGCCTAAATGTTAGAAACTCCCCAAAAGTGATATTTTAAAAAACGTACCCCTAAAATACTTCAATACTGCAGTCAGAAAGATATTGAACCCGTCAGGTGCTACACAGGAATTAATGGAAAATGGTATGAAAAACTAAAATTAATTTCTCCTCTACAATGTTGCTATAGCTTTAATTATTTCCCTCCCAGTTTCCATTTTTCACTTTTATAAAGGGTAGAACGAAAAAAAAATGGACTCCACAATTTGTTACCTAGTTTTCTGAGCACGTTGATACCCCATATGAGGTCAGAAGCCTCTGTTTGGACACACGGCAGGGCTCAGAAAGGAAAGTGCACCATTTGAATTTTGAAACTAAAATTTGTTTGCAAATGTGTCCTTGTGCAAATGTGCAAATGAGTCCTTACGATACCAAAACCGAATAAACCACCATAAATTCACCAATGTTGGAAACAACCTATTAAAACATTGGTCTAGAGGTGTGTTGAGCATGTTGAACCCAAAAGCTGTATCATAGAACTTTTTTAAAATGTGGATGTGAAAGTGAGTTTTTCCAGCTAAAATTTTATTCTTGCCCCAAATTTGTAATTTTCACAATGGAAAATAGGAGAAAACAGACTGCATGATTTCTCTTCAACTTGACGATATCTATATGTGGTTAAAAACTAACATTTGCGCACATGGCAGGGGAAGTGAGGAGCACCATTTAATTTTTGGAGTAGAAATTTGACTAGAATACATTGTGGATTAGCCTCTGACATGCCGAAACAGCAGAAATCCACACATGTGACCCAAATTTGGAAACTAGATCCCTCAAAAAATGTATGTAGGGGTGTACTGAGAATTTTGATCCTGCAGGAGAGTCACTAAACTTCATAACATTTAGACGTCAGATTGTAAGCTTGTGAGCAGGGCCCTCACCACTCTTTGTATCTTTTGAATTTTGTTACTCTGTATCGTCTCATTGTACACGTCCTGTCTAAATTGTAAGGTGCTGCGGAATAAGTTTGGCACTATATAAATTATTAGATGAGAAAACAAAGACAAAGGACAAAAATTCCACTGAAATACTGTCTAAGGCTGGGTTCACATTTGCAGACCCCTCCGCAGCGTTCTGCGGAGGGGATCCGCAATGTCACCACAGCGGCCGCGAGCTCCTATCTGTATAATGGGAGCGCACGGTGCTGCGCTTGACCGTGCGCACCCATTCACTCCCATATGTGATCTGTGCGCAGGCGGAAGCCTGCGCACAAATCACACAGTCTCGTCTGCACCAGGAATGCAACATGTCGCGTCCCTGGTGCGGACGAGACTGTGATTTGTGCGCAGGCATCCGCCTGCGCACAGATCACATGTGGGAGTGAATGGGTGCGCACGGTCATGCGCAGTCAAGCGCAGCACAGTGCGCTCCCATTATAAAGATAGGAGCTCGCGGCCGCTGCGGTCACATCCGCAAATGTGAACCCAGCCTAAGCACCAAATTTATAATTTACACAAAGGGTAATTAGGAGACCATTAAACCCATAATTTGTTTTGCATTTTCTCCCATACAGAGATAGCAAAAAGCATCATGTAAGTTTTACAGTTGTGGCCAAAAGTATTCACATCACTGCTATTCTGTCAGATAATACTCAGTTTCTTCCTGAAAATGATTGCAATCACAAATTCATTGGTATTATTATCTTCATTTAATTTGTCTTCAATGAAAAAACACAAAAGGAATTGTCAAAGCCAAATTGGATATAATTCCACACCAAACATAAAAAAGGGGGTGGACAAAAGTATTGCAATGTTAGAAAAATCATGTGATGCTTCTCTAATTTGTGTAATTAACAGCACCTGTAACTTACCTGTGGCACCTAACAGGTGTTGGCAATAACTAAATCACACTTGCAGCCAGTTGACATGGATTAAAGTTGACTCAACCTCTGTCCTTGTGTGTCCCACATTGAGCATGGAGAAAAGAAAGAAGACCAAAGAACTGTCTGAGGACTTGAGAAACCAAATTGTGAGGAAGCATGAGCAATCTCAAGGCTACAAGTCCATCTCCAAAGACCTGAATGTTCCTGTGTCTACTGTGTGCAGTGTCATCAAGAAGTTTAAAGCCCATGGCACTGTGGCTAATCTCCCTAAATGTGGACGGAAAAGAAAAATTGACGAGAGATTTCAACGCAAGATTGTGCGGATGGTGAATAAAGAACCTCGACTAATATCCACACAAGCTCAAGTTGCCCTGTGGTCCGAGGGTACAACAGTGTCAAGCCGTACTATCCGTCGGCGTCTGAATGAAAAGGGACTGTATGTTAGGATAGCCAGGAAGACCCCACTTCTTACCCCGAGACATAAAAAAGCCAGACTCGAGTTTGCCAAAACTTACTTGAGAAAGCCTACAACGTTTTGGAAGAATATTTTCTGGTCAGATGAGACAAAAGTAGAGCTTTTTGGGCAAAGTCATCAACAGAGTTTACAGGAGAGAAAAAAAAAAGACATTCAAATAAAAGAACACGGTCCCTACAGTCAAACATGGCGGAGGTTCCCTGATGTTTTGGGGTTGCTTTGCTGCCTCTGGCACTGGACTGTTTGACCGTGTGCATGGCATTATGAAGTCTGAAGACTACCAACAAATTTTGCACCATAATGTAGGGCCCAGTGTGAGAAAGCTGGGTCTCCCTCAGAGGTCATGGGTCTTCCAACAGGACAATGACCCAAAACACACTACAAAAAGCACTAGAAAATGGTTTGACAGAAAGCACTGGAGACTTCTAAGGTGGCCAGCAAGGAGTCCAGACCTGAATCCCATAGAACACCTGTAGAGAGATCTAAAAATGGCAGTTTGGAGAAGGCACCCTTCAAATATCAGGGACCTGGAGGTGTTTGCCAAAGAAGAATGGTCTAAAATTCCTGCAGATCATTGTAAGAAACTCACTGATCGTTACTGGAAGCGGTTGATCGCAGTTATTTTGGCTAAAGGTTGTGCAACCAAGTATTAGGCTGAGGGTGCCAATTCTTTTGTCTGGCCCATTTTTGGAGTTTTGTGTGAAATGATCAATGCTTTTTGCTTCATTCTCTTTTGTGTTTTTTCATTGAAGACAAATTAAATGAAGATAATAACACCAAAGAATTTATGATTGCAATAATTTTCAGGAAGAAACTGAGTATCATCTGACAGAACTGCAGGGGTGTCAATACTTTTGGCCACAACTGTACAACACTAATTTTGAAGTCGTATTGCATTTGCAGAGCCCCCTCTAAGATGCCAAACAAGCACGAAAACACCATTATTGACCCCACCGTACAAGTTGCACCCATCAATGAATATATCTACAGCTAGCCAGCCTAGTGCCCCATATGCTGTGGCCAGCTTGTGCTTCTGGCGACAATTACCCTGTAAATTGCTAAATGTTCTCTCCCTGCTACAATAATGCCAAACAAATGGTTGTTTATAGAGGTTAAGGTACAGTGAGGCTCCGGAGGCAGCATTTGGGAGCCATTCCTTTTTAAGAGCCTTTGTTACATCAGCAACATCCGGATATTTCCAGTAAAAAAAAAAAAAAGTCTGGCCAGGGAGTGTTTTTCACAGGATAAGTTAGGGTTTTTTATCAGCAACATTTTGGGACAAGGGTGGTGTCCCATTCTTGTGTTCTATGCTGAGCACGGACGACAAGGTTTCTGTGCAAAATCCTCCAAAAATGTGATTCAGACAAAACCCCTGACAAAACCACTCACTATAATCTGTTCTGGTGGTGTCCATCTATATTTTAGGGGGGCAGGGGCGCATGCTTGTTGAAGTCTGGGGCGTGATTGTAGGAGAGGGGGTGTAAACAACAAGTAGTGATGTTTACATTTAAAGCTCCAAAACAAACAGGCCTCTGGTCGGTGGCAGAGGCTGGTCCTCTAGATAATAATCTCTATTTATAACATATTCCTCAGTGCTTCACAATACAGAGGTTCACATTTAAATAATAAGAAACAGTTATCAGAAAATACAATACAATACAAAAAAAATACAATACTATAACTAGAGCAAAATACTGACAGCCCTACTCATAAGAGCTTACAATCTAACAATGAGGTGGGGGGGTGACACAAAGTACAGGTGCTTATTTACAATGATGGTATAGTCAACTTGAGAAGATGGGGAACAGAAGGAGCAGTGTAAGTGGCCATCAACCATTATTTGTGATCCGCTTGAGACTGGTGGAGCGGATAGACTATGTCTAGATGACTGACTAGGGATCTAGTCCTAAAAAGATGTGCTTTTAGGGATCGCCTGAAAATATGTAAGTTGTGGATACACCTAATTTTTTGTGGTAGAGCATTCCAGAGAATTGGTGCAGCTCGGGAGAAGTCTTGAAGACGGGAGTGGGAGGTTCGGATTAATGCAGAAGTGAGTCTTAAGTCAATTCCAGAGTGAAGAGAACGGGTGGGGTGATAGACACAGATGAAGGAGGAGATGTAGGGAGGTGCTGCACTGTGAAGAGCTTTGTGGGTGAGAACAAGCAGTTTTAATTGGATCCTATTGTGTATAGGCAGCCAGTGCAGTGATTGGCATAGAGCAGAAGCGTCCGAGTAACGGTTAGCTAGATAGGGGATCCTGGCTGCTGCATTAAGTATGGACTAGAGAGGGGAGAGTGTAGTGTGGGGGAGGCCAATTAAATGAGAATTACAATAGTCAAGGCAGAAGTGAATCAGGGTCACAGTGAGGGTTTTTGTGGTTTCCAAGGTGAGAAAGGGCGAATTCTAGAGATGTTCTTCAGGTGTAAGCGGCAATAGTGGGCGAGAGATTGTATATATGGGGTGAAGGAAAGATTAGAGTCAATCAGATGCTGAAAGCCGATAACTAGGTGACAATGAAAACCATGCTGACAGGATGTAAATTACAAACTGTCAGCATTTTGCAGCCTGGATACACACATAAATTACAAATAAAAAGCCCAGACAACCCCTTGAACTTTGCAGAAATTTAAAAAGAGGATTTATGTAAAAGAAATAATGCCAAACCTTGTTAAAGTGTACCATTTCAAAGGAAACTGACTGAGAAAGGGGAACAAATGTCATGGGTTTACATTAACAAAGTTGTTCTACTTTTGGGATAAATCTATTTGAACATTGTTTTCCTACAGAATAATACAGGGATACCATAATTGCCTTGGAACACTGAAAATAAGATATTTGCATAAATAAATCTACCTGAGGAAGTTCAGCGTCATTGAGAACTTGTACATCTTTTGATTCAGGTTTGACATCAGTTTTAGCTGTACTAATTCTCTCCAAAGCCTGTTCTCTTCTCTTTTCACGCTTCTCCAGTCTGGCAAATGCTTGAAGAATTGCTTCCATTTTTCTTTCCTCTCTGGTCTAGATAAAAAGTAATAAGTATCAATATCTGTGATTATACAAAGAAAACAAAACCTATGTTTTTCACATTGGAAATGAAAGAGCACGGAGAAGTCCATTGTAAAACTATTTATGTCCTTCGGAAACAATGTTAGGTAGGAATACCTAACAGAAGTTTCCACTATATGAAATAAAAAAAACAAAAAAAAAAAAAAACACGTACATCCTTCACTGCTATAAGGCTGAATTCATATACAGCCTAAAAGCCACCACAAAAGCATACAGCCTAAAAGCCACCGCTAAAGCAAAAATGGATATGGTGAAATCTGTGAGCAAGATTTCAACCTCCCACCCTTCCCATACTATGTATATGAACATGTAGATTTCAAAGCTAAATCCACCTATACCGTTACAGTATTGGACAGTCTAGTTATCTGTCACTGAGAAGTTAGGCTGGGTTTACATTTGCATATGTGTCTGCATGCGTTCACATTAGTATGCAGCCCGGCCAGCCAATCAGCTGTCTAGGAGGCGGCTGGGAGGAGGAGATCAGCAGCAGAATTCTCCTCCCGAAACAGCTGATCTCCCGCTGGTGTCAGTGCGGGAGATTTGAAGATACAGCTGATCTGACAGCTTTTTAAATCTCCCGCGCCGACACCGAATAGGGCGATATTGGTGCAGGAGATATGAAACAGCTGATCGCTGTTTCAAATCTACCGCGCCAACCTCACCTATTCGGTGTCGGCGCGGGAGATTTAAAGAGCTGTCAGATCAGCTGTATCTTCAAATCTCCCGCGCTGACACCGGCGGGAGAGCAGCGGCGGCTCTAGCTGATCTCTCGGTGGCCGCCGGGAGAGATTTCAATGAGATCCGCAGCATTCTCCTGTGCCGTCATGTGGAGGACACTGCGGATCCATTGAGATCCATGCATTTTTTGTGCGCTTGAGGGCGCTTGCAGATAGAACAAGCGCCCGCGATCGCACAAAAAAATGAAACATGCTGCGTTCAGAGTGCACTCGTTGAGTGCACAAATTGTGCGCATCCAAGCGCAAACGCAGCCAAACTAAGGCACATGCGTTCCCATGTTAAACATAGGAACGCAATGCGCAAGCGTTTGGCTGCGTTCGGTGCGCCTTAGTGTTCATCTTGATATGCAAATGAGACTGAAGTGCTTCAGGCATGCAATAGCTCTTCCCGAGCCTCTGTCACTCCAGCTCTATTTCCTGCCCAGCACTGACGTTTTCTGCATGACAGAGCTACTTTGCGGTGTGACTACAAGGAAAAAGAGCAGTCAATCAAGCAGGAGGCAGCAGTGCTGGGCAAGGGATTTAAATTGGAGTGAGCATCTTCTAAAAAGCTTCCAGAAGCTGAAAGAACTTCGATCTCATTTACTTATCCATTCAAATGCACAATCTTCAGGAATGGAGGTATGGACTGGTCATGTAAAGGAATTGGTGCTGGATTTGTCTTTAAAGGAGCTATATTTGCATACAAATAGTTTGGGTTGGGATTAGGGGAAAAGAGGGGTTAATTTCTGCTACCAAATTGCCATTTATGATGAAGGGGAAAAAAAAATAAAAACACACTCAGCAGTTCATACAGTAACTATAGAGAACATCAAAATTGTTTGAATTTTAGACATTAAAAAAAAAAAAATATTATATATATATATATATATATATATATATATATATATATATATATATATATATATATATACTAGATGGGTGCCCGATGCACAATGCATCGGGATTCTAGCAGAGCGAGTCTCTGACTCGCAATGGCCGCTTCGCGGCCAATGCTTCGACTCGCCATGCCCGCTGCGCGGGCATAGCGACTCGCCGGCTCGCAATGGCCGCTGCGCGGCCAATGCTTCGTTCGTATCCACATGACGACAAAGGGGCACTCGCAGCATTCGCAATTTATAATAGATAGAGAGAGAGAAAGAGGAGAGAGAGTTTTCTCAGAAGTCAGGAGGCACAAACCACATTGTCAGGCCCTCAAAAGTCACTGGCACCTATGTATTTGGCTACAATAATTTGATTATCCCTGGTATTTCACACAGGACATAGTTATCAAACATATTTTATTAGCAAAGCAAATGACTATGCATGAAATACACAATGTGAAAAAGCATAATTAGTCAAATACGGTAAGCCTGTCAGAAAAAAAAGTTTCATTTATCTTTTAAGATTTAATAACCAAAAATTGTTGGAAAAAAAATAAAAACCTTTTAAACCTTAATTACTGGCCAGCACCATCCCAGAGCATTGTGTATAGAAGCAATAAGTAGCCATAAAAGCAATACAGATGTGGAACAAATTACTATATAGTTTACCAAATTAAATTTAAGAGCCAAGTGGAATGAATGCACCAAGCAAGCCATTAATTAGAAAATGATACATACAAGGAAGCAATCATTAAAATGATTTTGTTCTGAAGCCTAAGAGGAAGCAACAGTCAGCATGGGAAGAGCAACTGTCACTTAGGCCAAGTGACATTAACTAGCCACCATCTTCCCAACTTACCATCTTCCTTTTCCTCTCTGCAATCTGCTCCTCAGACTCCATTTCTACTTCATTGCTAACAGGTGTTTTTTCTTCTATATCATCAATAAAATCTGGCTCCTGAAAGATGGAAATGACTGCTTTATAGAAGCTCTACTGCACTACGTACTCAAGGGAATCTAAGACTAAGGGCCCTTTCACATCAGCGTTTTTTTAAATTTGCGGCAGATGCGGTGAAAAAACCGCATCTGCCGCAATTACCGCATACCGGCTGCACTTGCGGCGCGGTTGCGGTAAACGCCATGCAAAGCATAGGCGTACTTGCGGCAGGTGCGGCAAGTGCGGTTTTGCACTTGCGGCAGGTGCGGCAGCGGAAAAAACCGCGGTCAACCGCGTTTTTTTTCGCTGCCGCACCTGCAAAACCGCACTTGCCGCACCTGCCGCAAGTACGCCTATGCTTTGCATGGCGTTTACCGCAAACGCGCCGCAAGTGCAGCCGGTATGCGGTAATTGCGGCAGATGCGGTTTTTTCACCGCATCTGCCGCAAATTTCAAAAAACGCTGATGTGAAAGGGCCCTAAAATAGCTGTGCATCAAGCTAGTCATCAAATTGAAAACTGCTAAACGGCCAATTTCATGCTAACTTGAAGTCCAAGGCAACCTCATCAAGGAGCCAGTTTACTTCTTGAAGCATTTTTCATCCACTACAGTTTGTAGTTAAACCTACAGTATGATCCAAGTTAAACAGGCAAAGTATTGTCATTTTCAATTGCTTCATGTAATCCTACATGAGCAACCGAATATGGGCCAATCCCTAACAGTAGTACAATATCTTAAAAAAAACTGCTATAGTAATGAATCTTAACGGCAGTAAAACTATAGAAAGGACATTGAATATTAATACAAATTATATATTTTTTTTTTACTGCATCTTCTTACTAAGGAATGTCACTTCACCACCTTTTTCTTGTCCTCTTGCGCTCTTTATGGCAAATTCACACGGCAGATTTGTCGTAGAAATTTCTATTACTGTTCTACCCAACTGAAACAACTATTAAAGAACCAATCTAGTGTTTTCTTTTTATTATTGCAGTGCTGTGCTTTAAATGTAAGCCCTCTTTATCATACTCGCCTTCCAGCAACTTCATTTTCCATTGCTGCTGCTCCAGTAGGCCTCAAAGATTTGTGGCCTGCTGGCAGCTTCAGTGTTTCATGGAGTGTGCCAGAGGCCACTACTCAATACATCTGTATGAGAGCCTCGATCTGGCTCTCAGAAATACGTTGGGAGCTTGTGAGTTTCAGCCAGTTAAGTTATGGGCACAGGATGGCACTGTGGGAGCACAGCGGAGTCTGTAAAAGGTGAAACCACCAGAAGGAGAGTATAAGGCTACATTCACACACAGCGTTTTGTGAGGATCGATTTTTGGTGCAGAAACTGCACCAAAATCAGATCCTCACAAAACACAGCCTTACATGCGAATGCTGCTGTTCTATTTACTCAGCTCCCTGCGTCCCCATGGTAATCTCCATTCTCGAAGGTCATATTCAGTGCTTCTAGGACGTGCTGTCGGTCAGTCACATGGTGCAGTGCCAGGTGCTCACAAGTCCTGCGGCCTCCCGGCATGAGAAAATCGCTGGTGAGCAGCGCGGAGAAATCATTAAATAGCGTAGCCGAACAACATAAAAAGTAGTGAAATGCTCATTCTTTGTTAGGATTCCGCTTTTGAGCCCAAATCAGCCAATCACAGATGTCCACTCTGACAGCGTCTGGGATCGGCTGGTATGCCTCCACCAATGTTGCCGGCATCTGTGACTGGCTGTTGGAGCGAGTTAAGTGAATATGCATGAGCTTAATGAATGGGGGACCTAGACACAAGTGTGACAGCAGCAGGAGTCTTGCAAGTATAATGATCCTGCGTTAATCATCATTTTGCTTCCTTTTACAGCCTCCTCAGCCAAATCCGAACAGTAACACAAACTTCTCAGTGAAGTCTGTGTTTGGGGTCAGTTCGTGAACACATCACTGGTTACCAGATAAAATTTTGTGATCCACACTCTTTGTAAACACCATAAAAATTAGATCTAAATAAAAGAAGGCTGTATGGTGGAATTAAAAAAAAAAACAAAACAAAAAAAAAACAAAACGAAAACAATAGAAAAACCAAATTAACAACACGCAAAAAAACAGCGGGAATAAAATAAGCAAAAACTGTTCACTTATGATCTGATGAAGGCTTTGGTTTAAAACTGCTTTATCCGAGAGAATTGAAGTAATAAAATATATATATATTTTTAGGCACCATATAGGAACATCAAGTTTTTGGTCTTACAGAAAACCTATAGAATAGGAACCCAGGCAGGTGACTGTGGCAGCACGATCATGGCCACGTTATGCAAAGGCTATGTGGACTAAAAACCTTGCAGATATAAGCTTTTGATGAGCAATAAATGTAGAGGTTAAACCATAGCGAAACAAAGCCAAGAGCTGCAGTGACTCTGGCAGATCCAGACAGTCAATATATTACATAAAAGACCATACATCTGAATAGCCGTCATGTAATACTACATTTAACCTGCAGTGAAATAGTATAGCAATCGGTTATTTGATGGCTCATCTATTGAAAAAGGTGTTTTACGGTGTTCTTATGGTTGCAGGAAAACGTCTCTCCATAAGGTACATAGCAAGTTCCCAGACCTTGTCTTAGCCCACTCACACAGCCAGATCAGAATATCCCATACACTACACTGATGAGGGGCAGTTACCCCGAAACGCAGTGTCTGTAGTTTGTGGTTCTGATCTGGCACAAATCCCTTAGTCATATTAAAAAGCTTGTTGGAAAGAGATTATGACTTTGAGGAGCTACTTAAAGGTGGCACTGGAGTTCTTCCACTTCCACTGAAGTGCAAATTTTGAAAAAGAAGGATTTTTGTGTACTCACCGTAAAATCTTTCTCTGAGACTTTATTGGGGGACACAGACCATGGGGTGTTATGCTGCAGTATGTCATTAGGAGGCTGACACTAAGCTGACTAAAAAAAAAGTTAGCCCCTGCACAACTCAATGGTAAAAGGACATAACGTAACTAAACATATCCTCTAGAGGATGAAATAGACTTCATTGGGGGACACAGCACCCAACCCTAGGAGAAAAATATTTTTCTGTGAGTGCACAAAAATCCTTCTTTCTCGCTCGCTTTCATTGGGGGACACAGACCATGGGACGTCCCAAAGTAGTCCCTGGGTGGGGTACAAGGAACAAAAGGAAACACACACTGAATATAGGAAATATTAACTGCAAACTTTCAAACAATAAGTAGAAAAAAACGTAAGAACGCAGTGACCTCCATCAGAGGTGAGCGACCGCTGCCTGCAGGATCTTTCGTCCCAGGACTGTGTCCGCTGATGCCCGAGCATAGACTCTATAATGCTTTGAGAAGGTGTGTAGGCTGGACATAGTTGCAGCCTTACAGACCTGAAGAGCTGCAGCCTGATGCTTGATGGCCCAGGAGACACCCACTGCTCTTGTTGAGTGCGCATTGAGGCCCTGTGGGGCCACTCTTCCCTTGCGTTTGTAGGATTCTTGAATTGCTGATCTAATTCAACGAGCAATCGCAGACTTAAAGGTTAGCATGCCCTTTCTATACCCTTCAGGGAGGACAAAGAGTGCGTCTGTCTTCCTGATTGGAGTGGTACGAGAAAAGTACAAATGTAGTGCCCTGACTAGATCCAACAAATGCAGGGAGATCTCTCGACTGTTGGATGGTAGCGAGCAAAAGAAAGGCAGCACGATTTCCTCGTTTAGGTGTAAAGGGGACACCACCTTCGGGAGGAAATTGGGTGAGGGTCGGAGAACAACCTTATCCTAGTGGAAGACAAGGAAAGGTGACCGACATGAGAGTGCCGCCAGCTTCAAAATTCTCCTGATGGAAGTGATATATATCAAAAAGGCTACATTCCATGAGAGGAGTAATAGTGGTGCATTTCTCAATGGCTCAAAAGGGAGGTCCCTGTAGAGCATTCAATACTAAATTGAGGTCCCAGGGATGAGGAGGAGATCGATAAGGAGGCACTAGGTGAAAGACTCCTTGAATGAACATTCTAACCTGGGAGCGTGAAGTGAGTCACTTCTGGAAGAGGATTGACAAGGGGGAGATCTGGACTTTTAAAGAATTTAAGGCTAGGCTTTGTCCAACCCGAATTGAAGAAAGGCCAAAATCACTGCGATGGAGAACGTTAGAGGGTAATCACCCTGATTCTGACACCAGGAAAAAAACAAAAAAAAAAAACTTGTCCAAGTGCAGTGGTAAATACGTGTGGACGATGGTTTAAGAGCTCTGATCATAGTGTTGATGACTTCGGGTGAAAACCGGGCCTGGGCCAAGATCCAGGTCTCAACAGCCAGGCTGTCAAACTCAGGGCCCAAGTTCTGGTGGTAAAGTGGGCCTTGAGACAGCAAGTCTGGCCGATCGGGTAGACGCCAGGGGGTGTCAACAATAAGCTGGACTAGCTCCGCGTACCACAGTGGGCGAGGCCAGTCCGGAGTGACCAGGATGACTGTGACTTGCTCTGCTTTTATTTTCCTCACTACCTTCAGGATCCGTGGAAGGGGTTGGAAACTTCCCCATGGGAGAATGAGCGCGTCCGCTCCTATGGTCCGTGGGTCGCGACACCTTGCTACGTACGCGGGGACCTTGGCGTTCAGCCGAGATGCCATGAGATCCACGTCTGGGGTCCCCTACCGGTTGCAGATCTGGAGGAACATCTCCGGATGGTGGGACCATTCTCGCAACGCGAAACCTTGGCGGCTGAGGAAGTTTGCAGCCCAATTCTCGACACCGGGAATGTGCACTGCCGAGATGACCGATTGACGAGTCTCTGCCCAACAAAGGATCTTCTGAATTTCGTGCATGGCCACTTTGCTGCGGGTTCCTCCTTGGTGGTTTATGTATGCCACGGTTGAAACATTGTTGGATAGCACCCGAATGGGGTGGCCCGCTAGGAGGTGATGGAACTTGTGCAGTCCCTGAAGGATGGCTCAAGGATTTGGATCGGGAGCTGGGTCTCGGGAGCAGTCCACCTGCCCTGTGCGGTGTGCTGACGGAATACTGCCCCCCAGCCTAAGAGGCTGATATCGGTGGTGACCACCTTCCAATATACCGGAAGTATCTGCCCTTCTGCAGTGAGGCCTGGAGGGTCCACCACGAGAGCGAGCGTCTGACCTGAAGACTCAAGTGGCACTTCCGATCTAGGGTTAACAGAATCCGATCCCAGGCGGCTAGAAATGCCAACCGTAGAGGTCGGAGATGCAGTTGGGCAAATGGGACTACTTCCGTTGCCGCCACCATCATTCCCAGAATTTTCATCCCAAATCGGATGGACTGCGGTGTTGGGCATCTGAGTGCAAGAACTCCTTGGTGGAGAGCTGCTGTCTTGTCTGGTGGGAGAATAATTAATCCCTGGGCTGTGTCGAAGACCATACCCACGAAGGTGAGACGCTGCGTTGGGGTTGGAGAGGATTTGTCCAGGTTCACCATCCAGCCCAGGCGAGAGAGCGTGTTGATTTTGATCTGTATGCTCTCCGCACAAGCCTAGAAGAACGGGGCCTTTATGAGGTCGTCAAATAAGGAATGACTACTACGCCTCGGGAGTGTAGGATGGTCATGAAGGCTGCCATGACCTTAGTGAATACTCGGGGTGCCGTGGCAAGGCCGAATGGGAGGAGCTTGAACTGGAAGTCATCCGTCTGCACTGCGATGTGAAGGAATTTCTGGTGACCCGGAATAATGGGAATGTGGACGTAGGCGTCCTAGACGTCGAGAGACGCCAGGAACTACCAGCTCTCCAAGGAAGCTTTCACTGACCGCAGAGACTCCATGTGGGAGGTGATTGTTGAGGAGCTTTAAATCTAAAATAGGACGGACGGCTCCATCCTTCTTTGGCACGACGAAGAGGTTGGAGTAGAACTCCTTGAAGCATTCGTCCATTGGGACAGGTGCGATTACCCTGGCTTGTCGCAGGGAGTTGACTGCTCCATGGAAAGAGCGAACCCGTGCAGTTTGTTTTGGAGACTTGCAGGACTTGCAGAACCTGTTTGGCTGCAAGACTGCGAACTCTATTCTGTATCCTGAGGATACGAGATCCGTGACCCACTCTTCCTCTAGAAGATTGGTCCACCCACTAAAGGGTCAAAAACTTACCAGCTGATATCTGGGAGCTAAACGCGTAGGCTTGAGTTACGGTAGGGAGGTGCTTTTACCCCCATTCGCATCGGCAATAAGTCCATCAAGGCCTTCCCCGAAAAGACAGCCGTTCTGGTAAGGAAGCCCTGGATGGGACTTTTTGGAGGGCCAGTTAGCGTTCCAGTTTCTAAGCCAGAGGGCTCTGTGGATGGTAATGGCACTGCTATCTGTTTGAGCTGCATGGTTTGCCACGTCAAGAGAGGCACTGATCAGAACTCCCGGCTATGGATCTGAGATGTCAAGTCGATTAGTTTCGCTGGTAGGGATAGGTTTTGGATCTCCTTACGGAGAAAATCTGCCCAAGAAGCCTGGGCCTTGGCCGTCCAGCCCGAAGCAAAGACCGGTGAAAGAATCGTGCCAGCCGCCTTGATAGCAGAACGAGAGAGGACTTCAATCTGATCTGCTTATCTGTGGGGTCCTTAAGGGATACCCCATCCGGCAGGGACAGAAAGGTTCTTGCGGACAACCTTGAGATAGCAGGGTCCACCGTCGGTGAGTCAGCCCATTCCTTCGCAAGTTGGCAGAGAAGGAGTAATGCAAGTCTATGAGACTGCGCCCAACAAACATTTTTTTATCAGGATGCTCCCTGTGCTTCAAAATGATATCCTGGAATTCTGCATGATTGGAAAAGGATTTATGCGCTCGCCTGAATCGCTTGAAGGAGATCGCATGTTCCTGAATGTCGGTGGGGTCATGCTCTATTTTTAGTGTCTGGTTGACGGCCGTAATGAGGCTGTCTACCATTGCCTGTGTGTCCGAGGAATCAAGATCAAAGGTTGTTTCTTATTCAGATGTAGAGTCCGAATGGGAGATCTCTGTGGGGGAATGAGGACCTTATTCAGGAGCCAAAGTTTCCGAGGCGTGAGAGGAACAGGGGGATGTGCTCCTCTGGGCCCTTTTCCTCACAGATTCAGTGACCGTGACTGAACTAGGCTTCCGATCAAAAGAGGAGTCTTCTGAAAGGGGGCGATTCGCTGGAAACCTTGTGGTGAGTCCCGCAGGGATGGGAAGATGTTGTAAGATCTGGGAAATGGTCTGAGAAACCTTCTGGGCCAATGAGGCTACTTACACAGGGGGAAAGTGTACATGTGTATGTTGGGCCTTGGTTCGGAGGCTGCTTGTTGATTTCGCTCCAGGGCACATGGCTGGTAGTACGGGGTGGAATGACCACAGAGCAGTCTTTTATTTATATGTTATGCAGTTATCAGACGCGGGCTGGAGCTGGGGCCGCAAAAGCTGGGGCCTCAATTTGCCAGCTGCCAGCCGGAGGCGTGGGAGGCGGAGTAGCGCGAGCCGGGGGCTTGATTTTTGCAGCTTGCCGACAGGGAACTTATCTTTCCTACCGGCGCCGCCAGTGGGCCACGCAGAATACGCCACAAAAGCTGGGGGCTGGATTTATGCGGCCTGACGACCAGGAACATTGCGGTCCTGGCGGCACCGCCAGTGGTGCCTCTGCCGCAGACGTATGCTGTGGATACTTACCATCCCTGGCCTGGGAAGCCGCCGCAACGCCCCTTATGCTCTGTTCATTACTGCCCTGTCCCGGTGGTGGGTGGGAGGCGGGGGGAGGAGGCCCCTGCATGAGTGATGCCTCCGGCCCAGCTGCTTCCCTTTTATGAGGTGAGAAGCTGAGGAGCTGCAGGGAGAGCATCCTAGTCACAGTACCCCTCGCTCCACAACCGGAGGGAGAGGAAAAGAACCTCCAAGTACACCCTGTAAAACAGGGACGCTGAGGAGAGGTGTGGGCACGGACAGCTGGTCCCACTAGCTAGGCATCTGGTCCCCCAGGGGGGATGACACCCCAAGGGTGACGCAGAGCAGGTCCGGCAGTAAGGCGACACTCGAAGTGCCCCACAGTTGCAGAATGTGGGTGAGCAGTACCCTGTAGGGGTCCTGTTGCCCGGTCTTTGTTATAAAAAAGTGTAAAAAAAAATGAAGATAAAAAATAAAAGGTAAAAAATGAAAATATCAGATGTGCTCTGAAGAGAAAGTTCAGAGTCACATCTTCCTCCTGCTGACACTAAGCTGAAACAGGCTTCAGCTTGAGTCAGCATGAGGGTGTATGTGGCAGAGAAGTGCCTAACTTTTGTCAGCTTAGTGTTAAGCCTCCTAATGACAGACAGCAGCATAACACCCATTGTCTGTGTCCCCAATGAAGGCAAGAGAGAAATTTACTTAAATACAGCGTGCAGAATTATTAGGCAAATGGAGTATTTTGATCATGATACTTTTTATACATGTAATCTTACTCCAAGCTGTATAGGCTTGAGAGCCAAGTACCAATTAAGTAAATCAGGTGATGTGCATCTCTGTAATGAGGAGGTGTGTGGTCTAATGACACCACCCCCCTATATAAAGTGTGCTTAATTATTAGGCAAATGCCTTTCCTTAGGCAAAATGGGTCAGAAGGGAGATTTCACGGGCTCTAAAAAGTCCAAAATTGTGAGATATGCAAATAGAGTCTGTGGAGCCTCGGTTAGGAGTCTCAAACACAGGACTAGCCATAGATCCTTCCAGGGAAGGACCCAGCCATAATTGTGAGATGTCTTGCAGAGGGATGCAGCAGTCTTGAAATTGCCAAACTTTTGAGGCGTGATCACCGAACAATCAAGTGTTTCATGGCAAATAGCCAACAGGGTTGCAAAAAACGGGTTGGGCAAAAAAGGTGCAAAATAACTGCCCATGAATTGAGCAAAATCAAGCATGAAGCTGCCAAGATGCCATTTGCCACCAGTTTTGCCATATTTCAGAGCTGCAACGTTACTGGAGTATCAAAAAGCACAAGGTGTGCTATACGCAGGGACATGGCCAAGGTAAGGAGGGCTGAAAAAAGACCACCTTTGAACAAGAAACATAAGATAAAACGTCAAGACTGGGCCAAGAAATATCTTAAGACTGATTTTTCAAAGGTCTTATGGACTGATGAAATGAGAGTGACTCTTGATGGGCCAGACGCTGGATCAGTAAAGGGCAGAGCGCTCCACTCCGACCCAGATGCCAGCAAGGTGGAGGTGGGGTACTGGTATGGGCTGGTATCATCAAAGATGAACTTGTGGGACCTTTTCGGGTTGAGGATGGAGTGAAGCTCAACTCCCGGACCTACTGCCAGTTTCTGGAAGACAACTTCTTCAAGCAGTGGTACAGGAAGAAGTCGGTACCGTTCAAGAAAAACATGATTTTCATGCAAGACAGTGCTCCATCACATGCATCCAACTACTCCACAGCGTGGCTGGCCAGTAAAGGTCGAAAAGAAGGAAAAATAATGACATGGCCCCTTGTTCACCTGATCTGAACCCCATAGAGAACCAGTAGTCCCTCCTAAAATGTGAGATCTACAGGGAGGGAAAACAGTTCACCTCTCTGAACAGTGTCTGGGAGGCTGTTCTGGCTGCTGCACGCAATGTTGATTGTAAACAGATCAAGCAACTGACAGAATCTGTGGATGGAAGGCTGTTGGTGTCATCATAAAGAAAGGTGGCTATATTGGTCCCTAATTTTTTTTGTGTTTTGCTTTTGCATGTCAGAAATGTTTATTTTCTAATTTTTGTGCAGTTATATTAGTTTACCTCATGAAAATAAATAAGTGAGATGGGAATATATTTGGTTTTTATTAAGTTGCCTAATAATTCTGCACAGTAATAGTTAGCTGCACAAACAGATATCCTCCTAAGATAGCCAAATCTAAAAAAAAAAAACCCACTCCAACTTCCAAAAATATTAAGCTTTGATATTTATGAGTCTTTTGGGTTGATTGAGAACATAGTTGTTGATCAATAATAAAAAAAAATACTGTAAAATACAACTTGCCAAATAATTCTGCACACAGTGTAAGGCATGTCCCAAGGTGCAGTTTGTTAAGAAAAAAAGAAAAAAAAAGGCACTGCTTTACTTACCCTTTCTAGTTTCATTACCAAGTTCCTGTTGCTGCACCTGTTAAAGGGAACCTGTCACCTGATTCTAAGCCCCTACACTATCACTAGCTGTCCCTACACCTTCCTAGCTGCTCCCTATCTATCACTTTCTCATCTAAAGTGGCCATATGAAACGTCTCAAAAATTAGTTTAAACTTACTGCAGTCCTCGAGTTTGGGGGACTGGGAAGGCGTGGCCACGGTACATTCACCACTCCTCCGTGGTGTAGTGCACGCCCCGCTGGGCGGCATTATTCTATGTCCTCTCTGCCCCCAGTATTTGGAATCTCCCGCCCTCTGTCATTCTACACACCGGCCGGACGTCACATCTGGCGCGGTGCATTATGGGGTCGGTCACGTGATCGGCCATAGTGCATTATGGGGCCGACAACGTGATCAGCCCCAGTGCATTATGGGCTTGATCACGTGATCAGCCCGGCTTCAATAAGCGCATTGCGCATGCGCGAGCCGGGCCGATCACGTGATCAAGCCCATAATGCACTATGGCCGATCACGTGACCGGCCCATAATGCACCGCGCCGGATGTGACGTCCGGCTGGTATATAGAATGACAGAGGGCGGGAGATTCCAAATACTGGGGGCAGAGAGGACACAGAATAATGCCGCCCAGCGGGGCGTGCACTACACCACGGAGGAGTGGTGAACGGACCGTGGCCACGCCTTCCCAGTCCCCCAAACTCGAGGACTGCAGTAAGTGTAAACCAATTTTTGAGACGTTTCACAGGGACACTTTAGATGAGAAAAGGATAGATAGGGAGCAGCTAGGAAGGTGTAGGGACAGCTAGTGATCGTGTAGGGGCTTAGAATCAGGTGACCGGTTCCCTTTAACTATAGATTTGAGACCTCATAGCGGTTCATCAAGTTAGTGTGGGCAGAGCAGCTGAGCTCTGTTATTGTTATAGTGTTGCTATTGTGTTCTCAGCATTGCAGACAATAAGGCTAAATTCAGACAGAGCGTTTGTGCTCAGATTTTGTTGATCTGTTTCTGGTGCACAAACTGCTGCATGTACTGCATTTTTGTTCCATTTTTGGGGTACACAGACAGACACACATCCTTGTCCTCCCAGCGATCCCACAGTGAGCTCCAGTGATATTTTCCTTCCGGGCACCGGTAGGACCTGTGGGTAACTGACATGGTACTTCCAGGACGTGTGCCCCATGTGATTGAGTCACATGGTGCACAGGTCCTGGATGTATCGTACTGACTACCAACAAGACCTGCCGATGCACAGAAAGAAGACATCGCTCAGGCTCACCATGGGATTGTGTGGAGGGCAATTAATTGGATGTTAGAGGTGCAGAAAGCACACCAGAAAAGCAGGCATCTAATTGACATGGTCATTATTTTCTGGATGTGCTTTCTGTACAACTAATGCAGATATCAAAAACACTGACGTCTGCACAGCAAATTGAAAAGCCCAATCACTTTGCTGGCAGATGTTTTGACTGATCCGTTTTTGCTGCAGTTTTATTTAAAGAGAAAAAAAAACACAGCACCAAAATTGAATCAGAAACATCCAAACTGAACATAGCCTAAGTCACTGAAAGCACCAATAGAAACTCAAAGTTGCACCCTGGGATGGAGAGTAAAACCAACTGCAGCCAGGGTAAAGAGGATTTTCAAATCAAGAAAATTCTTTTAACAATGTAGTTTAAAAGGAATCTGACAGCTCGATTTACCCCCTCTGCTACCACTACCTGTTCCTGCACCTTCCTAGCTGATCCCCAACAATCCCGATCAAACTTAAAACTGCACTATAAAGTTTAAGAAAATGACTTCTATACTTACATGTAGTCTGCATCTGTAGACTGCGATGGGAGGGCTCCGGGGTTCTATTCTCCCCTCCTCGCTTGCTTTCAGCACACCCCGCTGGGCATCATCATTCGTTCTTCTGTTCCTCCTCTATTTGAAATTTCCCGCTTCCTCTTCTACTGTAAAGTTCCGGCCGGAACGTCATATCCGGCCCGGTGCATTGTGGGGGCTTGGGACGTCACCGGCTTGGCTTCAATATGCACACACTGCACATGCGCCGGAGCCGAGCCGTACCACGTGATTAGCCCCACAATGCACTGAGCCGGATATGATGTTTCAGTCGGCGCTTTACGGTAGAAGAGAAGGCGGGAAATTTCAAATAGAGTAGGAACAGAAGAACAAATGATAACACTCAGTGGGGAGTGCTGAAAGCAAGCAAGAAGGGAAGAATGGAGCCCCAGAGCCCGTCCAGCGCAGTTTACGGATGCAGACTACATTTAAGTATAGAAGTCATTTTCTTAAACTTTATAGTGCAGTTTTAGGTGAGACAAGGATGATTGGGAATCAGCTGGGAAGGTGCAGGGACAGGTAGTTATGGGGGTGGTGGTGGTGCAGAACGAGCTGACAGGTTCCCTTTAAAACACAGCACGTCAAATGCTGTAGGTGCCTTCTAGGAGACATTTTATTATTATTAATAATCATTTAATTCTGTAGCTGGGGATACAGAAAAAACAAATGTAAACCATCTTGGCCCATGAGGTAATTATGTATTGGTCTTCTCAGTGCAGGATATAGCCTGATGGTAGCTGAGCAATTAAGCAACAGATCGTTTTTGGAGAATAGTTTATGGCAACTGACAGATGGGGATTTCCTCCACAATGGGTGTATTGTATATAAAATTCTACCCAATTTGTTTTGGAAGGCTTTAAATAATATTAACACACAAAATTCAGATTACTATAAATACAGTGCTGAAATAGTTTTCCAGCTAGCTATTACTTCAAGAAATATAGTTTAAATTGTATCATACAGCAATTCCAATCAAGAAAGGTTAGATTGAGAAACTGGTTTAAAAACTCAAAATATAACATCAAAAAGGAACTGACAAGGGGCTTTAAGTTGCTCTTAAAAGCATTGAACCTATTCAGGGGAAGCTGGTTTAGCACATACCGACTAAATGCCAAATATGGGTGTGGCTCAAAACATCCCTTAAACATGTAAAATTTATGCAGGCAGAACAAAAATCAGAAACACTAGACTGTAATTTAACTATTACCTGGTTATTAGAGATAGACAGTCGAAGAGGGGAAAGTTTCCTCTGTTTATCTGGTGTTTTCAGTTTGCCAATGGCACCATCATTATCTAGCAGAAAGTTCTGATTTTGAGATTCCCTTTCTTTAGATGTATCCTTTTCTTTTCTTCCTTTTTTCCTCCTTGTATCATAACCACTGATGAAATTTTCTGTTGGTTCAGAGCTGCATTGTAGCACTGGGCACTCTGGATTGTCTTTGAGACATGCACAATCCACCTTATATTTGCTGAACAAAAAACATCAGATTAATCCAATACCACCAGTTGTCTCAGCAATAGTTATTGAAAGAAAAGTGGATGGGCATGGGATAGAACAATTGAATAGTAAAATGTTTCATAGAAAGATCATTTTTAATAACAAAAGTGTCATTTCACTTCACGAGTAACTGTCATTTAACACATTGGAATAAGCCACTTTGTAATATGTCTTATCGCACAAAATTGCTTCTTTCTCTACGTCACACACACAGATAATTGTGCAGATATTGGTCAAAAATCTCTGGCTGCAGTGAAATCATGGACACATTGTTCCATTTTGTGGCCATATACAAATGAACAATATGTCCATGATTTCACTGCAACCAGAGATTTTTGACCAATATCTGCACAATTATCTGTGTGTGACGTGGCCCTTACACACAAGCGATATATTGCTTGCAACTCACTGGTTGCAGTGAAATCATGGACACATTGTTTCACTTTGTTGCCGTGTACAAAATGGAACAATGTGTCCATGATTTCACTGCAACCAGTGAGCTGCAAGCAATATATCTCTGTGTGTAATGGGACCTTAACAGAATTGATAAGTCATTATGAAAATTCTCAATTTTGAGGTAAAATCTGTATTCAGTGTAGACTTTCCCAATACTGAGATAGGATTTGTTACATAAGAGATTGTATTATACACAAAGGGGGCTGAGCTCCGTTTCTAACTTCTCCCACCCCATCATCATATAATCTCATCAGTAACAATGCCATTTCCTATCTCAGTAATGGGAAAGTCTTTACCGAATACAGATTTGACCTCAGAATTGAGAATTTTGATAATGACTGAATAATTTTGGCAGAAAAAATAGTACATTTGTCTGCATAAAATAAGCACTTTGTAATATATTTTATGTGTACTATTGACTTATGAAATTAAAAGGATGGTTAAGTTTTAAAACAAATCCTACAGAAAACAAACACTCCCAAAATCAGTTTTAACAAATACTTGTGTGTATATACAAATGCATTCCACACACTATTAATATATTTAGTGCTTGGATTGGAAGTTTGACCACATGGTCTCCTGACCTGAGCCAACTGACTCAAAGGCATACTTTAAACAGTTACCACTCCAGTCGGGAGACTCAAGCACAGTTTGTGTGTCACAGCTGTGAGAGATGGCATAGAGCTGTGTAGGGAGATGCACCTTTACAGCCAAGCTGCTCGAGATTTTTTTATTTTAATAGGGGAAAACTTCACTGACTAAATCAGACATTGACCATGTGACTCACCAAACTGCATAATCAAAGTCAAATGCAATAGTAACTTCTGCACCCTTTGGAATGTTTGAAATTGAATATATATATAAATGAATTGTTCCTTCTTCAACAATATGCCGCACCTAAAATATAACGATATAAAAAGATATAAGTAACTTAAAAATACTATTGCATATATTAAAATAGCAGTTGCAAGCATAAAGTCTCCCTTTTCAAATAACTGAACAATTCTGTACAAAGCTCTAATATGTACAGGGTGGGCCATTTATATGGATGCAGCTAAATAAAATGGGAATGGTTGGTGATATCAACTTCCTGTTTGTGGCACATTAGACTATGGGAGGGGGAAAACTTTTCCAGATGGGTGGTTACCATGGTGGCCATTTTGAAGTTGGCCATTTTGGATCCAACTTTATTTTTTTCAATGGGAAGAGGGGCATGTGACACATCAAACGTATTGAGAATTTCATAAGATAAACAATGGTGTGCTTGGTTTTAAAGTAACTTTATTCTTTCATGAGTTATTTACAAGTTTATGACCACTTCTAAAATGTGTTCCAAGTGCTCTCCATTGTGTTGGATTGTCAATGCAACGCTCTTCTCCCACCCTTGACACACTGATAACAACACCGCAGAAGAGATGCTAGCACAGGCTTCCAGTATCTGTTGTTTCAGAGGCTCCACATCTCGTATCTTCACAGCATAGACAATTGCCTTCAGATGAGTGATGAGGCAAACTTTTTTGTGAATGGTGAAGTTCACAAACAAAACCACCGCTATTGGTCTGACACTAACCACAGTGGATAGATCCCTCCAAGACTGTTGGAACACAAAAATTGATGCTATGGTGTGGTATATAGGCCACGTTACACACACAGATATATTGGTCACAGATCTCTGGTTGCAGTGAAATCATGGACACATTGTTACATTTGTACACAGCCACAAAAAGGAACAATGTGTCCATGATTTCACTGCAACCAGAGATCTGTGACCAATATCTGAACAGATATCTGTGTGTGTAACGTGACCTTTAGGGGTACAAAGATAGTGGGGCCATTCTCCATCAATTGAAAGCTCAATCCCACTAGATATCCAAAATTGCTACATGATTCAGATATCCAGTGGTATTGAGGTACACCTCAATGCCACAGGATACACCAGTGGCACACCATTGTTTTTCTTATGAAATTCTCAATAAGTTTGATGTGTCAAATGACCCTCTTCCCATTGAAAAAAATTAAGTTGGATGCAAAATGGCCAACTTCAAAATGGCCACCATGGTCACCACCCATCTGGAAAAGTTTTCCCCCTCCCATATACTAATGTGCCATAAACAGGAAGTTGATATCACCAACCATTCCTTCCATTTTATTAAAGTGCATCCATATAAATAGCCCACCCCGTAGAAATGATACCTGATACCCTAATGGGTATGTGCGAACATTCGATTATATGGTTGCAAAAATAACACATGTTTTTTCATGCATTCAGGGGTGGAAAAACACTGAGAATTGACATGCTGCATATTTATTTCTGCACCAAATCTGCAAAGAAAAAAATAAGCATCATATCCACAAGACTTCAGGATTCTCATTGACATGGCTGACATAAGGATTTGCTTGCAGGTTTGAAAACTGCACTCAAAAACGTGATAAAAAGCATAGTGTGCACAGGACCCAACAGTAAGCCTAGAACAAAGAGGAGTTCCTTACCTCAGCATTAGGTGAACAAGATCTTCTAATAAATCTAGCTTCATTGCCATATGTCCTTGCATCAACACACATTTCTAACCCATGAAATTTAGAATAAAATAAAACAAATGGGTATGGTCTAAAAAGAAAAAAAACATAATTTATAAGTGTTGAATAATCTCATCTAAGGCCCCTTTTCACACTGGCTCTTTTGACAAATTGCGGCAGATGCGGCAGATTTTTGTATCTGCCACCTAAAGGCCACACTTGCTGCAAGCCCCATGTATTGTCTATGGGACTTTGGGACTTGTGGCAGGTGCGGCAAGTGCAGTTCTGCCGGTTGTTTTTTTCGCGGCCGCAAGTGCTGCATCCAGCAGAACCGCACTCTACCGCAAGCCCGATAGACTATGCATAGGGCTTGCCGCAAGTGTGCCTCAAGTGTGGCCTTAGGCGGCAGATGCAGTAAATCTGCCGGATGTGCCGCAATTTGTCAAGATTGCCAGTGTGAAAGCAGCCTATCATTAAACGGTATAATAAAAAACTATTACACAGGAATTAATGGGCATATTGGTTTCATGCAAGCATTTTTAACCTATAAATTGCTAGCACCATGTAGTGGTCACTGCTGCGTTGCATGTGGCAGTCAAGCATTGTATTTGGGCATCAACAAAGAATCTCCTTGTGCCCAAAAGAATCATTTAAAAATGCTCAGTTTTTAGCTAATAAGGAGAAAAACATTATACATGTGTGTCACATGGGGTTACTTATTCAATATAGAACAGGTAACTCTCTATTAAAAGGGGGTTGTCTAATCATGTAATGCAACTTTGCAATTTTACCTCATATTCTAAATCCTCACCACTCAAGAACAAAGGGAATTTTAATTCTGTAGTGAATTGCTTGTTGCTGAAAATTACAGTCATCACCATCCATCCCTGTGTGCATTAAAAAAAATCTGTCATCTGTGTGCCATCAGCATTTTCCCTGTATGTAATTTAATTTTCTATATCCAATCTTCTCCTATACTTTCAATGTTAAATTGTAACCGCAGTTAAAATTTGTACTTATTAGTGTAGAGCAAGGGATTATAATAAATCTTCAAATATACTTTATAAGTGAAATCTGGAAGGAAACCTTTCAAAAATCTTCTAGATGATGTCTCCCATAGTCTGTTTCTGAACCACACATGCTTGTTGGCAGGAAAATCCATATTCAGCTCGACACACTGAATATGGCCTTATAAGGGTGGGGGTGGGGGGCTAGAGCTGATCAGAATATCTCAGGTTACTTCAGGCTAAGGGACAGTTCTCAGCTTGTCAGGCCGTCAGCAGTGCACCCAGCTCCTGTGATCTCTCGCATTCACATCAGCTCTGCTCCATGTTATCAACTGAAGCCCCCTCCCCACAGCCCCTCAGCTGATTGCATGGAGCAGAGCCGATTTGAATGCAAAGAGATCACAGGAGCTTGTGCTGCATTAGGATCTCAGCACTGAGACTAAGGTAAGGGTGCTTTCACACCACGATTTTTGCATTTCGATGCTGTCCGAAAAAAATCGGACAGCATTGGACCGATTTTCAGATCCTATGGATCCCTATGGGAATCGGACCGAATCGGATGTGCACTAAATGCCATCCGATTTGGTCCGATCCGATTCTGCCCGATTTTGGCCGATTTTTTTCAGGAGAAAAAAAATCGTTGCCTGCAACGATTTTTTCATCCGATTACAAAATCTGACAGAGTCGGATTCGGACCAAATCGGATGGCATTTAGTGAACATCCGATCTGACCCGATCCCTAACATGGGGCCCTATGGAGAAGGGTCCGAGGAAACATGTGATGTCTCCTCGGACCCCATTTTACTGTACTGAGCATGCTCAGTACAGTAAAACTGCTCCTGGGAGCACAAGGGTTAAAAAGAAAAAAAAAAAAAAAAAAAGTTTATTCTCACCTCTCCCCGAGCCCCCGCCGTCTTCCGCCATCTTCCTCTAGGCTCCCGGTGGCTCCCGCAGGCTGCCGGTGTCAGCAGAGGTGTACCTCTGCTGTTCAGGACCTGCGGTGATGTCACAGTCATGTGACCGCGGTTACCATGGTGAACCCGCGGTCACGTGACTGTGACATCACCGCAGGTCCTGTGTACAGCAGAGGTACACCTCTGCTGACACCGGCAGCCTGCGGGAGCCACCGGGAGCCTACAGGAAGATGGCGGATAGACGGCGGGGGCTCGGGGAGAGGTGAGAATAAACTTTTTTTTTTTTTTTTTGCAGCCCGGCGCCGATTTTATGCCGGAATCGGGTGCCTATTTGGCACCCGATTCCAGGCATCAGAAGGGAGCCGATGCTGTCCGATTTATATCGGACAGCATCGGCTCCCTAAAAATCGTGGTGTGAACGCACCCTAACCTGACACCACATCAGCTGTAGACAGATGTGTGAACACAGTGTAGGCCCTGCCCCTCACCCTTATAAGGCCATATACAGTGTATGGAGCTGAACAATGATTTCCCTGACGAGCTATGTCTGGTTCAGAAAAAACCTAGGGAGGACATCTTCTAGAAGATTTTTGAAGGATTTTCTTTCAGATTTCACTTATATAGTATATTTGACAGTTTATTATAATCACTTGCTCTACATTATTATTAAAGAAAAGATTTAAACAGGGGTTACACTTTATGTACAGCACACAGATAATGTCCATGTGCTGTACGTGGGTACACACAACCATAGACTTTTATTGACCAGTCATTGGAAAGAAAAATGGTATGACACCAAGTGGTTCTAACGGCCATGTGAAAACACGGCCATACGTTAATAGTGGGTATGTGTAGCATTTGTGAAAATAACATATGCCAAACATACATGAAACAGGTAGATGAGAGAGGGGCCTTAGTAGGATGCGACAGCACCAAGTCAAGAACAGCAGCTGAGCCATGCCACTGGCCAAACTGTTAATCTTCTGGATTAGATCAGAGCATCAGACAGCCCCTTTAATGAAATTTCAATTTGCAGCAAAAGCAATCTTTGGTCGGATAACTGCAGTTAATTCACTAATAAACAGGCCTGTTTGAAGGAACCTTGCAAGGGTTATTCAAACACCAGGAAGCCCAATTAATATTAACAGCAGGAGGTTATACGGTGAACCAACATAAGGCCTAGTTGTTTAACCTCAGGATGTGTCAACGGATAACACTGGCACCAGTGAGATACTACCACCATTATCAGAAGGTACCCCCTATGACCTCAAAGTACAAGTAAACTACTGCCATCAAATATAAAGCCTGCACTTGAGCTGGGAGAACCAGGGCTACAGGGAAGCAGGGGGGAGCAACAAAAAAGGCACTTCATGTTATGGGAAAACCACCTGAAAGAGGGACTCTATTCTGGGAAAACAACTTTGCTCAAGCAGAGAGACTGATGTCAAGCAAAAACAAGACAAGCCTTGGAGAAAACCACAAATGGAAATCCTGACAAGGTAAAAAAATAAGGAAATGTTTATGAGAGACCGTTAAGAGACCACCGAACTATGGCACAGAGACGAAACGGATTCTAGGTGGAAAGGAGATTTAGAATTGGGTAGAAAGCATAGTCTTGAGGACAGAACACCCAGTCTATACAGACTCTGGAGGTCAGGGTCAGGAAGTCTGCAATAAGGTTAAACTCTCCCGATGTGACCTTCACCATTTATCTGTCCAGATAAGGGGTGATGAACACTTAAATGGATGTGGCATGATTAAAAAAAACAAAACGCCTCTTGAAAAGCTTAGCGTTAGTCAAAGGCGGGACAGGTGGTCTTGGCAATGGGCAAGAGAAGATAAACATCCTTGTAACATCAGAGTGACTACTGGCGCCAATATAGATTATGAAATCTTGGAACTCTCAGCAATCTCTAAAGTATCCTCAAAAAGTGGAATCGATCTGGTTAAGTTCTCAAAGAGGACTATTATAACCAATATTTCTCTTATATAGGTACAAACCGTATCAAGGAGGAAAAAAAAAAAAGATTTGTGTGTACTCACAGTAAAATCATTTTCTCTTAGGCTACGTTAACACATTTGCGTATTTTGTTGTGCTTTTTGCCGCGATTTTCGGCTGCGCAAAAAAGCGCAACAAAATACGCCGGTGCTTTCACACACTGCGCTTTCTTCACCCTATAAAGCGCAGGTGATGTCACACAGAGGAGGAAGAATGCTTCCTCCTCCCCTGTGTGACATGTGTGAAAGCCCTATTAGATTTCGCAGTGTATTAATATATACTGCAAAATCTAAATAAAATAAAGTCAAATGTATCTATTATATAATCACGAATGGGATTTTTGCCCCTTTTGAGTCCACTCACGCTGCGAGTCAATGTCGTCATGTGGATACGACCGAAGCATTGCCGCGCAGCGGCCATGCGGCAGTTCTAAGGCGACTCGCTATGCCCGCGCAGCGGGCATGGCGAGTCGCCTTAGCAGCGCGAAGCATTGGCCGCGAAGCGGCCATTGCGAGTCAGAGACTCGCTCTGCTAGAATCCCGATGCATGTGCATCGGGCACCCAGCTAGTGAAAAATAATAAAGAATCAAATACTTACCTCTCCGACGCTTTTTCTCTGGTCTCTGGTGCAGAGGCAGGCGATGTATGGTCCTGCCGTGATGTCAGAGGACGTCACGGGCGCTGATTGGCAGCTCGCAGTCATGTGATATATATCACATTACCGGAACGCCCTCTGACATCACCACAGGTCCTAGCAGGGCAGTTCCAGCAGCGGCTCCCGGACACCGGAACACCCATCGGAGAGGCAAGTATTCATTCTTTATTTCTTTTACATTTGTCTTTATTTAACTTAGATTTTGCAGTGCAATACACTGCAAAATCAAATGGGCGGTCACAGGTGTCACAGGGGAGGAGGAAGCAGGATTCTTCCTCCCCTCTGTGATGTCAGATGCTGCAGCGTCCGCCCTTCTAGAAAAAAGAGCCGGCGCTGTTGCGTAAAGAATTGACAAGGTCACGTGCAAAAAAGCGCGCAAAAATATGCAATGTGTGAACGCAGCCTTAGCCTCTATTTGGGGGGACACAGAGCATGGGTGTTATGCTGCTATCCACTAGGAGGCGACACTAGGCATTATCTGAAAAAGATTAAGTGGCTCTTCCTCTGCAGTATACACGGCCTGGCTGGAGCCTTCCCAACCAGTTCTGTGCTTAAAGCAGTAGGAGAAGAAGACAGTGAACAGAAGCTAGTAGAAGGCAACTATATATGAAGCTCAAAGAGCCTATTAGAAAGTCGTTTACACATGAAGTCAAAGAGCTAGAAACGCTACAAAAAAGAACCAATACGGGCAACAGGGTGGGAGCGGTGTTACTCAATTAAAGGCTAAGAGAAAAGGATTTTACGGTGAGTAGACAAAAATCTTTTCTCCTTCGCCTCATTGGGGGACACAGACCGTGGGACGCCCTAAAGCAGTCCCTGAGTGGGTAGAGAATAATGACAGACTCATAAAATGTGCACCCCAGAGGGGGACTATTCCCGCCTAACGGATACGTATGCCCAGATTCGCCTCTGTTGAAGCTTGGGTATGGACACTTATGATTTCCAAGAACTAAAACTGGATCAGGAGACTGTCCAGCACACCTGTTGTGCATATGCCTGGCGCCGAATGGCCCAGCGAACCTCTTCCGCAGAAGTGGAGTGCCCCGTGATCTGTTAGGCCAAAGTGGCCTTGGGTACTGACGTGCCCTTTTGTTGTCCTTCCGAAAAGGTGAAAGAGAGAGTCTGGTCTCCTGTAATGTGCTGTACCGGACACATAGAAACGCAAGGCGTGACATAGATACCGTGTGTGCAGAGCGCTCCTAACCCAATGCACTGGTGCGGAGCACAGGGAGGGTAAGGAAATCTCGTCCAGGTGGGACGAAGAGGCCACCATCAGAAGGATGACTGCACTGGCCGAAGCACCCTCTAAGTTGGTGGGAGAACACCAATTAGGGTACTCCACGGGAGAGCAGTGCAAATCCAGCGACTCCAGTGTTAGAGGTACATGCTACCAGAAAAACACCGTTCTGGGAAGAAGCGCAGGGAAATCTCTTTGAGGTGCTCATGGAGTGAACTTCTACAGCGAGTCTATACCAGGTTGAGGGATCATGCCTCAATTGTAAGAGGGAACCAGGCAGGAACTCCCTGGAAAAAAAGAGTTAACCTAAGACTTAACCGTGAGACAGTGCAGAAACAGCATCTCAAGTGTATAGAATTCTCTTTCGATGGAAACCGATAAAAAAAAACAACCGGCATCAGGGCCAGAGTGAGGAAGAATCTAAAAGACTTGCAACCGAACAGGTAAGGGTGGCTAAAAACCGAAAGCCGTACCATGCAAGGAAAAGAACATCCATGTGTGGAAAGACATACGAGCGGGAAACCGGCTTTCTCGTACCAATGCTGCCATGGACGCCATAATCCCCTGGGTGTGGAAAAAAAACAGGTCTCAAGGGGCCTGCCGGCGAGGACAGGATCTCGAGCTCTGGCAGCAAATGAATCATGTGAAAGAAATCTGGACAGAGTACAAGATGTCATCTGCTGTCAGCGACGCGTTGAAGTAGGTCGAACTACCAGACAAGTCTGGGCCAACCGTGGGTCAGATGGAACGCCTTCCGATTTGATTGTGCGTGCTTCTCTGTAGGGTATGCAGATAGGAGGATGTAAGGAAAATGAAACTGCGTTCAGGAGTGGATTAGCCAATCCGCTCCAGACTTGAGGGTCATGATCAAGCCCTGCCTACCCTTAGTATGCCACTTCTTCCTCAGTTGGGCTGACTTGAACCAGTGTGGCCCTTTCAGAATTCCACTCGATGCATCACACGACTGTTGCGGGTCCCTTCCTGGTGATTGACATGTGAGCGACTGCAATTGGAAATGACGACCCGTCAGTAATCAGTGAAAAGATAGTAGTGCCGGAGGATGGCGTGAAGCACTACAAGATTGAGGAGTAGTAGGGTCCAGGGACACCTTGTGACCTGAACAGTGTGGAGGCAAAATACCGCTTCCTGGCCCGATATAGTAGCTCCAGTGGTTATCCTCTCCGGAGACCTGGAAGGAGGAGCCTCTCTTCTGAAAGTCAGGCGTGCGCCTCCACCAAGGGGGGGGGGGAGGGGAGGGGAACGTTGAGTGGCTGCCATTCTTGAGCGGTTTGGTCGGGACTTGTTGGAGATGGACAGGTTGACCAACCTTCCTAAATAATGAACTAGGGTGTCCACGGTAGGATGAGCGCTGTGTTCGTACTCATAGGTGGCGGGCGCCGTGATGAATAGATTGTGAACGCAGAATAGTTGTGCCACCGTCCTGCCGTGGGTGAATACCCTTGGCGCCGTGAAAACCTGGTGGAATGGAAGCGGGGAAAACTTGATGTGTTGAATACCTGAGTGAGCCAGGAATTCCCCTCCATGTATGAATGATATGACGGAACAGCGGACCAGACTTCTTGAAGACGGGAAGTCTGTCATCAATCCGAGAGGCAACTTCCGGGAATGGTGAGTCAAATGGATTAAAACTATGGAAGCTATATCCTTGGGGACACTGGACGCCTTGTTTCACGCGGAGAACAACAGTTAGTCCATGCTCAGCGTGAGACTGATCAGCCAAACAAGTTTTGCGAGAAACTTTAGAGAGACACGGGTGGAGATTGCAGGAAAAACCGCCGCTGTGGCAGTGTTGAGGAAGGGAGGAGCTCATCCATCCTGAAGCATCAGTTTACCGCCAAATAGAGGTCAGCCAGGATAAGAAAGGCTCGTGAGGGATTTCGTACAGGCAGTATCTGCCGTTCGCTAGCATATTCCATGCGCGCATCCTAATGGTAACACTGAGAAAGTTGTTACGGTCGTGCTATGGACGCGTCTGGGTATGCATGAGCGAGATGTTCCACTACTACGGACATATTGTTGCTGGATCCCACAGTTTTGGATCAGGACCTTGTCGGCGCCGGGCGGCATGCCGAAAAACTGCTGACACCATAATTGCCATAGCTATTCCAAGAGCGGAGACCTTTAGGAAGGAAGTGACCCAGTTGCCCTGTGCATATGTTGAAGGACCACCACCGCTGGAAGAACAGGGATAGTCCTTACAGCCATACGGGAGACCCGAGGGCCTGCCTGTGGGTCATGTGACCAGTCTTAGGTCAATGCAGTCGAGGAAAATGCTAGGTCCTGCGTCGGACTGGGCTGTGCAAGGTACCTGCACGTGTTGTCTCGACCCAAGTTCACATGATAGGTGCATTGAGGAGAGTGGCTGCTGGTCTCCTGTTCCGCATCCTACAACCCAGAGTTTCGCTTGTGTGGTCTGGGGAGGGAGGCCAGGTAGGTTTGTGATGTCTCAACTTCGACCCGAGTCCCCAACAGTGGGGAGCCGAGGAAAGAGTATGGCATATGGTGATCTCAACTTTGACCCAGCACCCCAACAGTCGGGAGCCAAGGAAGGAGTATGCCAGGGGTCTTAGGTTCCAGAGGCCCGTCCTTGAATCCTCTTTGTGAAAAGGGATAGTGAGCTCTTAACACTTTGCATACTGGATTCTCAAAGAATATCCAGAATCCATGGATGATCTTTACGGTCCTTGTGAGCCGTTATCTCATTTCAAGAAGCTGTGGTTAGGTTTTTAGAAAGAAGGTCAGCTATGTCCAGAGTCCGGTTAACCAACTTGAGTAAGGTCTTGACCGTGGTTCAAGTGTCCTAAGAGTGTAGTTCAAGGGACGCAGCCCTGTTGGGCCTGAGACTGGGCCATAAAAAAACGTCGGCTAATGGGGAAACTTTGGTCATGCTGGTGGGAGAAGTATGAAGACCGTGGAACTATAACGGATGAAGGGGTCGTACCGAGTCCTTGACATCCTACCAATGGTAGAGGTGCTGATGTGCCTGTTCCAGTTTTCTGTCTGACAGAAAAGTAGAATTTTGTGTACTCACCGTAAATTCCTTTTCTCTTAGCCTCTAATTGGGGGACACAGGACTGTGGGTGTTATGCTGCGGTCCACTAGGAGGCGACACTAAGCAAATCTGCAAGAGAGTAACAGTGGCTCCTCCTCTGTAGTAGTGTGCTAAAGCAGGAGGAGAAAATAACAAGGTTAACCAATACCAACAAAGCCTGGCAAGGCCTCAATGTAACACAGTAAGAGTAACAAATACTACAGTAACAAGGCCGGTATGGCCAACAGGGTGGGTGCTGTGTCCCCAATTAGAGGCTAAGAGAAAAGGAATTTACGGTGATTACACAAAAATTATCCTTTTCTCCTTCGCCTCATTGGGGAACACAGGACCGTAGGATGTCCCAAAGCAGTCCCTGGGCGGGAAAGACAATGGAACTAATACTGAACGAGTCAGTGAACAATTAAGTACCTACAGGTGGGCAACTGCCGCCTGAAGGATGCACCTACCCAGACTGGTGTCCACCTAGGACTGGGTATGAACACAGTAGTGTTTGGTAAAAGTGTGTAAACTCAACCAGGTGGCCGCCTTACACACTTGGAGAGCAGAGGCTTGGTGCCGAATGGCCCAGGAAACCCCCACAGCTCGGGTAGAATGTGCCTTGATCCCTGCCGGAAGTGGAGAATTTTTCATTCTGTACGCTTCTTGGATAGCTGATCTAATCCACCTAGCCAGTGCAGCCTTGGAAGCTGGCATACCCTTACGAGGGACTTCCGTTAGGATGAACAGAGTGTCTGACTTACAGAAAGGCGCAGTTATGGATTCATAGATGCAAAGGGCTCTCACGAGGTCCAAAGTATGCAAGGCTCGTTCGAATCTGTGAACTGGAGCCGGACAAAAAGAAGGCAATGAAATTTCCTCATTTAAGTGAAAAGGAGACAACCTTAGGGAGGAATGACGGCACCGGACGGAGTTCAACCTTGTCCTGATGAAAAACCAGGTAGGGCGGTTTTACAAGAAAGTGCTGAGAGTTCTGACACTCGGCGAAGAGAAGTGATAGCCACTAGAAAAACCACCTTCAGAGCCAGGAAGTGGAGAGGGATGTCCCGAAGAGGTTCAAAGGGAGGTTCCTGCAGCGTCTTAAGGACTAGGTTAAGGTCCCATGCATCTAAAGGTCGTTTGTACGGAGGGACAATGCGGTTAACTCCTTTGAGAAAAGTTTTAACTTGCGATTTAACAGCAAGGAGACATTGAAAAAGTACTGAAAGGGATGAGACCTGACCTTTAAGGGAACTTAGGGAGAGACCAGATTCTAACCCGACTGAAGGAACCCTAGAACTAACGGCAAGGAACAGGGAAGGGGGGGTTGATCTCGAGAAGAGCACCATGCGAAGAAAGCTTTCCAGGTGCGATGGTAAATTTTGGCCGATGCCGACTTTCGTGCTCTGATCATGGTCTGAATCACGGCAGGGGAGAAGCCTGCTTGAGTTAGCACCCAGGTCTCAAGGTCCAAGCCATCAAATTCAGGGTGTCTGAATTCTGGTGGTAAAATGGGACCTGAGACAGAAGATCGGGACAACATGGGAAGCGCCAAGGAACATCTGCCGTGAGCTGGACGAGATCGGTGTACCATGCCCGTCTGGGCCAGTCTGGGGCTATGAGAAGGACTTGAATGCCCTCTTGCTTGATCTTCCGCACCACTCTGGGAATGAGAGGCAGAAGAGGGAAGATGTAAGGCAGCTCGAATTGTGACCAGTTCTGAACTAAGGCATTCGCCCCGAGAGCTCGCGGGTCGTGAGATCTGGCTATAAACATTGGAACCTTTGTGTTGAATCGAGATGCCATCAGGTCTACGTCCGGAGTCCCCCAGCGACGGCATATTTGCTGGAACACGTCGGAATGTAGGGACCACTCTCCCAAGTCCATGCCCTGACGATTGAGGAAATCTGCTTCCCAGTTCTCCACTCCCGGGGTATGAACCACCGACAACGTTGAGTTCGTCAATTTGGCCCAGTGTAAAATGTGTTGCACTTCGTGCATGGCCTGGAGGCTGCGGGTTCCGCCTTGATGGATGATGGATGCCATGGCCGTGGCATTGTCCGATTGAATCCGGACTTGTGTCCCTGCTTGCAGGGAATGAAAGGCCTTCAGAGCTAGAAATATGGTTCGGATCTCCAGGAGGTTGATGGGCTTGGACGACTCCACTGGGGACCATGTGTGATGATGGTATACTGCTCCCCATCCACTGAGACTTGCATCGGTGGTGACTACCTTCCAGCAAACCGGTAGAAAAGACCTTCCCCTTGTGAGTGAACGAGGTTTGAGCCACCAATGGAGGGAACTCCTTGCTGCAGGTGACAATCGGAATAGTCTGTCCAGAGCAGAAGGGTTCCTGTTCCACGAAGTCAGAATTGCCCGTTGGAGAGGCCTGAGGTGAAGTTGGGCGAACGGCACCGCCTCCATAGAGGCAACCATCCTGCCCAAGATTCTCATGGCGAATCGAAGCGATTGAGGAAATGGGCGCAGGAGACTGTGTACTCCCTGACGTATGGCCTTCGCCTTGTCCTGAGGAAGAAGGACCAGACCCCTGAGGGTGTCAAAACGCATCCCGAGGAACATCAGAGATTGGGATGGGACTGGTGATGACTTCTGAAGATTCACCAACCAGCCTAGCCGATGCAGGGTGTCCACCGTGATGGAAACTATGCTAACACTCCCTGAAGGAAGGGGCTTTGACGAGCAAATAGTCTAGGTATGGCAGGACTACCATTCCTCTCGTGTGCAGTATGGTCATGACAGCCGCCATGACTTTGGTAAACACCCTGGGAGCCGGCGCTAGACCAAACGGGAGGGCCACAAACTGGTAATGGTTTTGGTCGAGAGCGAATCGGAGAAAACGCTGGTGGATTGTCACGATTGGGATATGGAGGTAGGCGTCCTGTATGTCGATGGACGCGAGAAATTCATCTTTCTCCATGGACGCTATGATGGAGCGCAGTGACTCCATACGGAAATGCCGAACCTTCACGAAGGAGTTCAACTGTTTTAGATCTAGAATAGGACGTACCGCCCCTCCTTTTTTGGGTACCATGAAGAGGTTTGAGTAGAACTCCTGGAAGCGTTAGGCTGGCGGTACTGGTATGATGACACCTGCTTTCAAAAGGGAATCTACCGCCTGAAAGAAGGCGCGAGCCTTGGGTGGGAGAGCGGGTGGAATTGACAGAACAAACCGATTTGGAGGTTGGGCTGTGAATTCTATAGTGTATCCGGAAGACACTAAGGTTTTTACCCAATTGTCGTCAGTAGTAGCGAGCCAGACCTGACGAAAGCGTGAAAGTCGGCCGCCAACCAGAATAGTGTCTTCCGAAAGGGGGGAGTCAGGAAGAAGAGAACCTGCTGGACTTTGAGCCCTTAGATCTGGACTGGCGAAAATGAGACTGCCAGTTTGCACCAGTCTTCTGTGTTGTCTGGGTGCGCTCCCTACGGGGGAACCTGTTGTCCGCCGGTGGGGGCTTCGAGACTGACCAACCAAAGGAATTCCGAAAGGACTGGAAACGGGTTTGTTGGCGACGATTGAAGGGTCGTTTAATCTGACGCTGCGGAAGAGAGGTACTTTTACCCCCAGTGGCGTCTGAAATCAATTGATCCAGCTTTTCGCCAAATAAACGGCCCCCATTGTATGGAAGACATGCGAGTGATTTTTTTTGACGCTGCATCTGCCTTCCACTCTCTCAGCCAGAGGGCTCGTCTGATCGTTATGGCGTTGGAGGCTGCCGCCGCAGCACGGTTAGCTGAGTCTGAAGCGGCATACATTGAATATTCAGCGGTAACCGATATTTGAGCTACCTGGTCTAACAAGGCTGGATCAGCCTGTAAAGACCGAAGAGACGAGTGTACGAGTGAACCTGCTCTTGTCATGATAGCCTTTGAGGCACCAACTGAAGCAAAGACTGGGCCTAAAGAAGAGCCTGAGGCCTCAAAGACGGACTTCGCCATCTGCTCTACCTGACGGTCAGTGGAGTCTTTAATGGATGAACTGTGCGGTAAGGACAGAAGCGGCTTGGTAGCAAGAAGAGATATAGGAGGATCCACCTGCGGCGGGTCTGTCCAATCCTGGGTGACCTTAGGTAGGAATGGATAACATGTTTTCATGGCCTTACGGTTACCAAACCTCTTGTCAGGGTGCAACCTATGTTTCTTGAGAATTTCCTGAAACTCTGGATGGTCTGAGAAATGTTTATGTGGTCTCTTGGCCCTCTTAAAGGGCACCTTATGCTCCGTAACATCAGCCGGAGGGTCTGACACATCCAGAACCTGGTTAATGGAAGTAATCAAATCGTCAACCAGTGCCACCATATAGGTCGCATCTAGGTCTAGGGACTTGTCAAGAAGACTCACAGGAGTCCAAAGGTCTATGTACTTCGGACTCAGAGAGTCACTTAGATGTCTGCAGGCTGGAGAAGCTGCAGGGCCCCCAGGGGATTCTGGATATGGAGACCTCTGTGCTCTCTTACGCCCAGAGTCAGAAACTGATGGGGCAGGGTCGGCAGTCTGTCACGGTTCCGACACTTCTGTCTGGAACGCAGATGCCTCAACGGCGGTTTCAGGTGGCGAACGGACTTGCATAAACTGCAGCAATGTAGCAGACAATCTGTCAATGGACTGCGTCATATTCTGAGACATAACAGTGGCCCACGCAGGGGTAGGGTCAGGGGCACTGGTAGAAACCCGGGTAGTGGGGGTCTCGGTATCTGCAGCCTGCGTGCAGCTCTGACAATGTGGCGAGGTGCATCCTGCAGGAAGGTCAGCCTTACAAGCAGTGCAGGTAGCATAGTAAGTGCTGCCTGCCTTGGAGTATTACATTACAGACATTGTGGTATTAAAAGTGGGAGCTAAAACCCAGGTGTCCCTTGTGTAAGCAGGCACTCTAACTATCCAGCTAGGTGCCTAGACCCTTAGTGGAGGGGGCTGAGAAGGGGTACTGCATGTTGATATTGCCTGCTGCAGGAGAGAGCAGCAGAAGAGGTACAGACAACCTCTGCAGAGAAGGTCCCTGCAGAGGTCTTACCAGCGCGCTCCTATGGAGAGGCTGCCCGGATCCTGTGTCCCCCGGATGACTGAAGCGCAGGGCTCCACGTGGATGCCTAATGGCGGCGGTGGAGAAGGAGGAAGGGGCGGAGCTTAACGGGCGGCTTCCAGCAAACGCGCCCTTTGTCAGCTCCGCCCGCAGTACGACGCGCGTCAGCGTCATCCAGAGGGGCGGGACGGAGACGGCACAGGGGAGGTTGCTTCCGTGCTAGGCCCAAGTCGGGGCCTCAATTAATTGAGATCCCCGGAAATAGTGAGGGGCCGGCGCAGAGGTGCGGAAAAAACTGGAGGGGGCCCAGAATCTTGCTGGAGGGGGCGAGAAGCTGTGGGTATTGCACTGGCGGTTGAGACAACCTGTATAGCAATAGGCATTACCCCACTGTATATGCTAAGCTGATCCTAGGATGCAGCTTGCAAGCCTGTGCTGCTGCAGGCTGTGGACATCCTATAAACTGTGTCTTAGATGCAGCTTGCAAAAACCTGCACTGCTGCAGGCAGCTTGCAACTTCCAGCCCAAAAGCAGCCTGTGCTGCTGATACCTGTGGTGCCACTGCCTAAAACACCAAGGGGTGATTAGGGGGATGTCATCTGGCAGGCAGTCCAGCTACTACTTCACCTCAAGATCAGAAGGGAGTGAGGAAGTAGGGTGGTATGCTGGGCTGTCTCGACTTTAACCCAGCAACCCAACAGTGGGAGGCCGAGAAAGGAGTACGGCATATGTATGGATTCTCGCTTCTACCCAGCGCTCCAACAATGGGTGGCCGAGGAAGTAGCATGCCAGGGGCCACACTGTAACCACTTTTCTTCATTTAATGATGAAAAATCACCGAGAAGTAAAAATGGTCTTGTGCCTCCTACGACACTAAGCAAAAAACTGGGGAGACAGTGCCTGCTCCAGGGGTGTATACTGCAGGAGGAGGAGCCACTGTTACTCTTTTGCAGATTTGCTTAGTGCCTCCTAGTGGACAGCAGCAGAACACCCACGGTCCTGTGTCCCCCAATGAGGCGAAGGAGAAATATGCTCCTAAGAAGGAGCCCCGTTGTCAGATAGGGGTCCTGGAGGGTAGGGAGTACCGCTGTGGGGCCCGTGGTTCCAGCCTTGCGTCCTGTGAGACTCAGCGACATTCTGCCACCCAGAGCCCTGACTGTGGGTTCTGGGAAGGATTGCAGAACAGTCCTGGGAAGTCTTAAAGGGATCTTGTCACCCCCAAAACGCCTCATAAGCTATTAAAACATGTCCCTAGAGCATATTATCACTTATCCTACACTCCTTTTTGCTCATAAATGCATCTAGTGAAAATGTAGAAAAATGTTATTAAGCTCATTAATTAGGTATGTTAATGAGTGGCTACTATATTCATAGTTACCCAGGCAGGCTCTCCTCTTCATAATATCACGCCTTAATAGGCGTGATCTTGAATGCTGATTCAAATGTACGCCTCCCCGCTCTCCTCTGTGCCGGCGGGGCTGCAGTGCGGCTGTAATGACGCGAATCGCCCCCGCCAGCAGTGAGTCTCTCTCTGTGCACACGGGGCCCGGCCGCCCGCCCATCCGCTCTCACCACTGTCTGTGCAGGGGGGTCCGGGGCCCGCCCAGGCCTGTACAGTGCGCCCACCCACGCTATGCCCCCACAGGATGACCAATGCTGGGCCCACCCTCCACATGACATCAGGCAGGACAGACCCAGCACACAGAGCGCGGGCAGCAGTGATGAAGCCACGCCCACCTACTCCTGTGAGCAGGATGGAGCTGCTGATGGCTCCTGCAGGCTGCAGACTCGGATTCCTAGAGACTGTGGAGCAGCAGGTGAGCCCTCAGCCCGCTGTCTCTGCAGTGCAGCAGATCACTTGTTGCAGTGTCTGTGTGAGTGCGACAAGAGTGTGTCTGTGTGAGTGCGACAAGAGTGTGTCTGTGTGAGTGCGACAAGGGTGTGTCTGTGTGAGTGCGACAAGAGTGTGTCTGTGTGAGTGCGACAAGAGTGTGTCTGTGTGAGTGCGACAAGAGTGTGTCTGTGTGAGTGCGACAAGAGTGTGTCTGTGTGAGTGCGACAAGAGTGTGTCTGTGTGAGTGCGACAAGTGTGTGTCTGTGTGAGTGCGACAAGAGTGTGTCTGTGTGAGTGCGACAAGAGTGTGTCTGTGTGAGTGCGACAAGAGTGTGTCTGTGTGAGTGCGACAAGAGTGTCTGTGTGAGTGCGACAAGAGTGTGTCTGTGTGAGTGCGACAAGAGTGTGTCTGTGTGAGTGCGACAAGAGTGTGTCTGTGTGAGTGCGACAAGAGTTGTCTGTGTGAGTGCGACAAGAGTGTGTGTGTGAGTGCGACAAGAGTGTGTGTGAGTGCGACAAGAGTGTGTGTGAGTGCGACAAGAGTGTGTGTGAGTGCGACAAGAGTGTGTGTGAGTGCGACAAGAGTGTGTGTGAGTGCGACAAGAGTGTGTGTGAGTGCGACAAGAGTGTGTGTGAGTGCGACAAGAGTGTGTGTGAGTGCGACAAGAGTGTGTGTGAGTGCGACAAGAGTGTGTGTGAGTGCGACAGTGTGTGTGAGTGCGACAGTGTGTGCGAGTGGTGTGACAGTGTGTGCGAGTGCGACAGTGTGTGTGAGTGCGACAGTGTGTGAGTGCGACAGTGTGTGAGTGCGACAGAGTGTGTGTGAGAGTGCGACAGAGTGTGTGTGAGAGTGCGACAGAGTGTGTGTGAGAGTGCGACAGAGTGTGTGAGAGTGTGACAGTGTGTGTGAGTGCGACAGTGTGTGTGAGTGCGACAGTGTGTGTGAGAGTGCGACAGTGTGTGTGAGTGCGACAGTGTGTGTGAGTGCGACAGTGTGTGTGAGTGCGACAGTGTGTGTGAGTGCGACAGTGTGTGCGAGTGCGACAGTGTGTGTGTGTGTGTGAGTGCGACAGTGTGTGTGTGTGTGTGTGAGTGCGACAGTGTGTGTGTGTGTGCGAGTGCGACAGAGTGCGAGTGCGACAGAGTGCGAGTGCGACAGAGTGCGAGTGCGACAGAGTGCGAGTGCGACAGAGTGCGAGTGCGACAGAGTGCGAGTGCGTGCGCGAGTGCCTGCGCGTGCCGGCACGAGGGCTTGCGCGTGCCTGCGCGAGGGCTTGCGCTGCCTGCGCGAGGGCTTGCGCTGCCTGCGCGAGGGCTTGCGCTGCCTGCGCGAGGGCTTGCGCTGCCTGCGCGAGGGCTTGCGCTGCCTGCGCGAGTGCCTGCGCGTGCGTGCACGAGGGCTTGCGCTGCCTGCGCGTGCGTGCGCCTGAGCGAGGGCTTGCGCTGCCTGCGCGTGCGTGCGCGAGCGCGTGCGTGCGCGAGTGCCTGCGTGTGTATCAGGGGAGTGGGGACATTACTGTAATTATTACAACTTGTGAATAAACTGTGGATGATTGGGACTGCATTAAACTACATGGAAATGCCCCTGTATACTGTGCCTCCACCTTGGACATTTTGCTTGCATCATGCTTGTATTTCTATACACTTAATGTGTTGGGGCATTTTCCATGTAGTGTAATGCACTCCCATTATCCACATTTTACTCAGAGGTTGTAGCAATTACAGTATTGTCCCTCTGACCTTATAAACAGTGGAAGTTGGATGGACTCCACTACCCAGCGCCAAGGCAAACAGCACATGGTGGAGAGAGCCAGGCAGGAGGAAGAGTACAGAAGCCAGCAGAAGCTAGCACCAGCGCTGGACTGGTAAGTTATTAAAGTTTTCCTCTTTCTCCTCTGTCCCCCTCCTGTCCTCTTTCTCCTCTGTCCCCTCCTGTCCTCCAGATTTGTCAGTTTGACATTCTGCCATCTGTTCACCTCTTATCTGGGACTTTGTGTTGTCAGTTCAGAGGCATGGCAGATGTTTGTGTGGGGGTGGTCCAGGTCCCTCCCCTGATGACATCACAATCTGTTACCCTCCCTTGTAGTTGTTGGTCTCCATTGTCTAAACGGCCAGCAACCATCTCTATTGTGTATTCTCTAATGTGATCGGTCAGCAGCAGTCTCTACTGCGTATTCTGTATTGTGTGTATAGCCAGCAGCAGTCTACATTGTGTATACGGCCCACAGCCATCTCTATTGTGTATACAGCTAGCAGCTGTCTGTATTGTGTCTTCTCTATTGTATATATAGCTATTGTGTATTCAGCCCACCGCAGTCTCAAGTGTGGGAGAGTGTGTGTGTGTGTGTGTGTGTGTGTGTGTGTGTGTGTGTGTGTGTAAGATATAATAGAGATTGTAAGAAAAAAGGAAAAACAGCACAAAAAAAAAAAATAGAAAAAAGTGGATTTTATTGTCCAATAGCATGGCCGCACACTGGGCAATAAAGTCCACTTTTTTTCTATTTTTGTGCTGTTTTTCTTTTTTCACTCTATTGTAAGGAACCATATGGATTGCTGGTCGGGAAAGCTTTGCACATAAATTGAGGTAATTTTTGGTGCTGTTCCAATTTTTCAATAAAAATATAATGTATGTTTAGGTGGAGGCAAAGCATGGGTGGAGGTAGAGCCAGGGGCCCCGAAATTCCTAGTGGCAGCCCTGCCTACAGTGAGCTCCTGGATTAGTCCTCTCCATTATAACCAAACAGGAATAGTCCGGCTGCTGTATGAACTGTCATGTAATTATGCACTCTCTCGCAGCAGCTCCCTCTGCTAACAATGCAGTGTCAGGTTTCAGTAGCTTCTGTTCTGATGACAAGGAGGAAAAGAGCTATTGCCGAGCCGATCTGCCTTATCTAGACTGTTTCTGAAGGCAGATATCCTGCAGTAACAGTTTATATGTTGTATTTCATCTCTTTCTTGGATACAAACACAGAGAGGAGAATACAGCCCCCCCCACCACTGATGTCCTGTGCAGTAATGTGAATATGTGACATGCACATTCATGCTTATTGTGAGTGGACAGCAGAGAACTAAGTGGATCATTCACTGTGAGTGACACATGGAATGAATCTCTTTATTTGAAGTTTACAGAAGATAGAAGGGAAATATAAATAAAAGAAATACATCTATAGAGTTTAGAGTGAGGAATTAGGTAAAAAAAATCCATATGCAACTGCTATAATTTTCTGACAGTTTTCCTTTAAGATGCTGCAGTAGTCAGACCATTTTGTAGCTGATTAGCCTGGCCCGAAATAAAAAAAAGTTATGGACTAAGCTGTTGCATAAATGGGGGCAAGCAAAGTCTGCTACTTTAAAGAACGAATTGTGGAATGCATCAAACTTATCTGGGGAATCACCAATGAATGGTGTGTCAGATGAACAATGACAACAAACGCACTAGCAAGGTGCCTGTCCTCTCAAAGAGGGAAAGCGGACCTCAATCCTTTTGTAGGAGGGCAAGCGCTATTCAAGATGATCCCATTCCTAGGAGCAGATCTTTAACATCCCTGTGAATGGAGTAGGTTTTGTTTCTCACACACTCCAAAGACATACTGATAAGTACTTTAGATTGTGAGGTCCAACAGGTATAGTGATGGTAATGTTTTTTAAAGGAAAACGGTCAGGTCAAAAATCTGTGTGTAACTGCTATAATTTTCTAATTCCTCACTCTAAACTCTCTCTATTAATGTATTTTATATGTCCCTTCTATTTTCTGTAAACTTCATATAAAGAGATTCATTCCATCTGTCACAGTGAGTGATCCAATTAAAGAGGACCTGTCACCAAACCAGGCATGGTGATCTAATTACAGCACTGGATGCAGCATGTCTGCAGCATCCAGGCAAGGGGTCACCCAGCACTTGAGCAGCCCTGTACCCAGAGATAACACACTTAGAAAATTTACATGCTCCAGCCATTAAGGAAGTGGCTAGGGGCAGGAGCTTAAGGGCAGATTCACACCCCCTGCATGTGTAATCTGCCCACCGCTGACAATCATTCTCTCCCTCTTCAGCAGCATTTAAACAGAGGTTTTTTTTTTCCTCTCCCAGAAATGTCTGTTTAGCCAAACGGCAAGTTCTGGAAAAAAAACAAACCTCTGTTTAAATGCTGCTGAAGAGGGAGAGAATGATTGTCAGCGGTGGGCAGCTTACACATGCAGGGGGTGTGAATCTGCCCTTCGGCTCCTGCCCCTAGCCACCTCCTTAATGGCTGGAGCATGTAAGTTTTCTAAATGTATTATCTCGGGGTACAGGGCTGCTCAAATGCTGGGTGACCCCTTGCCTGGATGCTGCAGACATGCTGCATCCAGTGCTGTAATTAGATCACCATGCCTGGTTTGGTGACAGGTCCTCTAAGTTCTCTACTGTCCACTCCTCATAAGATGAATATGCATGTCACGTCATATAGTAGATTACCTAAAGAATCAATTTCTCTGAAGAAAGTACATCAAACCCTTTGGAGGAAAGCATGTGCCTATGCAGCTCCAATTCTTTGGAGCAGGTTATCTGAGTCCATATAATTCGGGAATAACATCTGCTGCCATTGGCATTGATTGAAGGGAACCTCCTCTTCCTGTGGAGGGGTAATCACGGCCCTGTCTTCTCTAATATTATTAACTTACAATTAGTGCTATGGCTCCTTTTCTCAGTAGGTTATGGAGGGGTTGCAGCCGAAACACCTACACTGATCAAAAAGTAAGAGCATTTCATTGAGACATGGGTCCTACCTTTTAAAGAAGTAGCCATTAGCTTCAAACTGCTCCCGAAGCATGAATTTTCCTCTGTATTCAATTATTAATGTTTCAGGTTGCAGGTCTTTTGCAGCTTTTAATATTTTTTTGTTCTTCTGCATATAACTCTGCAAGAAACAAGAAATTAAAAATGTTGCACGGTTTTGTTATTCTTGTAACTGCAAAGCTGACCTTATTAGCCTTACACAATAATTTAGCTATAAAAACATTTTCTCCATGCTCCTTTCTATATCAAATGTGTAAAAAGATAACAGCCTATACCTGGCTGTCCACATATTCCCAACAGTAAAGAAAGAAGTCTGCAAGTATCCATCTTCCCCTACTTCCCATGTTGAATCACAAAGTTGAAATTAAACAGTTATGGTTCGTGACTATAGTAGTGTTCCTTAAAGCGAACCTGTCACCCCCTCCAGGCATCTAAAGATAACATAGCCACCTTCTGCAGAACTAAGGCTGCATTCTGACAAGGTGTCTATAGCATTTATGCTCCCTTGATTCACTGAAATAAAGACTTATATAAAATCTGTTTCAAACCAGACCCAAGACCGGGAGGCGGGTTTTCATGTGTCTGTCTCCTTCCTCTGTGGTGTCAGTCATCCCTCTCTGCTCTCTGTGCACCGCCTCCAGGGCCCCCTCCCTGCATTACAGAGCTGTGTCAGCTCTGCTACAACATAGAGCTGCTGTTATAGGAGACCCCACAGTAGTAAATCTACTGGTAGCAGGAGGATCCTGAGCAGACAAAGCACTGCCTGCTACATAGCAGCCTTGAGCTGAGCTGTCAGCAGTGCAGCAGAGTTGAGTTTGTGCTTTAGATCAGGGGCTGAGGACGGAGCAATGCTGCTGGGTACAAGAAACTGAAAGTGAAACCTGCTCAGCTCAAGGGCTGCTACGTAGCAGGCAGTATCCTCCTGCTAGATTTACTATTGTGGGGTCTCCTATAACAGCAGCTCTATGTTGTAGCAGAGCTGACAAAGCTCTGTAATGCAGGGAGATGGCCCTGGAGGCGGTGCACAGAGAGCAGAGAGGGATGACTGACACCACAGAGGAAGGAGACAGACACTTGAAAACCCGCCTCCCGGTCTTGGATCTGGTTTGAAACAGATTTTATATAAGTCTTTATCTCAGTGAATCAAGGGAGCATAAATGCTATAGACACCTTGTCAGAATGCAGCCTTAGTGCTGCAGAAGGCCACCTTGGTATTTTTAGATGCCTGGAGGGGGTGACAGGTTCGCTTTAACGCCCGTCCTCAAGAACCACCAACAGTGCATGTTTTCAGGATTTACTTCGTATTGGACAGGTATTGGCATTATCACCTATACAATCCTAAGGAAATCCTGAAAATATGCACGGTTAGTGGTTCTTTACGACTGGAGTTTGGGAGAATTGGACTATAGTGTAGGTGATTATCTCTGTAAATTTAGAGATCAGCTACAATAATGCAAGGCAGATTCACAAATACATAATGTATACATACTGTTTACAAAAGATAATCATCTACACTGGTGGGTAGGAAGTAAATCCACTAACTAGTTCACTTTAGACCTGTAGTTCCTTTAAGAGACCTGTAATAACGCTTCTATAGAAATTAAAATATAGGTTATAAAACTGGTAATACATTAATGAGGCATACGGCATGGATGTTTGTTTAACCACACACATTCAGACTGTGGAGTATACATGCTTCCAGAAGTTTTTATATCATCATATACAGGGGTTGGACAAAATAATGGAAACACCTAACGTTTTGGCATCATAATCTTTGAACATGTTATAAACATGCAAACCGTGACATGTGTTAATGTTTAGTAGTTCACTATTTGTGTTAAGTGATATGTGTATGTAAATTAACGGTTTGTTTTGCCGAATTGTAAGAACATTGATGAGAACCTGATACCAATGGCAGACCTTTCGGATTATCAAAAAGGCCAAATTGTTGGTGCTCGTATGGCAGGCGCTAGTGTAACAGAATGTGCCCGAATGCTTGGCGTATCAAGAGGTACTGTCTCCAAATTAATGACTGCATTTAAAAGAGAAGGAAAAGCGTCCGCAGCAAAGCACAGGTCCGGCCGAAAGTCGAAGATGACAGAGAGACCGTTGGACTCTAAAGCAAATTGTGAGTGAGGATCGCAAGACCACGGCTCCGAAAATCACTGCTCAATGGACACCTACAGAACCCAGTTTCCACGAAAACTGTTCGTCTGGAGCTGCACAAATCTGGATTCCACGGAAGAGCTGCAATTAGAAAACTGCTGCTCTCAAAGACAATTGTTTCCAAGTGTTTAGAGTGGTGTAGAAACCTCCAGAATTGGTCCCTCGAGCAGTGGAAACATGTGATATTCTCAAGACGAATCATCGTTTACCCCATTTTCCGACTTCCGGTCGAAAGAAGCATTCCATCCAGACTGCCTTTTCCCAACCGTAAAACATGGTGGAGGTTCTGTGATGATCTGGGGTGCTATTTCGTGGAGATCCGCCGGGCCAATATCACCTTTAATGAATCCATACCTCGGAGAATTGAGGCTGTAATCGCCGCAAAAGGTGGACCTACACCATATTAAATTAACTTTTGTTGATTTTTTCCAGGTGTTTACATTATTTTGTCCAACCCCTGTATAGTTACACATTGTCTATTGCCATTGAGCCAATTGTTAAAAGCCATGGCGTGATTTATTACAAGAGTCAGTAACAAGAGACACAAGATCCAAATTAACATATTGTACCTACACTCTGGAAAAAATTGCAGGAAGCTTACAAGCTGTTGAACAGAAGTATTCTAATTTACCTCCACCGGTGGTTTAAATAAGAGATTGTTAGGGATCAAGCTGGACTTCCCAAATTGCTCCTTTCTGTCGCTGTCACAACCTAGTCTTAGCGCTATTCTTTGGGCCTCCCTTTGAACACCTTCACTGTATTGGTTGTTGTTTGCTTCTTCATAGTGCTCCATCCAAGCTTTGATTTTACTCTCCCACCCATATGTAGGATTGTCAGATGGATCAATTTCTGGAGCAGAACCCTAAATATGGAAGAAAAATAATTAATGCATACAACAATTTGTTTGCCATATGCAAAAATGATTGTCAGTCTAGTTAATAGACTTATTGAAGTTGCATACATTAACTTAAAATGGGCTAGTTTCAATAGCAGAAATAGCCCTGGCTGGGAAAGGAGAAAAAGTAAGAAAGGAAATTTTTACCTTTACTCTAGAAGATTTTCTAGATCCTTCTCTAAAGGGCTGCAGAGATGAAAGACAGTACTGTATGTTAAGCAAAATTTAAAAACAAAATTTTTTAGTGCACGTTTTTGCATTCATATCATGATTGACAACAAAAATTATACAATCTATGCCCTGTATTTTAGATCAGATAAAACATTACATACATTTAGGTGCAGTTAAAAATAAAGGTTTACTAATTTCTTGTATAACATATGGGACATAACTGAAGTTTTCAGACCTTCAAAAGTCATCCTTTTCTATATACCGTATTTTTCGCTTTATAAGACGCACCTGATTATAAGACGCACCCCCAAATTTGAGGAAGGGAAAGAGAAAAAAAAATTTACTGTTAAATGGGGTCCATCTTATAAAGTTAGTGTCCATCTAACAAATCATATAGGGTATATGTCCCACATAGGGAACAGGGAATGGGAGTAAGCTCACCCCTCCTTCTCAGAAGATCCAGTCAGGTGCTGCAGCTGACGGCCGGCCACCGCCCAAGTCAGGAAATATAATGAAGATAAGCTGGCACCTTCATCCGATGAAAAAGTTTTTACTTTATTATGTAATTCACAACATTAAAATAAAAGCATCTTGGTGGCTGAGCATGCCCCGTCAGACGCGTTTCGATAAAAATCTTTATCAATGACAAAGAGGCAACAAAACAACATGCAATATATATACAAAAAATATTACACCTGTGAGATTACAAACGAGTGTCACCTGAATAGGTTAAGTGAAAAACAATGACTTGAATGGTCTCATTATGGAATATAAGAAAGGAGTTCTTTAAAATACAAAGGAACTACTTTATATTACAACATAAAGGATAGCAGCAAAAATACAAGAACATATACATATGTATAATGTAAGAAAGGGCAATGGATTGAATAAGTAGTGGCAAAAAATACAGAGGAAAAGGGGGGATACACTAAACACAAGATGTTATACACAATTATTAGATGTACTGGATACAGCCTGGATTAGGAAGAAAATATTAGGAGCCTGTCCTGATATAAAGATGTATATGAACAGGACTAGTTAAATTCAACAAAAACAACACTTGTATTAATAAAAATACATCAAATCGCTCCTATAATTCATTCCCCCTGGAAATCTGCTGTTCAAGCATAATATCCAGAAACTTTCGCGATTTAACATGTCTCGGATTCGATCCCCTCCTCGTACTGAGCTCCTCACCACCTCCAATCCTTTAACAGACAACTTGCTGGTGTCGCCACCGTGATATTCAGAAAAATGCTTAGATAAGCCTGACATAGAGCGTCTATTCCCTGAGGATGAAGGGTTGGCTGCCGATATGTGTTCTGAGATACGTTTTCTTAGAGGCCGACTGGTACAACCAATATAATCTAAGTTGCAGGACATGCAGGAAGCCATGTAAACCACAAAAGTGGTCGCACAGTTAATGTAATTTTTTATTTTGTAAATTTTACCGCTAAATCTGTCCTGAAATACATCAGTCTTTTTCATGTACCTGCATAGATTACAACGAGGTTGACCACATTTAAAATTGCCAGTGTATCGTAGCCAAGTGGGTTTGCTATGGCAGTCCACCTGCTTGAAGAGACTCGGTGACACATAACTGGCAAGATCGCGACCCTTCTTAGCAACGCACCTAAAACCATGATTTAGAACCTTGCGCAATGATGTGTCTTGGTATAGCATCGGAACATATTTATGTAAAATGTCCACGATGCCATTGTAATCAGTGCTGAATGGGGTAGAGAAGGTAATGGGTTGTTTCCTATTTTGAGATAAGGGACATTGGTTATGTTGTTTATGACAGTCCATCAACTGTTCTCTGGTTTTACTCTCGACAATTTTTTTGGCGCGATTAACAACCCACCCTTTATAACCCCTAGTTTTCAGTCTTTGTTCTATGTCAGCAGCCTGTTTGTTATAATCACTCTCTAGGGTACACATACGTTTGGCTCTAATGAATTCTCCTACCGGTAAGTTTTTAACCGTATGAGGAGAATGGCAACTATCAGCATGTAGTAATGTGTTGCCGGATATGGGCTTTCTGTAAAGATTGGTGATGACCCTACCAGACCCAGCATCCCCTGTAAGTGTACAATCAAGGAAGGGAGCGGAGGTACCATGATCCTGCATAGTGAACTTTAAATTCATGGCATTGTCATTACAAAAGTCATAAAATGATGTGATACTGAGATTGGGTGAACCTCCTGGGGGTGCACCCCAAACAAAGATGAGGTCATCAATATAACGTCCATACCACTTAGGGAAAAGATGGTATGGATTGTTTGGGGAAAAAAGGAACTCCCTCTCCCACACAGACATATAGAGATTGGCCAATGAGGGGGAGAATTTCGCCCCCATTGGACAACCGCATGTCTGGAGGAAGAAGGAGTTCTCAAATTTGAAAAAATTATTCTTTAAAAGAAATTGTACTGCCATGAGAATGAAGTTCACCATGTCCTGTGGGAAAGGAGAGTCTTGTAAAACAATGCTTAAAGCTTGCAATGCTTTTTCATGTGGGATACAAGAATATAATGATATCACATCTAGTGTGACCCATCTGTCACCATGAGCCCATTTGAAATCCTTCAAAGCATATAGTAGGTGTTTAGTGTCTCTGACATAACCAAGAGAGGAGACAACTAACGGCTGCAGCTGTTGATCTACCCATTCTGATAAAGGTTCAATTAAGGAACCAATCCCAGCCACTATGGGTCTAAAAGGAGGTGGAAATAAATTCTTGTGAGTTTTGGGCAAGGCGTGAAAAATCGGACATACTGGGGTAGATACAAACATGTGTTTGTATTGTTTCTCAGTGATTATACCCAGAGCCATGCCCTCATCTAACAAGATCTTTAAGTCCGCCCTCACTTTTTCAGTAGGGTCTCTTTTTAAAATTCTGTATGTATCACCATCACTTAGCATATTCATGACCTCTCTACGATAGAGGGCAGCATCCAACACTACTACAGATCCCCCTTTGTCAGAATTACGAACAATAATATGAGGATTTGATTTTAGGTCCTCCAAAGCCAATCTACTAGAAGGAGGAAGATTATCACGTGTGTTGTTTTGGTTGTTTAAGAGATCCCTTATCTCACCTTCCACAATTGTTTGAAAAGAATCCATTATTGGAGCCCTGGATTTGATGGGGTAATAATATGGATTAGGTACAGTTGTGGCTTTATCATAGGAGGTACAGTTTGATATGGAGATGTCACCTTCTTTCTGCAAGGCATTTAAGGCGGACAAAGTGCATACGTCTTTAAAAGGCATGCACAATTTGTCCGGATCAAATGTATTATTGCCCTTTTCAGTATGTGTCAGAAAGTTTGGTTGTGCACCATAATCAATGGAGAAATCAGTGTTCATAGATGAAGATGGAATTTGATCGGGCTGAGGTGCTGTCGAACCATCAAGGAAATGTCGTTTGATAGTAAGGTTTCTGACAAATTTATTTACATCCTTGATGGTTTGAAACAGATCAGCTCGACTGGAAGGTACAAAATTCAAGCCCCTTCCCAGTAAATCCAAATGGTTTTTCGTCAAAATACATGCTGACAGATTTATTACATCAAATTGTGTTGACACATTAGAAGCAATGGGAATGGTTCTAGAAAAAAGTGAGTCACAATGGGGAGAGACATTTGTTAATGGTGAAAAAACTTTCTCCTTTTCATACGTTTTGGATACCTTGGGCCTCCTACGTCCTCTCCTACCCCTTCTCTTACTTCCCCGTTTTTTGGAGGAAAAAAGGACGTAGTAGAACCTTTGTTTATGGGAGAAACATTACACACAATGGCAGATTTATCCAAAGTAGAATTAGTGCCCATGGAACTGACACTGGTATCTAACATGGAGGAGGAAAAACTTACTCTACGTTGTGCAACAGAGGAATTTTTCAAAATCGATTTTGGCTTATTTGTTGTTACACGTTTTCAATTATACACATTGTTAGTTTCATAGTCATTACAGTCACGTAAGAACTTTTTCTTTTTGTTTCCGGTGATAAAGTCCTCCAATTCAGCAAGTTTCCTCTGTAAGTTCGTATTAAGTGAAGAATAGTCCTTGTGATCTACATAGTTCTTGGCTGTTACATTGAGATCTTCTATGGACTTTTCAAGTGCTGACAATTTCACTGATTCCTCTGCAATGATCAGTTCCATGAGCTTAATGGAACAGGTAGAAAGAATGTCCTGCCACTGCTTAGTAAATTCCTCCCCATAGTTAGTAGTGGGGGATTTCCTGAGGCGTAAGCCCCGCGGTATCATAGCGTGGCCCACATATTTTTCAAGTGTTAAATGATCCCATGATACTTTCAAGTGCTGAATCATTTGTTTCTCCAATGATAAAAAGATAGTATAAATGTCACCTGTTAGTGTAGATGGTGCAGAGCCATTCCTGCTGAAGATATCTGCTGCCTTCCTTAGACGTTGTTCTTTATGAAGATTGAGACCACTCGGATCTGGATCCATATCAGATAAATGAATCAAAATGTGCTGAGGTGGGGAGCTGGAGCCGTGCCCCATTCAGCACTGATTACAATGGCATCGTGGACATTTTACATAAATATGTTCCGATGCTATACCAAGACACATCATTGCGCAAGGTTCTAAATCATGGTTTTAGGTGCGTTGCTAAGAAGGGTCGCGATCTTGCCAGTTATGTGTCACCGAGTCTCTTCAAGCAGGTGGACTGCCATAGCAAACCCACTTGGCTACGATACACTGGCAATTTTAAATGTGGTCAACCTCGTTGTAATCTATGCAGGTACATGAAAAAGACTGATGTATTTCAGGACAGATTTAGCGGTAAAATTTACAAAATAAAAAATTACATTAACTGTGCGACCACTTTTGTGGTTTACATGGCTTCCTGCATGTCCTGCAACTTAGATTATATTGGTTGTACCAGTCGGCCTCTAAGAAAACGTATCTCAGAACACATATCAGCAGCCAACCCTTCATCCTCAGGGAATAGACGCTCTATGTCAGGCTTATCTAAGCATTTTTCTGAATATCACGGTGGCGACACCAGCAAGTTGTCTGTTAAAGGATTGGAGGTGGTGAGGAGCTCAGTACGAGGAGGGGATCGAATCCGAGACATGTTAAATCGCGAAAGTTTCTGGATATTATGCTTGAACAGCAGATTTCCAGGGGGAATGAATTATAGGAGCGATTTGATGTATTTTTATTAATACAAGTGTTGTTTTTGTTGAATTTAACTAGTCCTGTTCATATACATCTTTATATCAGGACAGGCTCCTAATATTTTCTTCCTAATCCAGGCTGTATCCAGTACATCTAATAATTGTGTATAACATCTTGTGTTTAGTGTATCCCCCCTTTTCCTCTGTATTTTTTGCCACTACTTATTCAATCCATTGCCCTTTCTTACATTATACATATGTATATGTTCTTGTATTTTTGCTGCTATCCTTTATGTTGTAATATAAAGTAGTTCCTTTGTATTTTATAGAACTCCTTTCTTATATTCCATAATGAGACCATTCAAGTCATTGTTTTTCACTTAACCTATTCAGGTGACACTCGTTTGTAATCTCACAGGTGTAATGTTTTTTGTATATATATTGCATGTTGTTTTGTTGCCTCTTTGTCATTGATAAAGATTTTTATCGAAACGCGTCTGACGGGGCATGCTCAGCCACCAAGATGCTTTTATTTTAATGTTGTGAATTACATAATAAAGTAAAAACTTTTTCATCGGATGAAGGTGCCAGCTTATCTTCATTATATTATATGTCCCACATAGCCTCCTCATCCTGGTACATTGTCCCTCATCCTGGGATATAGCCCCCCATCCTAAAATTAGCCCCTTAATCTGGATATGGCCCTTTTATATTGAATATAGCCCCCTTGTGATGCCACATGTCCCCCTTTGGCTGGCACACGTCCCCCCTGTCCTGGCTATGGCCCCCATTCTGCTGCTCATACTAAAATAACAAACACTTTACTTACGCTCCTCCAGCTCTGTCCTCCAGGTCTCTTTGCTTGCCACTGCGATCCTCCACTTCCTGGCTCTCGGTGCCGATCATGTGATCAGCACAGCAGAGAGTGAAATCATCTCTACGTGCCCGATCACAGCGGCAGCAGGGTGAGCGGAGAGACATCGGGAGGATAGCGCTGGAGGAGGCAAATTTCCCCTGCAGTATAATCCGTATATTCGGATTATAAGACGCACCCCTACTTTCCCCCAAAATTTGGGGGAACAAAAGTGCGTCTTACAATCAGAAAAAAGAGAATTTTGTTTACGTACCGTAAATTCTTTTTTCTTTAATCATCAATGGGAGACCCAGACAATGGGGTTTAGGGCACTGCCCTCCGGAGGTCACACTAGGTTCTACAAGTTTGTAGACACCGCCTCCTCCGCTTATAAACCCCTACCGCAGGGAACATCCTCAGTTTGGTCTATAAGCTGCGAGGAGGAAATAAACCACACCCGAAACATCGGGAAGAATGCCGTGCACAAACGGTTCAACAACCCGGCAAACACTGTCTCAACAGAGAACAGAGCAAATGCAAAACATGCAAAAGAACAACTGGGTGGGTGCTGGGTCTCCCATTGATGATTAAAGAAAAAAGAATTTACGGTACGTAAACAAAATTCTCTTTTTTCTGGTCATCATAATGGGAGACCCAGACAATGGGGATGTCCTAAAGCAATACCCCAGGGCGGGAAGAGTTCCTCAACAAGACGGATAACACATGGTTCCCTTTTAAAGGTGGGCAACCGCCGCCTGGAGAACCCGCCTGCCCAAACTTGCATCCGCAGAGGCATGGGCATGCACCATATAGTGCTTAGAGAAAGTGTGCAGGCTGGACCAAGTGGCCGCCTGACACACCTGTAGAGCAGACGCTCTATGTCGCAAAGCCCAGGAGGTACCTACGGCTCTGGTAGAGTGAGCCTTCAATCCCACCGGGATAGGCAAACCAGAAGTCCGGTAAGCCTCCTGGATGGAAGCCTTAATCCATCTGGCCAATGTCGATTTCGACGCCGCGGACCCCTTACAGCGACCTGTCGTAAGAACAAATAAGGAATCTGAACTCCTAAAGGAGGCGGTCCTAGACACATAAATGCGTATAGCTCTCACGAGATCCAGAGTATGGAGGTCGCGTTCAACCTGATGAACGGGAGCGGGGCAAAATGATGGGAGAACAATCTCCCGGTTCAGGTGGAAAGTTGAAACCACCTTCGGCAAGAATTCTGGCCGTGGACGCAACACCACCTTGTCTTGGTGAACCACCAGAAAGGGTGACTTGCACGATAGTGCAGCCAATTCTGAGACCCTCCTCAGAGATGTAATCGCCACCAGAAAGGTCACTTTCTGGGATAGACGAGATAGAGAAACCTCCCTCAGAGGCTCAAACGGCGGTTTCTGCAATGCCGCCAGGACCATGTTAAGGTCCCAAGGGTCTAGAGGTCTCTTGTAGGGCGGAACCATCTGTGACACCCCCTGCAGAAATTGACGGACCTTCGGGAGGAGCGCCAATCGCCTGTCAAACAGCACAGAAAGTGCTGATACTTGACCTTTCAAAGAGCCAAGGGATAATCCCAATTCCAAACCCGACTGTAGGAAAGCCAACAACGTCGGGATGGACAAGGGCCACGGAGACCGTCCGCCAGAGGCACACCAAGTAAAAAAGATTTTCCACGTTCTGTGGTACATCTTCCTGGAAACTGGCTTCCTAGCCCGATTCATAGTGGCAACCACCGTAGGGGAGAAACCCCTGGATGTCAGCATCCAGGCCTCAAGAGCCATGCAGTCAATCTGAGGGCCCTGGAATTGAGGTGGAAGAATGGGCCTTGCGCGAGTAAATCTGCGCGTTCTGGAAGAGCCCACCTGTGTCCGCCTGACAGTTGCCACAGGTCCGGATACCAGGACCTCCTGGGCCAGTCTGGAGCCACTAGAATGGCTACGCTGCACTCCGACCTGATTTTCCACAGCACCCTGGGAATCAGAGCCAGAGGCGGGAACACATATGGTAGATGGAATCTGGACCAAGTCAAGATCAGGGCGTCCGCTCCCAGAGACTGGGGGTCCCATGACCTCGCCATGTATTGCGGAACCTGATGATTCAGCCGTGAGGCCATCAGATCCACGTCCGGAGTGCCCCATCTGCTGCAGATGTCCTGGAAGACGTCTGGATGAAGAGACCACTCTCCGGCGTCCATCCCCTGCCTGCTCAGATAGTCGGCCTCCCAGTTTTCGACCCCTGGGATGTGAACTGCGGAGATCAGACAGTTGTTGTCCTCCGTCCAGGATAGGATGCGGTGGACTTCGGCCAGAGCCTCTGCACTCCTGGTTCCTCCTTGATGATTTATATAAGCGACGGCCGTCGCATTGTCGGACTGAACCCGAATGGGTTGTCCTGAGAGGAATCTCTGAAAAGCCAGGAGTGCCAGATAGATCGCCTTGATCTCCAGTACGTTGATCTGCAACGCCGACTCCGACTGAGTCCAGAGGCCTTGGGCCCTGTGGTGCAAGAACACCGCCCCCCAGCCCTTCAGACTGGCGTCGGTGGTCACCACTAACCATGACGGTTTGATGAAGGACCGGCCCCGAGACAAGTGATGTGGCTGTAGCCACCACTGCAGGGAATCCCTGGTCGGTAGGGAAAGGGTCACCAGCAGATTCAGAGAAATCGTCCTTTTGTCCCACCTGCGGAGAATCTCCAGCTGAAGAGGACGGAGGCGAAATTGTGCGAACGGCACCGCCTCTATTGCTGCCACCATGCGCCCCACCAGCTTCATCAACACCCGTAGGGATGATTGTGGTGACAGGAGGACTGCTTGTACTCCTGATTGGATCGCCATCTGTTTGACTCGTGGCAGAGACACCAGGGCTGAGGCTGTGTTGAAGTCCATGCCCAGATATGTCAAAGACTGGGTCGGAACTAGCGTTGACTTCTGAATATTGAGGAGCCAACCGAACTGTTCCAGAGACCGCATGGTCACATCCAGGCTCTCTTGACAGAGGTGTTCTGATGGCGCCCTGACCAGCAGGTCGTCTAAATAGGGAATGACGGCATGTCCCTGCATGTGCAGGAGAGCCATCATGGAGGCCATCACTTTTGTGAACACCCGCGTGCCGAGGCCAACCCGAACGGCAGCGCCACAAATTGGAAGTGTTCTTCCCCCACTGCGAATCTCAACCAGCGCTGATGAGCCGGTGCAATGGGCACGTGAAGGTAAGCGTCTCTGATATCTATGGACGCTAGGAAGTCCCCCTGTGACACAGCTGCGATCACGGAGCGCAGTGATTCCATACGGAACTTCCGAACCAACACGTGACGGTTGAACAACTTCAGGTCCAGTACTGGGCGGAAGGATCCGTCCTTCTTTGGGACGATAAAGAGGTTGGAGTAAAAACCCCTGAACCTCTCTCCGGAAGGCACCGGGACCACCACTCCGTCTCTGCGGAGACCCTCCAACACCTGGTAAAAAGCCTGAGCCTTTTCTGGTGACGGGACCGACCGATGGAATCGGGATATCGGCTTTGACGTCAGCTCTATCCTGTACCCTCGCGAGATCACGTCTCGAACCCACTGATCTTGAACGTGAAGCAGCCACTTGTCCTGAAAGCGAGACAAGCGGCCCCCCACCTGTGGGGAGGCAGGATGAGAGAGCGAGTCATGTAGAGGCGGGTTTGGGGGTGGCAGCTGCCGCCCCCGCCGGCTTCTTTGGACGACTCTTAGAGCGCCACTGGGAAGCGGGCTTTCCCCCTCGGTCCGTGCGAGCGGACGGTGCTGATGACTGTGAGCTGGACCGAAAGGACCACTGTTTTGGGTTCCTCTTAACGGTATACCGTGGCTTAGGTTTATTCTGCGGTATTTTAGACTCAGCAGAATCCTTAATCAGCTTGTCCAGCTCTGTGCCAAAAAGCCTGTCACCAGAGAACGGAAGATTCTGCAGAATCTTCTTAGATGTGGCATCTGAGTCCCAAAGACGCAGCCACAACAACCTGCGGATCGCTATAGCATTGGCCGAAGCCACAGCTGAGCGAGTGGCAGTTTCCAGAGTCGCCGTTCTGGCGTAGTCCGCATAGGCCCTCGCCCTTTCGGTAAGTGCCAGGACCTCTGGACTGGACCTTGCCAGGTCAGTGATGCCATCCAAGCAGGTAGTGATCGCTTGTAAGGTCCAGACCGTGGCAAAGTTAGGGGCAAATGACGACCCCACCGCCTCATAGGAAGACTTGGCGAGTTGCTCGACTTGTCTATCAGTAGCATCCTTCAGTGAGGAGCTATCAGAGGCAGAGAAAAGGGAGCGTGCAGCAATCCTGGTCATGGAAGCATCCACCTTCGGGGACTGCGACCACTCCTGAAGCACCTCCTGGGGAAAGGGGAAGCGATTGTCCTTGGGTTTGCGGACATAACGCCGCCCAGGATGTAACCTGGGGGCTCTAATCACCCTTCCAAAATTAGTATGGTCCATAAAGGAGCCACTTGGTCTAGCCTCCGGCCGCAGCCATTGATAGACCTCCTTCGGGTGCACCGTCACCTCCTCAGGGGGTGTCACGAGACGTAAAGTCTCGTTGATAGAGGACACCAGATCCTCCACCCCGTCTGGTGGTTCAGATACAGACACAGACCCGAAATTTGAACCCCCATCATCGTCCTCACCATCAGAGGAACGCTCCTCCTCAGAGAGAGCCTGGAGCTCGGGTGACTCCTCACGACGAGCCCGCTTAAGGGGTCTCACAGCAGAAGAGGGAGACACCCGGGGGTAACTGGACGGAGTAGCTGGGCTATCCAGCCTCCTATTAAGTGCCTCCAGGGATTGCGACATGGAGGACAGCTGAGACAACAGATTTTCATTGATCTTATTCTGAGTCTCCCATGGCCCTGAGATCACCTGAACCTCAGGGTATAGCACCGGAGCTGCTGACTCAACAGTGCCAGCCCGGGCCTCTGGGCGTCCGCAGTTATTGCAGGACCCCTCCACCAGTGTTCCATTGCATGTAGCACAGGTAATGGTGGTCTCTGCCGCCCTAGCAGCACGCTTCCCGGCTGAGGACATCGCCACAGTAGGGGCAAGATAAGCCAAAATGCAGACAACAAAACCGGGAGTCCCGGTGGCTTACCGACCGCAGTAAAGCGGTATGAGGAAGCGTGTGTGTGTGTGTGTGACCTCAGGCGCACGCTGCATACAAATCCCAACCGGGAAGTGAGGGTAAAGATGGCCGCCGACAGTGAAAATGTGGGCGGCGCCGAAGACACGCGGGAAAACACACACACGCCCATCGATGACGTCACCGCACGGGCTGCTTCCCATCCTCCAAGCAGCCTCAGCATGAGGGAGCCGGAGCCCGCAGCGCGGGAAAAAGTGTAACCAGTTATACACAGACTGCATGTACAAACAAACATCCGCAGCCCACGGCCTCAGCCCCTGTGACACACAGGGCGGTCAGCCAGGGTGACCCCAGCACAGGGTACACCCGCAGAACCGCGGACCCGAGGGTAACGCGCGGTCTGAGTGTCATGAAACACATAAAGTGCCAGACACTACCCCCAGGCACACAGGAGACACAGAGTGCCTCAGTGCCGGTCCGGTCTGTAAGCACCATTTAGGGAGGCCTCGGACGGGGGTGCAGCACCAGTCCGGAGTGTAAGCACCATTTAGGGAGGCCTCGGACTGGGCTGGCTCCAGTCCGGTCTGTAAGCACCATTTAGGGAGGCCTCGGACGGAGCGGAGCTGTGCAAGGCTCCCATCTCCCACTCTCCAGAGCCCCCCAGAGAGGGATGGAAAGGAGCGCAACAGCGTACCGGGAGAACACAAAGTGTCCAGGCCCTAGGCCCTCCGGTACCTCCACCAGCGTGTTCCACAAGGGTGAGCGGGGAGGCTGTCGCAGGTCCCGACTGGATCCTTTTTACCTTGTCTTCAGACGCCATCACGTAAGCTGTGAGAATGCAGTGAAGTGCAAGCAAAGCGTGATCCTCCGAGCACACTAAGTTTAAAACTGAGGATGTTCCCTGCGGTAGGGGTTTATAAGCGGAGGAGGCGGTGTCTACAAACTTGTAGTACCTAGTGTGACCTCCGGAGGGCAGTGCCCTAAACCCCATTGTCTGGGTCTCCCATTATGATGACCAGAAAAAATACAGTATTCAGTATAAATACATGCATGTCCTACATCAGATGTATGGAACACCTCAGGAGCTGGAACCCTTTGATATAGAACGGGCTTACTATTATCCAGTTGGCAAATGCCTAACGATGCCTCACGTTTCAATGTGTCGGCGAACCGACAAACTATCCGACTTGACCTAGATTGCTAGGACGACGTTCAATGATCGCTAATGAAATGTCACACGTATAGATCTCGTTAACGACGAAGCAACGATCCCGCGACAAGCAAACGATACTTGCGGTCGTTAGCTCACTTACGTCCTTCAGTTCTCAGTAGGCGAGGTCGTTAACGACATAGTTATCGAGGTGTCACACACACACCCATGCTGCAGGTTGAACGAACGTTCGTTTGGTTTAAGGTCCGGTTCACCAACCTCCCATCAACGATCTGCCTGATTATCGTTGATCGTTTGTACATGTCACACTGAACGGCGTCGTTACGTCGTTAGAACGACTGAAAACCCGTGACATACTAACGATATCATTACTGATATCTTAGTGCGAGACGGGGCCTTAAGGTATACGTTCACACACTGAGCTTTTTTGCACGCACTTTTCAAAAAAACACGCAAGTGCGTGTGCGTATGCTGGAAAAGTAAATGTGAAATTCACTTTGCCATTCAGACGCTGCGTAAATATACAGAGTTCTTTTATGGGAGAAAGTGCTGGTGTGAAAGGAATGACCATGCCAATTCTTTACGCACCTGCGCTTTCTCCCATAGGAGCCCATTATTCCCGCTGGAATAACGCATCGCCATTCAGACGATGCGCAATTCCAGCGTGGATATGCCGGCACTGCAGGATGTGATGTCACACAGGGGAGGAAGAATCCTCCTCCCCTGTGTGACATCTGTGCCAGCCCCTTTTGGGTTTCGTAGTGTATTAATATACATTGTGAAACCCAAAATAAACTAATCCAAATGTGTAAAACAAAAAAAAATAATAAAAATTGAATACTTACCTCCCCGCTGGGGGTTCCTGGAGCTTGGTGCCAACACAACCGCAGGTATCGACCTTCCAGGACCTATCAAGATCGCAGATTTGCTGCTCGCGGTCAAGTGATATGGGGTGATTAAGATAATTCATATTTTTTAAAACTTTTGCTGCATTTAATAATCCGTCTAGGGGACCTGAACCTGCAATAGTTTGACCATTCGTTCAATAAACAGCAATTCCACAGCATTGCTGTATATAGAAGGAATCAGAGTCTCCAGCCACATGCTGGTTTTCACAGGATTACTGTGGTAGACACAGGGGTCTTAAGCAAACCCCTGGCTGTCATGACAACACAGTCATCGTGTTGAAGAGGTGTCAGAAGAAAACACCCCCTGACAATGCACATCAAATGCTGCTGTCAGAGATTGACAACAGAATTTAATGGCTTAACAACCATGGGTGGATCGTTGCTCCCCACACAGCCGTTAAGAGACAGATGAAGGTTGAATAATGCAAGGAAAGATGAGGGTTCAGTCTGTGAGCCCACATCAAAGACAGGGAAACTATTTATGATGTACAAAGTACGTAATAAGTTGTTAAGAGGATAAATAATTATTTTTTCTTCTCATTTGGAGATCCATGACTTTCATTTTCCAGTTTTCAGTGGTTGCAATTTTTAATGATACCACTTTGGGATAAAACGTGATCTGAAAGTTCAATGTATTTAATATTTTTTGTCAGGCAAGGTGAAAAAAAACAGTGACTTTGGCATTGTTTTTCATATTTATTTTCACATTGTTGACACAGTATTAGTTTTATAGGGCCATTCCATGTCAAGTGAACCAATGATTATTACCTCTATATTTTTAATTCTTTTGATATTTTGTTATTTGATAATAGCGTGTCAGACAATGCAAAATCTGAAGAGAAATTGAAAAAATTTTTTATTTTTTTTAATTATTTTTTAAAGTTCGAAAAAAGTGTGAATTTCGGTGTTGCCTGCCTTTACATTTCTCCTCATAACTCAGGCTAGAAATAAGAAAGAGAGACAAAATAAACACCATTCTACTCAGAACTGTACAATCTTTCACCAGAGATGTCACAAGAGTATCTTTGTTAATATTTTACCCATGCGAAAGCAAACGCAAATTTTTAAAACGCATTTCCGAAAAATCGGCATAATTTAAATATTTTAAAAACTGCCCATATGTCTGCTGCGCTCTTTAGCCACATCTGTACCAAATTTCAAGTTGGGATCACGATGGGATCATATTTTAAAATATTTTACTATTAATAGCCGTCAATGGGTCATTCCATATCAAGTGATCTTAAATATGAATATTTTTTTTTACCTGATGTCTTTAGATTTTTTTTCTATATGAATTACTACTTTAGTTAATTACAAATAAAAAAAGTTTTGAATTTTTTTCTTTATCAGTTAATTTTTTACAGATTTTTAAAGTTTTAAAAAAGCGCGAAGTTTGGCCTGGTATGGCTTCACATTTTCTATCATATCTCGGGCTAGAAATAAGATAGAGAAACAAAATAAACACTGTTCTACACAGAACTGTCCAGGCCTTCACCACATATGTCACAAGAGTATCTTTGTTAATTTTTTACCCATGCGAACGCAAAAGCAAAATTTTAAAATGCATGTCCGAAAAATCGGCATAATTTAAATATTTCAAAAACTGCACAGGTGTCTGCTGTGCTCTTAGGCACATCTGTACCAAATTTCAAGTTGAGAAAATGATGGGAGTGATGGTGTACCACGGTCCGCGCTGCTCTGGGTTCAAATAACTCACCAAAGAGTCAGTCAGCTTTTCATCCTCTTTATTCCTCCTACGCGTTTCAGCGCCACACCCGGCGCCTTCCTCAGGGATATTACAATCATTATCACCAAGGGGGTTTTTATAGCCCTTAGTCCTCATAAAAGGGGTGTCATTTGTTTACTGGTGATGTCATCCTCATCATCAAAAATGGGTGGAACCACCCATTTTGGCGCTATTTTTACATAAAACATCACATACAGCTCAAAATTGTTAAAAAAAAGTGCTCAGTACCTCCATGAATTAACAGTCATTGTTCTCCAGGTTAAATTTTTCGAAAATGAGCAAAATAGAAGCCATAGAACATAAAAAGATCGATCCATTCATTGATGGTCCAAAAAAATATATATAACACAATTTCTACTCTTGTTGGACTAGAACCTGGGGTCCTGAAAGATACAAGCGGAGCTCTATTGTTTTAATAGTGAGCGCCACCAGGAATTCTCATATTAGAGCTGTTCAAGTTAAGGGACTATATAGTTAAAAACAGCAATAAAAACAATAAATTACGAAGAGGAGGATAAGAAAACTATAAATATATAAATATATATCTATATATATATCTATATATATATATATATATCTATATATATCTATATCTCTATATATATCTATATCTCTATCTATCTATCTATATCTATATATATATATATATATATATATATATATATCTATATATATATATATATATATATATATATATATATATATTTAGTAAAATAATTTTTTATTATGAATATCAAGAAAATAAAAATATCTTTAAAAATGTGGGAATTTTTAGTATAGATTATAGGTAAAAGGATTAGTAAAACAATTGTGTATATATTCCTGAATGGTGGCTCAACAGGAAGAAAAACGAGGAGAAATGCTCCATATCAACACCCCAGGTTCTATCCCCCCAACGGGGCATGTCACCAAATACAGGAGTTGCATCACAAATGTCTGGCTACATACACAAAAAGACATACATCCCTAAAAAAACAAAAAGATTTTTGTAACTGCATATTACAATCTAGACACAAGATGGCGCTCAAATGCCTTTACATAATATGATTCTTGAGGTAATTTCCATAAGAATAAATACGCTTACAAAAGGTTATGTTATAAAGAGATTACTATAAAATGCAAAAATTGATGTAAAATTCTATAGTTATATGAGCCATGACAGTGTCAGGGAGGGCTTCATAGTAGAAAATGAAGGTGAAATAAACTCAGATGGAAAACACTGAGTCATTAATACATATATGTGGAAAGTGCAAGTGCATGTGGATAAATAATTAAAAGAATTATAGTATAAGGGTGATCAATATTAATACTAGTGTATAAATAGTATTATATTAGTGGTAATTAAGAATTGGAAGTTAGTTTTTAGAAACATTTCTTTAATAAAAACTAAACTGAAAGATATATATATATATATAGAAATGTGGAAGTGTTGAATAAGAGAAACAAAGGCGATAAAACCTCTGAAAAGTGAAATGTGTATTTTCATGTGGAAAACTGCAATTCCTAGTCCAGCAAAATAGGTGGCGCTAGATTCGGTACCCAGTTCTCCTCTGGAGACAATTTCCATAGTTACCGATCTGTGAAACTGCAATTGTCCGCCTCTAGGGGCGGTCAAGAGTAGTTTTTATAAAGAGAATAGATTTGTTTTGGGCTGTAATTTTTTATTCAGCCACAAGATGGCTCTAGATATGGTACCCAATTCAGCTCCCGGAGTCAGTAGCCATAGTTGCAGGCTAGTGAACAGAAAGGACTGCAAATGTCCGCCACTGGGGGCAGACAAGAGCAGTTCCTAGAAACAGAATACCAAACTTTGTAAATCAGAGATCATATAGAAAAAACAGTGGCTATGTTACATATAATAAATAAATAGATAGAAATAGATATGCATTAACTATTTTAACCCCTTATGTGCCCAATGCAGACAAAAAAAAGAGGGGAGGAGGGAGAGGTTTTATCATGGTTAATGATAGATATTAAATTAGCTCAGTAACCAAATTTAACCCTTTTGGTTTCAGGGTGTTTAAGCTATAGATCCAGAATTTTTCTTTTCTTTTGAGAACCTCAAACCTATTGTTGGTCTCAGCAGGTACATGGTCGATAGGGGTTATTCTGACTACTGTTGGGTCCCTATTATGATATTTATCAAAATGGGATGATACGCCATGTAGCTTAAATCCATGTTTTATATTGCTCCTGTGTTTATTCAATCTCTCATTTAATGGTCTAATGGTCCGTCCCACGTATTGGAGACGGCAGGGGCATTTTAACAAGTAGATTACATGGTCAGTTGTACAATTCATATTATGTTCTATCGGGAAGGTTTTACTTGTTACAGAGGAGCTGAATGAGGATACTTTTTGCATACTTTTGCAACATAGACACTGTTTCTTACCACATCTCGCAGTGGTTTTCACTGTTTTGACAAATCCTGTTTTGGATTTGGGCTGTGAGAGGCGACTTGGAGCTATCAAACGTTTTATGTTTGGCGCTCTCCTAAATGTTATCACAGGTTTATCAGGGATTATGGATTTCAAGATGGGAAGATGGGGTCTTTCTTTAGGATGTGCCAATGTTCATATAAACAGTTTTTTATGGCTGCGTGGTTCCTATTGAATGTGGTGATAAAATTCAGGGTGAAATTATTTTGTGCAGTTTTATCTTTCAACTTGGGGATTAACAGAGTATCTTGGCTGATTTTTCCACAAGATTTGCGGGCCATTTTGACCAATTTTTTCGGATATTTCCTATCTAGGAACCTTTCACTCAGTACTTCAGATTGAGTTAAATAGTCATTTTGATTGGAACAATTTTTTCTAATACGTCTAAATTGTCCCAGAGGTATGTTCCTTAGCCATTTAGCATAGTGCCCACTCTTGTAATCTATGTATGAGTTTCTGTCTGTTGGCTTAAAGAATGTTCTAGTACAGATGGTATCATTCTCAACAAAAATAGTCAAATCCAAAAAATGTATGGTTTGTCTGCTCACAAAAGGTTCAAAACCTAGTCCCCAATTATTCTGTAAAATAGAGTTGATAAAATTGTGTATATCACTGAAATCTGTGTCCCATATAACCAGGATATCATCAATGAATCTTTTATATATTACCAAGCCTTTCTTGAAATCATCATTCAGCATGTACAGATTTTCAAATAACCCTATGAATAAATTTGCGTAAGAACACGAGACCTTTGACCCTATCGCTGTTCCATATGTTTGATGGTACATATTCCCATTGTGAGTGAAGAAATTATTATGTAATATAAATTTTAAACCTTCCAAAATAAATGACATCATAGGATTGCTCATCTCTAGATCTTGTTTGAGGAAAAATTCAACAAAGAGTAGTCCTGTAGTATGATTGATGTTCGTATACAGGGATGCTACGTCAAGGGTAGCAAGTACATACGAGCTTTTCCATTTTATATTTTTCAGAAGTTTTATCACATCTGTAGTCTTTTATAAAGCTGTCAAGTTTTACCACATGTTTCTGTAGTGACTTGTCCACTGCTCTTATTACTATATCCCTATTGTTTTTCAAGCTTTTTAAGGCTGCTGTCTCTTTTTGTTAGGTATTTATTAACTCTTTGTAGGTTGTTTGTTTTCACCAGTGTGTCCTTATTCAGATCATTGAGTAAAAGATCCTGAAAGGTCTCTAGGATGTGGCCCCTACTCTCCAAAGGGTAAAAATTAGACTTTGCCTTAAATACATCGGATTTATCATTACGGTCAACTCCATTGGAGTCTATTTCACCCCCATTGATTTTTAGTGCAAAGTGTCTTTTTAAAGTGAGTTTGCGGATAAATTGGTGTACGTCTATAAAAAGGTCAAAGTCGTCTGGTTCTTTTGATGGACAAAAAAGTAAGCCTTTGTTCAATAATGATACTTCTTCCTCAGTGGGTACATATTGTGATAAATTGATGATATTGTTCTCTTTAGTATCGGCTGATCTCAACCTACAAAGCTTATTTTCACTTTTTTTCTTTTTTCCTTTTCCTCTGGCTCCTCTCTTTCTTTCTTTTTCCTCCTACCGTATTGAAAAATTTGGTTATTTCCTGGTTTGCGTTTTTGGCTACCGATAAAAAAGGAACCACACCATTGTTTTGATTTTTTGAATTGTCTACGATTACTCTCTGGGTGTTCGGGGCATCAAGCGGAAAAAATATCATAATAGGGACCCAACAGTAGTCAGAAAAACCCCTATCGACCATGTACCTGCTGAGACCAACAATAGGTTTGAGGTTCTCAAAAGAAAAGAAAAATTCTGGATCTATAGCTTAAACACCCTGAAACCAAAAGGGTTAAATTTGGTTACTGAGCCAATTTAATATCTATCATTAACCATGATAAAACCTCTCCCTCCTCCCCTCTTTTTTGTCTGCATTGGGCACATAAGGGGTTAAAATAGTTAATGCATATCTATTTCTATCTATTTATTTATTATATGTAACATAGCCACTGTTTTTTCTATATGATCTCTGATTTACAAAGTTTGGTATTCTGTTTCTAGGAACTGCTCTTGTCTGCCCCCAGTGGCGGACATTTGCAGTCCTTTCTGTTCACTAGCCTGCAACTATGGCTACTGACTCCGGGAGCTGAATTGGGTACCATATCTAGGGCCATCTTGTGGCTGAATAAAAAATTACAGCCCAAAACAAATCTATTCTCTTTATAAAAACTACTCTTGACCGCCCCTAGAGGCGGACAATTGCAGTTTCACAGATCGGTAACTATGGAAATTGTCTCCAGAGGAGAACTGGGTACCGAATCTAGCGGCACCTATTTTGCTGGACTAGGAATTGCAGTTTTCCACATGAAAATACACATTTCACTTTTCAGAGGTTTTATCGCCTTTGTTTCTCTTATTCAACACTTCCCACATTTCTATATAATATATATATATCTTTCAGTTTATTTTTATTAAAGAAATATTTTCTAAAAACTAACTTCCAATTTTAATTACCACTAATATAATACTATTTATACCACTAATATTAATATTGATCACCCTTATACTATAATTCTTTTAATTATTTATCCACATGCACTTGCACTTCCCACATATATGTATTAATGACTCAGTGTTTTCCATCTGAGTTTATTTCACCTTCATTTTCTACTATGAAGCCCTCCCTGACACTGTCATGGCTCATATAACTATAGAATTTTACATCAATTTTTGCATTTTATAGTAATCTCTTTATAACATAACCTTTTGTAAGCGTATTTATTCTTATGGAAATTACCTCAAGAATCATATTATGTAAAGGCATTTGAGCGCCATCTTGTGTCTAGATTGTAATATGCAGTTACAAAAATCTTTTTGTTTTTTTAGGGATGTATGTCTTTTTGTGTATGTAGCCAGACATTTGTGATGCAACTCCTGTATTTGGTGACATGCCCCGTTGGGGGGATAGAACCTGGGGTGTTGATAAGGAGCATTTCTCCTCGTTTTTCTTCCTGTTGAGCCACCATTCAGGAATATATACACAATTGTTTTACTAATCCTTTTACCTATAATGTATACTAAAAATTCCCAAATTTTTAAAAGATATTTTTTATTTTCTTATATTTATAAATAAAAAATTATTTTATACATTATATATATATATATATATTATATTATAGTTTTCTTATCCTCCTCTTCGTAATTTATTGTTTTTATTGCTGTTTTTAACTATACAGTCCCTTAACTTGAACAGCTCTAATATGAGAATTCCTGGTGGCGCTCACTATTAAAACAATAGAGCTCCGCTTGTATCTTTCAGGACCCCAGGTTCTAGTCCAACAAGAGTAGAAATTGTGTTATATATATTTTTTTGGACCATCAATGAATGGATCGATCTTTTTATGTTCTGTTAATTGATGGAGGTACTGGGGGCACTTTTTAACAATTTTGAGCTGTATGTGATGTTTTATGTAAAAATAGCGCCAAAATGGGTGGTTCCACCCATTTTTGATGATGAGGATGACATCACCAGTAAACAAATGACACCCCTTTTATGAGGACTAAGGGCTATAAAAACCCCCTTGGTGATAATGATTGTAATATCCCTGAGGAAGGCGCCGGGTGTGGCGCTGAAACGCGTAGGAGGAATAAAGAGGATGAAAAGCTGACTGACTCTTTGGTGAGTTATTTGAACCCAGAGCAGCACGGACCGTGGTACACCATCATTCCCATCATTTTCTTGGATTATACCACTATCCAGTGGTAGGTGGAGGTCCTGCAGCAGCTTGGAACATTTGATTCCGAAACGCCTTCAAACCAGTTGTGGGGATCACAACTGGACCAGGTGAGCGGCTCCATAGCACCACCACACTACAACTAGTGTCACTAGTGATAGGGCTCTATTGCGCCTCTTGTCCCCCTCCCCTTTATATTTTACAAATTTCAAGTTGGGATCGCGATGGGATCATATTTTAAAATATTTAACTATTATAGTGTCAATTCGAAAATCTTGAATTCAGATCTGTTCAGCCAGTGGTCTAAAAGTGTGGGGTCTATATTCACCAAATAATCCATGATTTTTTAGACATTACTGTATTATTTTGATATGTTACAGCTTAGAAGCAGGAGAGGGGACATATAGGATAAAGCTTTGTTAGGGCTTAACCTGAGAATGAACAATATTGTATTGAATATTGTACAAACCAGGACTACGAAGAGGAGGAGTTTGTTAAAACATCGGTTACAGGAAGCAGAACCCATCAAAGGGACTCCGCAATCCCACACTTTCATTCCATGTAGTGAAACAGAAATAAAAACTAGGATTTTTTCATTCAAAGACAGTGAAGTCCATGAAGTGGTAGAAGGCGGCACAAGATTGGCAATTTATGACATGACTGGCTATATGACCTGTGAATATGACTGGCGCGGGTGACTGGCTACTGTACTCTCCAAAGATTGTGAAAAAGTCAGATAACTCAGTGACAGGCCGTACATACTCTGACACAAAAGGAAATGGCGATTGCTGTAAGCGCTTATGGACAAGATTACATTTCACCCACTTAAAAGGGACAAATTGATGATAAAAAGCCACTTTAAAAACGTACTATTAATTGTTTGATTAGTTCATATTTTATATAACGATGATTTAACTACTGTACTATTCTTATTAAACACTTCATAAATTACATGTTTGTGATATAATAGAAAACAAATTTACATGTATAAATAGGGGTTAACATTTTTGGTTCTTTTAATCTTGTTTAATCAAACTTGAGGATATGATCACCTTTCTTCTTTTGGTTTGTTCAATGCATTCAGGTTGAAAATGCTGAGCGTTGTGTTCTGATGATTAAGATATATTTATCCTGGCACTTATGGGATTTGTGTTTCTTTTTTGTTGCATATAAATGTTTTATTCAATAAGTTGTAATAACTCGCACAACGATAAAATAAAAAATATATAAATTTGACAGGTCCCAAGTTGAATCTCTGCACAAATATAACCAAGAACACAAGTAGCACACAGCCATTTTTTCACAATTTTCAAACTAACATTTATTTCGCAATTGGGCATCAAAATTTAGAATTTGATTTTTCCCAAACAAAATATAAAAAATCATAGTCTTATGACATATCAAATGAAAGCAGTTACCGTCCTGAGTACAATGATGCTTCTCCAATTTCATTATCTCATTTCTAGCCAGAGATAAAAAAAAATGTAAACCCATACCAGGCCAAAATTCACACTTTTTTAAAACTTTAAATATCTGTAAAAAATTACCTGATTGAGAAAAAAATTCAAAACTTTTAATTTGTAATTAACTAAAGTAGTACTTCAAATAGAAAAAAAATTGAAAAAAATCTAAAGACGTCAGGTAAAAAAAAAAAACTTCATATTTAGATCACTTGATATGGAATGACCCATTGACGCTATTAATAGTAAAATATTTTAAAATATGATCCCATTGCGATCCCAACTTGAAATTTGGTACAGATGTGGCTAAGAGCACAGCAGACATATGGGCAGTTTTTGAAATATTTAAATTATGCCGATTTTTCAGAGATGCGTTTTAAAATTGTGTTTGCGATCGCATTGGTAAAATATTAACAAAGATACTCTTGTGACATATCTGGTGAAAGCCTGGACAGTTCTGAGTAGAACGGTGTTTATTTTGTTTCTCTATCTTCTTTCTAACCCGAGATATGATAGAAAATGTAAAGTCATACCAGGCCAAAATTCACACTTTTTTAAAACTTTAAAAATTTGTAAAAAATTAACTGATAAAAAAAAAAAAAAAATTCAAAACTTTTTTTTTTTTTGTAATTAACTAAAGTAGTACTTCATATAGAAATTTTTTTTTTTTTTTAAATCTGAAGACGTCAGGTAAAAAAAAAAAAAAAAAAAAAAAAAAAATACATTTTTGGATCACTTGATATGGAATGACCCTATAGTATGGATTTCACACTTTTTTGTTTCCTCAATATTTTTAAGTCCCACTGTAATCCTATTAGACCCAATCTTCAACAGGGTTTAATAGGTGTTGTGGTATAAGGCAGAACCAAAAGCAATTGTAACACTTCAATTGCGACCCTGCGATAACATCTATTATAATACTTACCTAATGTTGTCTGTCATCCACTTCCGTCTGTATGAGACCGAATCCCACAATCCACTGCGCCGACCGGAAGTATGCCGGAAGCCATATTGGGACACCCAAGTGATGGACGTCCCAATATGGTGTTCACCACTATAAATCCCGTCCGCCCCTCCCACCGAAGCCCGACACCCACTTTCACCCACGGCAGCTAGGAAACTCTAAGGCTTAGTGTATGGCCTTTCTAAAAGAGGAGATGGGGTGCGGGTGCCCTCTGCTTGCTACAGAGGGTGTCGCACTCCATCTGCTTCTGCACACTCAGGCCACAGAGAGAGCCTCGGAGTTTCTAGCTGCAGTGGGTGCAGACACACATGTGCATACACATGCACATTTTCACACGCATACACACATGCATGCACACACACGTACACAAAAGTGCATGCACATACATAACAAAATGCACACATTAAAACACACATGCACGACACACGCAGATACACACATACATGCAAACACACGTGCACATACACGCACACACATGCATAGAAGCATACACTTAAACACTGCTAACATCCTAACAAAATTAAAGAACATTTTACTGATGGCGCTCATGTAAAGCATCAAACTATTTTGTATGATCTAATTATCTGGAGTAAAAGGATAATCATACAAAATTTGAAAATTTAAAATTGTCAAACTTCTTATATTTTTATAAATAAACGCAAACATTGACCTAAAGGTAACATGATCAAAAAATATAAGGCGTCATAAAAAACAATTCTCAAAAGTACTTGGAAATGTTGAAGTATTGCAAAATTATTGCCACATAAATTGAGACATGTCAGATTTCAGAAATTTGGCCTGGTCACTAAGGGTTTAAATGCATCTATTTTTTATTTAATTTTGTACCCCAAAACATTAACAACATAGCTTAATATATAATCTCACACATTCTAGAATTGCACGAGGTAATGGAATCAGGCCCTCGTCTAGTTTGTAATGAGACCCTTTTTTATAGGCCATCTGTTATTGATAGATTTCAGCTGGTGTCATGACTTGATATGGGGTTTTGTGCCTATCTTTCTTCATTTGTTCAATACCCTTTTCCCTTCTCATTATTAGACATCACTAAATTTATGCACATCTATGGTTTCCTTTTTTTTGCCTGTGTGAATTAGATGGGTTGGTACTGGCATCTAGTGAGAAATTAATGTCAATAGCACCTTTAGAAATATTTAACTTTAATTGGTGTAGTAGAACAATTATTTCACCCACAGTACATACGTCCACCTTGAGATCTGGTCAAAAAAAGCTCACAATTTGCGTCAACTTTCGAGAAATAAAAGGGAATTTAAGAAACCAATATTTCATGTTTAAACGCTTACCTTTTTTGACTTTGCATTTAGTTCCTTTTCTCCGCTTTTCTTTCTCTTTTTGTCATTTACTTTTGTTACTCTGGTAGCTGTAAGGGTAAGAGTTGTAGGTGTGTGCTGGCAAGCAGTGTACAGCTCCATAGGAACTTCATCACCACTTTCTGTTGCACTGGTATCACCATCTTAAAAAAACAAATAAAATAAAAAAAACAAAACAAAACAAAAAAAAAAACATACACTAAACCATTTTCTATATATTCATGCAAGTAAACATAAAAAAATGCAGAAATGAGGGATTGGTTTTGCCAGATAATAAGTTTTGGAAACGAAGAACAACAGAATTTAAGGGAACCTGTCACCCCAAATAACACGAAAATCTTGTCACAGGGGCATTCCTCCAAGGCATTTTGACCGGTAGGTGGGTCCCCTGTGCCGCACTACCCCTGCCTCGTTGCTCTAATATGCCCTAATGGGCACCATTGTACAAATGCAGACCGCGGGCACAATTTCAATATCGCGCCCGCAACGTCACTGCTGCGACGCCGTCATGTGACGCCGGGACGTGTCACTTGCTGAAGTCTGCCTGTGTGCGACCGGAAGTGACGCGGCGATGCCGGCGTCACATGACCGTGTCGCAGCAGTGACGTTGCGGGCCCGATATTGAAATCGTGCCTGCGCTCTGCATTTGTACAATGACGCCCATTAGAGCAACGAGGCAGGAGTAGTGTGGCACAGGGGACCCGCCTACCGGTCAAAATGCCTTGGAGGAACGCCCCTGTGACAAGATTTTCATAAGTTTGCAAACTACATTATTGTACTTGTAGATTACTACAAAAGGTGAGAGAGGAATGTGTTAGAATGTATTGTAAGGCTGCAGGGACAGGTATTAATAGGTTATAAGGGTTATTTGGGTTGACAGGTTCCCTTTAAAAAGTTTGCTTACAGAGTGCCTATAAAACATTTCTGTCACCCTCCAGTACAGCACACAAGCGGTTGCCTCCCAGCCCTAATATGTGCAGGAAACACAAAGAGGTTAAACTATCCCTCCCACCTCCTATCGTATTTCCTGACCCTATGGGGCATGAAGAGGTCTACTGAGGCAGTGGCCGGGAAACAGTCTCTTACCCTGAAAGCCAGGAGGTGGGTCGATTGGTCCAATTGCTCCTTGCACCCTCACCTTATGCTGCCCCCAATCAGGGATGAACAGGACCCCACTGCTCTCCGCCGCCTGCGGCAAAGCTGAAAGGTGGTCTTCCCTCAGCTTCCTGGCCTCCCTTCTTCTTCTTCCAGTCCAGCTCTTGTATACAGTTTGGGCACCGGAAGTGCCGGGACGCCTGAATTTCATCACTTCCGGGTTGCCTTCCACGGAGAACACATGGATCCTATCGACCTCTTGGCGCCCTAACCGGCAGGAAATTCCTCTAATGGCGGCCGCTACGGGGTGCATCGTCACAGAAGAGGAGAGCTTTCGAGCTGGAGCCTCAGACCAGGTGGATATAAAGATCCCTGGAGGAAGACACCTTTCAGGTAGGTTTACCAATGCCCCCTATCTCACCCATGTAGCCAAGGATGGAAGGTGCTTCCCTATGCCCTGCGTTGTGGAGCCCAGCACTAACCCAGGCCTGTTCTTGGTATCAGTTGTTTTTCACTTTCCCTTTAAATTAGGATCTGGCTACTATTTCCTTCTCCCCTCTCTTTTAGGGTACCGTTACAAGACGCAATATTGCATGCAATTTCACTGGCAATTTGCTGGTTGCAGTGAAATCATGGACACATTGTTCCATTTTGTATACGGCAACATAATAGAACAATGTGTCCATGATTTCACTGCATCCAGCAAATTGCCAGTGAAATTGCATGCAATATTGCATCGTGTAACGGTACCCTTAAGGGGACAAGGAGCAGACATTAAAGCTAAGGAATAAACAGTCAATTCGCAAATGCGCTGTCTGTAATAACAAGCAGTATTTTTCTCACAAAAAAAATGCTGTGTCAGGAATGTACAGAAAAAAATCATGAAGTAGGAAAAACAGTCCATAATGGAAGAGTTAAAAGGGTTGATCAGACTGGAGATCCAATCTTCCTAGCCTCAGCTTCCCATTCCATTCCTGTAGCCCACCTGCAGCTAAGAAAGGAAGTTTGCCATCATAGAATCTGAATCAGAAGCCTCTCTGCCTTCCTTTTCAGAAGTCATGGATGAGAGTCCTAACTTATCCCAGAGCTATGGACCAGATTTCGAAAAAATATTACTTCGGAAGACAGACAAATTATTTTCTGCAGTTAGGAACACCATGGAGGTGGAGGAAGAGTCGGCCGAGTTAATATCAGACGAAATGTTTGGAAGATCAAGATCAAACATCCAGATGTTTGGAGGATCAAGATCAAGGAATAATTTTGTTTTTCCCATCCACAACAATATCCAGGGGTTAATCCTAGAATAGTGGAAACATCTCGAGCAACGCCATGTTAATCCGGGAGGTTTGAAAGCCAGATTTCCCCTAGATAGTTTTATTTCTAAAGCCTTGTCTGAGATTCTGAAAATTGATGCTCATTTGAGTATTCATCTCAATTAAAGGAACACATGGATAGGAAAGTGAATAGTCTCTTGAAAAGATGTTGGAAATAGACTTCCACTTCCATGTCAATCAATGTAGAAAGGTCAATGTATAAATGGCTGAATCAGCTGGAGTCCCATCTGGCAAAAGGCATCACTAGAGATCTCCTGGCCTCTATACCACTTCTATAGAAGGCCACTGATTTCTTAGCAGAAGCTTCAGCAGAATGTGTTAGAAGTGCAGCAAAATTCTTGGTGTTAACGAATATAGCCAGAAGAGCTTTCTAGCTAAAATCCTGGAGTGGGGATTCTACCAAGGTGAATATGTGTTTGCCCCTCCTCCTGAATCAAAAAAATAACGTCTTCCAGAGGCTAAAACCAAAACGGAATTCCTACTCTCCCTAAACTTTTCGGTCACAGACTGATACCCCTCGATAAAGAGATATGGGGAAAAGGAGGGGGGGGGGGGAAATCACTGGAGCTGCACAAAAGGGAGTAAGGGGAAGAGTAGAATTCCTTCCCGACAGCAAGAAAGGAAAGGACGTAAGGGAGCAGGATCTCCAGTTTTCTACCCCAGTGGCACGAAGTAACTTCGAACCGCATCATTCTACAGATAATCAAGGAAGGGATATACAGATTTCTCCTCCCGCCCTGCTCAATATTTGAGAGAAACTACCATACCATCTCAGAAGCTATGGAAAACACTCTGGAGGGAAGTTCAGAAACTTTTAACCTTAGGAGCAATAACAATTGTTCCAGAGGGAAAATTAGGGGAGGGTTATTATTCTTGTCTCTTGCTAGTAAAGAAACCAGGAGGATCATTAAGGACAATAATAAATTTAAAACCCCTAAACTGACATGTCACCTACAAGAGGTTCAAGATGGAGTTTAAAAGATCAACCATCCCACTAATAGGGAAAGAATTCAAGATGGCAACCATCGATCTTCAAAATGAGTATTATCACATCCCAATACATCACAGATACCAAAGATTCCTGAGGTTTGCAGTTCATACAGAAAATCAGATCCGACACTTCCAGTTTAGATTCTTACCATTTGGAGGTCTGTCCTCAGCACCTCGAATATACATCAAGGTGATGGCATTCACCAGGAAACGGGGGATTGTAGTAGTCTCTTATCTAAATGATTTCTTGATAGAAGCTCTTACCTGTTCACTCCTAGAAAATCAGATACAGCAGCTAATCCACATATTAACATCTTTTCACAGATGCCAGCAAAAGGGGCTGGGGAGCTTTAGTCTTTCAGGGCCTCTGGCCTCAACTGATTAGACACCGCTCCTCAAACTTCAGAATTACAAGCAGTTGAGGAGGCCCTCAAGAAATTAAAGTCGCTGATTCAGGGAAAACACACACATTTTCTCAGACATGACATGACATGACATGACCAAGGGGACATGAGGTACAGTAGTCAAAGAAATCTCATCACAAACCTTTTCCTGGTCCGAACACAATCTACTGTCACAGGGGGACTACTTAAGCAGGAACGATATTCTCTCTGGAGAATGGGGTCTCAAACCAGAAGTTTTTCACATAACTAAAATATGGGGTCGATCATCAATAGATTTGCAAACCAAAATACAAAATAGATTAATATTTTACTCTATGTCAGGACAACCAGTGCGTAGCAATATCTCTGGCTCATCTTAGGAGATTCAATTTAACTCACGTCTGCCTCTGCTAGCAAGAATGAGTTAGATCAGGACAGAAAGAGTAAACACAATCCTCATAGCCCCCTACTGGCCAAAGAGGAATTAGTTTGCAACCCAGGATATAATGAAGGCAGAAGAACACATTACTCTTCCCCTAACAAAAGGACCTTTTACATCAGGGTTCAATCCTTCACCTGGCTCCAGAGAAACTCAATCTTTCAGCCTGGTTAGTGAAGCTGAAATTATAATAGGGGATTATTGGACAAAGTAGTAAATACTCTTCAGAAAAGCAGGAAGCCAGTGACTAATGTGATCTACGCAAAGGTATGGAAAGTCTTCAATACCTGGTGTGGTCCTTCTCCAGATCTGTTCCACCCCAACATCACCAGGATCCTGGATTTCTTGCAAGACTGTCTAGAAAAGGGACTGAGACCAAGTATCCTCAAGGTGCAAGTTTCAGCCCTTAGCTCATCTATGGACCAGTCTGGCTGACCATAGATGGATTAAGAGATTCATGAAGTCAGCAAGCCGAATTCGCCCAATGAAAACCCCCCATTGGATCTTAACGTCATCCTAAAAAGATTATCCAGAATACCATTTGAACTTTTCTCATCTATACCTTTGAGTAGGCCTTCTTGGAAAGTTGCCTTAGTTGCCATGACATCAGCTAGGAAGGTCAGTGAGTTGTCCATTTCTGAACCTCATCTAAAGATATTAAGGACCTTTCACATCAGCGGTTTTCATAATTGTGGCAGATTTTGCCGCATCTGCCACATAACAGCCAAATTGCGGCATGAATCCGGCTTGCGCCATTCATTCTCTATATGGGGTTTGCGGTCAGATGTAGCAAGTGCAGTTTTGCCGGATCCGGCAAATCCGCCACTTGCAGCCGCGCAAAAACACACTGTTATCCACACATCCACAAGTGACTGATTCGGCAAAACTGCACTTGCTACACCTGACTGCAAGCCCATAGAGAATGAAGTCAGCTGTTACACGGCAGATGCGGCGAAATCTGCCGCGTTTATGAAAAAAACGCTAATCTGAAAGCAGCCTTAGATGATAGGAATATTCAACGTTTAGAACCATCCTTTTTGCTGAAGGTTTCATCCGAATTCCAGTATTCAAGAAATACCGTAATACTCCCACCATCTTTTTGTCAGAAGTGGTAAAGAATTCCATGCATTGAATGTCCACATAACTATGTGTTATCTTCAGAAGCCTGGAGTTCAGATAATCTCTTGATTGGAGGACGAAATAAGGAGAAAAAGGCATCCAGAAGTACTATAGCCAGCTGGTTCAAGAATGCAATCTCTGAAGCCTACAGTAGTCAAGAGCAAACTCCTCCAGAAAACCTGAAAGCACACTCTACCAGAGCGGTGTCCGTCTCCTGGGTCAAGAAGGCGGATGCTTCCATCAATCAGATCTGCAGAGCTGCTACCTGGTCCTCAGTCCATACTTTTACTAAGCATTACAGGCTACATGTCATCAGAAATAGTGATCCAACCTTCAGAAGGAACGTTCTTCAAGCTATGGTGAGTACCTATATTTTTCTTTGCTACTACTTCTGTGTGCAGTCGTGGAGGGTGAAGAGAGAAAATGGAATTACAAACTTATCTTTCTATGAACCCTACATGACAGCATGAGTAATTCCCACCCAAATTTTCTTTTGTGGTTATACACCACTTCCTTCCCTCTGTATAAGTGAATCTTGGAACTTCATTTGCCGTGGGTCCTTAATAAACACTGATGATGGAGACAATTTAAACACTTTGTCTTTCCTGTCCTTATTAGGGCCCTTTCACATCAGCGTTTTTTTTTTCAAATCGCGGCAGATGCGGTGAAAAAAACCGCATCTGCCGCGATTACCGCATACCGGCTGCACTTGCGGCGCGGTTGCAGTAAATGCCATACAATGTATAGGCGGACTTGCGGCAGGTACGGCAAGTGCGGTTTTGGTACTTGCGGCAGGTGCGGCCGCGAAAAAAAAAAAAACGCGGCTGACAGCATTTTTTTTCGCGGCCGCAACTGCCGCAAGTGCCAAAACCGCACTTGCCGCAAGTCCGCCTATACATTGTATGGCGTTTACCGCAATCGCGCCGCAACCGTGCCGCAAGTGCAGCCGCTATGCGGTAATCGCGGCAGATGCAGTTATTTCACAGCATCTGCCGCAATTTAAAAAAAAACGCTGATGTGAAAGGGCCCTTAGGGCTGGTTGGCAACCTCATGTGTGCGGTCGTGGAGGGTTCTTAAAAAAAAAATTGAATTAGACTTTTTGGCAATTCTCTTTCTAAGTGATAGGCACCATCATGTCAGATCCTCCAGATCAGCATGGGTCTGTGTTCTTAAACCCCGACTAATCACTCAGGTTTACTGGAGATACCAAGACCTGGACCATCCCTAGAGCTCATGAGACTCCTAGTAAGGATCTTAACTATTGGTTCTGTGTGCCCTTGCAGCCAGGCACTAAAAATGAGCTTTATACATCACTCTTCCTGTAATCTTATTGACCTGCCAGGCTGCAGGGGTCTAGGTCATAGATCGTTAGCATACTAATTCAGAGGCAAATAACATACTGGCAGCAGTTTAATAACGTAAAACCTGATGTCAGATTCCCTTTAAGAGACTGATACATCAGTGAATCAGGTGAAATTATTTAAAACTGCAAGTACTTTTGAAAGTGGTGTATAATAAATTATAGGAGTTTAAAGTGATCCTGACCCCGAAAAATGAGCCCCCAGCCCCTTAACACCTTTCCCTGCAGCATGCTAACACCTCTGGAGCCATCCCTTTGTGTGGCCAAAGCGATATTGTATAATGTTAATAAAAGTGCTTTTTATACCTTATTTCCAGCGGCTTCTCAGCATTTGAGAAGCCGCAAAAGGCGTGCCTGGCTGCTGCAACCTGCCACCTGCTTGTTAATTATGCACGCCCGATGGGCGTGCTACATATCCGAGAGCCTGTGCGCGTCATAAAAGGGGATGGTTAAGCCGCAATTGCGTCATACCGGCTTTACCGCCCCTTTTATGACGCGCAAGCCTCTCGGATCTGTAGCACGCCCATTGGAAATATTTTATTGGAACAAGCTAGAGAAGAAAAAAAATAAACAAATTATTTTAAGTAGAAAAGCCCTACAAAAAGATTTGCCTTCATCACAATGTTTCCATCTGTAAAACCCTATCTCAGTTTGTACCTGTACTCTTAATCCTAGCAAACCTCCAATTAGAAATGTAGTATAGTTCTCCTGATTTACAATGTCGATTACCTCATGTGCAGGGCATTATAGTAGCTTAAGCAACCATAGTTATTGCCACAAACAACTATCATTATATGAGTGGTCGTAACCATGGATACCTTAGCTACTATAAAGCCCTACACATGAGGTAAGCTTTTATACATCACCACCCACCCTCTCTGCAAAACAGCGGTCCCCAGTGCATTGATACAAAGTGCCAAAACCGCTGCTGTGAAAGCGATTCCGGCACACTGTCAGTGCAGCAGGGACCCGCTGCATGTGTGCACCTCTCACCCTGTGTGCATTGCAGGTGGGGTCCGCAGCCCTGGTCCCTGTTCTGATCAGCCGGATCTCTGCTGTGTGGAGCAGTGCCTGTCGCCTGATCTCTCCAGACCTCCAGTACAACAGAGCAGAGCCTGTGGAGCGGTCCTCTCTATACCGCTCAACTGGCTCTATGGTACTGGAGGTCTGGAGAGATCAGACAACGGGCACTGCTCCACACAGCAGAGATCCGGCTGAACAGAACAGGGACCAGGGCTGCGGACCACACCTGCAATGCACATAGGGTGAGAGGTGCACACATGCAGCGGGTCCCTGCTGCACTAATACAGCAGCGGTTTCAGCACCTTGTATCAGTGCACTGGGGACCGCTCTTTTGCAGAGAGGGTGGGTGGTGATGTTAGGGGCTGGGGCGGCCAGTAGGAGCCCTGGGGGTGGTGGCATTCAATAGTGTACAGTGGGGAGGGGGCGGGCCTGTATGTCCTGGGGGTGGCTGGCCGTACTAGGAATAGGGGAGGTGGCGCGATTGTGCTAGAGTAGGTGGAAACGACCAATTCTCCATTTCCATGCACAATTACGCCCCCTAGATGTTCCCTGTCAGCCGCAAATGTGTTATATCTAGGAAACCCTACAAAATGTTGACAACATGTATATTGCAGACTGTCAACATTTTGCAGCCTAGATATATATTATGAAATATAGCAAAAGCCCGGAAAACCCCTTTAAGGCAGTGCCTGCTCCAGGGTGTATACTGCAGAGGAGCGACTATGAATCTTTTCTAGATTCTACCTAGTGTCGCCTCCTAGTGGACAGCAGCATAACAGCCATGGTCCTGTGTCCCCCAATGAGGCGAAGGAAAAAAAAAATCTGGAAAGGTGCTTTATAAAGGACTTATTTTTGCATAGGTAAATTATAAGTCCACATTGTGGTTTTGGGAATAGCTCTTTAAAGGGACTCTGTCACCAATTTTACTTTCCTTAACTATTAATATGGGCATACAGGTTATAGAATGCTGAACATAATCATACCCGTCTGCCTCATTACAAATGCCTTGTTGTGGAGTAATTATTTATCGCTTTATGTAAATTACCCTTGAGACTTTGGGACTAGAAAATAACCCCTCCTCCAGACTGTATTCACGCACATATTCTCACTGCAGAGCTGTATGTGATTTAAAGGGAACCAACCACCCCAAATGACCCCCCCGACTGTTAATATGTGCCCCTACACCCAGCACACACATTTGGGGCAATCGTTTTTGCTAAAAAAAACAGTTTAGTAGAAGCTAAGATATATGTTTATAAAGTGAAATCAATCGCGACGGATAGGTGTTACCTAGCTTTGTCCACGTGCAGTGCTCGTGTCTGTGATCCTCCTCTCCCTCCTCCCCTCTCAATTTCTAAGAGCACGGCCGCGTCATGAAAGGGGCGGGGCTAAATCGCGGAGAACCCCGCCCCCTTTCATGACGCGATTTAGTCCCGCCCCTTTCATGACGTGGCCGTGCTCTTAGAAATTGAGAGGGGAGGAGGGAGAGGAGGATCACAGACACGAGCACTGCACGTGGACAAAGCTAGGTAACACCTATCCGTCGCGATTGATTTCACTTTATAAACATATATCTTAGCTTCTACTAAACTGTTTTTTTAGCAAAAACGATTGCCCCAAATGTGTGTGCTGGGTGTAGGGGCACATATTAACAGTCCGGGGGGGTCATTTGGGGTGGTTGGTTCCCTTTAAGGTTGATTTCAAACTATTAATAAGTAAGATAATACACCGGAGCCAGCAAAACAAAATATAGCTCAATATATAACTATATGAGAATGTGCTGCTGCTAGGGGCCTGGGTGGCGCCACACCTCTTCCACGCTTCTTTAGGTGATCTAAAACAGTATATTAGGTAATTAGGCCCATCGCTAGACACTTGTAATTAAAGGGAACCTGTCAGCTAGTTTATGCCTCCCCAGCTATCACGGTCTGTCCCTGCAGCTTTATAATACCAGTCTAGTCATCCCTGTCTGAGCTCATAGTGTAATGTGAAAGGTGAAAAAAAAGCATTTACACACTTACATTTTCTTATGTAATGAGGCAGTCAGTCCCCAGCATGGATGACGGGGACTGTTTGGCAGGTTAATAGTTAACATTTCAGCCTTGTGCTAGAACATGTTGGGAGACCTGATGTGATGTCACAACCATGTGACTACGATAGGCGGAGCTAAGTTCTCATAGAACTTAAGTTTGCTGGCTTAGCACCGCCCACTATGGTCACATGATTGCTACATCATACAGGTCCTTTAGCCATCCAAGTTAAAAGTGAGTTAACTATTATCCTGCCAGACAGTCCCCCTCCTCCAAGGTGGGGACTGAAATATAAGTGTATAAATGCTTTTTTTTTCCACCTTTCACATTACACTATGAGCTCAGACTGGGATGATTACAATAGTATTATGAAGCTGCAGGTACAGATAGTGATAACTGGGGGGAGATAAACCACCTGACAGGTTCCCTTTAATGGTATGAAAAATATGATAGGCCAAATGAAAATGTTATCCATTCGTTAACTAAAATATTACAAATAAAACAGTCCAGAAAAAAAAGAGGGCACTCACCCATTTGGTGCTTCTTAGGAATGTATTCCCTTTTCAGGGTTCCGTTCAGGATTCCATACAGTACAATGGAGGGAGGGGGGACGTGGAGGGATGCCGGACAACGGCCCGTTTCGTGCCCTGAATGGCACTTCTGCTGGTCCGACAAGCATATACTTGAGTGAGCACACCCAGGTGCATAGCTGCCTCATCTAAGACGACTGATACAAAGGGAAACTCCCAACACTAAATCCCAGCAGTGCCTGGTCTTTACAATTTGGTTTTCATAAAATATTACAAAAATTTTATCAAAATCACTAGTGGTGGTACAAAATTAAAAATATTTTTTTTAAATAAGTAGATTAAAATGAGGTTTTCTTAAACCAGGTAAAAAGTGTGCATCTGTTCCAAAATCAAGGAAAAAATTGTGTGTGGAAAAGAGGGGGTTCCGTTCTTTAGAACTGTGGGGATCTTGCTTGTGAGTCACTTGATCCATTAGGATTTTGGAAGTATCTGGATACTAGAGCTCCTGTAATTGGTTGGAGCCTTTATGTAAAGTGATTTGCATTTCCATAAGGCAGTTATAATCTGTGATCTAAATGACCTTTACAGATTTATAGATGGCCGCGACCAGGAAGTCAGACCACAAACAGCGGCACCAGTAGCTGACAGAGACTGCTACCTCCCCCCACACCCAGGGAGAGCTACAGGATTCAGGCGGACACAGCTAACGACAACCGCTACCCTCCCTCATACATAGGGAGATCAGAAAACATCAAAGCGGACATAGCGGAAGACGAAAACTGAGAGAGGACACTATCTATTGAACCATGAGTACAATAAGCAGTGTGTCCCATTAACAACGCATTAAGTGCCAGAACTCCCCCAAGGCACGGAGATGTCAGGAGTCAATTGAAGTCCCCTCCATCTGGAGCCCATTGAAATCCAGAACACCTTAATATCTATGACCCCAAGACAACCATCTATAAATCTGTAAAGGTTATTTAGATCACAGATTAGAACTGCCTCATGGAAATGCAAATCACTTGACATAATGGCTCGAACTAATTACAGGAGCACGAGAATCCAGATACTTCCAAAATCCTAAGGGATCAAGTGACTCACAAGCAAGATCCACACAGTTCTACAGAACAGAGCCCCCTTTTTGTTTTTACAAAAAAAATTTTAATTGATTTTTGGAACAGATGCACACTTTTTACCTGGATAAAGAAAGAACATCATTTTAAATTACTTATTTAAAAAAAAAATCTTTTTAATTTTGTATCACCACTAGTGATGTTAATAAAAATGTTGTGATATTTTAGATAACGAATGGATAACTGTTTTCGTTTGACCCATCATATTTTTCATGCCATTAATTACAAGTGAATAGCGCTGGGCCTAATTACCTAATATAGGGTTTCAGACTATTGTTAATCGCCATCAGTGTGAATCGAGCTGACACTGGATGCATCCACATCAGTTTTCAGCCTCATTGCCTTTCAATGGGGCTGCAGGAACTTTGGGGTGCATCCAGTTCTTTGCGGTTCCCTCTAATCTGAGTGTCCACAGTTTTTGCACTTAGACCAAAAATGCATTTTGGAGCAATTCTGGTCTTTGTGACAAAACCGTGAACACCCGAATATGGGGCAATGTGTGTTATAATGGGGCTCTATTGAACGAGGATCCAGCTGGATCTGGGTTTTTGGCATTGCCATGCCCAGAACAAAGTATGAAATAAGTAATTTTCCACCGGATCCAGCAAAAGAAAGGTACACATTCGGATGCAGCGGTCTCCTCCTGCACTGGTATGATCCCTGATCCATGAGATAATGTGATAATACCGATGCGGGTGCATCCAGCTTGTCAATTATGGGAGATTTGGATAAACGCAGGTTTTACCTGCACCCACCCGAATTCCAAAAAACTAATGCGAAACCAGCTTAAGGCTGCGTTCACACACAGTGTATTGGTGCGCTTTGTGAGGATCGATTTTTGGTGCAAAAATTGCACCAAGAATGGAAAATCACACAGCGCAGCGTTCAGTGTGTGAACGCTGCTACACTATTCACCTGCGCTTACTCACCTCGCCGCACTCCCACGGTGACAGACTGTGATCTCTCCTTATCCCGAAGACCGCAGCGAGTGCGGCCTCTAGGACCATGCAGCCCATCATGTAACCGGTTATGCTTAGAGATAACAGGGCAGTAATACAAAGTAACCCACCCCCTCTTATTCTAATGTGCTGCACACTCCCGTCCCCCTGCTGCACACTTTCTAGGGACATCTATAACATTTATCTCTGCAATCATACATGTAATCACTGAGGTAAAAGTATGATTGCACTCAGCATCCCAGAGCCTGTAAGGTAGTGGCCTCACTTTATAGACTTAAAACCTGCTGGATGGCCCTCTTTAACAAGAAACTAAACAATTTCTATAGATAGTCTTCAATGTTGTGGAAGTTGTACTTTTATGCTTTTATTTACAAATACAGAACTACAATAGGGATTTAGTTCATATCAATTACCTTTAAATGTTAATAACAAACCTGGTAAACACAGTGCATGTATGAAAAGTAAAACAAAATGTAATCCCGTACTTTCCAACAAGATTAGACAAACAGGAACCATGAGAAATCAAGAGGTAAAACCATTAGGAGAAATTGAGCAGTTAGGGAATGGGATGTGTCACATTTGAAATGGTACCTACCAGATAAAAGGCTTCCGTTGTTGCCTCTAGCATTGTAGCAGGTTTGAAGATCATCTGCATTAGAGTCACAAAAGTTATAGCCCAAAAGGTATGTGGCACTCAATAAATAACATTATAAGTGCACTAACACTCTTTGCCTCCGAGCATGACCAGATTAATCTGTTCACATAATGGCAAAGAAAGTATTGCCTCTCCTTAATAGGCTTCACCATTGTCCCAGCTATGAAGATGATCTATGTCCATCATCAAGTGCATACTTTGCTAACTTCTATTTAAAGGGAACCAATCACCTATATTATGCCAATCTCTCTGAAAGCAGCATGTAGTGAGAGGAGCACCAATTTTATTATCTTTTATATACAAGAACATGCCCAAGTTTGTTGGTTATAACGTGCCGTGAGGCAAGATGTTGGCATAGTGAACAGCAATGCTTCCGCCACTGGAACGGAAATCTTCCAGCTGTTCATTGGAAGAAACAGTCAATTAGCAATCGGTGGGTGAGGAAGCTTGCAGTTCATGGGTATGCCAGAGTCCTGGCTCCCAGCATGCTATTACTAAAGAAGAGAAAAAAAAAAAGTCAGTGAAACAAAAGTACAGCACAATCCTGCATTATAACACTGGAAGAGCTTTAATTTGCATTAAAAAAAAAAAAAAAAAAAAACAGTCTATCTTTCATTAAACTAACAGGTGACAATGTATTTAGATCGTGGGGTATATTTTTGGCACATTTTTTTAAGACAACTAATAGATGATGAAAAACAACAGAACAGCCTTAAAATGAGAGGTACCAAATAAAGAACCGCTATGATAAATCTGAAGCATTTTACGGCTGTATAATCTAAGTTTCCTGTCTATTAGACAGTATTAATAAATCTGCTCCAAGGTTTAAATCAGTGTACCTTTCCTACTGAATGCTGCTCAAAGACAGTGGCATGAAGTGGGCGAAAAAGGTCCTTTTTAAAGATCTGTCTCATCATAGACATTAGTAGTATACCAGTAAGTCCTTGGACTGATTAGATACTGGCTGCAACTATAGCAGTCAAGTTCAAAAGGAGTATTCCACTAACTGTCATTGTGAGCAAAACCGCTACATTAGACATCCTATTATAAATGACATAGCTTTTAAGACACAGAAGACAAACTAATATCCCACATTATAAAGTGCTCTATGAGGTGCAGATAGGAGAAAGTGTGCAGATACTGAAGTTTATTTTTTTTTTTTTACTAGCCCACAGTGTACAGAGTTTGTTGAAGGAATCAAATGGCTCTCACCTGCGGTTTGACAATGGTCTTATTTCAACAAACTATCAATATAGTCTATATGTCTAGATATCTAGAGCAGTGCTGTGAATGTTATAATTCATAGTATGTTTACACATACAAATTTAGTGCAACATGTATTGTATGGCAACTATGCAGGAGACAGACATTGTATGAAATTTTGTTGCAGCAATACAAAATAATTCCTAAATTACAAATAAATTATCCTGTGACAAGTAGACAAAGAAATGTATACTTTGTAACATTGTTACTATGGAAGTGTTTTAACAGTTTTAGGGTCTTTTCACATCAGCGTTCTTCGCTGATCGAGGCAGTTGCGGTGAAAAACCGCAACTGCCGCGATTACCGCATAACGGCCGTGATCGTGGCACACTTGCGGCAAGCCCCATACAGTGTCTATGGGGCTTGCGGTAAGTGTGCGGCAAGTGCATTTTCGGCACTTGCGGCAGGTGCGGCCATAAAAAAAAAAAGCGGTATGCCGCGGTTTTTTCGCGGCCGCACCTGCCGCAAGCCCCATAGACATTGTATGGGGCTTGCCGCAAGTGAACCGCAAGTGTGGCCGTTAGGGTCCTTTCACACTAGCGTTTATTTGAAATCGCGGCAGATGCGGTGAAAAAACGCATCTGCCGCGATTACCGCATACCGGCTGCACTTGCGGCACGGTTGCGGCAAGCCCCATACAATGTATAGGCGGGCTTGCAGCAGGTGCGGCAAGTGCGGTTTTGGCACTTGCGGCAGGTGCGACCGCGAAAAAAAAAACGCGGTCAGCCGTTTTTTTCACCGCATCTGCCGCGATTTCAAATAAACGCTAGTGTGAAAGGACCCTTATGTGGTAATCGCGGCAGTTGCTGTTTTTTCACCGCAACTGCCGCGATCAGCCTAAAACGATGATGTGAAAGCAGCCTAAGGGCCCTTTCACATCAGCGTTTTTTTTTCAAATCGCGGCAGATGCGGTGAAAAAAACCGCATCTGCCGCGATTACCGCATACCAGCTGCACTTGCGGCACGGTTGTGGCGCGGTTGCAGTAAACGCCATACAAGGTATAGGCGGACTTGCGGCAGGTGCGGTTTTGGCACTTGCGGCAGGTGCGGCCGCGAAAAAAAAACTGCGGCTGACAGCATTTTTTTTCGCGGCCGCACCTGCCGCAAGTGCCAAAACCGCACTTGCCGCAAGTCCGCCTATACCTCGTATGGCGTTTACCGCAACTGCGCCACAAGTGCAGCCGGTATGCGGTAATCGCGGCAGATGCGTTTTTTTTCACCGCATCTGCCGCGATTTGAAAAAAACGCTGATGTGAAAGGGCTCTAAAACAGCAATTTTTCATTTTTGCCTTTTCTGTTTCAAAAAAATAACTCAGTCATTATGAGGGCTTGTTTTTGTGAATGCATTGTAGTTCTGAACTACACCATTTATTTTATCATGTAACGTAGAGAAAACCTAGGTCAAAAATCTGAATGGGAAAAAAAAAAAAGCTATTTTTATTTTGTTTTTGCAAATTTCATTTTGCTGTAAATATTGACCTGGCAGTATGATTCTCTGGGTCAGTATTATTACAGCATTAGCAAACAAAGTATTTTATATTTTAATAGTTTCCTTTTTGAAATAACGGAAAACCAAAATGTTTTTGGCTCCATTTTTGAGAATCATTGAGTTGTCCACCAGTAGAACAATCCCTTCTCATTGCACATTTCCCCTAATTTAAATAGAAAAGCCTTTATTTGCTACCAGTTTCAGGGCCATTCTAGCTATGTCTGCAATCATATTCCCAGGACCCACAGCCACCTTCTCTCTCTCCGCCTACGGACATATTTGTAAATACCAAGAAGGGGTTGGGCAGCTCATGCATCCAAAAATGGGGAGAGAAAAGCTAGCGGTGATTGGGCATGGAGGTTGCATGACAACACAACATCCTGGAGCATGAGTGTCAACACCGCTGTAACAGAGCTGGCAAGGGAAAAGAGTTTAAAGCATAATTGACATTTAAATTTTAATTTTACAATAATGTAGAGCAAGAGATTTTTAATAAACTTTCAAATAAACTTTAGAAGAGAATTCTGGTTGAAAACCATTCATAAATCTTCCACAAGATGTCACCACTAGACTGTGTCTGAAGCAGACATTCTTCATTCTCAGTCAGATCAGTCTTCACACAGAATACGGGTAAAGGGGGCGTGGCAGACACTGTGCAAGCTCCTGACTGCAGCTGATGAGGCGACAATGTATCAGAGTATTTCAGTGTATAGAGCAGTGCTGAGCAATGTCAGAATGCCAGGATCACAGCAAACTCCTCTTTCCTAGGCACAAGTTTCTCAGATCTGTCATCGGGCTCCTTCTCTGCTCAGTCACAATTTATGTTGTCTGTTTTTCCCCTTTCCCCATATTTATGTTCTTCCTTTGTACATCTGTGATAAAAATATTTTGTACAGTCATGGCCAAAAGTTTTGAGAATGACACCAAAATTATATTTTCACATGATCTGCTGCCTTCTGGTTTTTGTGTTTGTCTGATGTTTATATCACATACATAAATATAATTGCAATCATATTATGAGTACCAAAAGGTTATATTGACAGTTATAGAATGAGTTAATGCAACAATTCAATATTTGCAGTGTTGACCCCTCTTCTTCAGGACCTCTGCAATTCTCCCTGGCATGCTCTCAATCAACTTCTGGACCAAATCCTGACTGATAGCAGTCCATTCTTGCATAATCAATGCTTGCATTTTGGAAGAATTTGTTGGTTTTTGTTTGTCCACCCGTCTCTTGATGATTGACCACAAGCTCTCAATGGGATTAAGATCTGGGGAGTGTCCAGGCCATGGACCCAAAATCTCTATGTTTTGTTCCCTGAGCCATTTAGTTATCACCTTTGCTTTATGGCAAGGTGCTCCATCATGCTGGAAAAGGCATTGTTGGGCACCAAACTGCTCTTGGACGGTTGGGAGAAGTTGCTCTTGGAGGACATTCTGGTCCCATTCTTTGTTCATGGCTGTGTTTTTAGGCAAGACTGTGACTGAGCCGATTCCCTTGGCTGAGAAGCAACCCCACACATGAATGGTTTCAGGATGCTTTACAGTTGGCATGAGACAAGACTGGTGGTAGCGCTCACCTCTTCTTCTCCGAATAAGCTGCTTTCCAGATGTCCCAAACAATCGAAAAGGGGATTCATCAGAGAAAATGACTTTACCCCAGTCCTCAGCAGTCCACTCCCTGTACCTTTTGCAGAATATCAGTCGGTCCCTGATGTTTTTTTCTGGAGAGAAGTGGCTTCTTTGCTGCCCTCCTTGAAACCAGGCCTTGCTCAAAGAGTCTCCGCCTCACAGTGCGTGCAGAAGCACTCACACCAGCCTGCTGCCATTCCTAAGCAAGCTTGGCACTGCTGGTAGTCCGATCCCGCAGCTGAAACAGTTTTAAGATACGGTCCTGGCGCTTGCTGGTCTTTCTTGGGCGCCCTGGAGTCTTTTTGACAACAATGGAAGCTCTCTCCTTGAAGTTCTTGATGATGCAATAGATTGTTGACTGAGGTGCAATCTTTTTAGCTGCGATACTCTTCCCTGTTAGGCCATTTAAGTGCAGTGCAATGATGGCTGCACATGTTTCTTTAGAGATAACCATGGTTAACTGAAGAGAAACAATGATACCAAGCACCAGCCTCCTTTTCAAGTGTCCAGTGGTGTCATTCTTAATCATGACTGATTGATCGCCAGCCCTGTCCTCATCAACACCCACATCTGTGTTAATGGAACAATCACTAAAACGATGTTAGCTGCTCCTTTTAAGGCAGGACTGTAATGATGTTGAAATGTGTTTTGGGGTTAAAGTTCATTTTCTAGGCAAATATTGACTTAGCAAGTAATTGCTGTTAAGCTGATCACTCTTTATGACATTCTGGAGTATATGCAAATTGCCATTAGAAAAACTGAAGCAGTAGACTATTAAAAATTAATATTTGTATCATTCTCAAAACTTTTGCCCATGACTGTACAGATATATTTGTATTATATAATAATAACCCACATGTTATATCTACAAGAACCACTCTGTATAATATATTATATAAAGGTAATTACAGCTTTGTTATTTGAAAACTTAACAAATTGTTGTTCAAATATTTTTATTAACGCCTTCTCTGCTGCCACATTGCACTGCTCCCCATCACCTGCTGGCCTTGCCCATACAGCCATAAAATGCAGTATTTAAAAGAGCACAAAAAAAGTGTGTCAAAATAATCTTAGCTGCTATGTGATAAACAACTGGTGCAGTATTTGTTTTCTTCAATGAAATGACATTTACACTTTAAGCTTCTTTATTTTCATTGGGGGAAACGTAGAAAGAGAAGATATCATCCAAGTAGTGGACAACCCCTGTAATTATGGTTTTGTTGATAGATCCATCTGAGGGCTTGTATTTAGGATGCAGCCTATTTTTAAATTACCCAATTTTGTGGTGCATATGATATTTTGATTAGTTTTGTTGCTTTTCTTTTTATCTTTAGGAGATGGGGCTTCCACAGACCATTTTGGCGAGCAGGTCATATAGTTGTTGTGGTCAATGACTGACAGCAGACATTTAAAGGGAAGTGGTTATGTCCTATTTTGTTTTTAAACCGCCCCCAATGTTATTTAGATCCTGCACTGTGCATCACTAACCCGATTTAACAAAAATTCATGTACTTCTCATGAAAAAAGCACTTTAGCTGCTTATAGGTCTGCATTATGTACCTGTACAGTCAGTCATGGGTGGATACTGCAGCTAGAATCAGTCACAATCGACTTCCATCATACAGTTTTTTTAAATGTAGTAATGCTCGCTGCAGTGTAATATACTGACATCGATCACTAAAGGTCCTATTGTAGTTAAGTCATGACCATGTAACCAACCATAATTGGCAAAGCGAAGCAGGCCAAGTATACAAACATGCGTTTAGCTCCGCCTATTAAAGTCACATGGTCATGACAACACCCCAGGTAGTGATGTCAATTAATTACAATGCAGGGGGCATTACAAAATTAAAAAAATATATCTCATTGTAGTGAAATATGTATATGTATCTTCAGTCATAGGGGTGGCATTTTGGCTTACTGTAACTTAAGTTCATTCATTTATGATTGTAGTGAAATATGTATCTGAGGGCATGGACCCAGCAGTTAATGGTTAAATTCTGTGTCACTACACAAAAGGTCATAACCTATGATATCTATGCACAAAGTTAACTTCCCCGACACAGTCTCTCCTACCTCCTCAGGGTGCCATCCTGGGAAACCACAGAGTGAAACATTTCACATCTGTAGCTAGAAACAGAAGGGGAACAAAGACACCACCAAATGGGGTTTAGTATATCGGTTGGTATTTACTGTGGGAAAGAGATTGGATTAAGACAGACATTTGAAAATAATTTATGCCTGGCTAAATTACTGAGAGGGTCCAATCATAGTCCCAGAATTAGAATATCATACTGGAAGGCTGGTCTAGAAATCTGACCTCCAGTCTGAGCCTATAACTGGACTTCCAAGCTAAAGTCCTTAGTCACAGATATATGGGGCAGCTGAAACACTGCAGTGAACCACCACCATTTCTTCTCTCCCCATTGGGATACAGAAGGCAAGCTGCAAAGTTAAGGTTTCTGTAAGTTCTCCCTTTTATTTTATAACTGTCTTGCATATTTGTATGCCACTTTATTTCTATATCTTTTCTTGTAAGCACTATACCTTTTATATTAAATATTAAAATTTTTATAAGTCTGAACCTTGTATGCCCTGAAGAACCCATAACCCTAGAGAGGGTGTGATTTTGTTGATTGTCTGATAGTCAGTTTAGGAAGGCTCATCAGCCTCAAATCCGGTGGGTGGTGGCAGCGTGTGTGAAGTGGGGTGCGTAATCTGAATTGGTCGAGTGCTGGATTGAGTGAGAGTAGATTACCCCTTGCAGAACCAATGCATCCACTCCTAGCACTAGTGGGTCCCTGGACCTGGCTATGAAGAAAGGGACTTTTGTGTTTAGCCTTGATGCCATGAGGTCAACATCTGGGTATCCCCAGAGCAGACAAGTTTGTTGAAAGACTTCTGGATGGAGAGACCTTTGTCCTGAGGCCAGTCCTTGTCAACTTAGGAAGTCTGCCGCCCAGTTATCCACTCCTGGAACGTGGATTGCCAATATGATTGAGTTGTTTCAGCCCAGTGAATGATGCATTTCACTTCATGCATTGCGGCTTTGCTGCATGTGCCGTCCTGGTGATTGACGTACGCCACTGCAGTGGCGTTGTCTAACTGTATGCGGACAGGGCGACCGGCTAGGAGGTAGTGGAAATGTTGGAGGGCTAGGCGGATCGCCCGTATTTCCAAAATGTTGGTTGGAAGGTGTGACTCTTGGGGTGTCCTGTCAAAAGACGGCTCCCCAGCCAAGAAGACTGGTGTCGGTGCTGACGACTAGCCATTGGACTGGGAGGAAGGATTTTCCTTGGGTGAGAGGATCTGAGCGTCCACCAGGTGAGTGCCTTCTTGACCTGGTGGGATAGACAGCATGGACAGTCGAGGCTGAAGGGGCTTTTGTCACAAGCTTAAAGGATTAAGAACTGCAAAGGTCGGAAGTGTAGTTGGGCAAAGGGAACTGCTTCCATTGCCACTACCATTTTGCCTAGAACTCCCATGCCGAAGCGGATGGATTGAGGTGTTCAGCGGCAGAGTGTGCAAACTCCATGGCGAATTGCTGTGGCCTTGTCCTGAGATAGTATGACTAGCCCCTCGTGCAGTGACGAAGATCATCCCTAGGAAGGATATTTATTGGGGACGATTTGTGTAGGTTTATGAGCCAACCGAGGCGAGAGGGCCTGTCCGTTGTTATTCGGACGCACTCTTGGCAAGAGTGAAAGGATGGTCCCTTGATTAACAGGTAATCTAAGTAAGGCTGGATGACTATGCCCCGTGAATGGACAATAGTCATGACGGCTGCCATGACTTTCATGAACACTCTGGGTGCGGTGGCCATCCCGATTGGCAGGGCGGTGAATTGGAAGTGCCGTTTTTGAACGGCGAACCGCAGATACTTTTGATGTGGTGGAAAAATGGGGATTTGGATGTATGCGTCCTGGATGTCGATGGTTGCTAGGAACACTCCCTTTTTCCATCGACGTGATTGCAGTGATTCCATTTCAAATTGACGGACCTTTATGAATTTGTTGAGGAGCTTGAGGTCTAGGATGGGGGAGTACTGTTCTGTCTTCGGAACAACAAACTGGTTTGAGTAATATCCTTTGAACCGCTCGGCTTCTGGTATGGGTGCTATGACGCTCCTTTTGAACAGAGAACTGATGGCTTGGAAGAACAGGCGAGCATTTGGTTTGGGTGGACACGAGAGAAAAATAAAAGTGTTGAGGGTGGAGCGGAAAACAATTTTGTACCCGGATGACACCAGGTCTCTGACCCAATTGTCGTGGACAACAGAGAGCCATGAGTGGTGGAAGTGTTGGAGACGTCCATCTATTGTGCTGGCGTCGACCGGATAGGATGGGGAATCAAGCGGAAACTCTTTGGGATCTAGGGCCTTTGGGGCAGGTTTGATTGGGTCGGCTTTTCCAGTTGGGGTTGGTTTTGAATGAGAATAGAGTACCTTTTTCTCCTCGGGAGGACCGCCCTGCACCAGTGGTGGCGGTTGAGGTGGGCCACCCAGTTGTTCCGCGGGGGTTGCGAAATCGTGGCTGTTGCTGTAGGTGGCGAAAGGGCCTCCTAAGCTTTGGCTGGGGAAGAAATTCATGGCCTCGGAAATAAGTTGAGCCAACTTTTCCCAGAATAGGCGGCCACTTTAATAGGGTAGGGATTAAGGGAATTTAAGAGTCTGCGTGCCATCATCTGAGCCACTGTGTTCGGCTAATGGAGATGGCGTTTGATGCCGCCAAGGCAGAACAGTTGGACAGGTCTAGGGACGCAAGTAAGTGGTATTCTACCGCTATTGCGTGGTCGCTGATTAGGTCCCGTTGCCTCTTGTTTGAGCTCGAGGTCTTGTAAATTTTCGTGCAAGGTATCTGTCCAAGATACCATGGCTCTTGCGACCAACGCGGTGGCGAATATGGGGGAAAGAGCTGCTCCTGAAGCTTCAAATGACCTAACACACCAGGTTATCTATTTGGCGGTCAGTAGGGTCTTCGATAGATGAGCTATCAGAAAGGGATAGGAGGGTCCTGCTGCTTAGATACGATACTGGGGGGGGGGGGGGGACAACGAGTGTTGATTCTGCCCACTCATTACGTAGTTCTAAACGAACGGTATCTAGCTTCAATAGGTCCGTGACCTGTGAAGCGCTGGGCGCTCCCTATGTCGTTGGATTATGTCCCTGAATTCGGGATGATTAGAAAAGAATAGACTAAAGCGTTTTGCCTTTTTGAAACACACTGCGTGCTCTGGAGCGGTGTTAGGGTCATCCTTGACTTGTAAGGTTTGATTAACTGCCTCAAAGAGGTGGTCAACCATTGCCTGAGTGTCTGTAGACTCCAGGTCCTCGGGTGAATCTGACTCGGAGAGTTCCCCCTCGGAGGATAGCTCACTCTGGTCTCTGAGTGAAGGAGAACGAAATGTGGGAATAATAGGTGCTGGGGTGACAAGAATTCCTTGAGATTAACTTTTATCGGCCCCGTCTCCTGGAAGTACGGGGTACCCTTGATCACACCACAGCACAGACTTTATTAGGGTTTGTACAGCAGCGTCCCATATGTCTGAGCTTGAATTTTGCACCGAAGTGGGGGTGTGGTTTAGTTTGCTGGGGGTCTTGTCTTTCAGCTACTCCATTAAGGGGGAGTGGCCTGGTAACGTCATAAGTAGGGGGCGGTTTGCAATGTGGGTGGAGGCTGCCTGATCGGTAGCATCGCCTGCCAGTCATTGGCGGGGCGGTGCTATATAGAAGTGTGGGTCCCGGATCGCGGTGGAGGCCGCGATACTTGCTGTAACGCGATTTTCGTCATATCGCCTTTACCGCCCCCTTGCAGCACAAGCACAGTCTCTGCTCTATAGCACGCCCATATGGGCGTGCATAATTAATATGCCGGCAGCGGGGAGAAGCACAAAAGACTGCCTTTTGCGGCTTCCCAAATAATGAGAAGCTACAGATCCACAGGTAAAAAAATAACTTTTGTAAACTTTACAATAGCGCTTTATGACACAAAGGGATGAATAGAAATGGATTACCATGGTGCAGGGACAGGTTAAAAGAGCCTGGGGGCTCATTTTTAGAGGTCAGGTTCCCTTTAAGTTTTGTGTTTACTTAGTGTCGCCTCCTAGTGGCAGAAAAGCATACACCCATGATCCTGTGTCCCCCAATGATGCAGAAAAAGTGACATACATAAATATGCAAGAAAGTTATAAAATAAAAGGGAGATCTTACAGAAACCTAAACTTTGCAGCTTGCCTTCTGTATCCCAATAGGTAGGAAAGAAATGGAAGTGGTTCACAGCAGTGTTTCAGCTACCCCATACATCTGTGACAAAGGACTTTAGCTTGGAGAGTCCAGTTATCGCTAGCGATATCGCTGTGTGTGAAGTACCCCTAAGGCTAGATTCACATATTTATGCTTCTATACCTGAGCTGAATGCATGGACGACCATGGGTCCCTTGATCCGAACCAGTCAGCCTCACAGGCATACAGGCTGGAAAGTTCAGGTCTGAAGAGCAATGGGCTAGTTTCCGAGTCATGGTCAGTGAACACAGAGTGAAAGATAGACATGTGAATGTAGGCTAATAAGTTTATTTGCAGTCTTCTCAACTTTAAATTGGTAAACTCTTTTGAAGAGAAAATAGGAAACAATTATTTACACCTTTTAAAAATCACCACAGTTCATAATTCACGTAACCCTACTTTACCCACCTGACAAATGTTCTCGTTTCCTTTGTTGGAGCAATATTGCCCTCTCTCGGTCCAGAGCTCTGCCAAAAAAGAAAAGTTCAATAAGATATTCCACACACAAAAATAGAAAGTGAATCTTAGAAAACAAGACCATAAGGCTAGTCGTACAGATCAGAAGGCAAATGCCTGAATTTTTACTTGGCCGACAGCTTTATTTCCAACCTTTCCATGCAGACGTGTGCTTGACATATTTAACCCCACTACGACCAATGGCGAGTTTAGCCGTCATGGAAAGATGTCAGTTCCCGCACCACAACGGCTAAACTCGTCATGGCTTTGAACGGTCACTGCTTGTAAACAAACAGTGACAATTCAATTCTGACTGCTAAGGGTCAGGGGCAGATGAGTGGGGACCCTTATTAGTGGTCCCCACACTCAAAGCGATGTGATGGTCAATCTGACTGACGGATCACATCATGATCGCGCAGGAAAGTGCAGGATATGAGCACTTCCATGCACGATTGCTGTAGGAGCCGGGCTGTCAGCTGTGCCAGCCTCCTGCCTTTCCCACTGCCTCTCCTCCCTCCGCTTTCCACCCTCCTCTTCCTGGTCTCAAGCTTCTGCTCCCGTTCCTCCTCCCTCCACTATCCTCCCATCCGCTCACCTCCTCTGCCCGCTCTCCTCCTCAGTCTTCTCCCGGGTGCCCGACCTCTGGCTCTGCCCGCTCCTCTCAGTCTCATCCCCTGCATGGAGGAGATGAGGCTGAGAGGAGTGATCTCACAGCCAGGGACAGCGATCTGTGTGGTCACTGTCCCTAGTTCTGTGTCATCCCCTAAGTGCAGTGATCTTATGATCACAGCACTTTAGGTCCGAGGTAAGGGAGTGCAGGGTCACTCACCTCTCCCCACGGTGTTCGGCCCATCATAATGTAATTGAGATGGGAACGATCACCACGGTAACCAGAGGTTGCCATTGCAACATGTGGTAACCTCACCCAAGCCACATAGATCATGTGATCTCTGGGACTTGGATTTGCAGCACTGACCGCTGCACTGTATGGCAGATTATTGCCATACAGTGAAGCATCAGTGTCAGTGTGACACTCCCCCCCCCCCCCCCCAGAGACTGCAGCAAAAGGACCTTTACATACATTGCTGCAGTCTCTGGAGGCGACTGACCGTCGTGGGACCATCTTTGTGGACTATGTCGGAGGGCATGTGGGGGTAATAAAGATGGAGTCCTAACATATCTTTGTGCTTTCTGTTATAATAAAATGATTTTTTTCACGGTGTGGTGTGCCTTATTTACCATTGACTTAGGGGTTCCTAATGGCCGGGTCTAACATTGGCCCGACATTATGAACTTTGGGCTTAGTGCCAGCTTCAAACACAAAGCTGGTTTGCCACCGGCACCAGGGCAACTGCAGGAGTCTGGGTACAGCGCCAGAAAATGGTCCTACTAATGAATGTGCCATTTCCTGGGGTGGCTGTGGGCTGCAATTTGCAGCGTGGGGGGCCCAGAACGCTCGGGCCTCTCCACGCTGTGGATTCCAGCTGCCTAGTTGTACCTGGCTGGAAATATAAAAACACAGCGAAGCCCATGTGTTTTTTTGTTTTTTTATTATTTCAAGAATTAAAAAAAAAAAATAAAAAAAAAGGGCTCCACTGTATTTTGATTGCCAGCTAGGTAAAACTAGGCGGCTGGGGATGGGTGGCAACCTGTACCTGCCTGCTGCACCTGTGCTCGTGCCCATTACCAGAGCAAAATCTCAGCTAAATACACAAATACTCCCTGAGAAAGCGGAGGGGAGGGACCCCACGGCCTTTATTGAGTCCTGGCTTAGGGACAAAATTGGGGAAAACTCTGACTAAAGTATTCGCAGTGGAAAGGGCTCAGAGTGCCAATGCAGCAAAAGCCACCAGGGTCAGAACCCCGCACAATACTGGCCAGGATATTAAACTACAGGGATCGGGACATTATTCTAAGAAAAACGAGGAATGCGGAAAATGTTACTATAGATGGGTAGCAGATTGCCGTGTACCCAGATTATTCTCCCATAGTGCAGAAACAAAGAATGAAGTTTGCAGGGATTATTTTTTTTCCTGTTGCTCTGGTGGTTTCCGTTTCGGGTTGGGAACAGGACGTTTTACCCTGGAGGTGGGGAGGACCGGGTTGGGAACAGGACGTACCCTGGAGGTGGGGAGGACCGGGGTATGATACAGGGGGTGCTGCGCTATTAGCTTTGGTTGCTAAAACGGGGGGCGGAGATGGTGGGGTGTGCATTATATTTCTCTGTAACTGTTTACTTGTTATAATTGTGCTCTTTATATTCGCTATAGAGTTAAATGTATACATCAAGGCGGGAGTTGGTTAGAGAATTGTGTAACTGGATGAGGTGGATGGTGGGTGCTAGGTATTCGAGACTCACTCACAGGGAGAGTTACAATTTATGGGGGTTTGGGGTGGGACAGTTGTGGGAGAAGGGAAGGAAGGGGGGGCGGGGAAGGGGAGAAGGTGCGGGTAGACAGCAAGTAGGGAAGAATACTTTGATATTGCATGCCAATCCTAGACATTATGGAAAGCCGCATTAAAGTGATCGGATGGAGTGTCCGAGGGTTATTGGATGTAACTAGGAGGGGGGCAGTCTTGCAATATTTACTGGACCAGAAACCGGCAGTAATATGCTTAATGGAGACATTTGGTCAAAGACAATTGAGGTCCTACAAAGGAGGTGGGTGCAGGAGTCCTTTCATGCCACGTATTCCACATACTCAAGGTGGGTGTCCATACAGATTCCGAGGTCCACTAAATTTGAACAAGTAGAGACATTTTTGGATGATGAAGGGCAATATGTGATTTTGGTGTGTAGACTGTTTGGTGTCTTGATGGCCGTTATTGCTACCTGTATATTACCGCCATAGTCAAGCAAAAACATTAGGGAGGTAATGGAGAGGACAGGACGTTTGGGGAATATTCCTATATTACTGGTGGGAGACTAACAACCTACAGGATGAATTTTGGGACAGGCACAAAACTAACCCAGTGAGGTTACGTAGTCATATAACATCATTTGGCGCTTATATTGAGGAGCTGGGACTGAGAGATCTTTGGAGGGAGAGGAATGTAGGAGTCCGGTGCTTCTCTTGCTACTCAACCACTTACAATGCCTTATCTCGCATTGACATGGAACTGGGCAATGTTCAATTTGATGCGCTGGTGGCGAAAGTTGAGTCCCTACCAAGAGTAGTATCGGACCACAGACCAATATGTATACACATTTCGCTGGTGGAGATGCAGAGTTGGAGGATACACCCCGCATGGCTATGTAGCATTGATATGGGTAATATATCCAAGACATGGAGGAATATTTTAGCATAAACGAGGGCAGTGCAGGCTGCAGGTGACATGGGATGCAATGAAGGCGTACTTACGGGGACTCATCATTAAGAGAAATTAGTCAGCGTAAATCCAATATGAGACGGACGGTCCCCCCCCCGGTCCTCACCTAAGGGGCCCCGAGGTCCATCTTTGCATCGGGGCCCGCGGCTCTGTAGTTACGCCACTGTTCAGACTTATTAAAGTTTTAAGAAAGCGCCGCCAACTCTAAACACTCTCCGAATAGAAGTGATCGCCACCAGGAAAACCACCTTCTGAGAAAGAAGGCGCAAAGAAACCTCCCTAAGAGGTTCAAACGGTGGCTTCTGGAGAGTCTCCAGAACCATGTTCAAATCCCAAGCCTCCAAAGGCCTCCTATACGGTGGAACAATCCGAGCCACACCCTGTAAAAAGGTACGAACCTGAGGCTTTGAAGCCAATCGGGGCTGAAAAAGTACCGACAGCGCTGAAACCTGCCCTTTAAGGGAACTCAAAGAAAGGCCCTTATCCAATCCCGATTGGAGGAACCCCAGGACCACCGGGAGCGAGAAGCGCAAGGGAGAAACCTGCACTGACTCTCACCAAACAAAGAACATCTTACAAGTTCTGTGATATATCCGAGCGGAGACAGGCTTCCTTGCACGCGCCATAGTGTGTGCAACTTCTTCCGAGATCCCTGCCTGAGTTAGAATTCTGGTCTCAAGGGCCACGCCATCAAATGCAGAGCCCCGGAATTCTGATGCCAAATCGGATCTAGACACAGGAGATCCGGACGGACCGGTAACTCCCAAGGAGCGTCTGCGACGAGCTGAACTAGATCGGCATACCACGACCTCCTGGACCAGTTGGGGGCGATTAATATCATCTCCCCTCTCAGTCTTGATATTCTGGACCACCCTGGGAATAAGGGCCAGAGGTGGAAAGATGTACGGGAGACGAAACTGCGTCCAGTCCTGAACCAGAGCATCTGCTCCCAGAGCCCTGGGATCGCGGGACCGAGCAAAGAAGTTGGGAACCTGAGCATTCATCCGTGACGCCATGAGATCCACGTCTGGAGTCCTGAATCGTCTGCATATCTGCACGAACACATCCGGGTGAAGAGCCCATTCCCCTGATGCAAGCCCCTGACAGCTGAGATAATCCGCCGCCCAGTTTTCGACCCCTGGGATGTCCACTGCCGACAGTACAGCTCCCGAGGATTTGGCCCAATGTAGAATTGGTTCTACTTCCCGCATCGCTGCTCTGCTGCACGTCCCGCCCTGATGGCTGACATAAGCCACCGCCGTGGCATTGTCCGATTGGATGCGAACATGACAACCCATCAGGAGGTGCTGGAAGCTCTTGAATGCCAAGTAAATGGCCCGAATCTCCAGAAGATTTATGGGCAGAGAGGACTCCTGAGGGGTCCATCGACCCTGAGCCGTGTGACTCCGGAACACCGCCCCCCAGCCGAAGAGACTGGCATCGGTAGTCAGAACAGTCCACTGCACTGGTAAGAAGGATCTCCCCCGCGAGAGAGAGACGACGGTATCGACCACCATCAGAGAGATCTCCTCATTGTCGCTGACGGGCGAGAGAGGTGATAAAGGGTGAAAGGGCTGCGGTTCCACGCCGACAACAGATCCAGTAGTAAGGGACAGCGATGCAGTTGTGCAAACGGCACCGCCTCCATTTTCCCCAAGACGCTCATCACAAACCGTAGGGAATGCGGATGAGGGCCCCGCAATGCACTAACCGCACTTTGCAGAGACCGAAACTTGTCCTGAGGAAGAAGCACCAGACCCAGAGATGTGTCCAGGACCATCCCCAGAAACGAGAGTCTGCGGCTCGGAAATGGGGAGGACTTCGGCAGGTTGAGAATCCAACCCAGCCGACACAGCGTGTCTATCGTAATGTGAAAACTGTCCTCGCAGTCCTTGAACGACTGACCCTTGACCAAGAGGTCGTCCAGGTAAGGGAAGACTACCACCCCCCGACCGTGCAGAACGGTCATGACCGTGGCCATGACCTGGGTAAACGCTTGGAGCAGTTGCCAACCCGAAGGGAAGGGTGACAAACTGATAATGATCCCCACCCACCGCGAACCGCAGGAATCTCTGATGAGGGCCAGATATCGGGATGTGCAGATAAGCGTCCTAGATATCTATGGAGGCAGGGAACTCCCCTTTTTGCATGGACGCAATGACGGACCGGAGACTCTCCATCCGCTCAAATCTGTTCAAACGCTTCAGGTCCAGAATGGGACGGAAGGAACCGTCCTTTTTAGGCATGATGAACAGGCTTGAATACCCCTGACATCACTCGTTCAGAGGCACTGGCACAATGACTCCTGCCCGCCTCAGACACTCGACTGCCTGGGAGAAGGCATGTGCCTTTTCCGACATTCTCGAGGGGCGAGAGAGAACAAATCTTCTGGGAGGGCGAGTATGAAACTATGTTGTATCCGGAAGACACCAATTCCCGAACCTACTGATCATCTGTAGAAGTGAGCCAGGCATGCCGAAAGCGGGAAAGTCGGCCGCCCACTTGGGAGGTGTCTTCCGGATGCGACGAGTCATGAGGAGGGAAACCTCTGAGACCTGGATTCCTTGGATTTGGGTTGTTTATTCTGTGACTGCCAGGCAGAACCCGATTTATTGGGCGTGTGGAAACCCCTGTCCGTACGTGACGACCGGTTCTGGGTAGGCGGACGGGAAACCGACCACCCAGACTAGTTCCAAAAGGACCAGAATCTCGTCTGACCCTTGGAAAACCTACGTCTTGCTGTCTGTTGAGGAAGCGAGGTGCTTTTACCACCCGTGGCGTCCAAGATGATCTTGTCCAGCTTTTCCCCGAATAAGCGATCCCATACATATGGCATGCCCGTGAGGAACTTCTTGGAGGCCGAATCCGCCTTCCACTCCCGAAGCCAGAGAGCCCGGTGTATTGCAATAGAATTACAGGCGGCTACTGCAGTGCAATTAGCTGCATCAAGGGGTGAGTGAACTAAAAACTCCCCAGCCACCGAAATCAGAGCTGCCAGATCCAATAGTTCAGGATCAGCCTCATGACCACTCAAGACAGAGTGTAGATCCCCAGCCCAGGTCGTGATTGCCTTCGCCATCCACATAGAGGCGAAAGAAGGGGACAAGGATGCCCCTGAGGCCTCAAACACTGACTTGGACAGTTGTTCCAACTGGCGATCGGCCGCATCCTTGATGGAGGCACCATCAGGAAGACTCATCAGTGTCTTAGAAGCCAAGCGGGACACCGGGGGGGTCCACTGACGGAGACTCTGACCATGCCTTTGCCACTGTTGGCAGGAAAGGGTAACGGGCTGCAATCGCCTTATGATTACCAAACCTTTTATCAGGATGAGCCCAGTGCTTTTGCAAGACTTCCTGGATCTCAGAATGGTCCGAAAAAACCTTCTGACGTCTCTTGGGTCTCTTAAATGAGATTACATGATCCGATACCGACACCGGGGCTGGATCAGCCACCGACAGGGCCTGATTAACGGCCGACACCAGGTCGTCCACCATGGCCAGAGTATCAGAAGACGTTGAATCAAAGGATTCATTCTGATCCGATACCCCTCAAATTCATGAAGTTCACCCGAAGAGTGAGAATCATGAGACCTACTCCACGTATGGGAGGTCACTGAGCCCTGAGATAGGGCAGAGGAAGAGCCCATCCAGGATCTCTTCCTACCCACCTGACCAGGGGGAAGGGAGGTACTCAATTGAGACTCTTCATGGTCAGAACCCCCCTCTAACTGGACCTGCTGGTCTGGACGTGGTTGCACCACCCGGAGCAGTGAGTCGGAGAGCTGCTGTATAACTTGGCTCACGGATTGCGACAGAGTAACTGCCCATTCTGGGGTAGCAGGTCTGGCAACAGTCACCTCTACTTCGGTGGGTGCATGACCGGAGTCAGAGACACTAGACTGAGGGGGTCAGAAGCACAGGCCTGGCAGAGCGGGGTCAGGCACCCACAGGGCAGTGCAGCCTTGCATGCTGTGCAAAAAGACATAGTAAACATTAAAGGCCTTAGGTGCCTTCTTGCCCATGCTGCCCGGCATTATGCAGCTTTCCTCCACTGCTGCGCTCAAACTACAAACCACAGTGCAGAGGGTAGTATGATAGGATAGGAGCCGTAGTGCTGATATGCCACCGCTGCCTAGGGCTATTGCAGCGCTAACCGCTGTGCCCGGTCACCTGAGAGGCTGGAAGCCAAAAAGCGCCCAGTCCTGTGTCCCCCTGGCGTCCTGTGCTTGTAGCAATAGCATCTGTGGTAGTGAAATGGCGCCAAAATCGCGGTGTGGAGAGGGAAAAACAAAGCCACGCCCCCTCCCATGATGCCCTGCGTAGCCACCCTCCCCCTAATGTTACTGGCCAGCAACGATGGCCGGGGGCGGCCCAAGGCAAAGCAACATCACTGGAGGAGGAGACCTCCAGTGCTAGGCCGAAGCCAGGGACTAAATTAATAGCACCGGCCACCTGTCAGCAGAGGTCCGGCGCAGAGCACCAGGGGAAAAAACAAACAAACAAAAAAAAAAAAAAAACAGTGTCTTGCCTCCTAAGACACCAAGCAAAAAACTGCCTAGACTGTGCCAGTCAGGGAGTTATATACACTGCAGGGAGGAGCCACTGTGCTTATTTTTGATTGCTGAGTGTCGCCTCCTAGTGGCAGAATAGCATAACCCATCATCCTGTGTCCCCCAATGAAGCGAAGGAGAAAATAGAAATAATAAAATGACATACACATATGTACACAATGAAATAAAAAGGAGAAACTTACAGAAACCTAAACTTTGCTTCTGTTGCCTGATGAGGAGAGCAGAGATATATGGAAAGATGTTCACAGCAGCTTCGGCTGACCCATCTCTGTGACACCCAAGCTGTAGCTGTGAGAGCCCGGATATAGACTCAGACTGGGGGGGGGGGGGTTGTCAGACTCTAGATCGGCCTTCTAGTTTAACATTCTACTTCTGGGTCTATAAATGGACACTCACTAATTTAGCCATGCATATATTATGTTTTAAAATGTTTTGTCTACTTTGCTTTCCATCTGTGGGTCTGTTTGAAGCTCATTATTTGAGATGGCTTCTCTCTCATCAATTCTCTTCCTCTTTGAGGCTCCCAATATGTGTGAATATATTGCCCTGCTGGCAGGATTCCCCCCTGGTGAGACTGGAGTCAGTGTGACTGTGGAGTTAGTGTGTGCTTATATAAAGCAGGTTGTGACCTCTTGTGGATGGACCACTTACTGGTCTAATGTCCAGTCCCTGAGATACATATTTAACTACATGGTCATTATAGTGCTTCCCAAGGAACACAAAGATTCAAGACTCACAGAAACGTACAAACCCATTTCACTGCTGTCGACTGACATTAAGCTATTGGCGAGGGTGATGTCAGACCGCCTGGCTAGTGTTGTCACCACTCTGATACATCCGGATCAATCTGGTTTTATGGCAGGTAGATCGACGGCAGTCAACTTGAGGAGACTATTTATGAATATGCAATTGGTGATCGAGCATCTATGGATACATATAAGGCGTTCGACAGTGTGGAGTGGGGGTATCTGAGGGAGGTGATGGAGAGGATGAGATTTGGGCCACAGTTTCTCTCGTGGGTGCGGCTGCTGTATACTCGGCCGCTCGCAAGAGTAAGGGTTAATGGTACGTTGTCCCAGCCCATAGAACTTTGCAGGGGAACAAGACAGGTAATGGTATGTTGTCCCAGCCCTATAGAACTTTGCAGCGGGAACAAACAGGGTGCCCACTGTCCCTCTTTTGTTGCATAGCGATGGAACCGTTGGCAGCTACCTTAGAGGCACGGGGGGGTTGAGGGTTTTAGATATGGACAGACTGAAGAAAAGTTTGCGCTCTATGCAGACGACTTTTTTTTTTTTTTTTTATTAATAACAAAGACTCTGAGCGAGCCTATGAGACTCGTTAAAAGCTTTGGCTGTCAGTCTGGTCTACAATAAACTGGCACAAATCCACTCTATTCGCATTAGATGCGGCAGTTCCGACAGGGATTGAGAAGAGTGGTCTTCGACTGGTGGATAAATTTAAATATTTGGGCATCTGGATATCTCAGCCGATTTCGGAATATCTCACCGAGAACTTGACCCCAATTTTGGGACTACTCACGGTGAAAGTGCGGGCATGGAATAAGCTGCGCCTGTCAGTGGTGGGCTGTATTAACTTGATAAAAATTATCCTGATGCCCAAATTGCTATATGTGATGCACAATGCGCCCATTTGGATACCTCAGAAGGTTTAAGCAGATCATTTCTATGTTCAGAAGTTTAATATGGGGAAAAAAACAGGCGCGCCTGAGGTTGGAGCTGTTGCCGCACCCCAAGGACGAAGGGGGATTAGCCCTTCCAAACCCGTACATTACCAGGCAGCCCAGAGTCAACATGTTAGGGGGATGGGCGCAACCTACCACATGTCCATCCATACAAAGGGTATTGGAAAACTTGACGAAAAGGAGTCCTCTGGTACGGAGTTTGGAACATGGCTCAATGGGACTGGTGGGCAGACCATACCCGGCCATGTATTTGTTATACAATCTGTGGGCAAAATTTAAGCAGGTACGAGGGGTGACTCTGCTGACTAAATATTCTCCTTTATGGGACAATATCAACTTGCCTGAAATAAGGGCAATGGGCTGCTTGACGGAGTGGAAAGTCAGGGGGATCACTCATGTATCTCAGATATGAGATGGAAGGGGACTGAAATCATTCATTCAGCTGAAGGAGGAGTTTGGTCTTCAGGACACTGGGATATACCAGTATGCACAAATGGTCCACGCCTTTGGGGTCCAGAATAAACGGAGGAAGATGAGTATACAACAGGATATAGTTTTGGACTGTGTGTGTGGTGGGGGACCCACGAGGGGGCCGATTTCCACTACCTATAGAGACCTTTTGCATACGTTCTTGCTCCGGTATACACCTCGGCAAGAGCGAGGTGGGAGGCGGAAGTGGGTGGCATGTCTCAGGATACCTGGTCTTCCATATTGGAGTGGGTGCCCTATCTCTTAGTGAACCGGGCAGGCTGTCTCAGTTATAACTACTCCATAGGGTGTACAGGTCACCAGAGTTTTTGTTCAGAGTGAATCTGAGGCCCACCTCGGAATGCCCTAGATGTCGATCAGAAGAAGCAGGCATACTCCACATGGTGTGGATATGCCCACGATTATCAACATTCTGTTTGTTGGTGCTGACCAGAATTGAGGCGGCCTACGGATGTACCATTCCAAAAGAACCAGTGGTATGCCTCCTGGGGTATGTGGACGAACTCTCTGTGGATGGCAGCAAGAAGCTAGCAATTGCTCGGCTGTTGTACATAGCGAGAAAACTTATTGCCAGACACTGGGTGAGGGAGGTACCACCGACTATAAGTGAATTTTTAGTGCAAGCTAGATTTATATCCAGATTGGAAAAAGGGATATATTTTAAAAGGGGGAAATCTGGGCTGTATGAGAGGATATGGTCTCCGTGGCTGGATTATGGTTCATAGTCGATGTGCAGTCGGAATTGATAAGACTGTTGGCCTGGAGAGCAGGAGTACTGAACTTAATGTAGGTTTGCCGGATATAATTCTTGTATATGATTAATGGCTTAGTGTCATGCTTTCTGTCTATGGGGGGAGAGGGTGGGGATCATATGCCATTCATATGCATCAATATAAAATGTGAGACTTGTGTACAACTTTTGGAAGTTTGTTTATATGACGTGTTTTTTTTAATTAATAAAAATTATCTGATTAAAAAAAAAAAAAAAAAATACTGTGTGAACAGTGCTACATATTTGCAGAGTATTTAGGAGCTGTAATTGAGCTCTCTGGGTGAAAATCATGGCAAAATACACTAAAAACTAACATGCTGCAGATTTCTCCGCAGTAAAATGCACGCCATTTCTGCTGCAGATAAATCCGCAGCATGGTCATAGCACTTCTGATTTCCCATACACTGTGAAGTGCAGGGGAAGGTGCTGTACTGCGGAATTGTCAAAAATATGCAGAAAAAAAAAAAAACATAGGGAAATCCGCAGCGTCCGCGCATAGCCTAAAATTCACATACCAGGTCCCCACTCCATAACGTCACTCCTTCCTGATCTAGTTTTCAAAATGGAGTCTTTTGAGGCGAAAAACATAAAAAAATAAGGACTTTCATTTTCACAGCTCAACTTTTATGAATTCTATGAAGCATCTGGGGCTCAAGGTGCTCACCACCCATCTAGATAGGTTCCCTGGGGGGTCTAGTTTCCAAAATGGTCACTTGGGGAGATCCATTGTTTAGGCACATCAGGGAATCTCCAAATGCAACATGGTGTTCACTAATGATTTCAGCTAATTTTCCACTTGAAGCGTCAAATGGCGCTTCGTACTTCCGAGCCCTGTTGTGTGCCCAAACAGTGATTTATGACCACACATGAGGTATCGGTTTACTCAGGAGAAATTGCTCAACAAATTTTAGGATCCATTTTATCCTGTTGCCCATGTGAAAATGAAAAAATTGAGGCTAAAAGAAAATTACGGATCAATTTGTGAAGCACCTGGGGGTTCAAAGTGCTCACTATGCATTTAGATAAGTTCCTTGGGGGTGTCTAGTTTCCAAAATGGGGTCACTTGTGGGGAGCTCCAATGATTTTGGTACACAGGGGCTCTCCATACACGACATGGTTTCCGCTAACGATTGGAGCTAATCTTCCATTCAACAAATCAAGTGGTGCTCCTTCCCTTCAGAGTCCTGCCTTGCACCTAAAGAATGGTTTATGACCACATATATGAAATATCGGTGTACTCAGGAGAAATTGTCCAACAAATGTTAGAGCCATTTGCTCCTGTTTCCCTTGTGATAATGTAAAATTTGAGGGTAAAGCAACATTTTTGTTGGAAAAAGTAAAATGTTAATTTTTTTCCTTCCACATTGCCTTAGTTCCTGTGAAGCACCGAAAGGGTTAATACTCTTCATGAATGTGGTTTTAAGTAGTCTGAGGAGTGCAGTTTTTGGAATGGTGTCACTTTTGGGTGTTTTCTGTCACATAGGTCACTTGAAGTACCTTCAAATGTGATGTGGTCACAAAAAAAGTGGCTTTGTAAATTTTGTTGGAAAAACGAGAAATTGCTGATCAACTTTGAACCCTTATAACTTCCTACCCAAGAAAAATTTTTATTCCAAAATTGTGCTGATGTAAAGTAGACATGTGGGAAATTTTATTTAACTATTTTGTGTGACATTACTCTCTGGTTTAACAGAATAAAAATATAATTTTAAAAATTTTTGCCAAATTTATGATTTTTTCACAAAAAAATTCGTCCTAAATTTACCACTGACATGAAGCCTAATATGTCATGTAAATACAATCTCAGAATCGCTAGGATCCATTGAAGCGTTCTAGAGTTATTACCTCATAATAAAGATGAGGGACGCTGGTCAGAATTGCAAAAAATGGTCATTAAGCTGCAAAGTGACTGGATCTTACTACTTACTTACTAGGTGCTGTCTCTACCACTCTTTCTGGCAGCTCTCCATGACCTCTTTGCCATATTTTTCACTGCACTCTTGTCTGTCTGGAACTGAATACTAACTAACTCTCATAACGCTCTCAATGGAAGTGTATGAGAGTGTCGTCCTGGCTCTCACTGACTTGCGTTGATAAGTGACTCCTGGGTTGTCCAGCCAACGCTGGAGTGATCCAGCAGGTCACAGCTAGCAGAAGACAACCGGAGGCTTGCTGAGAACAGAAGTAGTCGGTGGAAGTTAGTGCACCTATCACCAGTTTTGGGTCTTCTAAACCCTGTCCACTACCTTAAACATGATGCAATTGGGGTTCCTGTAACCCCTTTATATCCGCAGACATCCCTCTGCATACCTTAGAAAACAAGTTTTATTCTATCCTGTGTCATATGCTAATTTCTTCTATGGGTCATAAAGGTGACTGCAAATTGCGGTGAGCACTGCCCTGATCCACACAAACGCCGCCCCTTGTGACTGTATGAAAGTGGATGACGTCGCTTCACCATCCACACAATTCCCAAGTCTCGCACCTGCGCAGTGGCGCCTCAGTGTGTCCTATTGACCAGCCATCCAAGAAAGGAGTGGTGTCTCTGGTCCATGCTGCTGCCCGATAAAAGATGCACAGGATACATTGTGAATGTAACCCTGAGGACGGTGCAACGTTTGCTCCGAAACGCGTTGGTGTAAGGAGGAATAAAGGAGCAGCAGATAAAAGATACACAGGGAGCCAACACTTGTATCTGCTGCTCCTTTATTCCTCAAACCAACGCATTTCGGTGCAAACCTTGCACCATCCTCAGGGTTACATTCACAATGTATCCTGTGTATCTTTTATCGGGCAGCAGCGCGGACCAGAGACACCACTCCTATCTTGGGGATGATTCTGGATCTTTTTCCCCACGGTTCACGTGGCGGTGTGGGTCCTGCAGCAGCTGTCATCTGAGGCATACAAGCCGGTTGTGGGTGAACACAACCGAACCAGGTGAGCAAGGTCCATCTGGGGGGGGGGGTCACAATTTTGGTGGTAACAAGTGATAAGGCACAATCTTGCGCCTCTGTGTCTCCCTTGTTTTTTTTAGATTTTTCTATTGACCAGCCAGTGATTTCTCTGTGAAGGCGCGAGTCTTCGGGCACTGTGCGGTTGATGCAAACCAATTACATAATGTGAAAGGTAGTGGGCAGGGTTTAGAACCCACTAAACTTTTGAAAGGTTCCCTTTAAGTAATTTAGTAGGTGTGAGGAAACCTACTTTAGTGATACTAATCTATCAAAATATATAAAATTTAAACCAAATACTGTAACGCAATAAAAACTGAATTGCCAGAATTTCATACGGTAAAAAGTGATCAAAATATTGTATAAATCTCTAAAGGTACCTTTACACACCGCTACAACAGGATGGATACAATCCGCTACAGGCTACAAATGTAGCTTGTAGCGCCAATATAGCCCGTAGTAGCGGCGTGTGAAGACGGGACGTGACAGCCGGCAACAGATAAATCTGTTTCCGAGCACTGCTCGAAATTTGATGGCTACAAAGCCGATTGCAGCGAGCTGTATCGGCGTGTAAAGAAGCTACAGAAGGGAACTCTGGACACCCGGCGATGTAGCTGCAATGTAGCTAAGGCGTGACCCAGGCTCCGTGTTACCGCGCCCCATCTGCGATCATTGGTGGAAGATGCTGCGTTACGATTGGTAGTCGCTGCATAGGGTGGCATATTTAAGGAGCTGACCAGTCACACTACACAATCGCTCGAGCGTATGTATTAATCAGCCTCCTGCGATGCCTGCGCAATCATGATGTTCTTGCGTTGTCCTATCAGCGTACGGATGTCTCGTAATCCACAATTGTGGCACGCCTATGTGCTGTCCCTGCTGCACCAGGTCCGCCCATATTAGCTTGTTGTAGCGGTGTGTAAATGAGGTACGATGAGCTACAGATGGCTACTTGAGACACCCGGCGATGTAGCTAGTTACAGATGTAGCGTAGCGTAGCGCACCTTGTGGCGGCGTGTGAAGAGGGTGCGTTGACCGTTTGTAACCGTTTGTGCGTGCTCGTGCACGTGAAGTAGCGGATTGTATCCATCCTGTTGTAGCGGTGTGTAAAGGTACCTTAAGTGATATCACTTAAAACATCTGTGAATCTCTGTGGCATCAATAAAACCATCAGTCTGCCATGAAAAAAAAAAAAAAAAAACACAAGCCCACACTACTCCATTCCAATTTCTTTTTTCCTGTATATTATATCGTAAAACTAGAATTTGTCCCACAAAAATACAAGCCCTCCTACATATCTTGGTTGATGGAAAAACAAACAAAACAAAAAAAACAACCATTGTGATTGTTAAGAAGGGGAGAAAAGTGTTACCAACAGTCACGACACAATGTCAAGGACTATTAAGCCAGTTTATAATGTTGTAAGAGATCACTTGTTGCCCTTGTTTTGTAAGGACACTGAATTGAAACCTAAACACAGTCAGTGTGTGGTCAAGGTGAGTTCCCTTTTTAACTTGGCCATACACCATAGATAAATATTGGTCAAATCTGCTGCTTTCAACGTTTATGGGAGCTTCCTGACTTTTCACCCGACGCAATTTGTTGGCTGGGGGCAGCAGCGTAATTTAAAGCTCATGGGCCCTGATACGAAAGTTCCAATGCCGCAACACCTGCACCTGTTGTAGCTAGACCCCTGGCTGGGGGTAAGGGCCACTTTACACACACCAACTTATCTGTCCAACTTCTGACCAACGTGCTGGTTGCAGTGAAATCATGGACACATTGCTCCATTTCGTGACTGTGTACAATGGAACAATGTGTCCATGATTTCACTGCAACCAGCAAGTTGGTCAGAAGTTGGACAGATAAGTTGGTGTGTGTAAAGTGGCCTTTAGGATCGCGTGGATGGATTTCAATTGCCCACTCTTTATGCTGTTTTGGAAATTGGCTGCTAGAGATCTCATTTGCTATTAACCATGGGCAAAGGAACAGACATTAGTAATCTGGCGGCAAAAAAAACAAAAGCAAACAAACAGAAAAACTCTGGAGTGGTGCATTTTTTTAAATTATTTTTTAAAGTTCGCTTTATTCTTTAAAGGGACTGTAATCATCTGAGTGTTTGTTATATATAGTGTAATACAACTGTTTTATGGTATATAGATAAAATCATGGTCTACTAAGAAGCCCAGCCAAAGCCAGGCCTTAAAGGGAACCTGACCCCTAAAAATCAGCCCCCAGCCTATTAATACCTGTCCCTGCACCAGGTTTATTGAATGCTAGTTATTCCTTTGTATAAAAAAAAAAAAAAAAAGGGTATTTCTAAAGTTTATAAAAGTGATTTTAGTACCTGCTGAACTGTGGCTTCTCAGTGCTTGAGAAGTCACACAGGGCGTTCCCTGTGTCTTCTCATCGCCGCCTGTAATTCAATTATTCGCACCCCGATGGGCGTGCTAATCAATAGTGATCCTCCTACATGGGCGGTATAGCCGGTATGACGCTAATCGCATCATATCCGGCTATACTGACATCAGAACTCCCATTTGGGTGTAGAGGACCGCGTGACGAGCATTACGCATACGCAAGGTTGCTTTACGGCAGCTCATCACAGATGAGCTGCCGTAAAGCAACCATGCGCAATGCGCGGTCCTCTACACTCAAATGGGTGTACTGACGTCAGTATAGCTAGATATGATGCAATTAGTGTCATACCGGCTATACCGTCCATGTAGGAGAACGAGGATCACCACTATTGATTAGCATGTTCATCGGGGCGTGAATAATTGAATTACAGGCGGCGATGAGAAGCCACAGGGAACGCCCTGTGTGACTTCTCAAGCACTGGGAAGCCGCAGTTCAGCAGGTACTAAAATCACTTATAAACTTTAGAAATACCCATTTTTTATACAAAGGGATGACTAGAATACATTAATGATGGTGCAGGAACAGTTATTAATGGGCCGGGGGCTGATTTTTATGGGTCAGGTTCCCTTTAATATGGGTACAGACATCTCCATTGCTGTTAGTGATTGACAGAGGCATTTAAATCGTAAGCAATGTTCAGAGTGATCACTGCTGATACATGAAAATGCCCACTCTGTTCACCCACATCCACTGCAAAACATTATGCAGGCAATATACAAATTGTAATCCGGTAGTACCGTTAAAGGGGAACTCCAGTGAGAGAAAACTTTTTAATACAGTTCCTGCCCTGCTACATGATGAAGCAGAGCTGTACACTGCAGTTCTAGGATCCATAGATTTCTTATAATTCAATAAAATCATACCTGCTCCTCTGCTCTAGCCCCCACCTCAGAGAACCCAGAAAGTGCATCTTGGCAGCTTCATTTAAGAGCAAAATGCAGGTGGTGTGTCGGGGGTGTAGATGCTGGGAACTGCAGGATCAGCCTACATTCACTCCCCCTCACAAATCTGTTTAGTGAGGGGACATGGCAGGGGGCATGCAGAGATTTATGTTCCCTGAGGTGGGGGCAAGAGCAAAGGAGCAGGTATGATTTTAACGGTTTATAAGAGATCTATAGATCTTAGAACTGCAGTAAACAGCTCTGTTTCATCATGTAGGTGGGCAGGAACTGTACTAAAACGTTTTCTCTCACTGGAGTTCCCCTTTAAGGGAATCTTTTACCAAAAAATGTTAAATACAGTTTAACCCCCCATATAGCTCCAGCTGATTATTGTAGTAAGGTATCACAGCTCCAGTAAATAAAAACAGATTTCATAGAATATGTACCGGTAGCACTGAAGCAGCAGAGCGAGCCAAATTTTAAAGAAAGGGTTAAGAGAAGTATGAAGTAGAAAAACAGAAGACAATTAGAACTATCCAAAATCATATAGAAAATATGAAATTTTAATTTCTTAAACCAAGACCACACAGAGTTCGGTGTTTTGTTACCTCCGTATTTGTAGAAATGCGTCTGTATATCTTACCCACTCCTGGTTTTGGCTTACAATTAAAAAGGTGAAAATTGCCAAATTCTCAATGTGTACACGTGACCCTATCCTTATAAAAGTGTATTTGCTACATTTCTGTAGATTATTTAAAAGGAACATATACACACATGGGCGAGATTTATCAAACAACTAGAGAGGTGCGAGTGAAAAACAGCTGGTAGCAAGCATTGGACTAGACTCATCTTCCCCTAAAAGCTCTGGCCTAATATCAAAACCATGTTTTCAGTATACCTAGGTGTAATCATGCTCTAATTCGTGCTGTTTGGGAAGCATGAACAACGGACAGGTTATCTTTAATCATGAACAAAATTAATATAACTAATGAAACAAAGTGAAATGTAAATCTTACCGAGGCTGACAACGCTCACATAAATAGATGTCTGGGATATTTTGCCGGTCAATACCCATACAATCTATATGCTGCCAGACACTGAGTGAGAAAAAGAGGGGGGGGGGAGGGAAACGAACAATGTTTTAGCATGCACAAATAACCAGAATCATGCTTTAAACAATTGTTTATAAGTACTCAACTTTTATTACAAAGACATATTTAGAAAATAAGAACATGTCAAGCCACTTCCACTAGAGGGACATGATTATGCAATGGCTTGCTTAGAAATTCAAAAGGAGAATGTATAAAAAAAAAAAAAAAAAATAAGGTTCAAATTTAATCTGGTAATGAATAAATAGAAAAAACTATTTTCATCATAATTGTCAATTGTATGCATTCTATATGGCATTTATTTTTATACAGACTAAAATGTAATTAAAATGTACAAGATGAAATGGTTTCATCCCAAACACACTGCACAGTGCTACTATTCTCAACGATGTCTCCACAGTCCTTTCTGATAAAATACTGCACACACTTCTTCCTATGTGCAACGTTTTTCAATTAGCTGATGGACATGTATTGGTCGTAGGCTTCACTATCATTATTTATTCATTTATATAGCACTATTCATTCCACAGCGCTTTACAAACATAGTTAATATTGCTCCCATTGGGGCTTACAATCTAAGTTATCTCTCAGTAGGTCTTTGGAGTGTGGGAGAAAGCCTTAGAACCTAGAGGAAACCCACACAAACATTGAGAGAACATACAAACTCCTTGCAGATCATATCCTTGGTGTGATTTAATCCCAGGACCCTGTGTTGCAACACTGCAGTGCTAACAACTGATCCACCTGATCATCTGCTTTTATTGAGGTCAGGAGCACTGTGCATTGTGTATGGAAGGCTGCACAAGCAAAAAGGTGAGCGTGCCGAAACCGTAATACAGTGTGGGCCATTTATATGGATACACCTAAATAATATGGGAACAGTTGGGTGATATTAACTACTTGTTTCTGGTACATTAGTATATAGGAGGGGGAAAACTTTTCCAGGTGGGTGATGACCATGTTGGCCATCTTGGATCCAACTTTATTTAGGTGTATCCATATAAATGGCACACCCTGTACATGGATATTGGTAACCGCGCTCCCCGTGGTAATAATTTTAAGAACTTCTTGTCCACAAAAAATTTTATTACTCAAAACATGAGAATATAAAAAACGGATACAACGCATTTCGGCGGAGACAGGATACCTGAGGAAGGCGGTTGTCTCCGCTGAAACGCGTTGTATCCGTTTTTTTATATTCTCATGTTTTGAGTAATAAAATTTTTTGTGGACAAGAAGTTCTTAAAATCATTACCACGGGGAGCGCGGCCACCATAGAATTGGATCATTTCCTATTGAACCTTTATGCCTGTGGGAATCCGTGGCAGGATACAACACAGGATCAATTCAAGGCAAGCAGCAGACCCGGATAAATATCCAAAGCGTGAGGAAGCTTTGGAAAAACCATATGCTTGAAGTTTTATGGCAAGAGGTGAGTGCATAAAACTTCATTAAAAGGGCACCAGAGAGTTACATTGGTAACGCGCTGAGATTGGCGCCGCATGTTTGTTTTTTTATATATACCCTACAGGGAATCACCTTACTTCATGGATATTGGTAAGCAACACAAAATCATGTCTCAAACACTTTTGATAAAATAAAGAACGTGAACAACCCACTTCACCCCTTTCAAGACCTGGCAGTTTTTCTAATTTGCTTTTTTCTCTCCTCCTGTTTTTTTTTCAAAGAGATGTAACTTTTTTGTTTTCTGTCATAGCTGTATACAATCCTATTATTTGGAGATGTGCACACGTTAAGTATTTCCTGTGTTTATCTCCCAACACAGTTTAGTCATAGAACGGAAGCATTTCCTAGGACCAACAAAGTGAATGAGATTCCTGAAATTGCATACAGATGCTTCTCTTTCCTTGTGTATTTGAAACCTTCAGCATGCCAATTCAATTTGTTCAGTGCTTACACTTATTCTGAGTGCTGGGGAGAAAAAAAGCATGCAAAAAAAAAAAAAAAAAAAAAGATTGTGTACTCACTGTAAAATAATTTTTCTTAGCCATCATTGGGGGACACAGGACAATGGATGTTATGCTGCTTATCCATAGGAGGCGACACTAAGTAAATGTAAAAACAATAAGCTCCTCCTCTGCAGCATACACCCCCTGGCCAGGCCACGCCAGATTTAGTGAACAAGCAGTAGGAGATAAATAAGTGCAAGTAGTAAACAACCATAGTAGTAACAACAATGAAAAAGGTACCAAAGAAAACAAGGACCTTACAGGTCAACACGGTGGGTGCTGTATCCCCCAATAATGGCTAAGAGGAAAATGATTTTACGATGAGTACACAAAAATCCATTTTTCTCTAATGCCTCATTGGGGGACACAGGACCATGGGACTTCCTAAAGCAGTCCCTGGGTGGGAGAATAACACAACCCAAGGATCAAGGAACTAGTCCCAGTGCTCCACTGCTGTCTGAAGGATCCTCCTACCCAGGGTAGCATCCACTGAAGACTGGGTATGGACCCTGTAATGATTTGAAAACGTGCGCAAGCTAGACCAAGTAGCGGTCTTGCACACCTGTTCAACCAAAGCCTGATCCCTAATGGCCCAAGAAGCACGGTCCACACGCGTTGAGTGAGCGCACAATCCACCAGGTATAGGAACCAGCCTTAGGCGGTAGGTTTCCTGGATACCGGAGTGAATCCATCGTGCCAGGGTAGCCTTGGAGGCAGCCTGTCCTTTACGTGGTCATTCAGGAAGGACAAACAAGGCGTCTATCTTCCTGAAAGAGGTCGTCCTGGAGATGTAATGTCTGAGGGCTCTCACGAGGTCGAGGGTATGCAGTGCTTTTTCCACCCAATGAACTGGAGCCGGACAGAAGGACGGCAGAATGATATCTTCGTTAAGATGAAAATAAAGAAGTCACCTTAGGAAAAAAGTCGGGAACCGAATGCAGTAACAATCTGTCTTGGTGAAAAATCAGAAGAGGTTCGCGGCAGGAAAGTGCTACCAGCTCAGAAATCCGCCTGATAAATGCAATTGCCACCAGGAAGGTTACTTTCCAAGATAAAAAAGGAAGAGCCGCCTCCTTTAAAGGGCTCGAGAGGAAACTCCTGAAGTCTGTCCAAGACTAGGTTAAGGTCCCAGGGCTCTAGTGGTCTCCTGTATGGAGGAACCAGGCAAGAAACACCTTGGAGGAAGGGCGGCTCTGGTAAAAAAAAAAAAAAAACGAAAAAAAGAGCAGAAACCTGCACCTTTAAGGGAGCTCAGAGCTAGACCCGACTGGAGGAAGCCAAGAATCACGGGGATAGACAGAGGGAGAGGCCTCGATCCCTCCTACACCATGAGAAAAATATTCTCCACATACGGTGGTAGATAGGAGAAGAGGCAGGCTTTCAAGCCCTCATCATGGTGGCGATAACATCGGGGGAGAGCCCGACACACGTTAAGACCCAGGTCTCATCGGCTACGCCGTCAAATTCAGGGCCCTGGAATTCTGAAATGGGGCCCTGAGTGAGGAGATCCGGCAGGTCTGGAAGACACCAAGGAATGTCAGCGAGCAGCCGCACTAAGTTGGCGTACCAAGCGCGCCTGGGCCAATCCGGGGCTATCAGTATGACCAGGACTCCTTCCGCTTTGATTTTCCTGATTACCCGTGGAAGCAAGGGTAGGGAAGGGAAAATGTATGGCAGTCGGAAGTGACGCCAGGAACAAACGAGAGCGTCCGCTCCGAAGGACAGTGGATCCTGCGACCATGTTATGAACGTGGACACCTTTGCGTTTAGCCGTCTGGCGTCCCCCAGTGGTAACATATTTGCTGGAACACGTCCTGATGGAGGGACCATTCTCCGGCAACTAGACCCTGACGATTCCGTGAATCTGCCGCCCAGTTCCCCACTCCCAGGATGTGAACCGCGGAGAGGACTGACTTCAGAAGAACATGCCTGTTCAGTTGTTGTGTTTGAGGTCCAGAATAGGACACACTGCTCAGTCTTTCTTGGGGACCACAAAGAGGTTGGAGTAGAACCCCTTGAACCTCTTGGGCTCCCGTACAGGGACGATTACTCCCACCCGTTGGAGTGATTGCATTGCGGTGAAGAAGGCCCAGCGGCGCTTTGGGGGGTTTGAGGGAAAGAATCGGCATGGAGGACGAGAAAGAAAAATAGAATTTTGTTTACGTACCGTAAATTCTTTTTTCTTTAATCATCAATGGGAGACCCAGACAATGGGGTTTAGGGCACTGCCCTCCGGGGGTCACACTAGGTACTACAAGTTTGTAGACACCGCCTCCTCCGCTTATAAACCCCTACCGCAGGGAACATCCTCAGTTTGGTCCATAAGCTGCGAGGAGGAAATAAACCACACCCGAAACATCGGGAAGAATGCCGTGCACAGACGGTTCAACAACCCGGCAAACACTGTCCCAACAGGGAACAGATCAACTGCAAAACATGCAACGGAACAACTGGGTGGGTGCTGGGTCTCCCATTGATGATTAAAGAAAAAAGAATTTACGGTACGTAAACAAAATTCTCTTTTTTCTGGTCATCATAATGGGAGACCCAGACAATGGGGATGTCCTAAAGCAATACCCCAGGGCGGGAAGAGTTCCTCAACAAGACGGATAACACATGGTTCCCTTTAAAGGTGGGCAACCGCCGCCTGGAGAACCCGCCTGCCCAAGTTTGCATCCGCAGAGGCATGGGCATGCACCATATAGTGCTTAGAGAAAGTGTGCAGGCTGGACCAAGTGGCCGCCTGACACACCTGTAGAGCAGACGCTCGATGTCGCAAGGCCCAGGAGGCACCTACAGCTCTGGTAGAGTGAGCCTTCAATCCCACCGGGAGAGGCAAACCAGAAGACCGGTAAGCCTCTTGAATGGAAGCCTTAATCCATCTGGCCAAGGTTGACTTTGATGCCGCGGACCCCTTACAGCGACCTGTCGTAAGAACAAATAAGGAATCCGAACTCCTGAAGGAGGCGGTCCTGGACACATAAATGCGTACAGCTCTCACGAGATCCAGAGTATGGAGGTCGCGCTCCACCTGATGGACGGGAGGGGGGCAAAATGATGGGAGAACAATCTCCTGGTTCAGGTGAAAAGTTGATACCACCTTCGGCAAGAATTCTGGCCGTGGGCGCAACACCACCTTGTCTTGGTGAACCACCAGAAAGGGTGACTTGCACGATAGTGCAGCCAATTCTGAGACCCTCCTCAGAGACGTAATTGCCACCAGAAAGGCCACTTTCTGGGACAGACGAGATAGAGAAACATCTCTCAGTGGCTCAAACGGCGGTTTCTGTAATGCCGCCAGGACCATGTTAAGGTCCCAAGGGTCCAGAGGTCTCTTGTAGGGCGGAACCATCCACGACACCCCCTGCAGAAAGTGACGGACCTTCGGGAGGAGCGCCAATCGCCTGTCAAACAGCACTGACAATGCTGATACTTGACCTTTCAAAGAGCCAAGGGATAATCCCAACTCCAAACCCGACTGTAGAAAAGCCAACAACGTCGGGATGGACAAGGCCACGGAGACCGTCCACCAGAGGCACACCAGGTAAAAAAAATTTTCCACGTCCTGTGGTACATCTTCCTGGAAACGAGCTTCCTAGCCCGATTCATAGTGGCAACCACTGTAGGGGAGAAACCCCTGGATGTCAGCAGCCAGGCCTCAAGAGCCATGCAGTCAATCTGAGGGCCCTGGAATTGAGGTGGAAGAATGGGCCTTGCGCGAGTAGATCTGCGCGTTCTGGAAGAGCCCACCTGTGTCCGCCTGACATTTGCCACAGGTCCGGGTACCAGGACCTCCTGGGCCAATCTGGAGCCACTAGAATGGCTACCCTGCACTCCGACCTGATCTTCCACAGCACCCTGGGAATCAGAGCTAGAGGAGGGAACACATACGGCAGATGGAATCTGGACCAAGTCAAGATCAGAGCGTCCGCTCCCAGAGACTGGGGGTCCCATGACCTCGCCATGTATTGCGGCACCTGATGATTCAGCCGTGAGGCCATCAGATCCACGTCCGGCGTGCCCCATCTGCTGCAGATTTCTCTGAAGACGTCCGGATGAAGAGACCACTCTCCGGCGTCCATCCCCTGCCGGCTCAGATAGTCGGCCTCCCAGTTTTCGACCCCTGGGATGTGAACTGCGGAGATCAGGCAGTTGTTGTTCTCCGCCCAGGATAGGATGCGGTGAACTTCGGCCAGAGCCTCTGCGCTCCTGGTTCCTCCTTGATGATTTATATAAGCGACGGCCGTCGCATTGTCGGACTGCACCCGAATGGGTTGTCCTGAGAGGAATCTCTGAAACGCCAGGAGCGCCAGATAGACTGCCTTGATCTCCAGCACGTTGATCTGCAACGCCGACTCCGACTGAGTCCAGAGGCCTTGGGCCCTGTGGTGTAAGAACACCGCCCCCCATCCCTTCAGACTGGCGTCGGTGGTCACCACTAACCATGACGGTTTGATGAAGGACCGGCCCCGAGACAAGTGATGTGGCTGTAGCCACCACTGCAGGGAATCTCTGGTCGGTTGGGAAAGGGTCACCAGCCGATTCAGGGAGATCGTTCTTTTGTCCCACCTGCGGAGAATCTCCAGCTGGAGAGGACGGAGGCGAAATTGTGCAAAAGGCACCGCCTCGATTGCCGCCACCATGCGCCCCACCAGCTTCATCAACCCCCGTAGGGATGATTGTGGTGACAGGAGGACTGCTTGCACTCCTGATTGGATCGCCATCTGTTTGACTCGTGGCAGAGACACCAGGGCTGAGGCTGTGTTGAAGTCCATGCCCAAATATGTCAAAGACTGGGTCGGAACTAGCGTTGACTTCTGAATGTTGAGGAGCCAACCGAACTGTTCCAGAGACCGTATGATCACATCCAGGCTCACTTGACAAAGGTGTTCCGATGGCGCCCTGACCAGCAGGTCGTCTAAATAGGGAATGACGGCATGTCCCTGTCCGTGCAGGAGAGCCATCATGGAGGCCATCACTTTTGTGAACACCCTCGGTGCCGAGGCCAACCCGAACGGCAGCGCTACAAATTGGAAGTGTTCTTCCCCACTGCGAATCTCAACCAGCGCTGATGAGCCGGTGCAATGGGCACGTGAAGGTAAGCGTCTCTGATATCTATGGACGCTAGGAAGTCCCCCTGTGACACAGCTGCGATCACGGAGCGCAGTGATTCCATACGGAACTTCCGAACCAACACGTGATGGTTGAACAACTTCAGGTCCAGAACCGGGCGGAAGGATCCGTCCTTCTTTGGGACGATAAAGAGGTTGGAGTAAAAACCCCTGAACCTCTCCCCGGAAGGCACCGGGACCACCACTCCGTCTCTGCGGAGTCCCTCCAGCACCAAAGAAAAGGCCTGAGCTTTTTCTGGGGAGGGGACCGACCGATGGAATCGGGATATCGGTTTTGACGTCAGCTCTATCCTGTAACCTCGCGAGACCACGTCTCGAACCCACTGATCTGGAACGTGAAGTAGCCACTCGTCCTGAAAGCGAGACAAGCGGCCCCCCACCTGTGGGGAGGCAGGAAGAGAGAGCGAGTCATGTAGAGGCGGGTTTGGGGGTGGCAGCTGCTGCCCCCGCCGGCTTCTTTGGACGACTCTTAGAGCGCCACTGAGAAGCGGGCTTGCCCCCTCGGTCCGTGCGAGCGGACGGTGCTGATGACTGTGAGCTGGACCGAAAGGACCACTGTTTTGGGTTCCTCTTAACGGTATACCGTGGCTTAGGTTTATTCTGCGGTATTTTAGACTCAGCAGAATCCTTAATCAGCTTGTCCAGCTCTGTGCCAAAAAGCCTGTCACCAGAGAACGGAAGATTCTGCAGAATCTTCTTAGATGTGGCATCTGAGTCCCAAAGACGCAGCCACAACAACCTGCGGATCGCTATAGCATTGGCCGAAGCCACAGCTGAGCGAGTGGCAGTTTCCAGAGTCGCCGTTCTGGCGTAGTCCGCATAGGCCCTCGCCCTTTCGGTAAGTGCCTCTGGACTGGACCTTGCCAGGTCAGTGATACCATCCAAGCAGGTAGTGATCGCTTGTAAGGTCCAGACCGTGGCAAAGTTAGGGGCAAATGACGACCCCACCGCCTCATAGGAAGACTTGGCGAGTTGCTCGACTTGTCTATCAGTAGCATCCTTCAGTGAGGAGCTATCAGAGGCAGAGAAAAGGGAGCGTGCAGCAATCCTGGTCATGGAAGCATCCACCTTCGGGGACTGCGACCACTCCTGAAGCACCTCCTGGGGAAAGGGGAAGCGATTGTCCTTGGGTTTGCGGACATAACGCCGCCCAGAATGTAACCTGGGGGCTCTAATCACCCTTCCAAAATTAGTATGGTCCATAAAGGAGCCACTTGGTCTAGCCTCCGGCCGCAGCCATTGATAGACCTCCTTCGGGTGCACCGTCACCTCCTCAGGGGGTGTCACGAGACGTAAGGTCTCGTTGATAGAGGACACCAGATCCTCCACCCCATCTGGAGGTTCAGACACAGACACAGACCCGAAAGTTGAACCCCCATCATCGTCCTCACCATCAGAGGAACGCTCCTCCTCAGAGAGAGCATGGAGCTCGGGTGACTCCTCACGACGAGCCCGCTTAAGGGGTCTCACAGCAGAAGAGGGAGACACCCGGGGGTAACTGGAAGGAGTAGCTGGGCCTTCCAGCCTCCTATTAAGTGCCTCCAGGGATTGCGACATGGAGGACAACTGGGACAACAGAGATTCATTGATCTTATTCTGAGTCTCCCAGGGCCCTGGGATCACCCGAACCTCAGGGTACAGCACCGGAGCTGCTGTCTCAGCAGTGCCAGTCCGGGCTTCTGGGCGTCCGCAGTTATTGCAGGACCCCTCCACCAGTGTACCATTGCATGTAGCACAGGTAATGGTGGCATCCGCCGCCTTAGCAGCATGCTTCCTAACTGAGGACATAGTCACAGTAGGGGATGTATAAGCCAAGTCGTACAGACAAACAGACCGGGATTCCCGGTGGCTTACCGACCGCTGTAAAGCGGTGGGAGGAAGCGGTGTGTGTGTGTGACCTCCGCGAGTTCCGGTCTCCCTCTGAAGTGTAGACACGTGCTGCCGTAGATCCCAGCCGGGAAGTGAGGGAGAAGATGGCCGCCGCCAGTAAAGTCGTGGGCGGCGCCGGGAACACGCGGGAAGCACATACACACGCCCCCCGGTGACGTCACCGCAAGGGCTGCCTCCTCTCCTCCAGGCAGCCTCATCATGGAGGTGCTGGAGCCCGCAGCGCGGGAAACAGTGTAAAACACAGTACACACACTCAGACTGCAATTACATCCTAAGATCAGCAGTCTACGGCCTCAGCCCCTGTGACACACAGGGCGGTTAGCCAGGGTGACCCCAGCACGGGGTACACCTCCAGATCCGCGGACCCGAGGGTAACGCGCGGTCTGAGTGTCAGGACACATAAAGTGGCAGACACTACCCCCAGGCACACAGGAGACACAGAGTGCCTCAGTGCCGGTCCGGTCTGTAAGCACCATTTAGGGAGGCCTCGGACGGGGGTTCAGCCCAGTCCGGAGTGTAAGCACCATTTAGGGAGGCCTCGGACTGGGCTGGCTCCAGTCCGGTCTGTAAGCACCATTTAGGGAGGCCTCGGACGGAGCGGAGCTGTGCAAGGCTCCTATCTCCCACTCTCCAGAGCCCCCCAGAGAGGGATGGAAAGGAGCGCGACAGCGTACCGGGAGAACACAAAGTGTCCAGGCTCTAGGCCCTCCGGTACCTCCACCTGCGTGTGCCACAAGGGTGAGCGGGGAGGCTGTCGCAGGTCCCGATCAGGACCATATTACCTTGTCTTCAGACGCCATCACGTAAGTAGTGAGAATGCAGTGAAGTGCAAGCAAAGCGTGATCCTCTGAGCACACTAAGTTTAAAACTGAGGATGTTCCCTGCGGTAGGGGTTTATAAGCGGAGGAGGCGGTGTCTACAAACTTGTAGTACCTAGTGTGACCTCCGGAGGGCAGTGCCCTAAACCCATTGTCTGGGTCTCCCATTATGATGACCAGAAAACTATGTTGTAACCGAAAGACACAAGGAACTCATCTGTCTGTGGCGGATGATCAGCTGAACAGCCGTAGACGGCCGCCGACAATGGGAGTGTCTTCCAGAGTGCTGTAGAAATCAAGAAGAGGAGAATCGCTGGGCCAAGACTCCCTGGACTTTGACTGTCTCGGCTGCCAGGAGGTATTTGTTTTAGGAGAAGACTGGGAAGGTCTGTCTCTGTGAGGGGCTTGGGTAGGGGCAGTCGGCGGTCGAGAGGTCGCCCAGCCAAAGGAGTTCCGAAAGGAACGGAACATGGTCTGTGGACGCCTGACAAAGGCTTTTCTTGTTTTAAGTTGGGGAAGGGAAGTGCTCTTCAGTTTGTCCAGGCGCTCGACGAATAGACAATCAGGAAGGAAGAGCCATCAGTGACTTTTTAGAGGCAGAGTCTGCCCGCCACTGCCGAAACAAAAGGGCCCTATGAATGGCAATGGTATTAGAGGCAGCGAAAGCTGCGCAGGTGGCAGGGTCAAGGGATGTCTGGATCAAGTAACCCGTGGCCGCGGTGATCTGGGCGGTGATGTCAGTGAAGTTATGAGGGAGCAGAGACTCCTGCAATGACGTGTTTAGGGTTTCGGCCCAGACAAAATAGCATTTGCAACCCACACAGAGGCGAAAGACGGCGAGAGGGAAGATCCCGCTGCTTCAAAGGAAGAGCGAGAAAGCTGCTCCACTTGTCTGTCGGTTGGATCTTTGATGGAGGATCTGTCAGACAATGACAGCAATTTTTTAGCCACAAGGCGGGAGACAGGGAGATCGACAGATGGCGAGTCTGCCCAGCCCTTGGGGATAGCAAAGGCGAGGGGGTACCGAGACTATGGCCTTGCGGTTACCAAAGCGCTTGTCAGGTTTCTCCCTCCTTTGCTTAGTAAGGATTGCCTGAAACTCCGGGTGGTCCGCAAAGACCTTTTGCGGCTTCTTTGCTCTTTTAAAAGACTGCCTGGTCAGGTGTTGTGGACGGTATGTCGTTCACGTTTAAGGTGCAGTTGACTGCTGCAATGAGAGAATCAATGGCCACTTGGTCGTCAGAGGGGTCCATGTCCAGGAAATAGTCCTGGTATAGGCAACATTACCCTTCATCTAGGTCGTCAGATGCAGTGGAACATGGTCCCTGGTCCCTTGATGGGGATGCATGGGAGCCGTGGGAGGACAAGGGCGACACGTTTCTGTGTGACTGTTTTTTGACCACTACCGCAGATGTGGTACGTGTCCTGCTACTGTCAGAAGGGCCCTCCATGGATGGGTCGTCTGCCTGTGCTCCATCCATGGGGTCAGTTTGGGGGAAGCGGCTTTGCATAGTTTGTACCAGGTTTTGGGACAGCTTTTCCATAAACTGAGGAAGAAATAGTGCCCAATCTGGTGGACTGGAGGCTCTGGGTTCTGGGCCGCTGGCAGCGGTGGCCGAGGGCTCTTGGGGGGCTGCAGGGGTACAGGACTGGCAACAAGGGGCAATATGTTTACGTGGCAGCTCAGCATGGCAGGTGGAGCAGGAATAATAATAGGCTGTATGAGCAGTTGAATTCTTTGTACCCCTTGTGAGGGCTGTGGTGGGGCCTGTGGAAGATCTTCTCCGTCTCGCTGAGAGCGGGAGAACAAGGGGGCGGCGCCGCAAAGCAACAGCCAGAGTGCATGCTCCGGAGAGGGCTTGGTCAGGGCAAGGGTCAGGACTCGCACCCGGATGACGATGTACAACGTAATCGGGGGTGTGGTCACCACTCTGCCGATGGCGTTCCGTCATCCCGGGTCAGGGGCGGGGCCACACGTGGGACCAGGAAAAAGCGGGCAAAAATGGCCTGAAAATAGCAGGGACACCGGCGGTGACGTCAGTGGTCCGTGGATTGTGCGGCCTTGTTGAGGGTGCCGGGAAGTGGAAAAAAAAACGGCCGAAGCCAGCCCTGCAGAATATAGCCATTGAGTGGGAACAACCAGTAATCCTGAGCCCAGAGCCCTCCACCGGGATCGTAGCATGAATGAGCCCCACAAGGGGCAATATGACAGGGGGATCTCACCTGAGAGAGCGTCTCAACCCAGGGTGCTGTATGGCAGGCTGGGGAGCCCAGTGGACTGCCTTTTGCTGCGGTCTGTTGTATCTTGTTGTGAGCTGCTGCTGTAGAGGCAGAGTGTACTTTCTCCACTCGGAGCCCTGGTAAGGGCTGAGGAGAGCTGAAGTCCATGGCACTGGGATTAAATGGGTATGCACCAGGTACGGAAGGGGTTACAAGGAGGTGACACTCCGCGTGCCCGTCTGTTGAAGAGTGAGGGAAAAATCGGTGCCCGTGGGAAGTGTCGCCTGTGGCAAGATAGCAGCACGTAAAAAATCCAACGTCGCAGGAGGGGGTACGGACAGGCGACACTCCGCGTTCCCGCCTGTTGATGGTTTTGGGAAAGCAGGCCCCGAGGGGTTGCGTCACCCGTCTAATCATCATGGAGAGTTCAGGAGAGATATGCCTCCTAAAGGCACCAAGCTAAAACTGGCATGGCCTGGCCCAGCCAGGGGGTGTATGCTGCAGAGGAGGAGCTTATAGTTGTTTTTACATTTACTTAGTGTCGCCTCCTATGGATAAGCAGCATAACACCCATAATCCTGTGTCCCCAATGAGGCGTTCGCGAAAAGGAGATTTTTGTGTACTCACCGTAAAATCCTTTTCTCTGAGCCTCAAATTGGGGGACACAGGACCTTGGGGTGTTATGCTGCTGTCCACTAGGAGGCGACACCAAATCTGAAAGATATACAGAAAAAGCTCCTCCCCTGAAGTATATACACCCTGGCTAGTGCATACCTAACCAGTTTTGTGCCAAGCAGTAGCAGATACATGTAAAGGCCTGAAAAAGCAACCAACAAGAAAACGCAATGAACCATAGAAAGAAACATGGAAACAATGGAACGACAGGGCAACAGGGTGGGTGCTGTGTACCCCAATTAGAGGCTCAGAGAAAAGGATTTTACGTTGAGTACACAAAAATCTCCTTTTCTCTAACGCCTCATTGGGGGACACAGGACCATGGACGTCCAAAAGCAGTCCCTGGGTGGGTACAAAACCACTAAAGGGCTATCAAGACACCCCCTCTACATGTGGGCTACCGCTGCCTGTAGGATACGCCTGCCTAGGCTGGCATCTGCTGAGGATTCTGTATGGACCCTCTAGTGCTTCACTAACGTGTGAAGACTGGTCCATGTAGCAACTTTACAGATTTGCTCAGCCAAGGCCAAGTGTCAGAGCCCAGGATGCTCCAACTGAACAAGTAGAGTGAGCTTTAATGCCCGCAGGGACAGGCAGGCCACGCAACTGGTATGCGTGCTGAATCAGTCTTAATTCATCTGGCCAAGCTGGCCATGGAAGCCGACATGCCCTTTCGCTTACCTTCTGGAAGAACGAACAGGGCGTCAGATTTTCTGAAGGACGCTGTCCTAGAAACATAGTACCGAAGAGCTCGGACTAGGTCCAGAGTGTGCAGAGTCTTTTCCACGCAATGTACAGGTGTCGGGCAAAAAGAAGGGAGAGAGATTTCCTCATTCAGGTGGAAAGAGGAAACCACCTTAGGCAGTTAGGACGTCGTTGCGTGTTACACCGAGATAAAACTACAATAAATCGTTGGATCGTTGATTTAAGAACATGTTCTCAAATCAGACAACCCTCAATCAGCCAAACTGCTGCATCGTTGTGTGTGACACTGCGATAACTATGTAAGTAACGACTTCCCCTATTCACAACAGTGAACAAGTATCGTTCGCTGGGTTGTGTCAACGATAGCTCCTTTGGGGGAAGAGGGGAGGGGGGGTTGTTTATTGGGGATTTGAAATATGTAAAATACTGTAACAAAGTATTATGATTGAGTTGTAAATCTTTAATTGGTTTAATAAAAAAAAATCTGATCTAAAAAAAACAAAAAACGATAGCTTATCGCCAGTTGAGCTGAGTGCCCTGAATAGTGGCTACAGACCCGAGTCCTGCGTTCCCCTGCCGCTAAGTCCAGTGTCGCAGTGTGGAGATCTCCTGGAGCAAGGAGACTAGGGGCAGGCCGCAATAAAGAGCGGGAATGAAGTCTCGCGAGACACACCAAGGCAGGCCGGCCACGCCTCTCCGATGATGCTGGCATGACGTCCAGAGAAGGTTGGAGGAGCGGCACTGTGTAGGCCGAAGCTGGGGCCTCAATTAGTTTGTGGCTCCCAAAAGCATGACGGGGTTGACGCAGAGGTCCTAAAAGGATGCGCTAGGCCCAGAAAAAAGGGTGGCTGAGTTACATGGCCGCTATTGAGGCCCTAGGTAGGCCGGTGGCTATGGACCTTCTTAACTGCAGATTACCTTGAGATCCTTGTTGGTCTCCGTGGGATCCAGCGGCCATTTCCATAGAAGTGTGCTACAACCCAGGGGCCGGAGGCTGCTGGGGTGACTGGAAATTGCCATGAGAAGCGCCAGAACCTTGTGTATATAAGGTGTGCTACAACCCATTGGCCGGAGACTGCTGGGGAGACTGAGAATTGTCATAAAATGTGCCATCTGTTACAACTCAGGCACCGATGTGGGAGTCGAGAGTGGCTGGTGACGATGTGCAGTGTATAGTGCGTAAAAACAAGGAGGAGTGGAATGTGATGGTGTGGTAGTGTAGTGAGAGTGAGGTGATGTGGAGGGAAAGTAGAATAGAGGATGAAGAAAGGGAAAAGGGGGAGAGGAGAGATAGGAAAAGAAGGCACGAGGAAGGAAGAGTTTGAGTCATTTGGAATAAGACAGTCAGCATGCGAGCAGACTCCTTGACCAATTTCTACCTGTACCAAGGCACAATTGACAGCAAATTAGACTATCTACACAAACAGGACCCCATAACACCAGTAATGTATGTTCTACCCAAGATACATAAGAATCTGGAACGACCACTAGCGAGACTGATTGTGGCCTCCAGAGACTCCATTCTTTCACCCCTCTCAATAACGCTTGAAGATCCTAACTCCATTAAACCCCACCATCAAATCCTTCTTGAAGGACACCTCCCACTTCCTGAGCCACGTGAATAGCTTCCATGACATACCATCCACTAGTATATTGGTTAGCTTAGACGTAAACAGCCTCTATACAAGCATCGACCACAACCTAGGCATTGAGGCTGTTCGTTGGTTCCTAGACCAACAAACGAATTTTAGCGAACCACAGAGAACATTCTGTCTCGACATCTTGAAACTGGTCCTTGAGAACAATTATTTCTTGTTTGAGGACCAATTTTTCCTACAGACACGTGGTACAGCAATTGGGGCCAATATGGCCCCCCCGTACGCTAATATTTACATGAGCAAATTCGAAGCAGACCATATCTACACTAACCCTAAGTTCAAATCGTATGCCCTCACGTGGCTCCGGTATACAGATGACATCTTTTGTATCTGGACCGGCGACACAAATTCATTGACCAGTTTTGTTGACGAAATAAACCAAAAAACACCAAATCTCACCTTCACTTTACATCAAGACCACTGAGAAATAAGCTTCCTAGATACACTTATCTCGAAAACAAACACAGGCAATCTGACCAGTGACCTGTACGTAAAACCCACTGACTGCAATAGCCTTCTTCATTGACAAGCTGCCATCCAAAACATGTGAAGAGAGCCCTACCCAAATCCCAACATCAAAGGGTTGAGCATATAGTTTCAAACCCTGAAAAGAAGTTAGAGACATGAGGAGATGGCGATCAAATTTCAATCCAGGGGATACCCAGTTGCCGACTCCGGACCCTCAGGCCCCGGACGATCAAGGGAACGCAAGGTCAGTGACAGGGTGAAGTTCATTAATACTTATCACCCCTTCTCACCATTAATCAAAACAGCAGTCCTCGAACACCGGCCCCTACTCGAAAAGGCATACTTGGGTATCACTGAGTTCAAAAATCCTCCACTTGTCTGTAAAAAGAGCACAAACCTAAAAAACCACCTAGTTAGGGCTGACATTGGTTCAAACATCAGAGCACTGAAGCAGAAGACCCTATTCACACCACGGAAAGGTACATTCCCATGCCTGGGCTGTGCACAGTGCACAAACTTGAGTAAGGGTGATTCATTCACTCATCCCAATCAGGGAAACGTTTCAACATTAAGGTTTTTACACATGCGATTCCAGTTTCGTCTATCTAATCAAATGTCCGTGCGGTCTCGGGTATGTTGGAGAGACTACCCAGCATATCCGAGACCGCATTTCGAAACACAAATCTACCATCAGGTGTAAAAACACGCTTCTACCAATTCCTGCCCACTTCACAGACCTACGTCATTCTGTCATTTGTGTTTCACTCTTTGCACAATAAACAACAACAAGAAGAAATATTCTCTCCAAGTTTATTTTTCACATTTAAGTGTGCCGAGGCTACTATTATATTTTGGTAACAGGTTTTTCCTCAGAGCACCTAATCAGGGGGTTGAGCCGAGTCTTATCTATTACTACCATAGGCTGAAGCAGGCTGCAGCTGCAACCCGTAATCATGTGGGCCGCTGTTTAAGCGAATGTAGTTTTCACTGCACTCTCCCTGTCCAAGTCTCAGCACTAAAGCCTGTGCTGAGAGGTGGACAGGGAGGAGGGTGGGGGGAGGGAAAAAAAGGTTAATATTAAAGTAAGTTAAATAGCCAGGACTGTGATCACCCTGCAGCTGCAGGTGATCGTGTATCTGGATATTCACTGCTTCCCACGCAACATTATTGGCGTGGGAAGCAGTGAATATCCCAGATGATCATACTCACCTCCCATCGCTCCCATGCAGCAGCAACATCTGTCTTATGCAGATTGCTTATCAGTGCGTGGTGCTGACGTCAGACAGTGACGTCATCACTGTGTGCACCACTCAGTGTTCAGCGATTGGCTTGAGAAGACAAGAATACGTGGCAGTAGCAGGTAGAAGTGATGGGTTGTGAGTCTAATGGTATATTTTTTTTATATGATGGGGGGTCCATGTACCAGAACAGAGATATCAAATGTACCAGGATGTGGGGGGGGAAATCAGGAAATCATGTACAAGGACGGACATATCTTATGTTCCAGGATGGAGAAGGAGGGGGGGGGGGGTGGAAGAGAACACGCATCAGGATTAAGCGGGGTGGGGGGGAAATTCATGTCCCAGGATGGAGTACATAAATACCTGGAAAGGGTCCAGATGGGGACATTAGTACATACTTTGGGGACATTACCCCATAACAGTGTCAGAAGCAGAATCTCCCCCCCCTCCATTACAATGCATTATGACCTCTTATTAATTACATATTTTCCCCTCTATGGTCGTCCTCTAAAATCTGGATGCGTCTTATGGTCCAGTGTGTTTTCTAGTCCGAAAAATACAGAAAGTCATACTTTCATGTGGTCATAAAAAATTTTAAGCGCCAAGCTTATAATGGATTATTTTATGCTTATTACACAATGATAACCATCGAGCCTACCTGCATTTGTCACAACAGATCATGTACCCATCATCATGCGTAAAACCACAAATACATCGCGTGACATCAGTTCCATAGCTTCCATCTTCTGACGTGCTGATGGTCGTAGCACTTGACGTCTCATCAAAATGTGGAGTTGTAAATATGTTCACTTCATTTTTAATAAGAACAGGAGGCGGAGACGCAGGGGGTGTTGGTGGAGGGCGAGCACCATAGTTGTGATCCTGCATATATATATGAAAATAAAATAAAATGAACCTGTTAAAGAGAACAAGTCATCATGATTTTGTATCGTTAAAGTAAAAGCATAGACATAATGGTGTTGCTATTGAGCTTAAGTAGATACCTTAAGCAAAGAAATCCACCTCCTGGTTGTTCTTTAATCCCCCTTTGAAGTTTGGGTGCAAAAAGCATTCTCTGCATTGGGGTGAGACTGTGGGTAAGGTTTTCAGATTTCGCCTGCCTCAGATGGCCCTTGCACAGATTGATCTTTCAACGGTCTATAGTAAATTGGAGTGGCTTGAAATTTAGATTTTTGTCTCAATCTGGGCTATTGCCACCCATGGCATGGAGGGTGCTGTTGAACTTTAAAAAAGGAGGCCAATGCAGACATCAGATGCTGGAGTTGAAGATGTTACCCAGAGTCCCACCCCAATGCACTGAATGCTTATTACAACCAAAGTTTAAAGAGGACCTGTCACCAAACCAGGCATGGTGATCTAATTACAGCACTGGATGCAGCATGTCTGCAGCATGCAGACAAGGGGTCCCCCAGCACTTGAGCAGCCCTGTACCCCGAGATAATACACTTCGAAAACTTACATGCTACAGCCACTAAGGAGGTGGCTAGGGGCTGCAGCCAAGGGCAGATTCACACCCCCTGCATGTTTAATCTGCCCACCACTGCCAATCATTCTCTCCCTGTCTGCAGCATTTAAACAGTTTTTTTCTCTCCTGTTTAGCCCCGCCCCTCAGGGGCAGCAGTGGGCAGATTAAACATGCAGGGGGTGTGAATCTGCCCTTGGCTGCAGCCCCTAGCCACCTCCTTAGTGGCTGTAGCATGTAGGTTTTCGAAGTGTATTATCTCGGGGTACAGGGCTGCTCAAGTGCTGGGGGACCCCTTGTCTGCATGCTGCATCCAGTGCTGTAATTAGATCACCATGCCTGGTTTGGCGACAGGTCCTCTTTAAATTCAAAATTAAAGAACCACCAGTATTATTATTATAGCGCCATTGATTCAAAGGTGCTTTACTTGTGGAAGGGGTATGCAAAGACAAGTATAAGGTACATGGACAACATATGGCATACAGGTACAGAAGGGAAGGGGATGCTGTCCACGAGGGCTCACAATCTACAAGAATGTTTATTTCTTCACGGAAGGTACAGGTGCATCTCAATGAATTAGAATATAAATCTAAAAGTAAATTTTTTTTCAGCAATTCAATTCAAGAAATGACAACACATATATTATATAGAGTCATTACAGAGTGATCTATTTCAAGGGTCTATTTCTGTAAATGAAGGCAATGAAAGCCCAACGGTCAAGATCTCAGAAAATTAAAGTAGGGAGGATAGAAGGTTAAAAACCACGTTGCTGTATTCCACGAGACATCTAAGGGTGAATATTGATTTATTAGTCAACGCATATCAGGGTTCCCTGAAACATGGCAAAATTATATTAATTTGTTCTGAGCAATGAGCCAGGGAACCCTGAAACACGTTGACTAATAAAATAAATATTATATTCACCCTTTGATGTCTTGTGGAATATGGCAGCACGGGTTTAAACCCTTCATCCTCCCTACTCTATATGCACCACGCTGGGGACTGCAGCAGCAGTGATATGCTTGAATACTGGTTGTGACTCTCACAACCACACAAGGTGATGCCTCTGATATCTATTAAAAGGAACCTGTCAGGTGGTTTATGCCCCTCCAGCTATCACTGTCTGTACCTGCAGCTTCATAATACCAGTCTAATCATCCCTGTCTGAGCTCATAGTTTAATGTTAAAGGTGAAAAAAAAAGCATTTATACATTTACATTTCAGTCCCCACCTTGAAGGAGGGGGACTGTCTGGCAGGATAATAGTTAACTCACTTTTAACTTGGATAGCTAAAGGAAGTGTGTGATGTAAAGATCATGTGACCATAGCAGGTGGAGCTAAGCCAGCAAACTTATTATGAGAACTTAGCTCCGCCTATTGTAGTCACATGGTTGTGACATCACATCAGGTCTCCCAACATGTTCTAGCACAAGGCTAAAATATTAACATGCCAAACAGTCCCCGTCCTCCAAGCTGGGGATTGACTGCCTCATTACAAAAGGAAATGTAAGTGCATAAATGCTTTTCTTTCACCTTTCACATTACACTATGAGCTCAGACAGGGATGATTAGAATAGTATTATGAAGCTGCAGGTACAGACAATGATAGCTGGGGAGGCGTAAACTAGCTGAAAGGTTCCCTTTAAAGGAATATCTTCTCTCACATACCCTTCATCCTCCCTACTTATATTTTGTGAGATGATGACCTTTAGGTTATCATTGACTGTAAGCCATAAACATCAACATTAACAGAAGCAAACACTTGAAATAGATCACAGTTTCTAATGGCTCTATATAAATATGTACGTTTCACTTTATGTATTGAATTACTAAAATAAATGTTTTGATGATGATCTACTTCATTGAGATGCACCTGCATCTATTTAATCTGTATCATAGCACTATAATGGTTATGCCTTTACTTCAAACTTACAAATTGTGATGGCAAGTATTAACTACAAACATGCACATTGTACATTAAAGTGAACCTGATAAGTTGTTTTTTTTTTTTGCATACTGTATAAGCTATAACCACCACCTGTTAAGCCGATAGGGAGCTTTCACATTGCGTTCTGCTGCACGTGTAGTGGACCCTTGGGGGCTTACACCCAAATTACCGCAAAACAAGCTTTGGACATATGTGCCGATGGTGCCAACTTTAATGGTGCAGATGTAGTCAACATGTGCTCTGTCTTGCACCATGTTTGGAAGTACAACCCTTGGAAAAAATTATGGAATAACCTAGCTCTGAGGACGTCCATTCAGTTGTTTAATTTTGTAGAAAAAAAAAAAAAGCAGATCACAGACATGACACAAAACTAAAGTCATTTCAAATGGCAACGCTCTGCCTTGAAGAAACACTAAAGCAAAATCTTGAAAAAAAAAATAAATAAAGTGCTAGCCAGTAATGGTTACTTTTGTAGACCAAGCAGGGGGAAAAATTATGGAATCACTCAATTATGAGGAAAAAAATTATAGAATCACCCTGTAAATTTTCATTCCCAAAACTAACAACTGTATCGAATAAGATCTGCTCATTAGTCTGCATCTAAAAAGGAGTGATCACTCCTGGGAGAGCTTTTGCACCAAGTGGACTGACATAAATCATGGCTCCAACACAAGAGATGTCAATTGAAACAAAGGAGAGTATTATCAAACTCTTAAAAGAGGATAAATGAACATGCAATGTTGCAAAAGATGTTGGTTGTTCACAGTCAGTTGTGTCTAAGGGCCACTTTACACACACCAACTTATCTGTCCAACTTCTGACCCAACTTACTGGTTGCAGTGAAATCATGGACACACTGTTCTATTTTGTGGCTGTGTACAAATGGAACAATGTGTCCATGATTTCACTGCAACCAGTAAGTTGGTCAGAAGTTGGACAGATAAGTTGGTGTGTGTAAAGTGGCCATAAAATCTGGTCCAAATACAAACAACATGGGAAGGTTGTTAAAGGGAAACATACTGGTAGACCAAGGAAGACATCAAAGCTTCAAGTCCGGAAACTTAAAGCAATGTGTCTCCAAAACAGGAAATGCACAACAAAACAAATGAGGAACGAATGGGAGGAAACTGGAATCAATGTCTGTGACCAAACTGTAAGAAACCGCCAAAAGGAAATGGGATTTAGATACAGAAAAGCTATTAATTTATATAGCACCATTAATTCCATGGTGCTGTACATGAGGAGGGGTTGCATACAAAATTATAGATATGGTTTACAGTACACAAATTAAAAATTGACAGACTGGTACAGAGGGGACAGGTCTAACACCTAAACAGAAAAAAAAACAAGGTTACAATAGGCTAAGGAAAAGCAATCGTGGACTGTGGATGACTGGATGAAAGTCATATTCAGTGATGAATTGCAAATCTGCATTGGGCAAGGTGATGATGCTGGAACTTTTGTTTGGTGTAGTTCCAATGAGATTTATAAAGATGACTGCATGAAGAGAACATGCAAATTTCCACAGTCATTGACAATATGGGGCTGCATGTCAGCTAAAGGCATTGGGGAGATAGCGGTCATTATCTTCAATAAATGGCCAAGTTTACAATTGATATTTTGGACACTTTTCTTATCCGATCAATTGAAAGGATGTTTGGGGATGATTAAATCATTTACCAAGATGATGATGCATCCTGCCATAGAGCAAAAACTGTGACAACATTCCTTGAAAGAAGACACATAAGGTCAATGTCATGGCCTGAAGATAGTCCAGATCTTTATCCAATTGAAAATCTTTGGTGGAAGTTGAAGAAAATAGTCCATGACAAGGCTCCAACCTGCAAAGCTGATCTGACAACAGCAATCAGAGAAAGTTGGAGCCAGATTGATGATAAGTACTATTTGTCACTCATTAAGTCAAAACCTCAGAGACTGCAAGCTGTTATAAAAGCCAGAGGTGGTGCAACAAAATACTAGTAATTTATTGGAATATGCAAATAGAGTCCGTGAAGCCTCGTTTAGGAGTCTCAAACACAGACCTAGCCAGATATCCCTCCAGGGATATATATAACATATTAATATGGTAGTTATGGTGGTTTCCGCAAGGAGCCACCCCAGGGCTAGGTCCTTCCCTGGAGGGATATCTGACTAGTTCTATGTTTGAGACTCCTAAAAAAGGCTCCAAGGACTATTTGCATATTCGTAATTCCCAGGGGGCAAAGCACTTAGGATTTCAATGTGTTTTGAGCGCTTTTGCCGGCTGTCCACGGTGTTTTCCTCGACTGGTCTCCCTGAGATCAGCGAGTGCTTAGTAATGTATTGGGAGTATTATTTAGATTGTTTGCCATGATTCCATATTTTTTTCCTCGGAATTGAGTGATTCCATGGTTTTTCCCCCTGCTTGGTCCACAAAAGTAAATGTTACTGGCTAGCATTTTTTTTTTCCCCCTGCAAGATTTTTTTTAGTGTTTCTTCAAGGAAGAGAGATGACATTTTGAAATGACTTTAGTTTTGTGCCATGTCTGTTATCTGCTTTTTTTCTACAAAACTAAACTGAATGGACATCCTCAGAGCCAGGTGATTCCATAATTTTTGCCACAGGTTGTAAACAATTACTTTAAGTTGACACATGAACGCAGTCTACTACGTATAGGGCATACGTCCAAAGCACGCTTTGCCAGGGGTTCAAGCCCTAACAGGAGAACTTAACGAATGCTGAAGCGAAATGTGAAGATACCCTTACATACATCAATCTGGAATGCTGTATGCAAGTCCCCAGGCTGATATATATAATGCAAAAAAAAAACACATCTTTTATCAGTTACCTGGGGTCGGTCTGGTCGGGTGGGCGCCGCTGGTTTTGGTCCAGCGCCTCCTTTCTTCTTGCTAACACATCCTCCTCTGCTCTACATGGGCGACATGTCCAGAGTCACCCACATACAGTCTCCTGCTCTGCTGAGGCCAAAGCAAAGTATTGTAATGCGCAGGCACGTGAAAAGGTCAAAAGAATGCCCATGTAGTGCACATGCATTCTATGAATTTTCCCCATGCCAACGCGTTACAGTACTTTGCTCTACTATCAGTAAATCATAGATAAGTGCCTGTGCGTAGGAGCACAATGCCACAGACTGTATGAGGGTGACATCAGGGGTGTCACACACATGAATCAGAGGAAGAGAATGCAATCGCAAGAAGAAAGGAGGTGCTGGACCAAGAGCAGTGACATCCATCAGACTGGACTGCCCCCAGGTATGTATAATAATAGCTGGGTTTTTTTTTTGCATTATACAGACTGGCTTAAGGACTTATACACAGTATTCAAGAGTCCTGTATATAAGGCCTTAATGATTGTGGCCGTAGCTTACTACTGACAAGCTTACTTTAAAAATGTATAGGGATTCACATGAGGATAAAACTATGTAATAGCAAGGCCATATTTCCTTATTGAAGCAAAAAAATAAATAAATAAATAAAAGTAAGGATGTCTGAGACTATACCAATAATACTTACCGCATAAGGCAAGCCAATATAACTGTGCGAATGGTGAGAACTGCTGGTATATAAATGGTGTGGATAACTGTTTGACTTTTCAACTACAACAGGGCTTGCTTCTACAGATTCTGGCCTACATGATAAAAAGAAAGAATTGCCTTAGTTTGTGGATTTCTATTTCCAGTCTGCTCTAATAAAATGAAAGTCTGGTTGCTTGACACAGTCTCAGCTTTATTTTTCCACATCAATAACTATTTTAGCCAAATTCTGTAATGGCTAACTCCCTTAAACATAACAGAACAATAAAATATACACAGAACAATAAAATATACACAGCAGAACCTGATATTCAAGTGGCAGCAAAATCTGAGAATGGTCTAGCTTCTGGTACATGCAAAGTTCTGGTATATTAATATTTACTCATTAATATAGGCTATTAACTCCATAGCACTTTACATACATTTGCAATACTGTCCCCACTGGAGCTCACAATTGGTATATGGGTCATTCCATATCAAGTGATCCAAATATGAATATTCTTTTTTCCCTGACGTCTTTAGATTTTTTTTTTTTTTTTTTCGATACAAAGTACAACTTTAGTTAATTACAAATTAAAAGTTTAGAATTTTTTTTCTTCATCAGTTAATTTTTTACAGATTTGTTAAGTTTTAAAAAAGCGCGAATTTTGGCCTGGTATGGCTTTTACATTTTCTATCATATCTAAGGCTAGAAATAAGATAGAGAAACAAAATAAACCCCATTCTACTCAGAACTGTACAGGCTTTCACCAGATATGTCACAAGAGTATCTTTATTAATATTTTACCCATGCAAATGCAAAATTTTAAAAACACATTTCCGAAAAAAATGTATAATGTAAAAATTTCCAAAAATGCACATTTTTTTTTATAAATAGGTAAATCGTGATAGATGCTGCAATTATTGCAGCGATCAAAAAGTAGTGCAAGCAGTGATTTAATCACCGAGTGTTTCAAAAGACACTGCACGTGTTTAACCCTGTTTCTAGCCCGAGATATGATAAAAAATGTAAAGCCATACCAGGCCAAAATTCACGCTTTCAAAACTTTAAAAATCTGTAAAAAATTAACTGATGAAGAAAAAAATGCAAAACTTTTAAATTTGTATTAACTAAAGTTGTACTTCACATAGAGAAAAAAAAAAAAAAAAAATCTAAAGACGTCAGGTAAAAAAAAATATTTTAGATCACTTGATATGTAATGACCCGTTGGCGCTATAATAGTTCAATATTTTAAAATATGATCCCATTGCAATCCCAACTTAAATTTTGGTACAGATGTGGCTAATGGTGGGTTTACACACTAGGACAGAGGTCCCCAACTCCAGGCCTCAAGGGCTGCCAACAGTGCAGGTTTTCAGGATTTCCTTAGTATTTCACAGGTGCTAATGTGATCATCTGCACAGGTAATGATTCCAAGCCCTGTGCAATACTAAGGAAATCCTGAAAACCTGCACTGTTGGCGGCCCTTGAGGCCTGGATTTGGGGACCTCTGCATTAGGATATCCTGAACAATATCCTTGAAACGTCACAGATTTGTGATCGTTGAAAAGATATAGTTCGGGCGTCGTTGCGTGTGAACGAAACGATGTAGGATGAAAAGATCATTGGATCGTTCATCCTAGATTTGAGATCCTGACCTCAAATCTATCGTTCATCGTCCAATTAACGCTGCTTCAGGAAGCAGCAACATCGTTCAGTGTGACAGCTTTTTGAATGGTATCGTTCAAAAAGCTCCTATTCCTGCCGCTCCTTCCTCTCCTATTTAACAGTTGTGCTGCCGCATAGGATATCGTTAACGATATCCTTGTGTGTGACAGCGCACTAACAATGTCGGAACGATCACTGTCACGTGACCGTTCTAAGAATATCGTTCACGATATCCTAGTGTGTGAAATGGCCTTAAGAGCATAGCAGACATGTGCATTTTTGAGAATTTTTAAATTATGTGTTTTTTTTAGGAAATGTGTTTTAAAATCTTGTGTTTGTTAATATGTTACCCATGCGAATGCAAAGATACTCTTGTGACATATCTGGTGAAAGCCTGTACAGTTCTGAGTAGAATGGTGTTTATTTTATTCCTCTATCTTATTTCTAGCCTGAGTTATGAGAAGAAATGTATAGGCAGACAACACCGAAATTCGCACTTTTTCCAAAGGTTGAAATTTAACAATAAAAAAAAAAAAAAAAATGTTTAGAATTTTTTTTTTATTTTCACATTTTGCATTGTCTGACATGCTATTATCAAATAACAAAATCTCAATACAATTAAAAATATAGAGGTAAAAATCATTGGTTCACTTGACATGGAATGACCCATATATCAAAATTTAAAAGGATCCTGACCCTGAAAAATGAGCCCCCTGCCCCTTAATACCTTTCCCTGCAGCATGCTAAAACCTCTGAAGCCATCCCTTTGTGTGGCCAGAGCGATATTGTAATGTTAATAGAAGTGCTTTTTATACCTTATTTCCAGCGGCTTCTCAGCATTTGATAAGCCGCAAAAGGCGTGCCTGGCTGCTGCTTCCCGCCACCTGCTTGTTAGTTATGCATGCCCGGACGTGCTACATATCTGAGAGCCTGTGCGCGTCATAAAAGGGGAGGTAAAGCCGGTATGATGCAATTGTGTACTGCAGGGAAAGGTATTAAGGGGCTGGGGGCTCATTTTTCAGGGTCAGGATCCCTTTAACAGCATAAATGCTAGAATTTTTCAAAGACTAAAATGCTTCTGTCAAAAAAACAATAAAAACACAAATGCTTGGGTCATGGTTTTTAAAGGGATCCTGTCACCTCCAAAACGCCTCCTAAGCTATCAAAACATGTCCCTGCAGCATCCTATCACTAATCTCACACTCCTTTTGTCTCCTAAAAGCATCCTGTGAAAGTGCATAAAAACGTTTTAATACTTACTCATTAGTGATTATAATTAGCAGGGGCTATATTCTTTAGCCCTTAGTGCGTGTTTTGCAGCCACGACGATCCAGCCTCTCTCTGTTTGTGCTGCGGTGATGTGGAACTGAAGGCAAGACTAATGATTTGCACTCTGTGAGTGAGAGAGGGGGGAGGGTAAAGCCTGCACAAGCAAAGCACACAGACAGAGAAAGGGTGGATCCTGGAGCATGCAAAACAACACGCCCTGGGGTCTAAAGAATATAGCCCCTGCTAATTATAATCACTAATAAGTATTAAAACGTTTTTATGCACTTTCACAGGATGCTTTTAGGAGACAAAAGGAGGGTGAGATTAGTGATAGGATGCTGCAGGGACATGTTTTGGTAGCTTAGGAGGCGTTCTGGAGGTGACAGGATCCCTTAAAACAAATCATATTTAGGTTAGGTTGACACTCACAGTGCTCTGTCCTAATCCCCAAAAAAACACCATATTTTTCAGACCACAAGACACACTTTCCCCCCAACCAAATTGTGGGGGAAAGTGAGGGTGCATCTTATGATGCCTCTTAGATGGGATGGGGACCACAGACAGGATGGGGGTGTGGGGTCATTTATTACCTGGAAGGGACCAGGATGGGGACATTATCCAATAACAGTGTTAACAGCAGATTCCTCCATCCCCATAACAGTGCGTTATAAGCACATTTTTTTGCTTAATTTTTTTTTCCTCCTCTAAAATCTGGGTGCGTCTTATAGTCCGAAAAATATTCATTTATTCCAAGAGGAACTGCGACCAAGCCATTCACAGACATGAAGCCAATGGAGTCACTGTGGAGACTTACTGGCCTCTGTTCTGGTAGTATTTGTCTATTTCAGACTATGTTCAAAACTGTCGTTAACCGGATTTCATACAGCATTCAATGTGCTTCGTTAAAGATAGAAACTGAGTCTGAGGGAAATGTCTGATGTAGTTTAAAGGGACAAGTCAGCACAAAATGAATGTTCAAACCAAGAGCAGCATCTTGTGGGGGGCAGACACGCCCAAAATAAAAATCATGGCCTTAGTGACCAAATGCATTGCTGCATTTGCCAAAAATCATTCTACATTCAAATATGCAAGGGAGCTGATCGACACACACTTGGAGTGGTCGCACACAGTTGAGTGCCATTTAGTTGTTTGCCATCTATCTCCACCCTCTCTTCCTTGACTGACAGCTCTGGCTTTAAAGGAATTAGAGGCAGGTGAAAAAAAAAAAAAAGAAAAAAGCTGAGCATCTTATATTACAAAACTAAAAACTACAATTTTTATTATGGCTATGTTTCCTACTAGGTGCTGCTCTTGGTTTGACGTGTCATTCTGTACTGACAGACTTCCGTAAAGCGCTTGTGAAAATACATTATAAGAGTACAATGATAGGAATGTTAAAAAAAACTCAAGGGTGCTGTTCAAATTTTGATACGCTGACAGTGTCTAAATCTTTATATTGCACATTAAAGCTACAAGTATAGGAGAGGATATACTGCACATATAAGGCTGTTTGCCCACTGTGCGTTTGTGAGGTTACTTTTGCCGTGTGTCAGCAGCAAAACGCAGCACTCAAAGCTTTAACATTACAATCGGTGATATTCAAATAGCTGTGCCCACGTGCATCTGTGGGTGCTGGTGTTTTTGCTACAGAAATCAACTGCCTTTTTTTAAAGCCCCTGTCAATTAACATGCCTGTTTTTGGGCTGTTTTCTCCTCACTGACCATTATAAACCACCCCCCTTCCCATAAAAAAAAAAAAAAAGAAAAAAAAAAAAAAAAGAAGAAGATGAACTGGTATTCCCCAAGTCTGCTTCTGAGGCTTATTTTTACAGTGATTTCCAAAACAAAAACACTACAATATTCATCCTCCCCAGCAATCCACCGTGATTTCCTCATTCTGGGGACCGATAAAAGCTGCGCAAAGTGACTACAGGACCTGCATACCATGTGACTGGTCATGTGACCTTTCATGTTCCTGGAGGGAGGATACACACAGCTTCTGCTGAGGCCCAGGAGGAAGACATCACCGGGGCTAACCGGTGGGGGTGAGAAAGTGTGTCTGTCTCCTCATTTGTGCTGCGTTTTTGTGCTCTTTGTAATGTGCACAAACACAATAGTTTGTGCTGCTTTTGTTTATACACAGCTGTGTTTACACAGCTGTCAAACGCATCAAAAACAGCACAAAAATATATTTCCAGTGGGCACATAGCCCAAAACAGAAAATAATAAAGTATGTGTTCAGAAAAAAACATTTAACTTACTCTGAGCCTGCAGCCATGTCTAGGTGTGGAGTTTCTGCTGTCGCAACCCGCAAAGGTACCACTATGCTCATGACGTTCGCTTCTGATAAATACGATTACTATGGAGTCCTCTGCATCGGGATCCAAAACACTGGGGCATGCCAGCCACAGTGCTCATTGCAAACATCTAAGTGCATCCACGAACCCTAAATAAATGCAGAAAGGAACACATTTAAATGCTTATCAAATGAAATTCCGCTGTAAAATGCATTTGTCTCCTTTGCCTACTTTCACTCTAGTTAAAAACAGGCAGTTCCTGCAATTAGGATTCATAATTAAAAAACACATGACAGATTACATCACTTTATAGGCTAACTTTAGATATTCTTTTTAAGCTGCAGCAATTCAATATTGCAAGAGAAGCCACAGGAAAACAAAGTTAACCACAATTGTTCCCCCTAGCATCCGTCAGCACAATACAAAGTTTATATTACATGTATTCTGATTAGGTGCAAAAACTCCACCTCTATTCTTCGACTGTGCTTAATTTTCTTTATAAAAGACTGGAGTGACACTGAGGATAGCATTGCACTGCCCGGACTGGCCAGCGGCTCTCTTGATTCAAGCATGATAGCTGCATAGAAATACATGAAGCTGTCATGCTCAGGTCAGAACCGAGAATTTTGATGTGATCCTCACGAGTCATAAGCTAGTGTGACTCCAGCCTTAAGCTCCAGTCACACACAACGAGGCAACAGCGATCCAGACAATGATAACGATCCTGTAGGGATCGTTGGTGCATCGTTACCTGGTCACTTGGGAGCTGTCAAACATGCAGATCTCCTCAGGGACCAGGGAGCCACCTCCACATCGCTGGAAGCCGGAGGACACTGGTAACTATGATCAACAGCGTGGTATCTAGGCAGCGCGCACTGCCTAGATACCCAGTGTTTACCATGGTTAACAGCCTGTGAGGTCGCTGATCGTTGGTCTCTCGCTGTCACACGCAGCGATGCGTGCTGACCAGCGGGAGCACAACGATCAAAAAAATGACCCAGAGCACTTTGTAACAATCAGTGATCTCACATCAGGGGCCTGATCACTGCTTAAGTGTCACACTTAGCGAGATAGTTAGCGAGATCGCTGTTACGTCACAAAACCTGTGACGTTACAACGATCTCGCTAACGATATCGTTATGTGTGACGGGGGCTTTAGACTCACTCTTGCTCAGATTAAAAGAACAATGCTTACAATCAGGGCTGTTCCAGGTTTTTGTGGGCCCCGGGCGAAACAGTCACAGTGGGCCCCTTTAACACATACTATGATTCATGAATATAATATAGAAGGTGCAGGCTATGTATATGTAATATAGAGGCTCCTGGGTGGGCTATATATAATATAGAGGCTGTGCTGTATATATAATTTGGAGGCTGTGCTGGGTTGTATATATGATTTGGAAGCTGTGGCAGCCGAACAGCAGCCTCCATACACACAGTCAGCACAGCCTCCATACATACAGTCAGCACAGCCTCCATACTGTGTGCAGTATTATTAGGCAAATGAGTATTTTGATCACACGATACATTTTATACATGTTGTCCTACTCCAAGCTGTATAGGCTTGAGAGCCAACTACCAATTAAGTAAATCAGGTGATGTGCATCTCTGTAATGAGGAGGGGTGTGGTCTAATGACCAACACCCTACATAAGGTGTGCTTAATTATTAGGCAAATGCCTTTCCTTAGGCCACATGCACATGTTGAGTATTTGATGAGTTTTTTACGTCAGGATTTGAAGCCAAAACCAGAAGTGGGTGATAAAATACTGAAGTGGTGCAGGTGTTTCTATTAGACTTTTCCGCTGATTGTTCCACTCCTGGTTTTGTCTACAAATCCTGAGGTAAAAAAAATCTCAAATACTCAACGTGTGCACATGGCCTTAAAGGGATCCTGTCACCTCCAGAACGCCTCATAAGCTACCAAAACATGTCTCAGCAGCATATCACTAATCTCACACTCCTTTTGTCTCCCAAAAGCATCAGGTGAAAGTGCATAATAATGTTTTAATACTTACTCATTAGTGATTATAATTAGTAGAGGCTATATTCTTTAGTCACCAGGGCGGGTTGTTTTGCAGGCTCCAGGATCCACCCTCTCTGTCTCTGTGCTCTGCTTGTGCAGGCATTGCCCTCCCCCCTCTCTATCACTCACAGAATGCAAATCATTAGTCCTGCCTTCAGCTCCACATCACAGCAGCACTGACAGAGAGAGGGTGGATCCTGAAGCCTGCAAAACAACACTCCCTAGGGGCTAAAGAATATAGCCCCTGCTAATTATAATCACTAATAAGTATTAAAACATTATTATGCACTTTCACATGATGCTTTTAGGAGACAAAAGTAGTGTGAGATTAGTGATAGGATGCTGCAGGGACATGTTTTCATAGCTTAGGAGGCGTTTTGGAGGTGACAGGATCCCTTTAAGCAAAATGGGTCAGAGGAGAGATTTGACAGGCTCTGAAAAGTCCAAATTGTGAGATGTCTGGCAGAGGGATGCAGCAGTCTTGAAATTGCCAAACTTTTGAAGCGTGATCACCGAACAATCAAGCGTTTCATGGCAAATGGCTAACAGGGTCGCAAGATGCATGTTGGGCAAACAAGGTGCAAAATAACTGCCTATGAATTGAGGAAAATCAATCGTAAAGCTGACAAGATGCCATTTGCCAACAGTTTTGCCATATTTCAGAGTTGCAACGTTACTGGAGTATCAAAAAGCACAAGGTATGCTATACTCAGTATCATGGCCAAGGTAAGGAAGGCTGAAAAACGACCATCTTTGAACAAGAAACATAAGATAAAACGTCAAGACTGGGCCAAGAAATATCTTAAGACTGATTTTTCAAAGGTTTTATGGACTAGTGAAATGAGAGTGACTCTTGATAGGCCAGAGGCTGGATCAGTAAAGGGCAGAGAGCTCCACTCAGACTCAGACGCCAACAAGGTAGAGGAGGGGTACTGGTATGGGCTGGTATCAAAGATGAACTTGTGGGACCTTTTCGGGTTGAGGATGGAGTGAAGCTCAACTCCCGGACCTACTGCCAGTTTTTGGAAGACAACTTCTTCTAGCAGTGGTACAGGAAGAAGTAGTTACCGTTTAAGAAAAAAGAGAATTTTGTTTACGTACCGTAAATTCTTTTTTCTTTAATCATCAATGGGAGACCACCCAGACAATGGGGTTTAGGGCACTGCCCTCCGGAGGTCACACTAGGTACTACAAGTTTGTAGACACCGCCTCCTCCGCTTATAAACCCCTACCGCAGGGAACATCCTCAGTTTGGTCCATAAGCTGCGAGGAGGAAATAAACCACACCCGAAACATCGGGAAGAATGCCGTGCACAGACGGTTTAACAACCCGGCAAACACTGTCTCAACAGAGAACAGAGCAAATGCAAAACATGCAACGGAACAAATGGGTGGGTGCTGGGTCTCCCATTGATGATTAAAGAAAAAAGAATTTACGGTACGTAAACAAAATTCTCTTTTTTCTGGTCATCATAATGGGAGACCCAGACAATGGGGATGTCCTAAAGCAATACCCCAGGGCGGGAAGAGTTCCTCAACAAGACGGATAACACATGGTTCCCTTTAAAGGTGGGCAACCGCCGCCTGGAGAACCCGCCTGCCCAAACTTGCATCTGCAGAGGCATGGGCATGCACCATATAGTGCTTAGAGAAAGTGTGCAGGCTGGACCAGGTGGCTGCCTGACACACCTGTAGAGCAGACGCTCGATGTCGCAAAGCCCAGGAGGACCAACAGCTCTGGTAGAGTGAGCCTTCAATCCCACCGGGAGAGGCAACCCAGAAGCCCGGTAAGCCTCTTGAATGGAAGCCTTAATCCATCTGGCCAATGTCGACTTTGATGCCGCGGACCCCTTACAGCGACCCGTCGTAAGAACAAATAAGGAATCCGAACTCCTAAAGGAGGCGGTCCTGGACACATAAATGCGTATAGCTCTCACGAGATCCAGAGTATGGAGGTCGCGTTCAACCTGATGAACGGGAGCGGGGCAAAATGATGGGAGAACAATCTCCTGGTTCAGGTGAAAAGTTGAAACTTCTGGCCGGAGGACGCAACACCACCTTGTCTTGGTGAACCACCAGAAAGGGCGACTTGCACGAAAGTGCAGCCAATTCTGAGACCCTTCTCAGAGACGTAATTGCCACCAGAAAGGCCACTTTCTGAGACAGACGAGATAGAGAAACATCTCTTAGCGGCTCAAACGGTGGTCTCTGTAATGCCGCCAGGACCATGTTAAGGTCCCAAGGGTCCAAAGGTCTCTTGTAGGGCGGAACCATCCGTGACACCCCCTGCAGAAATTGACGGACCTTCGGGAGGAGCGCCAATCGCCTGTCAAACAGCACTGAAAGTGCTGATACTTGACCTTTCAGGGAGCCAAGGGATAATCCCAATTCCAAACCCGACTGTAGGAAAGCCAACAATGTCGGGATGGCCAAGGGCCACGGAGACCGTCCACCAGAGGCACACCAAGTAAAAAAGATCTTCCACGTCCTGTGGTACATCTTCCTTGAAACTGGCTTCCTAGCCCGATTCATAGTGGCAACCACCGTAGGGGAGAAACCCCTGGATGTCAGTAGCCAGGCCTCAAGAGCCATGCAGTCAATCTGAGGGCCCTGGAATTGAGGTGGAAGAATGGGCCTTGCGCGAGTAGATCTGCGCGGTCTGGAAGAGCCCACCTGTGTCCGCCTGACAGTTGCCACAGGTCCGGATACCAGGACCTCCTGGGCCAATCTGGAGCCACTAGAATGGCTACCCTGCACTCCGACCTGATTTTCCACAGCACCCTGGGAATCAGAGCCAGAGGTGGGAACACATACGGCAGACGGAATCTGGACCAAGTCAAGACCAGAGCGTCCGCTCCCAGAGATTGGGGATCCCATGGACCTCGCCATGTATTGTGGCACCTGATGATTCAGCCGTGAGGCCATCAGATCCACGTCCGGAGTGCCCCATCTGCTGCAGATGTCCTGGAAGACGTCTGGATGAAGAGACCACTCTCCGGCGTCCATCCCCTGTCGGCTCAGATAGTCGGCCTCCCAGTTTTCGACCCCTGGGATGTGAACTGCGGATATCAGGCAGTTGTTGTCCTCCGCCCAAGATAGAATGCGGTGGACTTCGGCCAGAGCCTCTGCACTCCTGGTTCCTCCTTGATGATTTATATAAGCGACGGCCGTCGCATTGTCGGACTGAACCCGAATGGGTTGTCCTGAGAGGAATCTCTGAAAAGCCAGGAGTGCCAGATAGACCGCCTTGATCTCCAGCACGTTGATCTGCAACACCGACTCCGACTGAGTCCAGAGGCCTTGGGCCCTGTGGTGTAAGAACACCGCTCCCCAGGCCTTCAGACTGGCGTCGGTGGTCACCACTAACCAGGATGGTTTCAGGAAGGATCGGCCCCGAGACAAGTGATGTGGCTGTAGCCACCACTGCAGGGAATCCCTGGTCGGTTGGGAAAGGGTCACCAGCCATTCAGAGAAGTCGACCTTTTGTCCCACCTGCGGAGGATCTCCAGCTGGAGAGGACGGAGGCGAAATTGTGCAAAAGGCACCGCCTCTATTGCTGCCACCATGCGCCCCACCAGCATCATCAACACCCGTAGGGATGATTGTGGAGACAGGAGGACTGTTTGCACTCCTGATTGGATCGCCATCTGTTTGACTCGTGGCAGAGACACCAGGGCTGAGGCAGTGTTGAAGTCCATGCCCAAGTATGTCAAAGACTGGGTCGGAACTAGCGTTGACTTCTGAATATTGAGGAGCCAACCGAACTGTTCCAGAGACCTCATGGTCACATCCAGGCTCTCTTGACAAAGGTGTTCTGATGGCGCCCTGACCAGTAGGTCGTCTAAATAGGGAATGACGGCATGTCCCTGCACGTGCAGAGAGCCATCATGGAGGCCATCACTTTTGTGAACACCCGCGGTGCCGAGGCCAATCCGAACGGCAGCGCCACAAATTGGAAGTGTTCTTCCCCCACTGCGAATCTCAACCAGCGCTGATGAGCCGGTGCAATGGGCACGTGAAGGTAAGCGTCTCTGATATCTATGGACGCTAGGAAGTCCCCCTGTGACACAGCTGTGATCACGGAGCGCAGTGATTCCATACGGAACTTCCGAACCAACACGTGATGGTTGAACAACTTCAAGTCCAGCACCGGGCGGAAGGATCCGTCCTTCTTTGGGACGATAAAGAGGTTGGAGTAAAAACCCCTGAACCTCTCCCCGGACGGCACCGGTATCACCACTCCGTCCCTGCGGAGACCCTCCAACACCACGAAAAAAGCCTGAGCCTTTTCTGATGATGGGACCGACCGATGGAATCGGGATATCGGTTTTGACGTCAGCTCTATCCTGTAACCTCGCGAGATCACGTCTCGAACCCACTGATCTTGAACGTGAAGTAGCCACTTGTCCTGAAAGAGAGACAAGCGGCCCCCCACCTGTGGGGAGGCAGGAAGGGAGAGCGAGTCATGTAGAGGCGGGTTTGGGGGTGGCAGCTGCCGCCCCGCCGTCTTCTTTGGGCGATTCTTAGAGCGCCACTGAGAAGCGGGCTTTCCCCCTCGGTCCGTGCGAGCGGACGGTGCTGATGACTGCGAACTGGAACGAAAGGACCACTGTTTTGGGTTCCTTTTAACGGTATACCGTGGCTTTGGCTTATTCTGCGGTATCTTAGACTCAGCAGAATCCTTTATCAGCTTGTCCAGTTCGGTGCCAAAAAGCCTGTCACCAGCGAACGGAAGATTCTGCAAAATCTTCTTGGATGTGGTATCTGAGTCCCAAAGACGCAGCCACAACAATCTGCGGATCGCTATAGCATTGGCCGAAGCCACAGCTGAGACGAGTGGCAGTTTCCAGAGTCGCCGTCCTGGCGTAGTCCGCATAGGCCCTTGCCCTCTCGGTAAGTGCCAGGACCTCTGGACTGGATCTTGCCAGGTCAGAGATACCATCCAAGCAGGTAGTAATCGCTTGTAAGGTCCAGACCGTGGCAAAATTAGGGGCAAAGGAAGACCCCACAGCCTCATAGGAAGACTTGGCGAGTTGCTCGACCTGTCTATCCGTCGCATCCTTCAGCGAGGAGCTATCAGAGGCAGAGAAAAGGGAGCGTGCAGCAATCCTGGTCATGGAAGCATCCACCTTCGGGGACTGCGACCACTCCTGAAGCACCTCCTGGGGGAAGGGGAAGCGATTGTCCTTGGGTTTACGGACATAACGCCGCCCAGGATGTAACCTGGGAGCTCTAACCACCCTTCCAAAATTCGTGTGGTCCATGAAGGAGCCACTTGGTCTAGCCTCTGGCCGCAGCCATTGATAGACCTCCTTCGGGTGCACCGTCACCTCCTCAGGGGGGGTCACGAGACGTAAGGTCTCGTTAATAGAGGACACCAGATCCTCCACCCCGTCTGGTGGTTCAGATACAGATACAGACCCGAAATTTGAACCCCCATCATCGTCCTCACCATCAGAGGAACGCTCCTCCTCAGAGAGAGCCTGGAGCTCGGGTGACTCCTCACGACGAGCCCGCTTAAGGGGTCTCACAGCAGAAGAGGGAGACACCCGGGGGTAACTGGAAGGAGTAGCTGGGCTTCCAGCCTCCTATTAAGTGCCTCCAGGGATTGCGACATGGAGGACAGCTGGGACAACAGAGATTCATTGATCTTATTCTGCGTCTCCCATGGCCCTGAGATCACCTGAACCTCAGGATATAGCACCGGAGCTGCTGACTCAGCAGTGTCAGTCCGGGCCTCTGGGCGTCCGCAGTTATTGCAGGACCCCTCCACCAGTGTTCCATTGCATGTAGCACAGGTAATGGTGGTCTCTGCCGCCTTAGCAGCACGCTTCCTAACTGAGGACATCGCCACAGTAGGGGAAAATAAGCCAAATTGCAGACAAAAAACCGGGAATCCCGGTGGCTTACCGACCGCAGTAAAGCGGTAGGAGGAAGCGGTGTGTGTGTGTGACCTCCGCGACGGTTTCCGGTCTCCCCTTGGAGTGCAGGCGCACGCTGCATACAGATCCCAGCCGGGAAGTAAGGGTAAAGATGGCCGCCGACAGAGAAACTGTGGGCGGCGCCGAAAACACGCGGGAAACACACACACACGCCCAGCGATGACGTCACCGCACAGGCCGCTTCCCATCCTCCAAGCAGCCTCAGCATGAGGGTGCCGGAGCCCGCAGCGCGGGAAATAGTGTAAAATACTACACACAGACTGCACACAAACAACCATCCGCAGCCCACGGCCTCAGCCCCTGTGACACACAGGGCGGTCAGCCAGGGTGACCCCAGCACAGGGTACACCCGCAGATCCGCGGACCCGAGGGTAACGCGGTCTGAGTGTCAGGACACAAAGTGACCGACACTACCCCCAGGCACTTTACAGGAGACACAGAGTGCCTCAGTGCCGGTCCGGTCTGTAAGCACCATTTAGGGAGGCCTCGGACGGGGGTTCAGCACCAGTCCGGAGTGTAAGCACCATTTAGGGAGGCCTCGGACTGGGCTGGCTCCAGTCCGGTCTGTAAGCACCATTTAGGGAGGCCTCGGACGGAGCGGAGCTGTGCAAGGCTCCCATCTCCCACTCTCCAGAGCCCCCCAGAGAGGGATGGAAAGGAGCGCGACAGCGTACCGGGAGAACACAAAGTGTCCAGGCTCAAGGCCCTCCGGTACCTCCACCTGCATGTTCCACAAGGGTGAGCGGGGAGGCTGTCGCAGGTCCCGACCGGAACCATTTTACCTTGTCTTCAGACGCCATCACGTAAGCTGTGAGAATGCAGTGAAGTGCAAGCAAAGCGTGATCCTCCGAGCACACTAAGTTTAAAACTGAGGATGTTCCCTGCGGTAGGGGTTTATAAGCGGAGGAGGCGGTGTCTACAAACTTGTAGTACCTAGTGTGACCTCCGGAGGGCAGTGCCCTAAACCCCATTGTCTGGGTCTCCCATTATGATGACCAGAAAAACATGATTTTCATGCAGGACAATGCTCCATCACATGCATCCAACTACTCCACAGCATGTCTAGCCAGTAAAGGTCTAAGGGTGCTTTCACACTAGCGTTTTTTTTCAAATCGTGGCAGATGCGGTGAAAAAACCGCATCTGCCGCGATTACCGCATAACCGCGACACTTGCGGCACACCCCATGCAATGTCTATGGGGCTTGCGGTAGGGGTGCGGCAGATGCGGCAAGTGCGGTTTCGGCACTTGCAGCAGGTGCGGCCGCGAAAAAAACCGCTGCAACAGCGTTTTTTTTCGCGGCCGCACCTGCTGCAAGTGCCGAAACCTGCACTTGCCGCACCCTTACCGAAAGCCCCATAGACATTGCATGGGGCTTGCCGCAAGTGTCGCGGTTATGCGGTAATCGCGGCAGATGGGGTTTTTTCACCGCACCTGCCGCGATTTGAAAAAACGCTGATGTGAAAGGGGCCTAAAAGAGGAAAAAATAATGACATGGCCCCTTTGTTCACCTGATCGAACCCCATAGAGAACCTGTGGACCCTCATAAAAAATCTAAATTACTTACCGGTAATGTGTTTTTCATGAGCCACGACAGCACCACCTGAGAGATAGGACCGCCCATCCAAGACAGGAAACCTCTGAGATAAAAAAGGCGGGACCTCTCCTGAACCTCAGTTTCGGTTACAGAGACCGGAGAGGGGAACCCAACAAGCATTAGTACATAACCAAAAGAACTCAACAAATCACACACCCCTTCCAAACAGGACCAACACCAACAGGCAATAGGGAGGGATGCGGTGGTGCTGTCGTGGCTCATGAAAAACACATTACCGGTATATAATTTAGATTTTTCCCTATCGCCACGACAGCACCACCTGAGAGATTTCAGAGAAAAGAAAATTAGGGAGGGACCACCGCTAGCAGAACTCGTCTACCAAGGTCACCACCATAGCGGCAGCAAGATCAAGCCTGACATGCTCGAAGAAAAGAGAAGGAGAAGACCAAGGAGCAGCCCCACAGATCAAGTCTAAGAGGACAACAGCCACCCCCGCCCAGGAAGCAGCTACTGCCCTGGTGGAAGCGCACAAAGGCCCCCCCCCGGGACCCGCACCTGACCGGAAGAAGCAAGAGCGAAGGCCTCCCGCAACCACCAAGCAAGAGCACCCACGGACACTGCCTCACCCCCAAGAGGCCCCTCGAAAGAAAAACAAGAGGGACAGAGCCAGACGCCAGGCCGTGGCCCGACGAAGCAGGCAAGCAACTCTCACCAGACCACGAACGTGTGGAGAACCACGGCCATCAGAATTGCAGGAAGACCACAAAAGGAAGGGAGAACAAGCTCCCGCAGTCCGCGGAACAGGAGAGCCACCTTGGGAAGAAGGAAGGAACCGGGTAGAGGATGACCCCGTCCAGCCAAACCCGGAGAACCAGGCCCCACCGACAAGGCCAGGAAGACACAAAAAAAGGCTGGCGGATGGCAAGCCACCTCCCAACAGGACCAACTGCCGAGGCAGGACCCTAGGCGAAGCACAAGAGAAAAGGCCCAAAAGGAGGCTTGGTTAGGGCATCCAGAACTAAAATGAGACCCCAAGGAGCCACCCTTGGACAGGGACCCATCGAGGGAACAAGGCACAGGCCCCCAAAGCCGAAAACCAGAGCTCCAGGGAATCGACAGAGACCAATCCGCCACCTACTGGAGGAAGTCGAAAATTGCCGGCACAGGAGCCCACCGTCCGGACTCGTCCCCGAAAAAGACAGAAAAGGGAAACCACCCAGCACCAGAAAAAAACGGTGGCAACTGGCATCCGACCGGACCACAGCACACGAACAAGGCCACCAGAGAATCCCCCACGTGACCGGAGCCGCCTGGGCAAGTCCCACGCCGTCAGCCGGAGACCAGCGGAAGGGGGACCGGCCCCCGCAGGGAGACTGGAATAGGGGGAGAGTCCAGGGAGCCTGGCTGGACAGGCGACTGAGCCAAAAGAACCAAGCTCCCCGGGGACAGAAGGGCGCCATCACGACGACCCTCGCCCAGTCCTTCCTGACCTTCCGAAGCACTGCAGGAACCTAACCAAGGGAGGGAAAGGACACAGAAGGCCCAAGGACCAGGGGAACAGTAGAGCGTCCCCAGCCCGGGCCGGACTCCGGGAAACAGAGAACAGAATCCACACACCAGACCGTGCTGTCGAGTGGCAAAGAAATCCATCTCCAGAAGGCCCAACATGGCCACAATCGGAGCGAAAAATAAAAAAAACACTCAAATCCAGGGCCCACTGCTCTCATTGGAGCTGCACCCTGCAGAGAAAATCCGTCCAGGAAGTTGACACCCCCCCCGCATGTGAAGGGCAGAGAGGGAATCAGACGGGAGTTCCAACAGCTGACAACGCCCCGCGCAAGTACCATGAGTGCCTGAGACCGGGTGTCCCCCTGACGGTGCCAGGAAGCCACCAACACACTGTAGCCGGAGAGGACACTAAGATGGTGCCTCCGAAGGGAAGTAAGGAACGCAGAACTGCCTTCCAAACAGCCAGGAACTCCCGCATAAGGGAGGACAGCCTGGAGAGGCGATGAGTCTCAGGCCCCCCCGAGCGGACAGGTCCCGAAGGAGGGCCCCCATCTCCAGGAACTGGCTCCGTGGTAAGCATCGGAGACCGGACCACCCCATGGGACGCCCCTGGAGAGGCGCCCAGGGAGCAGCCCCCCCTCCAGAGAATCTAAAGGCGGAGGGGACAGAACAATCCATGCGTCCAAGGCCGCCCCTAACCCGAGCTGACGCTGGGGAACCATCCACAGAAGGGCCAGAGAGTGCAACTGTGCCCAAGGAACAGCGGGGATACAGGACGAGAGGGAGCCCAAGAGGGACACAGCCCTCCAGAAAACCAACTGAGGAGAGCCCCTGTACTGCAGAAAGGGATGACTGAAGACGCAACGGCCTCGAGGTCAGCGGGGAGCTTCCCAACATTATGCCCCTGCGGGGTCTCTGGACTGCGTTCAGTCACGCCACGACCCCCGACGGCCAGAAGGAGGCAAAGCAGAGACTGGGAACTCAGAAATAACCCCAGAACCAGCTGACGCGTGGCGGGGAACAGCCTGGACCTTCCTAGAACAACAATCCAACCCAGCTGACCCAGGGAAGACTAAACCAGATGCAGACGGGCACAAACCCCAGGAGTCCCTCACAAGCAGCAAACTTCCAGGTATGGAATAATTAAACCCCGCGGACGTCGGAAGCGGCCACACTACTGCCAGCAGCGCCGTAAAAAGCCGAGGAACCATCGCCAGGCCGAAAGGGAGAGCCTGGCACAGCAAGGCAGAGGAAGCCCCCCAAACCGGGCGAACATCAGAACTGCCGGTGGTGACTGTGAACCGGAACATTGTGTTACGCGTCCGGCAGAGCCAGCCCCACCCTGAAACAATTTGGAAACCAACCCCGATTGTCGACTACCAAGTCCCCCTCCTGGCTGTGGCACGAGAAACAGCGGGGAACAGAACCCCCTGCCGCAGGCGGCTGGAGGAACCGGGGAAACCCCCCTTAGTCGCACAAGGGCCCGTACCCCTCTTATCAGAAAAGCGCCTTTTCCTGAACAGGGGACAGACACAATCACCAGGGGCCCCCAGGAGCCGAAGCGAACCCCAGTGTCAACCCGACACTGAGAAGAGCGAGAGCTCCCTCGCAAGCCCCAACCCCGGAGCCGGGGGAGAAAGGGTCAAGCCTTCCTCCGTCCTGGAGCGAGCAGTCACTGATACTGGAACTTCTCGCCAAAGGAGGAACCCCTGAACCAACAAACCCGACTACATGCTTCCCCCGTTGGCCCAAGAACTTCGGGTCCGACTAGGGGACCTTCGTTTAGCAAACCGAGGTTCACGAAGGGGGACGGCCCCGGAAGGCAGGAGCTGGAATCCCGGAGGGAAAACCATCCACATCGGCACAAGCCCGGGCCAGGATATCAGCCAGCGACGTACCAACCAGAAAAGCACCCGCACCAGGTAAAGAAACCCAGAGTGGGCAACACCGGGCCAGGCCCCCACCATAAGGTATGATGAGCAGCATTAAAGAAAGACGGAGCCTTTGCTGCCAATTCCACGAGGAAGCTGCCAGCAAAGCTGCCGCAGCAAGAGTCAAAGGAAGGAAGACAAGGTCTCCGCCGTAGGAAACCCGTCCCTCACTTGAGCCACCAACTGCTGCAACCAAGACACGAGGAACCAAAAAATGCCAGCAGTGGATTCCCAGGAATTACGCCAGTAGCCCAAAAGGAAAGAGAGCCCTTCCGAACAGGCTTAGTCCAGGAGCTAACATTATTTCCTGGGCCCTCAGATTTAAGGGAAAAGTCCGGCTCTGCGTGGAAGACAGACCACTGAACCTTAAATCCGCCACCGAAGAGGGGCCACGGGCACCAACCCACCAGCGAACGGACCGCTGTAAGCAAAAAAATCAGAGTCATTATGTGGAGCCCCCGGCGTCCCCTCTCTGTCAACAGAGGAGGAGGAGGACGAGGCAGAGGATGAGCAAGACCTGCGGCTCCCCCCTAGTGAAAACCACGAGTGGCACTCAGTACCAGGGGAAGAGCCCAAAGCCCTCTGCCGCATAAGTCCCCATCCATCCCGGCTAGCTGCAGGGACGGAAAAAAACCTCCCACACTAAAGTGTCAAGGCTAGAGGCCGGACTGGGGACAGTGATTCGCACAGTCTCCACAAAGCAAGGGCCACAGAAATCCGGCAGTACAACCCTCTGGAAGAGGAACCCTGCAGAAAGCACATACCTCAGGTGGTGAAATTACAGACAGTACAGCCCGAAGGCACTCACCCACCAGGCGCATACCGACTTCCGGGGCATCAGGGTCCCTTCATCCTGGATCCCATCACTGAGGACCTGCGGCCGCCACTGCTGAGGCTCCCATGACTGGAGCCGAAAGAGAATGCTGTCACACCGCTGGACGCTGGCTGGCTCTGCCCTCCTTGCTTGCCCCTCACCATCGGGATCCGCTCCAGCGTCTCCCTGCTGCCGAACGCTGGGCGCCGCCATCTTGGCCCGCACAGAGCATGCGCGGAACGTCACTTCCGGTCCGCGCCCGAAACCGGAAGTAGCGGCTCCCGGCGCGAAATTCAAACCTGCCACTGGGAAAAAACTGCTCCCAGGCCCATTACAGACCCAGGAACGCTGCGCCCTGCCTGTAAACCATCCTCTTCACCCGGGGCACAGACTGCAGGGCCGCCACCCACCGTGCAGCTGGGACACCCGGGCGGCGACAAGGGCCGAGAACAAGCCGCTGATGGCCCTCTCCAGACCCCGTGCCCTCCACCACCGCAGGGGATACCCCGTGGAGGAGCTTCTGCACCCAAGTCCGAAGCCACTGCCTAGGTAAGGACAGCTTCTTCCAGCTACCGGGTCAGGCCAGGACCGCATGAGCTTCAGAGGTCTCCCACCTCCAAGACAGGAAACCTAAACTGAGGTTCAGGAGAGGTCCCGCCTTTTTTATCTCAGAGGTTTCCTGTCTTGGATGGGCGGTCCTATCTCTCAGGTGGTGCTGTCGTGGCGATAGGGAAAATGTGAGATCTACAAGGAGGGAAAACAGTACACCTCTCGAACAGTGTCTGGGAGGCTGTGGTGGCTGCTGCATGCAATGTTGATCATAAACGGATCAAGCAAATGACAATCTATGGATGGAAGGCTGTTGAGTGTTATCATAAAAAAAAGGTGGTTATATTGGTCACTAATTTTTTTTGTGTCTTTGCATGTCAGAAATGTTTTTTTCTAAATTTTGTGCAGTTATATTAGTTTACCTGGTGAAAATAAACAAGTGAGATGGGAATATATTTGTTTTTTATTAAGTTGCCTAATAATTCTGCACAGTAATAGTTACGTGCACAAAAAGATATCCGCCTAAGGGTAGCTTCACACCACAGCAGAGTCCGGTTCGGGGCTGTCCGGTGTAAATACAAATGAGTTGACATAAGCGGAAATAACATTTATCTAGTGAAATTCTTAAGTGTGATGTTATTTGACCCATACAGACTTTTGTCAAAGGATATGAAGGGGTAGTAATGGAGTTTAACTAAATAATCAGGCTGCTATTGTAACCCACCTGCTCATTAAGATCTTGACCGCCAAAAATATTACTTAAATGCCACTGCCAAAGTTTCACAGCTGCTGGTTAAACTGTAGCAATCGGAGCTAACACTGGCCTGCACAATTACAGGCAGATGTCGGCCACGTTACATTGCCGGCTTCCTTCTGGTGGGAACTAGATTCAGCTTCATCCAGAGCTAGCTTCATACTTTGCTAAGTGATCCTTTAATTCACCATTGGTCATTAAGCAGTTTAAAAGGGAACCAGTCAGGTCCTGTGCCCCCAGAAGCGCCAGCAGATGTGGGCACATCAAATTTCCTGCCTAATGGTCCATTCAGGTATTTGAACACGAACAGAAAAAGTATTTCTAAAGACCAATTAGGAGATGCAAAATAGGGCTTTGACTAGTCGAGGGGGACATTAGTTCCCCAAGTAGTCAGCCCACTTAGCATGTTAACACGCCATGTGGGCAAGATAACATGTTATAGAAAGGTCAGAGTCTTTGTCAAAGCAATGCTATACAATAGTTAGTAAAAAAAATATGTATATGTTATATATACACATTCAGAAACACACATGCATATATACACATTTGGTTTCTGCATACTCATCCTGACCTGGGGAGTTATATTACCATAGATTAATATAATATTCATTTATGTGGCTTTATTATACTATTACTTTCACAGCGCTTTAAACATTTGCAACATGGTCCCCATTGGGTCTCACAATCTAGCCATCCTATCAGTATGTCTTTAGAGTAAATTAAAAACCATTGTGGAATTGCAGTTTTACCACACTTGGATTTCCTCGTTTTCCAGTACACTATATGGCAGAATAAATGATGTTAATCAAATGTACAAATCATACTGCAAATAAAAACAAGCCCTTGTATGGGAATATTGTTGAAATAAAAAAGGTACGGTTCTAGTTAGACGGGGAGGAAAAAACGTAAACGAAAACCGCCTAGAGGTGAAGAGGTAAAAGCACATTGTATTGTGAAATTTGGTATCCAAACTGATGAGACTAATGCACTTAGGGTACGGACATACTGGCTAGTGCAAAAACGCTCCAATTCACGGATGCAAGAGTCGAACGACTTTTGGTCAGTTTCGCATCCAACAGTGATGCTACTTTCCGACATTTCCTGAGATCACATCCGAGAGCTGTCCAACAGTAATCAGAGTGTGGTCCCAGTGCAATCCTAGAGTTGCGTGCGATTTTTGAATGAAATCAGCTTGGCAATGGTTTCAGCTGTGAAACCTCTGATCAGAGTTGGATGGTCCCACTGTGGTCCATGATTTTTGTCGGACCCATAGACTTGCAATGGTGAGTCTCGGACGTGATTCGCATACTGTTGCAGCATGTTGCGACTGCTTTGACGTCCATGAATCGGATGAGAAAAAAAAACGTCCGACACTTGGAAACATGTTCACAGACATTGAATAACATTGGTCCGACTACAATGCGATTATGACTCGCATTGCAGTCGTCGAAGTTTCATGCCAGCGTGTCCGAGCCCTTAATCTGGAAATCCAGGTCAGAGTATTTGTATAATCCTCATTAAATGAGCACCTAAATGATATTCATTTCAGACCCTGGTCACACCTGAATCCCCCCAAAATAGAATTCGGATGGACCATAGACTGCAAGAAAACCGATTTCCAGGGAACTCTGCTTGTAGGTTTTTCTTTCTGAAAGGGTCTGTATGTTCAGACAGGCAAACAAAATTTATCATACTGAACAGACATTTGCAGACATAGAATTAGTTTTGTGTCGTTGCAATCTGAGGCCTGCCTGTGAATCTAAGCAAACACCTGAATTTGCGGCGGAAATCAGTGTGAACAGGGTCATAATCACAGGCGAGGAGCAAGAAAAACATACATGTATTTATTTTGGACTTACACAATAAGTATACAAGCCTCATGAGGTCTCAGGTATATGAAATGTATGCAGTTTGGATTGCGATAGCTGATGATAGAACTGCTTTAAGGGTGGAAACACACTATCCTACTAAGGCTGGCTTCACACCACGTTTTTGAGCTGTCAGGTTCTGTCTGGTGTGTTGCAGGAAACACCGGACAGAACCTGAAAGAACAGAACCGGAGGGCAAATATGGCCTCTGGTCCGGTTTCCTCCGGATTCGGCAGATCGCAGGGTTCACAAGCTATCCCTGCTGAAATGTCAGAAGCGCTGCTTGCAGGGAGCTAGCCACAGTCCTGAAATCTCTGCAGGGGACAGCTCCAGGTGCTGAAGTTCAGCGCAGCCAGCACTGAACTTCAGCACTAGGCGTCCGCAGCCGGATTAGATTTTGTGCCGGATCCAGCAGGATCAGATTTGAGCTGTGATTTTGTGTCTGGGAGAAAAACTAGCATTCTCCCAGATCCATACGGACAGATGGAAACTGGATGGCAAATGATTGCCAACCGGCTCCATTCGGCCCCATAGGATGTGAGCCTGACAGCCCCGATCCTGAAAAATGTGGTGTGAAGCCAGCCTTACGAGTCTCTCGGACAAGACTCAGATCAGTGACCCTGAACTGCCTCTCCCTCTCTGGACAGGAGAGTGTCAGCGGCTTGAGTTTTTGTGAAGCATCACAGTCCAATCCAGAGAGGAAAAGGCCACCCATCCGAGTTTCGTCCAAGAGACTCGCATGTAAGTAGTCTTAGTCGTTGCTTCCCTTTAGGATGAAAGCACACTAAGATTTTTGTATAGGACCTAAAGCCAGTGCGACACAGGTTGAATCCAATCGTACATCTAGTTGAGATATTAAATGCTGGATTGCCAAAGAAAACGTTTTTTCAATGTTACAAAAACGTGTGCAGCAGTTGGTTGTTGGGTGCAGCAGGACTAGAGTTTGTGGGTCGGGTCCTCTTGTTTGTCTTCCTCCTCCTCATTGCTTACCCCCCTTTTTATTTACATTTTGCACCATACCACCATTGCTGCTGCTGGAAGTGCATGCATATTGGTATTGTAATGGTGTAGTCATTAAAATGCCGCTGTACCATGATCTCCGGCACCATTTTATGGAAGATACTATGAAGACGAATATGAGCGGCATCGTTGCATTAAAAACACACATTAAAAGCACACATTAAAGTTTCTTTCTTCCACCTGCGTACGCACCCCTGCCACTCACAGTCATCTCCACAGTGTCATCATTAAAATGGCACCTCGAAATCGCAGTACATGCATGCGCCAAGTTCACTGCTGGGTCACTGGCTGATTTTTACAGCTGAGAACCGGCACTCACTGCCCGCAAATAGACCCAATAATCCCTCACAAGGACGATAGGCATGTTGCGAGAGCGGACATCGACCCAGAGAGAACGCACCATTCTGACTAGATGGAGCCCAATTACCAGGGGAAAACTATTAAACCACACTTTTAGCTCAGACAGGGATAATTGGAAATGTACAAGGAAGCTGAAGGGACAGGTAATGATAGCTATGGGGAGTTTAAAGTAGCTGACAGATTCCCTTGAAGCAGCAAGCACCTGTGTTTTCCCAAGCACCAGATCCTGCAACCCTACCGCTGCTAGCTACTGTGATCCTGCAATATTGTTCCCCCTCCCCCACATACACCGTCACAACCGGGTACACACCTCACTTTACTCAAATTTTCTTTTTTAAGGGGAAAAGGGGAAGTGTGTTGCAGTCTGAAAAAAACACCATGAATAAAAAAAACCCAAAAACGACTGGAATTGCACTTTTTTTTTTGCTATTGCATTGCACGTGGAACTTTCTCCATTTTCCAGTACAATATAGGGTAGAATCAATGGTTCATTCAGAAGTACTCCTTGTACCACGAAAAACAAGCTCTATATTGACTGAAAGATTTATTTAAAAAAAAAAAAAAAAGTTATGTTTCTTGGAAAAGGGGGCAGTATAAAAAAAAAAAGGGACTACTTGTCATGCTTCAATATGCCTTGAGGTCTCAGTTTGTCTGCATAATTTTTTCGAGTATCTGTTCACCTTTGTTATAAATGTTAAGTTTTAATAAAAATAAAGTTGAATTAAAAAAAAAAAAAAGGAAAATGCACAAACAAACATGTCAAAGCACCACTCCAATTACACTGCTGGAGTGGTGCTTTAAATGTATATTAGGGCAGAGACACACTATGTGAGATGCATGCGAGATACTCACATGAGTCTCCATGACTCACCTGGAATGGCCCCTGCCTCTCTGAATAGCAGCGCATCAGCTGCTTGTGTTTCTATCCAGCGCCACACTCCCGTCTAAAGAGCTGTCAGCCATGCCGGGTGAGTCATGAGAAACTCATGAGTATCTCGAATGCATCTCGCATAGTGTGTCTCTGCAATTACACTCTGTATAATACTCTGTATTACATTTCCAGTGGTTTCATGTTCTATCACCACAGCTACGATCTCCCATGATTAGTGACCTGCTGGCAGCGCCAGTGGCGCAGGCCGGAGGTCACAAATCAATACATCTCTATGGAAGCTTTGTTCTGGCTCTTAAAGAGATGCATTTGGAGCTTGACTATTAGCTTCCGAGTTCCAGACGGTCAAAAGTTACAGACACAAGATGGTGTTGCAGGACTGGAGTGGCATTGAAAAATGACTAAGCCACCAGAGTGTAGGTATATGACAGTGGACTTAGCTTTAAAGCACCATTACAGCACTGCAAAAGAAAAAAAAAAAAAACAAACAAACACAAAGCTTGAGTGCTGCTTTCAATTTGAATCTAAAAATCCCTTAGCATCTTTTACATTCACCCTCTGGCGTCTATCACTTATAGCTGCCGCTTCGCTCGGTCATCTACAGTTTTGTGACCTGCCGGCAGCTTCATCATTTCATGGAGTGCACCGATTGTCACAACGCAATACATCTCTATGAGTGAGAGCCTTGTTCTGGTTGGTACTGAAAAAGATTGTCAACAGATAAAGGAAAACTAATGAACTCCATGGATGGAAGGCTTATGACTTATTAAAAAGATAGATTAACATATTGGTCACTGATATTTTTTGAAATGTGTTTTTGAACATAGAGATGTTTGGTTATTATTCTCACTTTAACAGATGAAAACAATTGAGAATGGAATTGCATAATAATTCTGCATGACTAGATATTTTTAAGAGAATTTCATATTGCACAATATATAAACTATAGATAGGATTAACACAGGCATATATATTTCATGACACGTACAAAGACGTATATGCTTTATGTGTGTGTATATATTATATTATATATATATATATATATATATATATATATATATATATATATATATATTATATGCGCCTGGGGGTGGGGGAAGAACTTTAATTCTTCTGACAGAGTTCTGGTTGCAATCGTGGGAGAGATGTTGCTGCAGGTCCAGTCATGGCTCCGTGTATGGAGCGTGGCTGTAACCAGGCTCCCTGCACTGACTGACAGCCTCCTCTAATTGTTAGTAGCTGTCAGTCAGTGCAGGGGAGCGTGACTACAGCCAACACTCACCATACACTGAGGGGTGACTGAATTTGCACCAGTGCATCCACCATGATTAATCCTCTCACAATAATTCCGATTTCAAAGTTAATTTCCTCCCGGCACCAAAGTTCCATCTGCAAGTGCCGGACTGGTTCAGAACATTATTAGCCTGAGGGTTAACCCTATATCTTCAGGTTAATAGCATTTTTGCACGCAATAGATTCAACAGGTTCACCAAGGGTAACTGGCAGTAGTTTATTGCCCACTTCTTATGCAGAATAAAGAGACACACTAATGAACAAATTATGCTTGTGTATGAGGGAGGCTAATGAAAAAGAGCTGTGGCTGAGTGAATTCTGAACATCTTAGCCATCCATGCCAGACTGGAATACCTCTACCTGTATTCAGCCTTATATTAGATTATTCAAAATATCGCACCAATGCAAGGACAAGACATATCTCCCAAGAGCTACTGTTTTTTCTTTTTATTACCGAAACATATTACACATTAAACACATGGCATAACATAACAGGTGGATATTTAATCTTCTGAAAAAGTCTCTGCCTAGGGCCCTTTCACATCAGTGGTTTACATTGATCTGCGGCAGATACAGCAGGTGGCACCGCATCTGCCGACTTGTGGCCCGGATCCAGCAGGCCCCATGCATCATCTATTGGGCTTGCGGTCTGGTGCGGTTCTGCTGGATGAGGCAAATCCGGCACTTGCGTCTGTTAAAAAAAAAAACGCCGCTTCGTTTTGGTTCTTTTGTGGCCGCAAGATCCGGATCTGCCGCATCCGGCAGAAATCGCACTTGCCGCACCAGACCGCAAGCCCCATTGACAACAGATGGGGCTTGCCGGATCCAGGACACAAGTCAGCCATTAAGCAGCAGATCCGGCAAATACGGGGCCACCTACTGGATTTGCCGCACATCAGCGTAAACCGCTGATGTGAAAGGAAACTTGGTTGTAGATGTTTTACAATATGAACAGTCTAAAATGACTAGCTTTGAGGGAAAAATAAATTCTGCAGCTCTAAAGCATTCTTGCATGTGTGTGACTAGAATAAGGGGCCTTTCACACTTGCATTTTTTTCCTGATTTGGAAGATCAGGAAAAAACCTGATTCTTACAGGATTCATTTTTTTTGCCCATTCTCTTTAATGATTTCAGGAGAAAACATGAAGCAACAAGATTCTACCTGACAAAATTAAAGTGAATGGGCAAAATACTGTAAGAATCGGGTTTTTACCTGATCTTCCAAATCAGGAAAAAAACGCAAGTGTGAAAGGCCCCTAAGGCATTCTTCAAAGCAAATGAATTTTGAAGTAATCCTACTAAAGATGAAAATATTTTGGAATAAAACTTTATTCATCACTTTACGCTTCCAGGAAACCCTAAGAAGCTGACGTTATGTAAACTCTTAACGCCATTTGATGTACATATACAGTTGTGGCCAAAAGTATTGACAGCCCTGCAATTCTGTCAGATAATACTCAGTTTCTTCCTGAAAATGATTGCAATCACAAATTCTTTGGTATTATATTCATTTAATTTGTCTTCAATGAAAAAACACAAAAAGAATTGTCCTAAAGCCGAATTGGATATAATTCCACACCAAACATAAAAAAGGGGGTGGACAAAAGTATTGACAATGTTAGAAAAATCATGTGATGCTTCTCTAATTTGTGTAATTAACAGCACCTGTAACTTACCTGTGGCACCTAACAGGTGTTGGCAATAACTAAATCACACTTGCAGCCAGTTGACATGGATTAAAGTTGACTGAATCTCTGTCCTGTGTCCTTGTGTGTACCACATTGGTCTTCTTTCTTTTCTCCATGCTCAAAGAACTGTCTGAGGACTTGAGAAACTAAATTGTGAGGAAGCATGAGCAATCTCAAGGCTACAAGTCCATCTCCAAAGACCTGAATGTTCCTGTGTCTACCAAGGCGCAGTGTCATCAAGAAGTTTAAAGTCCATGGCACTGTGGCTAATCTCCTTAGATGTGGACGGAAAAGAAAAATTGACAAGAGATTTCAACGCAAGATTGTGCAGATGGTGGATAAAGAACCTTGACTAACATGCAAACAAGTTCAAGCTGCCCTGCAGTCTGAGGGTACAACAGTGTCAACCCGTACTATCCGTCGGTGTCTGAATGAAAAGGGACTGTATGGTAGGAGACCCAGGAAGACCCCACTTCTTACTCCGAGACATAAAAAAGCCAGGCTGGAGTTTGCCAAAACTTAAAACGTTATCGAAGAATGTTCTCTCTTTTTGGGCAAAGGCATCAACATAGAGTTCACAGGAGAAAAAAAGAGGCATTCAAAGAAAAGAACACGGTCCCTACAGTCAAACATGGCGGAGGTTCCCTGATGTTTTGGGGTTGCTTTCTGCCTCTGGCACTGGACTGCTTGACCGTGTGCATGGCATTATGAAGTCTGAAGACTACCAACAAATTTTGCAGCATAATGTAGGGCCCAGTGTGAGAAAGCTGTCTCCCCCTCAGAGGTCATGGGTCTTCCAGCAGGACAATGACCCAAAACACACTTCAAAAAGCACTAGAAAATGGTTTGAGAGAAAGCACTGGAGACTTCTAAGGTGGCCCAGCAATGAGTCCAGACCTGAATCCCATAGAACACATGTGGAGAGATCTAAAAATGGCAGTTTGGAGAAGGCACCCTTCAAATATCAGGGACCTGGAACAGTTTGCCAAAGAAGAATGGTCTAAAATTCCAGCAGAGCATTGTAAGAAACTCATTAATGGTTACCAGAAGCGGTTGATCGCAGTTATTTTGGCTGAAGGTTGTGCAACCAAGTATTAGGCTGATGGTGCCAATACTTTTGTCTGGCCCATTTTTGGAGTTGTGTGAAATGATCAATGTTTTGCTTTTTGCTTCATTCTCTTGTGTGTTTTTTCATTGAAGACAAATTAAATGAAGATAATAATATCAAAGAATTTGTGATAATACTCAGTTTCTTCCTGAAAATGATTGTAATCTGACAGAATTGCAGGGGTGTCAATACTTTTGGCCAACACTGTACGTCCTGAGCATAGGTCTTTGTGCTCCACAACATGTTTAATGTCATGCTAACAACACTACCCATCTTCTATACTGGGACAATCAGCTGCCGGAGACTGACAGATATACACAGCGAGACTCCTGCTGTAAAGGTACCGTCACACACGGCAATATTACTAGGCAATTTCACTGGCAATTTGCTGGTTGCAGTGAAATCATGGACACATTGTTCTATTTTATTGCTGTGTACAAATGGAACAATGTGTCCATGATTTCACTGCAACCAGCAAATTGCCAGTGAAATTGCCTAGCAATATTGCCGCGTGTGACGGTACCTAAACAATGGGGTTAGGTGTTCTCATCAATGCCAGCAAGTTAATCCCAGAAGGCAGTCAACACGACCACGGCCCACCATGTCAGAACTGGGCGTAAACTGCGAAAACACTAAAAGTCACACAATTGGAGCATAGCCTAAAGTTGAGCCAAGATCAGTGCTGTGGAGTCGGTGTCCATTTTGGGTGGAGTCGGATGTTTGACTTACTGACTTCACAGCCATGGTTGTGGAGTCGGGAGTCATGGATTCAATGTCCATTTCGGTGGCGTTTTAGTCGGATTCAGGGAAATTGAACAATTGTTGGATGTTTAGCTTACTGACTCTACAGCCCGGCTTTTTATGCCAGTGTGACATAAAAGCTTTGGTGAATAAGACCCATGAGGTTCAGATCCATACTCAGATCCATACTAGGCATTTGGTAAATAATCAACACAAAACAGCAAATGTAACCCTATACAAAAACCTAAACCCAGCGAACGATACCTGCTCATTGCTTTATGAATGGGCGAAGTCATAAACGACAGTTATCGCTGTGTAACACACAACGATATAGCAGGTTGGCTGATCGTTGATTGTGTGATTTGAGAACATGTTCTCAAACCTGCGATCAGCGATCCAACGACTTATCGTAGTTGAATCTCGGTTTTACACGAAACGACATCCTAACGATGTTGCATGAATGACTCCAAACCCGTTATGTTTAAGCGATATCGTTAAAGATGTCGTGCCATATAATGGGGCCTTTAGACAGATGGCTAGATGGACAACTCAACATAATTGTGTGGTCCTGTTTGAACATCCTCCTGAATACAGGACTTGAGGTGGTCATAAAGGCCCAGTTACACACGCAAATATTGTGCAGATTGTCCGTGGATCTCTGGTTGCAGTGAAATCATGGACACATTGTTCCATTTCGTGGCAGTGTACAAATGGAACAATGTGTCCATGATTTCACTGCAACCAGAGATCTGCTAACAATCTCTGCAAAATTATATGTGTGTGTAAGGGCGGCTTCACACTGCGGTCAGGTCCGGTCTGGGGCTGTCAGGGATGAACCTTACAGCCCTGGACCGGAACTGAATACAGAATCGGAGGGCAATCTGGCCCCATAGACTCCCATGTTAGGGAGCGCCGGATTGCCCCGGATCCTCCCGGACAGATGGAAACCAGATGGCGGATAGCTGCCATTTGGCTCCATAGGATACTATGGAGCCAAAATCCGGTCCGGGGCTGTCCGGTTTACACCGGACAGCCTCGGACCGGACTGACCGCAGTGTGAAGCTGCCCTAACTGGGCCTTAAGAAACAGGAGGGCTGCAACCGGCCACCAATTGTCAATCAATGCATTAAACAGGTCAACATTTCACTACAGAGACACACAGAAAAATTTAAAACTCATTAGATCTTCTCACAAACCAGAGGATATGACAACAGTGCTGTCATATAATGTTTAGCATTTTAATTCATCGGGACAAATAAAATTCATTCAACATGTCAACATTAGCAAGACATGTACCCCATTACTTTTCACTTGGTATAGTAAAGTTCATCACTCGATCTCAGCAGATTAGTGAGCACCTTCCACTGGGTAAATTTGTATAATCGGATGCTGCAGCACAAAACAAAGCAAGGTGGTTTCGTTTCAGCACTGACTTACCGTGCACAGAAAGGTTAAAGTGAACCGGTCACCAGATTTGTTTTCCCCACCACCAGTAAGTCCTTATATAAAGCATTCTAGAATGCTGCACAAGTCCCCAAGCCGATCTGGATACATAAATAGCTTTTATTATACACACCAACAGGGTGGTACAATGCTATAGGGGAGACAGATGTGTGTAGGGTTTCAGGCTAGGGATACAGGGTGACTTGTGGCCATTAAAAAGGGTTTTCCAGGCTTTTCTATAAATCATAAGTGTATCTATGCTGCAAAATGTTGACAATTTGCAATATACATGCTGTCAACATTTGGCAGGGTTTCCTAGATATCACATATTTGCGGCTGGCAGTTAACGTCTAGGCGGAGTGTTTGTGCATGTAAATGAAAACTTGTCATCTCCACCTACTCTACTACAAACACGCCCCTCCCCTATTCCCAGTATGGCCAGCCACCCCCAGCGCGTTTACAGCCCCCCCCCACCCCATTGTACACTATTTTTAGCCACCCCCAGGGCTCCTACAGCCCGCCACTTCCCCATTGTACACTATTCTTAGCCACCCCCAGGGCTCCTGCTGTCCGCCCCAGCCCCTAATGTCACCACTCACCCCCACTGCACATAGCGGTCCCCAGTGCCCTGATACAAGGTGCCGAATCCGCTGCTGTGAAAGTGATTCGGCACACTGTCAATGCAGCAGGGACCCGCTGCATGTGTGTGCTGCTCACCCTGTATGCATTGGAGATGAGGTCCTTCGCCCGGGTCACTGCTCTGAAAATCCGGGGTACGAAGCCGGGATCTCTGCTGTGGAGCGACCTCCAGTACAAAAGAGCAGAAAGCTGGTGGAGTGGTCCTCTCTATACCGCTCCACCAGCTATATGATACTGGAGGTCTGGAGAGATTGGTCGCCACTCCACAGCAGAGATCTGGGCTGCAGACCCCGGCTTCACAGAACAGGGACCGAGATGAAGGACCTCATCTCCAATGCACACAGGGTGAGCAGCACACACATGCAGCTTGTCCGTGCTGCACTGACATAGTGTGCCGAATCGCTTTCACAGCAGCGGATTCTGCACCTTGTATCAGTGCACTAGGGACCGCTATGTGCAGGGGGGGTGGGTGGTTACATTAGGGGCTGAGGCAGACAGGAGGAGCCCTGGGGGTGGCCAAGAATAGTGTACAGCGTGGAGGGTGCAGGCTGTAAGATCCTGGGCTCGGCTAAGATTAGTGTACAGTAGGGAGGGGGCGGGCTGTAGAAGCCCTGGGGGCGGATGGTCATGCTGTGAATAGGGGAGGGGCTGTGTTTGTAGGAGACTGGGAGGAAACAACCAGTTTTCATTTACATGCACAAACACACCCCCTAGACATTCCCTGCCAGCCGCAAATGTGTGATATCTATGAAACCCTGCAAAATGTTGACAGTATGGATACTGTAAATTGTCAACATTTTGCAGCCTAGATACACATGAATTATAGCAAAAGCCTGGACAACCCATTTAAAATAAGATAGCAATGTTGCCGGGACACATCAAAAGACATATTGAATGAAATTGCATTGCAACCCTCAAGTGACAAGCCTGCCACCCTAGAGTCAGCAGAAAACCTACCCTGCTGGATTTTAGCACAACCTCATTCACCATCATTACCTGCTATTGTGTACTATTTCAAGCAATTTTTGCGATGATATGCCGTGTGCCCACAAGTATCTGCAGTTTTAGGATAATGGTTTATTCGGACGTAGGAGTTGTGTTTTTCATGCAACTCCTGAAATCAACATTATTTTACAGTAATCGTGGCAATACACCACAATGTGACTGCTAAAGCTGCATAAGACCCTAAAGGGTAAATGAAGCTCCTCACAAGAGAAAATAGATGACAGACTTGCAGACATTAGAAAAAGCAAGTGACATTATTGTATGCAGTTGGAATTAGGCTATGAGCCCACCTAGCAAAAAAAAAAAAAATGTCTATCAAAAATGCATCTCCTGGCAGGAAAAACCCTGCAGAAAAAAGGCTGCATTTTAGGTGCATTTTTTCCTATGTGTATCCATCATATAGTCTGTGGGAAAAACGCAAATAATTAGCATATTTTTTTTCTGTACTAAGGCTGCCTTTACATTTACGTTTGTGTCTGCATGCGTATGGCATGCAGACACAAACGCAGTGCAAACGCAGCCCATACTGATGTGAGCGCAGCGGAGAATCTCCGCATGCGTTCACATTAGTATGCACCCCGGCCAGCCAATCAGCTGTCTCGGCGGCAGGTGGAGATCAGCGGTGGAGATCTCCTCCTCCCAGCCGCCGCTGATCTTCTGCCGGTGTCAGCGTGGGAGATTTGAAGAAACAGCTGATCTGACAGTTGTTTAAATCTCCCGCGCTGACACCGAATAGGGTGATATCGTTGCAGGAGATATGAAACAGCTGACCGCTGTTTCAAATCTCCCGCGCCAACCTCAACTATTCAGTGTCAGCACGGGAGATTTAAACAGCTGTCAGATCAGCTGTTTCTTCAAATCTCCCGCGCTGACACCAGCGGGAGATCAGTGGAGGCACTAGCTGATCTCCCGGTGGCCGCCGCTGATCACCGGCGGCCAACGGGAGAGGTTTCAACGAGATCCGCAGCGTTCTCCTGCGCTGTCATGCAGACAACACTGCGGATCCATTGCCTTCAAAGCATGGTTTGTGTGCTTGCGGGCGCTTGCTGATAACGACCGCACAAAAAATGCAAGAGGCTGGGTTCAGAGGGCGCAAAAATTGCCTGCATCCGAACGCAGCCAAACGCAGGCACATGCGTTCCCACGCTAAACATAGGAACGCAGTGCACAAGCGTTTGGCTGCGTTCGGTACGCTGCGCTTACAAACGCAAATGTGAAGGCAGCCTAATAACTGCAAGGAAAAAACCTGAAGGTGGGCACAGTACTTCAGAATTCTCATTGACTTTGCTGGGATGCATTCCCCCTTGCAGATTTCATAGAAATCTGCAAGTAAAAACGCAGCAAAAAACGCTAGGTGGGCACTAATACCAATTGTATCATAGATTTCTCACCAAGAACTCTGTATGCCAATATTACTAAGATTGCCTGTTAATAAAAACGGAATATTGTGCAAATAGAAGATTAGACTGCTCTACTAGCATACCGGTATATTTAAATGAAACAAAAATACTCACCACCACCGCAGTCATTCCAGTAAAGTTGATGCCAGATTTTCCGTGACATTGTTATGTCATATGAGCTCTTTAGTCAATAATTGGCTGATAATAGTTTTAACTTTTTCCTTTTTTTTTTTTTTAACCAAGGATTAACTAAAAATACAAAGTCTCATATTCCCCTTACAGTAGATGCCCCTCCAGACTTGCATCGTTGCAGAAAATAGGCAGCACAAGCATGCAGCAACGCTGCAGCAGCATTCAGGAAGTATGCAGCGTTTTTTTTTTTTTTTAGGATGTGCAAATGCAGTGCTATTTTGCTTCCCAGCAAAGGCAACGCATTTTATGAATTTACGTTCACACACTCCGTATATTTGAGGATATACTTTCACTGCAAAGTACATTCTCAAAAAGAATGAACGTCAATTCTTTTTGCTCTTTTCAGATACGCTTTTCCATAGCCCACATTGTAAATTGGGCTAAAAAACAAGCGCATCTGAAAAAGCGAAATGTGAAATAGGATGCATTTTTTGCGCAAAGCACATCCGCTATTTGCATCCTCAGAATAGCGCTGCACAAAAACACACAGTGTGTGAACATAGCCTACAACTTCCAAACGTGGCAGACACAGCTGTCTGTGTGGAACAACTTCCATGCGATCCTGAGGGCAGATGTAATCAATCTAGGACTTTAAAAACGGTCATTAATGTTGGACAATCCCTGTAATGCCTGATACTAGCTTGGCGGCCGTCACACTCATCAATATCGTGAGCGATATTGTTAGCGATCACGTGCACGCGCGATCACTAACAATATCGCTCACATCGCTGGTGAGCTGTCACACAGACAGACTCACCAGCGATGTGGAGCAGCGAGATCGCTGGTAACTATGGTACACATCGGGTTACTAGGCGCCGCGCGGCGCTTAGTAACCCGACGTTTACCATAGATACCATCTCCCAGCATAGGCTGTGCCGCTGGGAGATCGTTCATCGTGGTGTCACACACCACGATGAAGCAGATTGTTCAAGCGTTTATCGCTTGATATGAGCTCCGGCTCTCATATCCGCGATGTCACGATCAAGCGATTTTACATTGTAAAATCGCTTGATTGCACGCAGCGATGCACAAACGATATCGCTTAAGCGATCAAAAACCAGATCGCTTAAACGATATCGTTAGCAATATTGAACCGTGTGACGGCCGCCTTTGACAAATATTAGCCACTGCTCCTTTCAAAACACCATCGAAGAGTGATCGTTAGCAAACAATGCAAGAAAGTAATGTGGATGGCATCGCTTGCAATTTTTTTTATTTAAGGGGGGGTGGGGGGGAGAATGGGATATCGGGTGGAGACAGGATTTGATGGCCAGCACACATCCATGAAAATAGCATATGTGAATGAGGACAGTCAACAGAATTTTTCTAGATTGAGTTCATGGCGTGACCATAATGACTAATTCACATCAGTTTTTCACATAAAATGTCCCTTTGGTGTTTTTCACTGACAAATTTTTTTAAGCTAGTGTTTCGCTAATCAAGGGCTAAAACAAAAATGGACAGCACACTGATATCATGGGATTTGCATCCATGTACTGTTAAAGGCCACGTTACATGTGGCGACATCGCCGCCGATTACATAGGCCACACCCTACGTTGCCCATCAGCAGCGACATCGCCCCTACGTCGCCTCATGTAAAGGGGCGATGTGGGCGCCGCCGGAAGGTCGCCTGGTTTCAGAGCAGTGCTCTGAAATCAGGCGACCGATCTGGGGCAATGTGTGCACATCGCCCCATGTAACCGGCCGCCGGCGAGCTGACAGGCGATGGGAGCCATAGGCTCCCATTGTCCTACATCGCCGCTGGGGTTTTGAGACACCCCAGCGGCGATGCCGCCTGTCAGATCGCCGGCGCGACGCTGTAGGTGTCACCCCATGTAAATGAGGGGCGGCGACACTGGCGGGGTGCCAAAAACATGCGCGCCCCCGCCAGTCGTCGCCGACATCTACAGCGCCGTCGCCTAGTGTGACGGTACCTTAACTTTTATAAACTGGTTGTTAGGAGGAGCTTGAGAAGCCTGTCAGTTTTTATTGATTACCAAAAAAAATAGATGGTAGAAAAAGGACACAGAACAATTCTGAAAAAAATAATCTAGTGTAATTTGTTTTGCATAAAATAAAAACAACCAAAAACATCTGGTGCTTTGTTTGGACATAATTAGTTATTTTATTTATACACAACGAATGTATAGTACAAGATCACAAATACAAGTACGGTCCAAACTAGCTTACATTTAGGCCCCGTTCATACGCTGCGTATTTTTCGTGTCTTTTTAGAAGCATTTTTGCTGCAAAAACGCACGTGCATCTGCGCTTCCCAGCAAAGTGAATTGACAAATTTTGTGCCATTAAGACGCCGCCTAATTTTACTCAGTGTTTTTGGAGCAAAAAATGTGCGCGGAAAAAGAATGAACGTCAATTCTTTATGCTTTTTTACACACATTTCTTCCATAGGCCCCATTATAAACATGTGTAAAGGATTGCAATTCAAGTTGTTCTCTCGCGTTTATTTTTAAGGGGAAAAACGCACGTAAACAGAAGCGACAAATACGCAGCATGTGAACGCAGCCTAACAAAAGCTTCTTAGTTCAAAAAGGAGGATGGAATATATCGATTAGCGGGTGGGGAGAACGTGATGCAAGAAATATCTTTAAGTGATAAAGAATTCTAATCTAGGACCATGCCCACTTTTCATCATACCACATCAGATTCCATTGTTTTTAGCACAAAACAATAAAAGTGCTGAATTTAGGCTGGCTTCACATCAGCGTTTGTGTCTGCATGCTGATGGCATGCAGACACAAACGCTGTCAGAAGCAGGGTCCAAATGATGTGTCCGCAGCGGATAATGTCCGCCTGCGGACACATCACTATGGAGCCCGGCAGCCAATCGACGCTGTCCGGGGGCGGAGATCAGCGCCGGAGATCTCCGCCCCCGGCCGCCGGTAAGCTCCGGGACTGTCGGCGGGGAGAACAGCTGATGTGATAGCTGTTTGAATCTTCCCGCGCCGACACTGTGAGGAGATGTCGGCGCGGGAAGATTCAAACAGCTATCACATCAGCTGTTCTCCCCGCCGACATCGCTAGGAGATTACAGGCGGCGGGGAGAAGGAGGACAGCAGAGGGTCAGCTGATCTCCCGGTGGCCGTCGGTGAGCTCCTGTGACATCACCGGCGGCCACCGGGAGATTTTTCAATGGGTCCGCAGCGTTCTCCTGCGCTGTCAAGCGCTGAACACTGCGGACCCATTGACGTCAATGCATTTTTTTGCGCTTGGGGACGCTTGCTGATCTTCCAAGATCCCCAAAGGCACAAAAAAATGCTGCAAGCTGCGTCCCGGGTGCGGATGCTGGACACCGGAAGGAGCAGATATCGTCCGCATCCGCACGCAGCAAACGCAGGCACTATGCGTTCCTATGTTAAACATAGGAACCGCAGTGCGCATGCGTTTGAATGCTTATGGGAACGCAGCATACGCAAATGTGAAGGCAGCCTTAGTGTTGTTTCTTCAATTACAACAGTTACAGTGACAGAGCCTGATGGGACCCCACTGACGTCTAATAGGGCAGTCTAACTGGAATCACTAGTGTCAGTTGGACAACTGATAAAGGCTCACTGCTCTATATAAAAAAAAAAAAAACACTGATGTGAACAGATTATAAGGGTATGTGCCCACAGGACGTTTTTTAAGCAGTCCTGAACGCAGCAAAATCTGAGGTTCCTAGAGTCCTTGACAGGAGATTAGCTATGATCTTGTCTGCGTTTTTTTGCAGTTGTGTTTATCCTGCGTTTTTTCCATTGACTTTAGCAAAAAGGCAGGAAAATAATTAACATGTCAATTCTTCCCCATCCGCACCAAAAACGCAGGTATTTGACAGTTCTTGACACTTGCAAAACCAATGTGTGGGCACAGCGTTTCTGTGAAACACAATGGTTTTGCTGGGAATCAAAACCGCAGGAACAAATTAGCATACATGACCATGAAACCAATGGTTTTCTGCATGCAGAAACCGCAGGAAAAACACAGCAAAAACGTCCTGTGAGCACTCACTCTTAAGAGTGTCCATTTGTTGAGGATTGGAAAAGGGTAGTATAGCATCTGCCTGCAGTGACTGGCAGTAACTAGCTACTAAAAAAACAAACCAAAAAAAATAAATAAATAAAAAAAAATAACACATGGGATCTCGAAGTAAAAGTGAGCTCCCAAGCTTTGGTTCACAGACCATAATCTACGAACTGACAGAGTGCCTTCTAGGTTCTAACCTAGAGCCTTGTGGGTACATATGAGGCTATAGATGGGGTGCGTAGATTTGTATACAGACCACAATGCCAATCTATAAAATACTGCCATCTGACTCAGCTTGTTATTGTTGTACTAAAACATTTACAGAAAATGCTGTGCACTTGTGTTTTCAAGAAAATAAAGTTTTTATAAAAAACACATTTAGGAATACTAATAAAGATTCCCTATTTCATACCCTTAGACTTGCAGCTTGTCTCCTATGGCTATCACCAATTTTTTACTATCCCATCTGAGCAGCATGTAGGAGCCATAATTCCAGCAATATGTCAATCACTGTGCTATTTGCTGCAGTTTTTATAAAATCATTTTATCTGCTGTAGATCTACAGCTCTCTGAATGCTGAGCTGCGTATAACCACACCCACACCCCTGATTGGCCGCATCTTGCCTTCATACAGTACACATAAAGCTGCCAAACAGTGGATGTGGGTGAGGAGGAGAGCTCAGGAATATGTAGGACTACATGGCACTAAGGTTTAGAGTGATAATCTTATGCTGAAAAAAACAGCTATATTAACAAAAACTAATGCAAGCAGTCCAGTGACACCACTGGTCTGTACACAATGCTGCTTAGAGATTGGTCTGCAAAATCCTAGGCACAGACTCCCTTTAAAGAGTCTCTGGAGGAATCAACTCGTCTGTGCATTACAAGGACACCCATTAATTTGACTGGGAACTGTGTAGTGCTTCACGTACCCCATCAGAGTACTATTGGGGGAATTGAACCTATTCTTCTGCATTCACCCACAAATTAAGCTAGAGGAAAACTCAGTTTCAAACAATGAGATCATTATAATGTAGAACCAACAAAATGTATAGGTATAAATAATAGATCCAGGGATTTAGCAAGGAGCTAAAATAAAAAAAATGAGAAACACAATAGACCTGGGCTTCAAATAATGAAAACATAGGTTAAGAAACAGGATTGGTATGATCACCTAAAAATAATGTCAGAGACAAGAATATCACTTAGATGACTAAAATAATAATAGAAAAAAATATCTAATTAAATAGGTTTCATGTACCTCAAACAGGTATTAAAAGATTTGGTTTTGTCTAACTAATCTAGGTATAGAGATCTGGCAGTTGCCATTACGAAAAAACTTAGTAAAAACAGAGGCTTATTCAGATATTTTTCATCTTTTCTTTCCTTGTTTGTTATAAAAAAAAAAAAAAAAAAAGAAAAGCTTCACACAGGAAAAAGAGGGGGAGATTATCAGGAAGTGAATAATATAACCAACTTTAAGTCTATTTTATGTGAACAGTATAGTATAATGTCATGAGGGTGACAATGGGTTAAACTAGAGCAGGAAGACAATATACACAGACGTATACCCTATGGACTCCCTCATCACCGCCCCCTTGCCTCCACAGTAGAGGCACCTACAGAAATCCTGCTAAGCTTTACTGCCTTCAATATCAAGTTGAAGTAGCCAGCTCTAGGGTTAAGGCAGAGGATAATCTGCAAGCAAAAGGGTCAGTTATAGGTAAAAAGTGTTATGAAATCGCTCTTCCAGAATACTCCAATGCACAGTGCATTATTTTATAGAAATCAAGACCACCATGCTCCTGCAATAAAGGAATTATATGCCGAAAACCGCTTCCTCCACCAGTATAAGCTGCAGACATATGTGCTGAATGGGGTGTGGAGACCCCAAAATGATTAGACTACAAAATCAGCCGGGGGGGGGGGGGGACACGCCATATTTAGCCTCTCCAAAAGGACAAAAGAGGGAGAGACCAACAACAACTGGTTGTGTTAACCAAGTATGTACAATCATTCCTCATTTCTATGAAGGTCCCATATTCCGCCAGGAGCAAAGGGTGGAAATGACCCTACATAGAGAAGGAACGGGGTGACTGAGTTATGTTAATAGGCAACCTGATTAATGCTTCCATGGAAGGACAATGTATCTGCATGACAGAGGAGGGGCGCACATACATCATATTGGGTACATATGCTGGCAGCCTGTGTCTGAATCTCCTTACAGGGTGAAGGGAAGCATGGTATTCCCTTTCTTTGTGTGATGGTGTTGTGTCTGTGCTGGCCTGGCTTCCACATACACACAGGATCGCTTGTTCCTCCCCCATCCATGTCTGCAGCCTGTGAGCAGAAAGCCCTGGAAAGACCTACAGCTTTGCAGAGGGTGTGAGAGGATGTACACACCAACCAGCCCTCCTGGGCATCACAGCCATGTTTTCCTTTCGCATACAGCACAGATTCTGCCTATATTGTCTGCCATATTCACCCCAGGATGACTTAATTACCTTCTTGCTGCAGATATATTGCTTCTATAGGGGACTGGACATCACCTCTTAGCCTAAAAGATAGGAGAAGCACATATGGCCATATAGGCTGCATCACACATATAGACTGGGGACCCTATTCACCTTAGCATGGGCTAGAAAACACCCATTCTAGCACATTAACCATTTATGAAGCTGCAATACAATTACCACTATTTGTTTTTTCCAAGCCTTTTTTTCTGCAGTGGTAGAAGAAAAACAACAAAGTGCCATGGCTATAAAGTGAGAGGCCTGAAAGATAAAATGAGACGTGCAAAAATAAAGAGACAAGTGCAGGGTTAACATGGAGGAAGAGGTGAATGCAGTGAAGCTGCCCACCCCCCTCCATCACTGCCAAAGTCAGCTATGTGGACCATAAACCCGCCATATTCCTCCATCCCGAGCCTTCTCTACAGGGCTGGAGTGCACAGGACACACTTGGCACATATTCACACCCACCCAGCACTGCAAACACACGGGGGAACAGAAAACGTACAAGAAACGCCACCATAACTCACCTCCAATGTGCCAAAGCCAGGAAACAGCACAGCGAGAACGGAGAGACGCACCCGTGAGGGGTGACGGTAATGGCCGCTACCGTGAGGGCTGTTACTGCTGCTGCTGCACCGGAGCCTGTGGGCTGACAGGAAAGGCGACGTCAGGGGCAGCCCGGGAACCGTTATTCAGGAGGACGGAGCTGACTGGGAGCCACAAAGCTGACAGAAAAGCCTGCACAGAGAAGGAAGGAAGGCTATGGAGGTGAGCAGAGCCCGAGCTGACTGCAGCCCCAATGTGTACAAACCCCGCTCCTCCCGTGTCTCAGCCTACGCTGGCTCTATGTCACTGCCTCTCTCTGGAAAATGGCGTCGGATGCTCGCACGGGGTTTCCTAACCCTGCTGCCACGGACTCTATACAAGACTGCTGCGGGTGTGGAAAGGGCCTAGCTGCAACCGTGCCCACAAGCAAGATGGCGACCGCCGCACCACAGACGACTTCATTTTGCTTGTGGGCACCGAGATGCCCGCCCAGAGCACCACGCCCTCCACACACGGGGAGCCGGGGCTGTGCCCAAATGTGTGATGGCGGGGCTGTGCGGATGGAGATGTGTAAAAAAAATGATGTCCCTGCAAAGAGGGCGGAGTTATGGAGTGAGAGAAAGGTGCAGAGAGCCACAGGCAGCGTATGTGTGTGGAGGGTTTCACATGAGGGCTTTATTGGAGACAGGTTACTGTCAGGGGACCCGGCTGTGGCCCCTGCTCACTATGTCAGGGGATCCGGCTGTGGCCGCCGCTGACTGTGTCAGGGAGACCTGGCTGTGGCCCCCACTCACTGTGTCAGGGAGACCTGGCTGTGGCCCCCGCTCACTGTGTCAGGGAGACCTGGCTGTGGCCCCCGCTTACTGTGGCAGGGGGACCTGGCTGTGGCCCCCGCTTACTGTGGCAGGGGGACCTGGCTGTGGCCCCTGCTCACTGTGTCAGGGAGACCTGGCTGTGGCCCCCGCTGACTGTGTCAGGGGGACCTGGCTGTGGCCCCTGCTCACTGTGGCAGGGAGACCTGGCTGTGGCCCCTGCTTATTGTGGCAGGGGGACCTGGCTGTGGCCCCCGCTCACTGTGGCAGGGGGACCTGGCTGTGGCCCCCGCTCACTGTGGCAGGGGAACCTGGCTGTGGCCCCCGCTCACTGTGGCAGGGGGACCTGGCTGTGGCCCCCACTCACTGTGGCAGGGGGACCTGGCTGTGGCCCCCACTCACTGTGGCAGGGGACCCGGCTGTGGCCCCGCTCACTGTGGCAGGGGGACCTGGCTGTGGCCCCCGCTCACTGTGGCAGGGGGACCTGGCTGTGGCCCCCGCTCACTGTGGCAGGGGGACCTGGCTGTGGCCCCCGCTCACTGTGGCAGGGGAACCTGGCTGTGACCCCCGCTCACTGTGGCAGGGGAACCTGGCTGTGGCCCCCGCTCACTGTGGCAGGGGACCTGGCTGTGGCCCCCGCTCACTGTGGCAGGGGAACCTGGCTGTGGCCCCCGCTCACTGTGGCAGGGGGACGTGGCTGTGGCCCCCACTCACTGTGGCAGGGGGACGTGGCTGTGGCCCCCACTCACTGTGGCAGGGGGACCCGGCTGTGGCCCCCACTCACTGTGGCAGGGGGACCTGGCTGTGGCCCCCGCTCACTGTGGCAGGGGGACCTGGCTGTGGCCCCCGCTCACTGTGGCAGGGGAACCTGGCTGTGGCCCCCGGGCACTGTGGCAGGGGAACCCGGCTGTGGCCCCCACTCACTGTGGCAGGGGGACCCGGCTGTGGCCCCCGCTCACTGTGGCAGGGGGACCTGGCTGTGGCCCCCGCGCACTGTGTCAGGGAGACCTGTCTGTGGCTCCTGCTCACTGTGGCCCCCACTCACTGTGGCAGGGGAACCTGGCTGTGGCCCCCGCTCACTGTGGCAGGGGGACCTAGCTGTGGCCCCCGCTCACTGTGGCAGGAGACCTGGCTGTGGCCCCCACTCACTGTGGCAGGGGGACCCGGCTGTGGCCCCCGCTCACTGTGGCAGGGGGACCTGGCTGTGGCCCCCGCGCACTGTGTCAGGGAGACCTGTCTGTGGCTCCCGCTCACTGTGGCCCCCACTCACTGTGGCAGGGGAACCTGGCTGTGGCCCCCGCTCACTGTGGCAGGGGGACCTAGCTGTGGCCCCCGCTCACTGTGGCAGGAGACCTGGCTGTGGCCCCCACTCACTGTGGCAGGGGGACCCGGCTGTGGCCCCTGCTCACTGAGGCATGGGGACCCCCAGCTGTAGCCCCCGCTCACTGTGGCAGGAGGACCCGGCTGTGGTCTCAGCTCCGCAGAAGGTGGGTGTGAGGCACAGCAGGAATGTCTGTGGGGTGGGTGGGGACGGCTCTCTACAAGGTCTCCTGCTCGCGCTAATTGGGGAAGATGGAGGCGGGCCCTTCACTTGTCACCATGGTTTTTTTCTCTGGCTGAGGGGAGAGACGCTGTCGGGGTCTCCCTGCAGCAGGAGCAGGGGCTGCCTACGATACTGCGCAAACTCCGAGTGCCTGATAAAAGCTGCCTGCCTGCCGCAGCGCTATGGAGAGCGGGATGGAGGACGGCACGGACCGTGCTGGTCTGCGGGTCTGCTCCGGTCCGCCACCTCAGCCTGTACGGGATGACGGACACTGCTTGTGGCTGGACCGTCGTGCCAAGTATTGTATTCGTCAGTGCTCATTAAAGTGTGCCCCCTGTACACCCGCGCCCTTCTGTATTTACATGTATTTTGTTTTCTTTTCGTCATTGTAGCTTCGTAATGGCGCCGTGTAAGTATACAGTGTCTTTACTGTTTGTTGGTGGGCGGGGCCTGTTAGCAGGCAGCCAATGGGCGCTTGAGAGGCGCTGTGAGGCCTCCGTGCCATTGGTTGGCTGTGACATCATGCTGCAGCAGGTGGGCGGGGACCGAGCTTCTGGGAGATGCGGGTGCAGAGGGAGAGCTCGGCGCCATTATGTAACCGCGCAGCACGGAGCCTGAGGGGAGTCGGTGCCGCTCTGCTGGCTGCTCGTCCTCGCCTCCATACTGACTCCTGTTTTTCTTTCCTACAGAAAGTAACGTCTCCGCGCCCGAGGTCTCCTCACAGAACGGCCTGCACTGGGATTACTAATTTGTGAATGCGTCACAACAATATGGCGGCCGAGGAAATCTGCTGGCTGCACGTCTGAGGCAGATCACGTGGTCTCGTTGCCTGGTAATAGAGCTTGGCCGCGAGTCAAGTGGTTAGAGACGGATGTGGGGGAGGGAAGGAGGAGTAGGGTTTCTGCTAGGGGTGATTCAGTCTGGACTACAGTTCACCATTTTACTTGTCTTTTATGCACCAAGTGCAAGTTCAGGGCTTACAGAGTAGATGGCTTTACCCTGCAACTGTCAGTAAAGTCCACAATGTGTCCTGACTTTTCAAAACAGAAATGTAAGGTTGGATTATTTTTTTTCTCTATATAAACAATGACCCAGGATTTTAGTTATTGTAGGCAGTTGTGTTTCCATAAGACAGTAACAAGTTGGCGGTGATTGTGCTTTCCTGCCAAAGCTGACATTTAAAGTGTAGGGAGAAGGGAAGGTGCCTGTCACTACCTAATAGTTGTGTCAATTACAGTCATTTTGAAAAGGACCCCTGCTTTGGCCTCAGTGCTGTCTACTTTGTTCCCCTTCATCTTATTGATGGTCAGATTGAGTGGTGACTGTTTAGGGGGATTCTAAATCGGCTCCATCTTGTTTTTCAAGACAGTAGTAGGTTGATTTCCTATATTTTGGTTTGAGTTTTTTTGTCATCCAGAATCGTTCTGTTTGTGCAAATGTTCCAACAGTACGGTGCAAGACCTAATAACGAAACATATTCATAGTGTTAAAGGAAATTGACTAGTGAATTGTCCAAATAGATTAGGTGTAGAGAAAGACCTCCTTGCTAAAGAGTGAGGAGGCTGCCTAGATTGTGGCTAAGTGGTGAACACTACATTTACACTACTGATGCAATTGGACAATTCGCTAATGTCGGGTGTTTTGTTGAACACTTAATAAATCTATTGGATTGTTGTCTTGCACTGGTGGAACTTTTACATATACAAGAGTGTTTTTTTTTCTTAAGCACTTGGGTTTGTCTTTTGTATAACTAGTACACCTTTCCTCCACTGCACATGTGAATCGGTGCTGCTGAATGTAGCTTGCAATGATGTGACCCACATGTAGAGGATGTCACTCAAGCATGGAGGCAGCATTGTTAGCTGTGACTTTAGGTCAGGTGTGGTGAACTCAAGGGCTGTCAACAGGTCATGTTATCAGGATTTCCTTAGTATTGCACTGGTGATAATTCCAACCCCTATGTAATGCAAAGGAAATCCTGAAAACATGACCTGTTGGTGGCCCTTGCAGCCTGTGGGTATATAGTATGCATGGTTTTCAAAGTACTGTTATGCAACATTACTAGGCTATAAAACATTAATATTGCTAAAGCGCCACTTGAGGATTTTTTTCATTTCACTGCTGGAGTGGGGCTTTAAATGTAATTCCCCTGTCTTCCTCTTCTCTCACCACCACTCCGGTTGATCTCCTGTGATTTGTGTTCTGCTTGCACCTCCAGTGTTTCTTGAGTGTGTTGGAGGTCACAAGTACATACATCTGTGAGCCTCATTCTGGCGTCTTGTGCTGCTTTCACGTCATCATTTTTTTAAATTCGTGGCAGATTCTGCCGCGTACCGACCGACTGCGGCAAGCCATATTCATTCTCTATGGGACATATGGCAAGTGCGGTTTTGCCGGATCTGGCACTTGGCGCAAGTGGAAAACGAGAGCTAGAAACTTTTTTTTTTTTTTTTTTTTTCTCGCTGTAAGTCCTCTAGACAATGAATGGGGCTTGCTGCAAGTTGGCAGTTACACAGCACATGCGGCAAACTCTACAGCAAATTGCAAAACCCGCTGATGTGAAAGGTTCCTTAGGCCACGTCACATGCATCAGTTTGCAGAACGATATTGTTAGCTATCACATGCACGCGCGATCGCTAACAATATCGTTCACATCGTTGGTGAGCTGTCACACAGGCAGACTCGCCAGCTATGTGGACCAGCGAGAGCACTTGTAACCATGGTAAACATCGGGTTACTAGGCACCGCGTGGCACTTAGTAACCCGATGTTTACCATGGATACGAGCTCCCAGCATAGGCTGCAAGGCGCTGGGAGCTCGTTCATCGTTGGTCTGCCGGTTTCCACGCAGCGATACTGCGTGTCCACCAGCCGACCAACGACAGATTTGTGAACATGTTTTTCAAAGAACAGTTGTTTGACAACACGCAGCGATGCACAAAGTATATCACTTAAGCGATCAAAAAAGCCGGTTGCTTAAACGATATCGTTCACTAAATTGATGCAAGGTGACGTGGCCCTTAGGGTATGTGCCCACAGGACTTTTTTTAAGCAGTCCTGAGCACAGCAAAACCTGAGGATCCTAGAGTCCTTGCCAAGAGATTAGCTATGATCCTGTCTGCATTTTTTTACTGCGTTTTTTTTTCCATTGCCTTTAGCAAAAACGCAGGAAAATAATTAACATGTCAATTCTTTCCCATCCGCACAAAAAACGCAGGTATTTGACAGTTCTTGACACTTGCAAAACCAATGTGTGGGCACATTGGTTTTGCTGTGAATCAAAACCGCAGGAACAAATTAGCATACATTACCATAAAACCAATGGTTTTCCGCATGCAGGAAAAACGCAGCAAAAACGTCTTGTGGGCACATACAGAGATGCATTTGATTGCTTGTGACGTGACTTCTTGCATGTCAGAATTTTAACGGGACAAGGTGGTGTCGTGTGACCTGAGCGTCATTGGTAAGATCTGAAGCATTTGGAAGGTGAGCATATGACAGGGGGCTTAGATTTAAAGCGTAACTGCTAATATTTAATTATAATTGAGAGCAAGTGATTTTAATACATTTTGTAATATGCTTTATCAGAAAATTCTGGCTAGTTACCATTCCTAATCCTTCCTCAAGCTGTCCTCAGTGCACGGTGAGTGATTCTCTTTCTGTATCAGGGCCATCTTCACTGTGAGGGGATAATGGAGAGGGGGTGTGGCCTACCAACTAGCTCATGAGGAAACAATGTATCACATTACAGCACAGAGCTGGGGGTAAACTCCTCTATAGAAGCTCTCTGTAATGTCATATGTCTCCATACATCAATCTCTGTTAACTCCTTGTCTGCTGGCTCCCCACACAGCTCACTGCCTGCTCTCAGGCCTGTTTCACACATCCATGACTCCACTGACGTGTGAGACAAGGCCATTTGGGGTGGGGTGTAGATTCATGTGTCGCGAATGTGTGCTATCCGTGGATAGCACATGGACAGGCTGTCATCGCATAGTTGCCTCCCTCCAGCGCCGCTGCTCCTCTGACGTCCAGTCCGCTGTCGGGCTCAGTGAAGTGAATATTCATGAGCCTAATGAGCGGCATTGGAAGAGCGGAACTGTCAGGGCTGGAGTGAGGTGAATATGAGATTGTTTATTTTTAGGCTTGTAGCCTTTTTTTTTTTTTTTTTTTTTTTTTTTTTTTTTGAGCACATATGTTTTTGATACATCAAACATATATGCTACATTAGATAGATGGCTAGCATTACCTGCTCCCGGGTCGATGGGGGAATATTCATGAGCTTAATAAACAGTGCGAGGAAGACAGCAAGGAGGCTGGTAATGCTCTTCTCGTATCCTATCGCAAACGCAGTATGATGCAGTGCTGCAGATTTGCACATCTGTAGCATTGCGTTTGTTTTCGAACGGACTGAAAAACGCTGAAGTTCGCGTTTGCATGTGCGTTTGAACAAACGCATACTTGCAAGCGCAAGCCTATTTTGGTATGCGTTTGAATGGAAGCCTATGGATGCGTTTGTGTCCGTTACATTGTGTTTTTGCTGCTGTCAAATGGGACAGTACAAACTCAATGTAAACCTTGCCTTAGGGCCACGTCACACGCACAGATATCTGTGCAGATATTGTTTGCAGATCTCTGGTTGCAGTGAAATCATGGACACATGGCTCCATTTGTATACTGCTACAAAATGGAACAATATGTCTGATTTCACTGCAACCAGAGATCTGCAAACAATATCTGCACAGATATCTGTGTGTGAGACGTGGCCCTTTCTTTTAAAGTGTAACTCCAGCAGTGAAATTTAAAATAAAGCTGGTGTGGTGCTTTAGGCTGCATTTCTACAACCAGTGTTTGCGCTGCATTGTACAGTACAAGCACAGTTGGATTTACAGAAACCCCATGCCCACTGTGTTTGTTTTCTCTGCAGCGTAAACTGACATGCGAGGCAGCTTCCCAGTCGCAACCATGCCCGTTTATTGCTGCGGAGTCAGGAGCGATCTTGGGTGAATGCAGGAAAAGGCCACCGCGTATCAATCACTGACCGTGGTCACAGGGCATCTGCGTTCACCCTCTCTCCAACCATTGACTCCACAGCCCTGATTTCTTGTGATGCCGTACCTTTTATCTTAAGGCCCAGTTACACACACAGATAATTGTGCAGAGATTGTTCACATCTCTGGTTGCAGTGAAATTATAGACACATTGTTCCATTTCGTGGCCGTGTACAAATGGAACAATGTGTCCATGATTTCACTGCAACCAGATATCTGCGAACAACCTCTGCACAATTATCTGTGAGTGTAACTGGGCCTTAAGCGGCCGTCACACTCATCCATATCTTGAGCGATATTGTTAGCAATCACGTGCACGCGCGATCGCTAACAATGTCGCTCACATCGCTGGTGAGCTGTCACACAGACAGACTCGCCAGCGATGTGGAGCCGCGATATCGCTGGTAACTATGGTACACATCGGGTTACTAGGCGCCGCTCGGCGCTTAGTAACCCGACGTGTACCATAGTTACCATCTCCCAGCATAGGCTCTGCCGCTGGGAGATCGTTCATCGTGGTGTCATACACCACGATGAAGCTGTTTGTTAAATCGTTTATCGCTAGATATGAGCTCCTGCTCTCATATCTGCGATGTCACGATCAAGCGATTTTACATTGTAAAATCGCTTGATTACATGCAATGATGCCCAAACGATATCGCTTAAGCGATCAAAAAGGAGATCACTTAAACGATATCGGGCTTAAAATGGTAGCGTGTGACAGCCGCTTTAAGAGTAGGAAAATGGGTGGATAAATTCAAGCAAATAATGAGGTCATGACTTTCTCCCCACCACCACCACCACCTTCCAACAGCACAGCATTTGGACTGAGAAACTATGGGCGTTGAGAGTGCAGTGAATATTGCATTAGGATAGTCAGTGGACCCATGTGATCACTGGACGCAGCCTGCTCCAGCTACTGGTCTCCTCTCCATAACTGCTTCTTCCCCTGCAGCACAGTGTCATTCGGGCTAGAAGGCGCTCCCCTTACTTTCCCTCAAGTTGGGGGGGGGGGGGGGGAGAATGTGTCCTGCTGTTTGAAAAAATAACTTATATAATAACCGGTAATTGTTGGGCCGTAACCACATACTTGTCTCTTGTTTTGCCCACATCTGCCAACAGGTTTGTGTATCGCAACTTAATTACAGATTAAATAGATACCTTTACTGAAGAAATCTGTGTCCTGGTCATTCTTTAATAGACACTTTAACTTTGGGTGAAATGAGTTTGTTTATTGGGTGGGCCTATATGTGAGGTATTCGGCACCTGTCCTGGCCAGTCTGCATGACTCTTGTGTCTATATCAGCCACCTTTTTTTTTTTTTTTTTTTTTTTTTTTTTTTTTTTTTTTTTTTTTTTGCGCCATCCTCGCAGCAGAGGAGGGTGCTTGCACAGATTGCTTTCCCAGCCATCTACTATAAAATGGTGCTAGAGGCAGCACATGTGCAGATTGAACTCCAGGAGTCTGGCATAAAATGGTACACTCTTGTGCATCACTCCACGGCCCTTCATTGACAGCTCTGTCTAGACATTAGCCAGAAAAGTTTGGTGACTTATTGGAAAACAAGTAAATTACATGGCCAAGCAGTTCAGTGATCCTTCCCTTCTGCAGTGAGCACTTGTGGCTTGGTTTTTAAAAGTAATCTTGTATAGACTCCCTTAAGGGTATGTGCGCACTGGCCGGGTTATAGTCGTTTTAGCAGCGGAAACCGGCGGTCGGTTTTCATTAGTTTTATGTAAATTTATGTTAATCCAAACCGGCGTTTGGATTAACATTAAAACCAATGTAAACCGACACCCAGTGTCCACACTCCGGCGGTTTACACAGGCTCATCTGTTGCTAAACCGCTGGTTTCCCAGCGGGTTAGCAAAGAATGAGCATGTTCTATAAACCGCCGGTTTTTCAGCGGCTGCAAGCAGAATCATATGCTGCTTCCAGCCGCTGCAGAACCGCTGCCGAGAACCCGCTGTGCAACCGCCCGGCTCCCGCCGCACATACCCGCCAGGAAGACGGTGGATGGCTCCGGAGCTTCCTGGCGGGTCCGCCCAGCTGCCGCCGACCAACCCGCCGGCAAGTGTGCACCTAGCCTTATTGTGCTGACTATTGTGTAGCAGTCGGGGTCCTATAAATCATAATCCTGTCAATAAAGGTTGATAATATGCAAACTCTAGTTACTGGGGCAACAGTATTACTTTTTTTTTTTTTTTTTTTTTTTACATAACTTTTTTGGATTACATCTACTCAACAAAGTGTTTTGTGTAATAGTGGGTTTGGAGTACATACAGCTCTAGAAATACTCCCAGACCGCTTATAGAACCATTGGGTTGATTGGCAATTTTTCACTTTTGCGCTATGAGTAGTGTGCATTAAGTAATTTACTTGCCTTTTTAATTCAATGATTCTAGAAAATTATAAAAACGTATACCTACTCAGACTTTATACAAATTTTCAGGGCTGTAGAGTTTGTAAGGGCCGCTTTACACACACAGATATCTGTGACCAACTTCTGAACGTATCTATGGTTGCAGTGAAATCATGGACACATTGTTCCATTTTGTGGCTGTGTACAAAATGGAGCAATGTGTCCATGATTTCACTGCAACCATAGATCCGTTCAGAAGTTGGTCACAGATATGTGTGGGTAAAGCGGCCCTTAGCCAAACCTTACTCCTTAATTTTCCTGAATCCAACTCCCTCATACGTGGTTCATGTTTATGATAAATTGTAGTAGAAGGCTGCAAATTTTCCTTCAGCTGAAAACAGTCCTCTGAATTTCAATGCTCATGTATCTGTTAGGCTAGGTCCACATTAGCTTTGTGGCATCCGTCTTGACGCTGATTGGCTGCATTAACGCAGGGTTACCGTAGTGTAACACTGTGTTAAAGAGGACCTGTCACCCTGTGCTGCATGGCAATCTAAATGCAGCACTGCATGCAGCATGTCTGCTGCATTCAGGGAAGGGGTCCCCCATGTGTCTGTGTGCTGTGTACCCCGAGATACAGACGTTGTTAGAAGCCATGGAGGTAGTCACTGTGGCTGGAGTGAGCTTGATTGACTGTGGCCATTTCCCTCTGCCTCTGTGTACTGCTTCCTTTGTTTTTTATGCTTTGTCAGGGCAGGAATCTGGAGCTGACTTAAGGACAGATGATTTGCATTCTGTGAGTGACAGAGGAAGCGTGCAGAGCCTGCACAACAGAAGCAGCACAGAGGCAGAGGGGGATGGAATGGCCACTGTCAATCAAGCTACCTCCAGCCACAGTGACTGCCTCCGTGGCTTCTGTCAGTTTTACAAAGGCTATATCGCGGGGCACACACACATGGGGGGCCTCTTCTGTGAATGCAGCAGATATGCTGCCTTCAGTGCTGCATTTAGATTGCCATGCAGCAGGGGATTGACAGGTCCTTTGTAATGCTGCTATAGAGTTATATGGGTGACTGGATCCCAAGTGCATGCAAATGAGGGCACAAAAGTGCCTGAGTTTGAAATCTCCAGCTTATTCCAGCGGACACCTGAACGCCGCTTGTCGCGTTCAGCTGTCCACTGGAAAAAGCGTGGGATTTCAAAGCGTTTGCATGCACTTGGGATCCAGTCACCCATATAACGGACAGCGTTACACTACTGTAACCCTGCGTTAATGCAGCCGATCAGCGCACCTGTGAAGACTGATGCCACAACGCCAATGTGGACCTGGCCTTATCAATGCTACTGCAGTTGCTGACCATAATTATGACCTTGCTGTTTTGTTCTGTGATTGAATGATGGAGCAGGTCCATATCTTGGTTGGAAACTTGTCAGGTCACTTATGCTCCAAACCGATCACTACCTGTCTCTGCAGCTTCCTATTACATCTCTAAGCATATCAGATCAGTATAGGCATGCAAAAACAATTGGGGGGGGGGGGGGGGGGGGAAGAAAAACAAAAGCTGCTAACAATGTAAAAATGTATGACCTTTAAATGTCCCTACAGCTTTCTACTACCTCTCAGAGCATCCCTGTCTGAGCTAAATGTCACCTGTAATAGCAGAGCGAAATCCATTTTATTACTTGCATGTACCTACCCACTGTGGGCATTTTCTCCAGCTCCACATTTACACCCCAACCTCAATCTCCCCCCCCCTTCCCCTCACTCCCTGGTTAACAAGCCCTGGTGTGCATGATTGCCAAATTCAAATGCGCGATCCTGGCTTCTAAAATTAATCTTCTTCCCGGTATGATGCCGTGGTCACGTCATTTCTGGTCCTGCACAGTTTGGGGGTATCAAATGTACTTGTCCGGCTGCAGAGCATGCACAGCACGCATTCTGAAGCTGGTGAGAACAGTTATCCACAATACACAGGACCGAAAATGATGCGACTACGGCGTCCTACCAAGAAGAATCATTTTAGATGCCGGGATTGTGTGCAAGTAATAAAATAAATTTGCTCATCAATTACAGGTCAGTTTTAGCTCAGACAGGGATACTTGGATGTAGTAGGAAGCTGCAGAGACCTTTAAAGTTCATACATTTTTAATTTAGTATTTTTGTTGTTGGCAGTTTTGTTTTGGTTTTCTTTTCCCAATTTAGTTTTTGCATGTTTATACTGATCTGATATGCAATTTACACCTTGCACCTAGTTTTGAATTTACTTTTCTTTGGTGGCTTCTTTTCCACAGACACCTTGTGCTCCCAGCTTTATACATGCTTGATGTGAGTTTTATGAATGCTGCTGCCTTCACTAGCTCTCGTGTATCAGCTCTGCAACATAACCTGTTTTGTATTATCTTCTAATGACAAATATTTATGCAGGGGGTAAATTGTTTTGTGAGTCTTTTTTTCTTTCCCTGTTCAGTGTGTCCTCTGCACAGCCTGTTTGAGTGGCCTCTTGCAAACTGCTGTTACCGGTGTATATTCTGATATAGTGCCTCATGTCTTCAAGTGTCATGTCATGAAGTTTCTCCTCCTTGCTTTCAGTTCTACAATGCATGTTCCCACTTGACCGTGGCACTCTTCAAAACTGACATGGTGAATATAGCGACATGTGCTGATGCACATGTGACATCAGTTGTAATGTGGGATTGGGGAGCCCAGTTCTCTGTAGTTCCTAGCAATGTAAACTATTGTGGCTAAGCTGTTATTTTCTTTGACACAATGCCATATTCCTTAGCTGCTCGTTCATGGTCAATGAGGGTGGGGAGGATCACTGCAACGGTGCATAGAACTGCACTTGGCACAAAAGTGCAGGACCAGTATATAATTGGAAGATTTATTTTAAAGGGGTTATCCGGGATAAAAACAAATTGTGCCTAAGCACCAACAGGCAAGTAGATGCCACCTACCTGCTTTTTGTGCCCAGCGCCAGTCCCTGCTGTTTATCCCCAGCACAGAGCGGTCATGGACTCCTGCCGGGGACAGCACTGCTGGGCAAATGGAGCAGACACGGCTTTTCCACTCTGCTCTGTGGAAAGGGCGGGGCAACCGGTGTGCTAATTGTTATCCAACTCCCCGCTACCTGCTTGGGGAGCCAACTGACAATCGGCATGACGTCTGCTCTGACGCTCAGCGACAGAGGGGAGAATCCTCCTCTTTTGACGTGGAAGTGGCTAAATCGCCGACAGGAGCAGTCTAAGACTGTTCTGTGGTGGCGGCAAATGGTGCCAGGTACAACAGGCAGGTGGTAGCTGTTATTGCTTAGACACCCTTTTTTTTTTTTTTTTTTTTTCCTTTTTTTCCTTCCCCCACCCTGGATCTGCTCCTTAAATTGCCTGTTTGAGGTGTCTTGTTGCTTAATACAGTGGTACTGTTTATTTTGATTCTATCAGAAAAATTTCGTGGTCTCTCTATCTATTGCTTATTGACCTTTTTGGGTATTCTTGCCTTATCGAAGAATTTGTTTATTTGGCATGTACGGTTATAAGGTATGTCTCCTCATTCCTTTCTTACCATCAAAAATTATTCACATAATTTTGGGAACATGCATATATGTCCAACTAGATTAATTATATATTTCTTGTATACTTATTGTATGTAATATATTTAGGTGGCCTTGCACATATATATATGCTTATTTCTCTGTACTTGACTATGTACCATCTAGACTTGTGCAGCTATTTTCAAGATTTTTCTGTTTGTAAACTAATGTTTTGCCAATCCTTTTGCTTTTAGACGGAACACTATTTCTGTAACCCCAAAAGTCTTCTGATGAGCCTTCTGACATTGAGAAGGCGAAACGCGTCAAGCGTTGGAGGTTTAATCCATATGTATACTGGGAGCTCAGTAATCTAATGGAAGGTCTTCATTAACTGTTTCAGAACATTGTTCGAAATCCATATAGGGGTTTGAAATCTGTATTATTTCTCTCTTACAAGTTGTCCCTCTCCCACATTGGGCACGAGACACTAGAGTACAAACGTCTATACTTATAAAACTATACCCTAAGGACGACTTAGTTGTTATCTTGTTGGGTAAAAGTCTATGACCTTCTATGTTATTATTAGAGAAATTATATATGCTGAACCCCAGGAATGTATATAAATGTGTATGTTTGTCTAATTCCCCTTGGTTTGTCTATCACATTTTAATCTTTGATACAAATAAAGAGATTTTTTAACATTTATAAGTTGGTATTTCCTAGTTTGAAAAATACAGTGGTAGAATACCAAGAAGCTGCTGAACTTTAGCAAAAAAAATTTTTTTTTTTTCTTCCTTTGTCTGCAGAATAAATACCCAGAAATGGCACTACTGTCTTGCATTCCTAGGTTGTAGTTCTAAGCTTAAAGTTGAGCTCTGGGGAGAAAAAGTAATAAAAAAAAAAAATGTTCCTGCCCTCATACACTTTTGAAGCTAGATGTCCACTGCAGTTCTGGGATTTTTAGATCATTAAATCCATTAAATGGTGTTTGCTCCTCCAGGACTGTGGAGTCTGTAAAGGTACTGTTGCACGGTACGAGATTTGTGAACGATATCACTCAAACGTCACGGGTTTGGAGTAGTTGAAACAACATCAATAGGACGTCGTTGCGAGTTACACCGAGATATGACTACGATAAATAGTTGAGCGCAGATTTGAGAACATGTTCTCAAATCAGCCGATTCTCGATAAGCCAACCTGCTACATCGTTGTGTGTGACAACGCAATAACTGTCGTCAACGACTTTGCCTATTCACAACAGTGAACAAGTATCGTTCACTGGGTTGTGCGAACGATAGCTGCTCGCCACATCATTGGTGCATCGTTTACAATATCTAGAAGTGACATCTCACCAACTACCTCAAAAAGATGTCTAACGACCGAGATCATTGTTGACATCTTAACGACCTTGAAACATGTGACGCTACCTTAAGCCAAACCTTCAACTCGTCAATTTCCCTGAATGCGACTACTTAAACATGGCAAATATTTACGTGATGGTTATTGTTACAATGTGAACATCATCAAGTTTTTAAATCGTTATGATACAATAATCAAGCTATTTAGGTTTAAGATAATATTCAGCACATACTCCATTGAACTACTGTACCCAATTTATTAGATGGAGTCTGTCAATTTTATACAGGCTTCGACACTACAGCCCTGCTCACCACTCGCCCCTCCCGTGTGGGACAATACATCACAAAGCTGTTTCAACTTTGCACTGCAACAGATAACAGGGGTGTTGCGGGGGTATGGGCACCAGTTTCAGAGCTCCTCCTCACATGCCAGCCCCCACTTTGTGCCTGCTGTATGTATGATTATTTCTCCTAATCCTGACCACTTCTGGGCCCTTGCAAAGGGTGACTGCGCTGTATGCCTGCTGGATAACTGCGGAAGGATCGCATTACATCACAAACTGTAGCTCCCCTGAGCTGAGCGCTAATGGCTGTATAGACAAACGCTATCGTCTTCAGTTCAGGCTTTGTGCACACACTGCATTTTTGTCGCGTTTTATTTGAGGATCAGTCTTAATTTGGCAGGTGAATAAACGCATTGTGTTCACACGCTGCGTTTTTTGAGGATGCATTGATGGCCAGCCATTAGCAATAGTGAAAGAAAGTGTTGTGTTCACTTTAGCAGCGCATGTACAGGAGCCAGAAGCTGCCTGTATATACGCTGCTAAAGCAAAATTATGGCCTCGAAATCTCACAGGAACACCAGGATTCTTCCTGTTTTTCCTGCTCCTGTGTGGAATCGCATCCTTCTGCTTCTCCTCTTATAAGCACTGGAATAGCGGATTGTGTGAAGAGCAATGCGTTATTACAGCAATTAGTAATTGGGCCTATGGCAGAAGTGCAAATTGACTATCATTGTTTTTACAGACTCGCTTTCTACCCCAAAAGCGCATCCGCAAAATACCCTGTGTAAGAGGCAAAAGTGAAAATCCATTCACTTTGCTGGTAACGCAGATGAGTTTTTAGGGGAAAATGCTGCCAAAAAAGGCATGGCAAATATGCAGCGTGTGAACATAGCCTAATACAGCAGGCATACAGTGCATGCACCCCTTTTAGCATGCAGAGTGGTGGGTGGGATTAGGAGGAATAATGCATAAAGGGGGAGCTGGCAAGAAAAGCCTTGGATGATGCCTCCACCACACCCCTGTTCTCAGCTGCAGCCCAAAACTTAAAACTTGTCAGTAATGTATTGTCCCATTTGGGAGGGGTGAGTGCTGAGGACCAGATAAGCTTTTTAGTCAATTTATAAATCCATAAAATAGTAACTGCAGTGGAAAAATTTCTCTCCAGCGTTCCCCTTTTAAAGGGATCCTGTCACCTCCCGAACGCCTCCTAAGCTAGCAAAACCTGTCCCTGCAGCATCCTATCACTAATCTCACGCTCCTTTTGTCTCGTAAAAGCATCCTGTGAAGGTGCATAAAAAACGTTTTAATACTTACTCATTAGTGATTATAATTAGCAGGGGCTATATTATTTAGTCACCAAGGCGGGCTGTTTTGCAGGCTCCAGGATCCTCCCTCTCTCTGTCTGTGTGCTCTGCTTGTGCATGCTTTACCCTCCCCCACCCCCTCCCCTCTCTCACTCACAGAATAGTCCTGCCTTCAGCTGCACATAACTGCAGCACAGACAGAGGGTGGATCATTCAGGCTGCAAAACAGCCCGCCCTGGTGACTAAAGAGTATAGCCCCTGCTAATTAACATTGCTAATGAGTGAGTATTAAAACGTTTTTATGCACTTTCACAGGATGCTTTTAGGAGACAAAAGGAGTGTGAGATTAGTGAATGGATGCTGCAGGGACATGTTTTGCTAGCTTAGGAGGCGTTTTGTAGGTGACGGGATCCCTTTAAGAGCTATATTTTAATAGGATGATGAACCCTAAGAAGACTTTTTTTGATATTCAACTTTTCCTGTTTTGGATGAAGGCTAATTCTCTATGTATTGCTCCTCATGACTGCCATTAGTCTAAGGAAGTTCTTCAACATTCATTACCTGCTTGGCTGATGCCGGAAATCTCAGCTAGACCTTTCAACAGAAGCTAAACAATTTATAAGAAAAGTTCAGTTCCCCATTAACTGGTCTTCTACTGCCGAGAGCATGGATTCAGGCACTGCTTTGGCCCGGACACAAATTGCAAAGATAATCCAGCTTTTTTGTGGTGATTGATTTGTAATGTGTATCTACATGCCAGGTTTAACCATGATAGGTGTAAAGGCCGGTTTACACGTAGCGACATCATTAACGATGTTTCTGCAACTTGTGATGCTATGTGTGACATACTGCAACGATCGGTGATCAGCTCGCTGATCGTCGGTACAATGGCCAGAGCTATTTTTCGTCCTTTGGTCTCCCTCTGGGCGGCCAGCATCGCTGCGTGTGTGACCGCTGGAGACCAACGATCATCGACCGCACAGCACATGCTGGGAGCTGGTAACCAGGATAAACCGGGTAACTAAGCAGAGCTCTGCGCTTAGTTACCAGCGTGTGCTGTGCGGCACTGGTAACCAGGGTAAACAGCAGGTAACTAAGCAGGACGCTCTGCTTAGTTACCCGCTGTTTACCGTGGATACCAGCGAGATCGCTGTGGAGTCTGCCTGATTGACAGCTCACCAGCGATCAGATAACTATGTCCCAGCGACTCTCCCAACCCCCCTTTCCTCCATCGTTGATGGGGTCGCTGGGACATTGCTATGTGTAAACCGGTCTCAAGACACAGATTCAGACAAAGAGGCTGGATTAACTCATTTTGCTATAAGCTTAAACAAACCCAAACATTCTTACCCTTGCCTTAGGTATGGATGTATCAGTATTTCTTGGCTAAGTCTGATGTTTGGCTTATTGACTTCAGTCCTTGTAATTACATGCGAGCCCCATGCCCAATCACTGCGAGCTTCCTTCTCACTGCCATTCAGACAGTTAATTGACCGTGAGTGCTATGGCTGTCACTCAATAAATTGTCTGGACATGGGGCAAAGAAAGCTGGCAGTGACTGGTTGCAGGGCTTGCATGTAATTACAATGTTCTGTGGGCCCGAGAATGTGAGTTCCGACATGCCTAGAAGAGAAGCAGACGAGAGTATGGGCTTTATTTTTATGGGGAATGTGAAGGAGGTTGTCCACTATTTAAAGTAATATCAGAGCTCTGGCTGTTTAACTCTCTACACCATGGCATTTCAAAGCTTGAGAGGGAGCCTTCCCCCTCCTGATTTGGGCCCCTCACAATGTGATTTATAATTTTCTGGTCATCATAATGGGAGACCCAGACAATGGGGTTTAGGGCACTGCCCTCCGGAGGTCACACTAGGTACTACAAGTTTGTAGACACCGCCTCCTCCGCTTATAAACCCCTACCGCAGGGAACATCCTCAGTTTTAAACTTAGTGTGCTCGGAGGATCACGCTTTGCTTGCACTTCACTGCATTCTCACTACTTACGTGATGGCGTCTGAAGACAAGGTAATATGGTCCTGACGGGACCTGCGACAGCCTCCCCGCTCACCCTTTGTGGCACACGCAGGTGGAGGTACCGGAGGGCCTAGAGCCTGGACACTTTGTGTTCTCCCGGTACGCTGTCGCGCTCCTTTCCATCCCTCTCTGGGGGGCTCTGGAGAGTGGGAGATGGGAGCCTTGCACAGCTCCGCTCCGTCCGAGGCCTCCCTAAATGGTGCTTACAGACCGGACTGGAGCCAGCCCAGTCCGAGGCCTCCCTAAATGGTGCTTACACTCCGGACTGGGCTGAACCCCCGTCCGAGGCCTCCCTAAATGGTGCTTACAGACCGGACCGGCACTGAGGCACTCTGTGTCTCCTGTGTGCCTGGGGGTAGTGTCTGGCACTTTATGTGTCCTGACACTCAGACCGTGCGTTGCCCTCGGGTCCGCGGATCTGGAGGTGTACCCTGTGCTGGGGTCACCCTGGCTGACCGCCCTGTGTGACACAGGGGCTGAGGCCGTAGACTGCTGTTTCTTTGGTTATGATTGCAGTCTGTATGTGTGTACTGTGTTTTTTACACCATTTCCCGCGCTGCGGGCTCCAGCACCTCCATTACAGAGGCTGCTTGGAGGAGGAGAGGCGGCCCTTACGGTGACGTCACCGGGGGGGCGTGTGCGTGTGATTCCTGCGTGTTCCCGGCGCCGCCCACGTCTGTACTGGCGGCGGCCATCTTCTCCCTCACTTCCCGGCTGGAAGCTACGGCAGCACGTGTCTGCACTTCAGAGGGAGACCGGAACTCGCGGAGGTCACACACGCACACCGCTTCCTCCCACCGCGTTACTGCGGTCGGTAAGCCACCGGGACTCCCGGTTTGTTTGTCTATCGACTTGGCTTATACACCCCCTACTGTGGCTATGTCCTCAGTTAGGAAGCATGCTGCTAAGGCGGCAGATAACACCATGACCTGTGCTACTTGCAAGAGAACTCTGGTGGAGGGGTCCTGCAATAACTGCGGACGCCCAGAAGCCCGGACTGGCTCGGCTGAGGCAGCAGCTCCGGTGCTGTACCCTGAGGTTCAGGTAATCCCAGGGCCATGGGAAGCACAGAACAGGATCAATGAATCCCTGCTGTCCCAGATGTCCTCCATGTCGCAGTCACTGGAGGCACTTCATAGGAGACTGGAAAACCCAGCTGCTCCTTCCAGTTACCCCCGGGTGTCCCCCTCTTCTGCTGTGAGACCCCTAAGCGGGCTCGTCGTGAGGATTCACCCGAGCTCCAGGCTCTCTCTGAGGAGGAGCATTCCTCTGATGGTGAGGAAGATGATGGGGGTTCAACCTTCGGATCTGTGTCTGTGTCTGAGCCTCCAGATGGGGTGGAGGATCTGGTGTCCTCCATCAATGAGACCTTGCGTCTCGTGACTCCCCCTGAAGAGGTTGTCGTGCACCCGAAGGAGGTCTATCAATGGCTGCGGCCAGAGGCTAGACCAAGTGGATCTTTCATGGACCACACTAATTTTGGAAGGGTGATTAGGGCTCCCAGGTTACATCCTGGGCGGCGTTATGTCCGCAAACCCAAGGACAATCGTTTCCCCTTCCCCCAGGAGGTGCTTCAGGAATGGTCGCAGTCTCCAAAGGTGGACGCTTCCATGACTAGAATTGCTGCACGCTCCCTGTTTTCTGCCTCTGATAGCTCCTCGCTGAAGGATGCGACTGATAGACTGGTCGAGCAACTCGCCAAGTCTTCCTATGAGGCTGTGGGGTCTTCTTTTGCCCCTAATTTCGCCACGGTCTGGACCTTACAAGCGATTACTACCTGCTTGGACGGTATCACTGACCTGGCAAGGTCCAGTCCAGAGGTCCTGACACTCACTGAGAGAGCGAGGGCCTATGCGGACTACGCCAGGACGGCGTCTTTGGAAACTGCCACTCGCTCAGCTGTGGCTTCGGCCAATGCTATAGCGATCTGCAGATTGTTGTGGCTGCGTCTTTGGGACTCAGATGCCACATCTAAGAAGATTTTGCAGAATCTTCCGTTCTCTGGTGACAGACTTTTTGGCACAGAGCTGGACAAGCTGATTAAGGATTCTGCTGAGTCTAAGATACCGCAGAATAAGCCTAAACCACGGTATACCGTTAAAAGGAACCCAAAACAGTGGTCCTTTCGGTCCAGCTCACAGTCATCAGCACCGTCCGCTCGCACGGACCGAGGGGGCAAGCCCGCTTCTCAGTGGCGCGCTAAGAGTCGTCCCAAGAAGCCGGCGGGGGCAACAGCTGCCACCCCCAAACCCGCCTCTACATGACTCGCTCTCTCTTCCTGCCTCCCCACAGGTGGGGGGCCGCTTGTCTCGCTTTCAGGACAAGTGGCTACTTCACGTTCAAGATGAGTGGGTTCGAGACGTAGTCTCGCGAGGTTACAGGATAGAGCTGACGTCAAAACCATTATCCCGATTCCATCGGTCTGTTCCATCCCCAGAAAAGACTCAGGCTTTTCACCGGGTGTTGGAGGGACTCCGCAGAGACGGAGTAGTGGTCCCAGTGCCCACGGCAGAGAGGTTCAGGGGTTTTTACTCCAACCTCTTTATTGTCCCAAAAAAGGACGGCTCCTTTCGACCGGTCCTGGACCTAAAATTGTTCAACCGTCACGTGTTGGTTCGGAAGTTCCGCATGGAATCCCTGCGCTCCGTGATCGCAGCTGTATCACAGGGGGACTTCCTAGCGTCCATCGATATCAGGGACGCTTACCTTCACGTGCCCATTGCACCGGCTCATCAGCGCTGGTTACGGTTCGCAGTGGGGGACGAACACTTCCAATTTGTGGCCCTACCCTTCGGGTTGGCCTCTGCACCACGGGTGTTCACGAAGGTGATGGCATCCATGATGGCTCTCCTGCATGTGCAGGGTCACGCCGTCATACCCTATCTGGACGACCTATTGGTCAGGGCGCCATCGGAAGACCTTTGTCGGGTGAGCCTGGAAGTGACCATGAGGTCTCTGGAACAATTTGGGTGGCTTCTCAATACTCAGAAGGCGACCCTGGTTCCGACCCAGTCATTGACATATCTGGGAATGGACTTCCACACGGACTCAGCCCTGGTGTCTCTACCTCAGGCCAAGCAGCTGGCGAACCACTCAGGAGTACAGAACGTTCTCCTGTCACCTCACTCATCCCTTCGGGAATTGATGAGACTGGTGGGGCGCATGGTGGCGGCGATAGAGGCGGTGCCCTTTGCACAGTTTCGTCTGCGTCCTCTCCAGCTGGAGATTCTTCGACGATGGGACAAGAGAGCGATCTCTCTGAATCGGTTGGTGGCACTGTCACAACCAACCAGGGACTCCCTGCAGTGGTGGCTCCAGCCACGTCACTTGTCACGGGGAAGATCCTTCCTCAAGCCTTCATGGTTAGTGGTAACCACCGACGCCAGTCTGAAGGGCTGGGGCGCGGTGTTCTTACACCACAGGGCTCAAGGCCTCTGGACTCAGGCGGAGTCGACGTTGCAGATCAACGTCCTGGAGATCAAGGCGGTCTATCTGGCGCTCCTGGCGTTTCAGAAACTCCTGGCAGGACGACCCATTCGGGTGCAGTCCGACAACGCGACGGCCGTCGCCTACATAAATCATCAGGGAGGGACCAGAAGCGCTCAGGCCCTCGCCGAAGTCCACCGCATCCTGTCGTGGGTGGAGGAAAACGACTGCCTGATCTCCGCAGTTCACATCCCAGGGGTCGAGAACTGGGAGGCCGACTACCTGAGCCGGCAGGGGATGGACGCCGGAGAGTGGTCCCTGCATCCAGACGTCTTCCGGGACATCTGCAGCAGATGGGGCACTCCGGACGTGGATCTGATGGCCTCAAGGCTGAATCATCAGGTGCCCCAGTACGTGGCGAGATCGTGGGATCCTCAGTCTCTGGGGGCGGATGCTCTGATACTGAGTTGGTCCAGCTTCCAGCTGCCGTATGTGTTCCCTCCTCTGGCTATGATTCCCAGGGTCCTGTGGAAGATCAGGTCGGAGTGCAGGGTAGCCATTCTAGTGGCTCCGGATTGGCCCAGGAGGTCCTGGTACCCGGACCTGTGGCAACTATCAGGCGGACACAAGTGGGCTCTTCCAGACCGCGCAGATTTACTCGCACAAGGCCCATTCTTCCACCTCAATTCCAGGGCCCTCAGATTGACTGCATGGCTCTTGAGGCCTGGCTACTGACTTCTAGGGGTTTCTCCCCTACAGTAGTGGCCACCATGAATCGGGCTAGGAAGCCCGTGTCCAGGAAGATGTACCACAGGACGTGGAAGATCTTTTTTACCTGGTGTGCCTCTGGTGGACGGTCTCCGTGGCCCTTGTCCATCCCGACGTTGTTGGCTTTCTTACAGTCGGGTTTGGAGTTGGGATTATCCCTGGGCTCTTTGAAATGTCAAGTATCAGCACTTTCGGTGCTATTTGACAGGCGATTGGCGCTCCTCCCGAAGGTACGTCAATTTCTGCAGGGGGTGTCACGGATGGTTCCGCCCTACAAGCGACCTCTAGACCCTTGGGACCTTAACATGGTCCTGGCGGCATTACAGAAACCGCCGTTTGAGCCGCTGAGAGATGTTTCCCTATCTCGTCTGTCCCAGAAAGTGGCCTTTCTGGTGGCAATTACGTCTCTGAGGAGGGTCTCAGAATTGGCTGCACTATCGTGCAAGTCACCCTTTCTGGTGGTTCACCAAGACAAGGTGGTGTTGCGCCCACGGCCAGAATTCTTGCCGAAGGTGGTTTCAACTTTTCACCTGAACCAGGAGATTGTTCTCCCATCATTTTGCCCCGCTCCCGTTCATCAGGTGGAGCGCGACCTCCATACTCTGGATCTCGTGAGAGCTGTACGCATTTATGTGTCCAGGACCGCCTCCTTCAGGAGTTCGGATTCCTTATTTATTCTCACGACAGGTCGCTGTAAGGGGTCCGCGGCTTCGAAGTCAACCTTGGCCAGATGGATTAAGGCTTCCATTCAAGAGGCTTACCGGTCTTCTGGTTTGCCTCTCCCGGTGGGATTGAAGGCTCACTCTACCAGAGCTGTTGGTGCCTCTTGGGCCTTGCGACATCGAGCGTCTGCTCTACAGGTGTGTCAGGCGGCCACTTGGTCCAGCCTGCACACTTTCTCTAAGCACTATATGGTGCATGCCCATGCCTCTGCGGATGCAAGTTTGGGCAGGCGGGTTCTCCAGGCGGCGGTTGCCCACCTTTAAAGGGAACCATGTGTTATCCGTCTTGTTGAGGAACTTTTCCTGCCCTGGGTATTGCTTTAGGACATCCCCATTGTCTGGGTCTCCCATTATGATGACCAGAAAAAAGAGAATTTTGTTTACGTACCGTAAATTCTTTTTTCTTTAATCATCAATGGGAGACCCAGCACCCACCCAGTTGTTCCTTTGCATGTTTTGCATTTGCTCTGTTCTGTTGAGACAGTGTTTGCCGGGTTGTTGAACCGTTTTGTGTACGGCATTCTTCCCGATGTTTCGGGTGTGGTTTATTTCCTCCTCGCAGCTTGTAGACCAAACTGAGGATGTTCCCTGCGGTAGGGGTTTATAAGCGGAGGAGGCGGTGTCTACAAACTTGTAGTACCTAGTGTGACCTCCGGAGGGCAGTGCCCTAAACCCCATTGTCTGGGTCTCCCATTGATGATTAAAGAAAAAAGAATTTACGGTACGTAAACAAAATTCTCTTTATCCTGATAATTACAATGACATTAGGACGTCAAATAATCTCCTGATCTGTCGGCTACAGTGGCCTGTTAAACGATGCGTTTTGCTAGTGTCCCATTGAAAGTTGTGATATGGGCGTGGGTAAGTCACACATTGCTGCAGCTCTGTGCCACACAGCCTCTTTCACTGGCATTATCCAGCTCTAAGGCTGTAATCCCCCATGGGAAAGAGCAGGCGGCCTACTGGTGGCATCTGGGATGTTGATGCCAAGGACCAGAGCCGCATGGATTGTTTTCTCTGTGGAGCTTCATCTCTCCCAGCAAGTGCGGCCTCCAAAATGTCGCCGGCAGCAGGAGAGGGGATCCTGAATGGTGACGCTAAGTGGTGATTCCAGTGAGGAGGAGGACATCCTGGGCTCCACAGCAGATCTCGCTATGCTTGAGCTAAGTACCTACATTAGACAACTGCCCTCTAAAAGGGATCTTAAGCATTTTGCCTGTAGTCTGGAAGGCTTGTAATTCCTCAAAATCATACCTGCTCCTTTGCGCTAGCCCCCACCTCAGGGAACCGAAATCTCTGAGAGCTTCATGTAAAAGCAAAAAGCAGGTGGTGTGTCGAGCTGCAAGATCAGCCTATATTCATGCCCCCCTCACATTTCTGTATGGGGAGGGGACATGACCACCAGCCCCATGTTCACACATGCAGTACACTCCAGCCCCTGATAAACCATTCTATGTGACTGGGGCCCAGGCTTGAAATGGCAATCATGTCACCAAGCAGATACAGCAGAGGATCATAGCATGTATTTGTATGATGATGCATAATGTGTACTGTTATTGTGAAGATACGAGCAGAGGAAGATAATTACATTGATCAATTTAGCTCTGCATGGTCTCCTCTTCCTCCATAGGAATGTAGTAGATTCCTGTCCTCGCAACTTTCCAATGGATAATCATCATCATCACTTCTCAATAACAGGCACAACAAGGCATCCAAAGTCTGCAGCATCTGTTACACACATGTTATAGCACACACCTGTATTAACAGCTAAGTAAAAATGCTATTTCAATGTTCCCAATTATAGATTGATATCATATAAGACAATCTAAATGTGGGAATATATGTACAGTATTATGGTTTATGCTGTTTATCAATCCATGTAAAGGTACTTTCTGTTCATGTTCTTGTCTTGTACCTGGCAGTTTTAGGCTATGTGACACCTCAGGTCTATGTGTAAAGAACTGCAACATGCACTGCAAATGTGTGTTCACAAACTTCAGTTTGTCAATTTATCCATGCAGTTATGCAGCTCAAAACATGCAAAATGCGGCATTTCACAGTACCAGGAAAGTGACAAATTCCTACAATGTCATGGTCACGCTGCTGCTTATTTTCCCTTGCAGATATGAACCTACAAAGCATTTTTTCAGACTGCAGTATGTCAGCTTTTCCATTTTTATTTTTGCATTCTTCTCAGCATTCATGCTGTGTTTATTTGCAGTGTTGTGCTGTCACATAGGATGGTATATCAGGGGCTGGAGTGTATGTGTGGAACATTGTGTCGGTGGTCACGCCCCTCCCCATACCAAAATGTGAGGGGGCGTGAATATAGGCTGATCTTGCAGCTCCCAGAATCCACACCCCTGACACACCACCTTTTTGCTTCTACATGAATCTCTAACAGAGATTTTGGTTCCCTAAGGTGGGGGCTAGAGCAGAGGAGCAGGAATGATTTTATGGAATAAGTGATCTATAGATCCTAGAACTGTAGTGTACAACTCTGCTTCATCATGTAGGAGGGCAGGAACTGTACTAAAAATTTCCTCTCACTGGAGTTCCCTTTTAATCAAGCCCTGGGGGGAAATAGGGACAATCTCATTGAGCTGGGCAGGGTCCATATGGCTCTGACCTTCAGCTGAAGCCAGGCCACGTGACCTGATCTTTAGGATCCACTTTTTTAGGGTTAAAGAGGCCAATAATGTCTGCAGCCAGACAAGTGGGACACATCACTTTTGTGGATTCAACTATATTTTACTACCGGACTTGGGGGGCCTTTCACACTTGAGGTTTTTTCCTGATCTGGAAGATCTGGAAAAAACCTGCTTCTTACAGGATTCATTTTTTCTGCCCATTCACTTTAATGATTTCAGGTAGAATCTAGTTGCTTCAGGTTTTTTCCTGAAATGATTAAAGTGAATGGACAAACTGAATCCTGTAAGAATCAGGTTTTTTTTCCTGATCTTCCAGATCAGGAAAAAAACAAGTGTGAAAGGTCCCTTAGCCAGACGCACACTCCATCAGAGGAGAGGGCTGAGATTTCTGCTCACGCTCCTAAAGGAAAATATCCCCTATTGATGGGGGTCCTCTTTCCAGTTGTTGGCGACTAAAGAGGGTAAAACAGCGTTTTTCCCTAGGCTGGAGGATTTTGCCGCTTTACTGCAAGCTTTTAACCTTCCTGCCATTGATCTACCAGACTGGCCGAGAACTCCAGAGCTCCCAGTTCCACCCCACCCACCCCCTTCCCAGGTGGCAAAGAGTCTGTGGAGAAAGAGCCTCCAGATGCTCTTCTCCAGAGTGCTATCAACTGGACTCTCCTTTCTGGTATAAGCTCTTTGGTCTGCTGCCCTAGCAGCCATGGTCCCACCACGACCAACATGCACTGAAAATCTCTTGTTTACCTGCGTGACACCCAATTGCACACGGTGGAGCTCAGGACGTGACTCCTGTGACATGACTCTACCACTGCCTCTCTAGTGATGTTACAGAACCATATGGCAGACTATTCGTCATCAGCCTTGCTCACGTGTTGGTGAGTGACACTAGAGGATATTGCTACTCGTGTGGTCCCTGTTCACTCAAAAACAATGCCTTACCTGTTTAATTTCTGGTATCCATATAAGAGATTTACTGTTTATCAGTTATTACCCTTTTTTATTTGAAACGAGGTGGAGCGGGTTGGCGGCGGAGTCGCTACTCCCTCGGATTCCACGCATACCCTCTAGTGCTGGATAGCTTACATACTATCCCAACGTTGCACCGAAGTTGCCTTATCGTGATTTTTCCCTGTATTGTAATGGTTTCTCTTTCCCTCACCTTTTCTTTTTCTCTTCTCCCTACCTTTCCATCTTCTAGGGGGTGTCGCGAGGCACAGGTTTCACTGTTCCTTTATTACATCTTAAGGTACCTTTTATACGCCGCAACTGCAGTGAATCAACTGCTACGCAATCAGGACTTTCATCACGGTTGCAATGAAGTTGAGACGAAATTGCGGCATGTAATGGTCAACTTGCTCGTGATTTTCAAAGTTGAGCCCGATTGCAGTTTCAGAGCCTTGTTCTAAAATCAGTCAATGCAGAAGGTGAATTACCCTGGTTGTGGCGTGTAAACGTGGTATCTGGCACGAATCATCGTCGCCTAGTGATTTTCCAGAGGCGTGCCACAGCGTGCTGGATACCGCGTCCCATCAGCGATGATTGGTGGGGGCTACTGTGTAACCATTGGCTGTCCCTGCAAAGGGCGCCATATTTAAAGATCTGTCCAGTCACACTACACAATTGCAATGGCGTCTTTTTATTAGCCAGCCTTCCTGCGCAGGCTGGCCAATCGTGACGCTATTACGCTCTCTAATCAGTGTGTTTGGGCACGGAATACACAACTCTGTCGCGCCTCTGTTCTTGCGGCGCTGCACAGGTACGCCCACGTTCCCTTTGTGGTTGCGGCGTGTAAAGCGGTGACGGCATTCAACCGGATGTTTACCGCAGGATCAGTCTCAACGTCCGGGGAACCACGTTCCCTTAGGTTGAGGGCGTGTACATGTGGCATCGGCGACTGTTAACCGTTAAAAACGTGCACGTTCGGTTGATACCGATCGCAGGTAATAGTTGTTGCGTGTAAAGGTACCTTTTATATGGATAAATTTAAATGCTGCTCATTGCATGTAAAGGGGTTCAACCAACCAGATAAAAGGAGACCTCAATTATTTCTTCCCATAAACTCAAAGTATCAGTTTTAATGCTCCCAAGAGATGCATTTTAGAGCTGACGCAGTCCCTAAATGCAACTCTGGACACTATCCCACATGCTATCATAGTACAAACTTTGATTCTAAGGTCCGAGTCATCTCATTGTGTTCCACAGATCCTTTGTACCTGTTGTCCACAAATCTCTGATCCGTCAGGAGGTTTCTTTTTCTGCAGGTGTCGTGGTCGGCATGCACATTTATCCTTGGTAACACTTGCTGTCCCAACAGTGGCCTGCGGAGGTTTGGGGCAAGCTAGCTGGAAAAAACTAAGACTTTGCAGGGGCCTGTCTGGTCATCCTGGGAGGAGACTTTAAAGGGATCCTGTCACTTCCAAAATGCCTCCTAAGCTACCAAAACATGTCCCTACAGCATATTATCACTAATCTCACACTCCTTTTGTCTCCTAAAAGCATCCTGTAAAAGTGCATAAAAACGTTTTAATACTCATTAGTGATTATAATTAGCAGGGGCTATATTCTTTAGCCCTTAGGGCGTGTTGTTTTGCAGCCTGAATGATCCAGCCTCTGTCTGTGCTGTGTGGAGCTGAAGGCAGGACTAATGATTTGTATTTTGTTTGTGACCGAGAGGGAGGGTAAAGCCTGCACAAGCAAAGCAAACAGACAGAGGGTGGATCATTCATGCTGCAAAACAACACGCCCTAAGGCAGGGGTCTCAAACTCCAGGCCTCGAGGGCCGCACACAGTCCAGGTTTTTAGGATTTCCATAGTATTCCATAGCATTTGACAGTTGGTAATCAAATGACCAACTGTCAAATTCTAAGGAAATCCTGAAAACCTTGACTGTGTGCGGCCCTCGAGGCCTGGAGTTTGAGACCTCTGCCCTAAGGGCTGAAGAATATAGCCCCTGCTAATTATAATCACTAATGAGTGAGTATTAAAATGTTTCTATGCACTTTCACAGGATGCTTTTAGAAGACAAAAGGAGTGTGAGATTAGTGATAGGATGCTGCAGGGACATGTTTTGGTAGCTTAGGAGGTGTTCCGGAGGTGACTGGATCCCTTTAATTTCCCTATGCATCCCTCAATCGATATTTCCACTGGTAAATCCTAATTCTCTGTCACTTAGATGTTTGGAGGACCCACTTCCACCATGAAAGATTTCACATACTATTCCCCTGTCTTTTCGGTGTGCAGTAGGATTGACCGCTTCCTCATATCTCATTCCCTATTAGATCACAATGTGGAGGCCGAAATCGGATCAATTTTATGGTCAGATCACGCTCCCGTCTACTTTTTCTTTAGCATTGAACACCAATACCAGACCGGAATTCACATGGCGTCGTTGAGAATTTACTACAAGATCCAACGTGCTTGGCAGATTTGCGGAACATGGTCATTCATTTCTTGCTGGATCATTCACAGGATCCGACGCCTCTTCCTATTAAAATGGGAAGCTCTTAAGAGTGTCTTGAGAGGTGTTCTGATCTTGCACGGTTTACTCCTCAAGAAAGATAGAGCTTCAGAAATTACTTCTCTTCTATCCCAAATCTTCCAGGTTGAATCCCAACACAAGCAAACCCCAACTATTTCATAATATTCCCAACTCTTGTTGCTCCTTCATAAATTACTCTCTATATTAGACCAGAAAGATTGTAGTTTTAGGGACTGGATCAAATCGAGATTCTACAAGCTCGGTAAGAAGAGTTGCAAACTGTTATCTAGAACACTACACCCGTAGGTTAATAATATTTTCATTCCAATCATACAATACAGGGTCAAAGTCTTATAAAACCAAAGATGTTCTTTTGTTTCCAACATTTCATACCTCCCTATATAACATTAAAAAGTAATTACCAGGATCTCTGCACATTACAATTGAGGCAGAAGAGCTCCACTTTTCTCCAAAAACACAACTACCCCAATTATCTGAATCTACCCTCTCTGACTTGGAATGTGATTTCACGCTGGATGAGGTGGTGATGGGTATAAAGGCCTGTTTTGCCCTTCAATGGTCGAAAGATCCAATCAATGATGACCTAGATCGCTTGAACGAAGTTCAATGATCGCTAGTGAAATGTCACACGTATAGATATCGTTAACGACGCAGCAACGATTCCGCGACAAACGATACTTGCGGTCGTTAGCTCGCCAACTCCTTCACGTCTCAATAGGCGAAGTTGTTAACATCATCTTTATCGAGGTGTCACACACACCCATGCTGCAGGTTCAACGCACGCTCATTGTTTGGTTTAAGGTCCAGTTCACAAATTTCACATCAACGATTGTTGATCGGATGTACATGTCACACTGAACGACTGAAAACCTGTGACGTGTTAACGATATCTTGGTGTGTGACGTGGCCTTAAATCACATGAAAGTGGACAAGAGCCCAAGGCCAGATGGCTTTAATGCGTGGTTTTCAAAATCCTTTTCAACCAGCTGAACAATACTTTTAAAAAAGTGCAACCATATTTCTGCGGGAAGTTCTTTCCACCACAAGCTCTTATAGCTCACATTGTACTCATTCCAAAACCCGGGAAGAATCTTGCTTCCTGCAGTAGCTATCGCCCCAATTTCATTGATTTAATCTAGATATTAAATTACATGCAAAAAGTGATTGCAAACATTTTAAGGCTACACCTTCCTGAAGTGTTTGACGCAGGCCAGGGACCATACCATTCATTCGATCGCTTTGATCAATAGAGCAACAAGACTGGGAATCTCCATGTGCATCCTGTCCATTGACACAGAGAAAGCAGTTGACAGAGTGCACTGGGGCTTTATCTGCATCACTCCGATCTATGGGCCTTCGGGAGGTGATGACGTGCAGGATTGAGGCACTCTATACGGGCTCCTCGGCCTGTATACAGATACTGTTCCCTTTCAGAATCCCTGAACATCCGAAACGGCACTTGCCAAGGGTGCCTCTTATACCCAATATATATCCTTACTATGGAAATTCTGGCAAATGCTCTTAGGCAATCCTACAATACATTGTGTCAAAACAGCCCTGAGGGACTGTAAATTAGCGTGTTTTTTGTAGATGGTCTTCTACTGTCACAAACTCACATATCCTTCTCCCCAACATTATCTCCGAAATGCAAGTATTTGGCCATAACAGTGACTTCAAATTTAACATCAGCAAGTCAGAGCTATTTAATATCTCCCTCCCGCAGGGGATGGTTGCACACCTAAGGACGAACTTCCACTTCGATTCGAAGTCCGATTCTCTTATCTAGGTATCAAACTGACCGGACCCTTTCCATCTGTTTTAATGCCAACTTCACTGAAATGCTCAAGCAGGTGAACTCCGACCTTTCTAAATGGCATAGACTACATTTGTCCTGGTTAGGCAGTATCATTGCTGTAAGAATGGATCTCCTACCTTGCCTAGTGTTCTTCCAAACAATCCCCCTCCTACTGGCCTCAATCTTCTCTATATTTAAGAGTATAATACTGAAATTCCTTTGGTCCCATGGGCGACCAAGAATATTATTCCTACAGCTCAGCAGGCGGCTGGAAAGAGAAGTGAGACTTCCAGATTTTCAGTTGTACCACTACACAGCCATGGGCACATGGATCTTTCACACCACAACAGGAAAGAGGTGGGTTGAGGTGCAATTATCCCATATTTCCACTAGCCCTCTGGCATCTATCTGGTGCTGCGGTTCTCCAGAGAACAGGGACCTTTCATTTATCACAAGGAATCTTAAGTCCTTTCTCAAACGTCATAAATTATTGCATGTGATGACCTTCCCTGACCCACTGACTCAATTATACGAAAACCCCTCTTTTCTAGTTGACCAACATACCACCTCCTTTTTAGATATCCCACAATCACACCACCCTGTTTTTATTATACTTTCTTTATCAAGTGTGAACCCACCACAAACATTCATGGAAGTCCCTATTCCCCCCCCCAAATGCTTGGTTTCACTACAGCAGGCTTAAAAGCTACATTAGGACCCTAATGCCTTAGAATATTTTCCGCCCCTTGTGGACATTTGAGAGGAGATGTGTGGAGGGGGTCCCTCCCGGATCATTCTATTTCAACACTTTACAAGATCTTCCAAGAAGAAATCTCTATGTAATTAAACAGAAAGGATGCATAATGGGTACACCTGTATAAACAATTTCTTTCCCTAACTAGTAAAAAAGCTGCTCACCTTGGAGGGCTGTGCACTGCCCTGCACAGCCCCGGTATTGCACTTGAAGTGTGGAGCTTAATCCGTTCTAGATCCATCGTGCAAAAAAATGCTGGAGAAACACTGGTTCATTTTGAAAGGAGACCCCCCTTTTGAATTCAGTGATCACCGACAGATCTAAAATTATATATAAAAAGAACAGGAGCCTAAAGAATCTCGTTGCGCCCAGTAATATAATGCGGAAACCTAAAATGGTACAGGAGCGTTGCAACATTAATTGGGGTTGTTATGCCTGCAACACACCTAAGTGTTTATGTTGCAAGGTGAACCTAGCGGTGAATTTTCATTCAAACGCCACTAATGAAACCTTTCAGATCAGGCACAAGGTCACATGCCAATCCTCATACATAATATATCTAATTAAATGCCCACGTGGGCTCCAGTATGTGGGGAGGACGATTCAGACAGCACATGTGAGGCTGAATAAACATGGGCACAACATCCGGGTGGGATACCAGTTGCACAATGTAGTGGAAATGTGTTGTGGCTGTGAAGGAGAATAATAAAAATAAGTTTTATTAACAATTCACCCTGCCTGCCTTTCCTGAGCGCTCCACAGACTGCTTTGCATTAATCATAAGAAGAAATCTCTGACTCACTTATCCAGGTTCCTCCTTTTATGGGGAAGTGGAAGAGTGATTTAAAGTGAACTTTTTTTTCCATCAGAAAGGGACAAAATATTTCTTTTCACATACAAGGCATCTCTTAACGCTGTTTCGCAGCGAAGGAACTATAAGGTGATGGTGAGATGGTATAGATGTCCTGTGAACATGCATGCCAAGTTTCCCTTAACATTGGACATGTGTTGATGTGAAAATGATAAAGGTTCCCACCTACATGTTTGGTGGACAGGCCCCCCCCCCCTTCCTCCCTATTAATCACTTCTGGCACATGATCTGTGACCTCTACAATAAGGTCACTTCGGTCCGAGTCTCATGAATCTTTCCGTCTCTACTTACACTTTAAAACTCTCCTTGCTTCGCCATAACCTTACAGTAGCCAGAAGATTGATTCCTAGGTACTGGAAACAGACACGCAGCCCATCTGGCGAGGAACCCATTCTTTCCTACTTGCCCTCCCTCATCCTCTTTTCTTCCCCTAAATCCTTCCCCTTCTCTTTCGCAGTCCTCCTTTATTTAACTATAAGGTTTTTTTAAACTAATAAGAATACTTTATTTCTCATATTTCTACCACCTGATGATTCCTGACTTTGCCAGATGGGTTTATATACTTTAGTACCAAGAGACATTTTATTTGAACACCCATTTGAGTATATTTCAGTGAATGCATTGTCACACTGAATTGGTTCATCTATACGCCTGTAAGTTTCACACGGTAAATGTTTTTTGCATTTGACAGACCTGTTAAATAAAGATTGACTTTAACGAAAGGTGTAATACATTGCAATTCATTATACAAGCAATCAGACTAATAAAAGTAAGTTTTGTAGAGGAGCTACAATATATATTAAAATAAAAAAAAGCAGGGCTGTGGAATCTGTATAAAATGGACCAACTCCTAAAATATATAATGAACAAGCTGTAGAACCAGGCATTGCCCAGGTTACAAAAAAGGGGTGAAGCTAACTGGAGGGGTGAAGCCATATGCATATGGTGCATTATGAAGGGGCAGAGCCATATGTACATAGCATGTTATGAAGGTTGTATAATAAAGGGACGGTGTTAACCGGATGGGACAGAGCCTGTGGTGCACTATGAAGGTGTGGTGCTAACTTGAGGGGTGGAGCCATATGCATCCTGCGCTTTTTGAAGGAGGGGCTATGTGTGGACACACAGTATTATGTATTTGGGTACAGTATTTCAATGCAATATATACTGAATATTATGAATTTTGTTCTTTCTAAATATCAATTTTATCATAACTATTAAAGTCTGATGTTCACATTGTAACCGAATAGGTACTAAATATCAAAATAGAAAAACTCACCAAAATTGGTCGCTTTTTTTACCCCTTGCATCTAGCAGGTGGCTGCAGATTCCCCAGGAGGTAGCACATGCGTCTAGACACCGGTACACAGACCCCTGCAACCTATAACATGGGGGCGGTTTGTAGCAACCAGCGACCATCCATGTATGCAGGGAGAGGCTGGTGGTGAATGCAGACACATGGACACCATTAGGCCCCTGCCACACTCAGGTGTTACATAGTGTCTGAGCAGCCTATTGGTGACGCCTCCTATTAGACCGGGCGGGCTGTTCAGCACTGATATATGCAACACAGTGACAGACGCCCCCTAGAGGAAAACAACCTCAACTGCAAAAGATAAAAAGATGCAGGTTGACACTAAGATAAAGATGTAAGGTGTCAGTTGGTATTATGGCGCCAGAATATCGTAAGCTCGTGACCCAACGTCAAGGGCCCTTACACTCACGAGTACCTAGCCACATGTATAACACATGTATAATTTAGCTTTAGACAAAAATAACCGAATAGGTACTAAATATCAAAATAGAAAAACTCACCAAAATTGGTCGCTTTTTTTACCCCTTGCATCTAGCAGGTGGCTGCAGATTCCCCCAGGAGGTAGCACATTGTACCACAAAAAAAATAACTCAAACATGAGTCATGTAAGAGGGAGTCGGCATCATGAAGTCAAATTCAGGGAAACTAAGGAGTCGGATATTCGGCTTACAGACTCCACAAACCTGCTTATAAGTACATACTTAGGTCATTCCAGATGTGGCAACACTAACCTATAAATCTGTCATATTAGTTAACCCCTTCAGTGATATTGTAAAAAAATAAATCAGCTTCTTCACAGGTCTGTGGAATCAGTAGAAAATGGACCGACTGACTCCTACAATAAATTAGGAAAATGAGTTAAATGGAGAATGTGCTGAATATTATGAAATGTTCTATCTAAATATCTTGATTATTGTATCATAATGATTAAAAGCATGATGATCACATTGTAGTACAATAAATTTATCACTTAAACATAAGTCAGGAAATTGAGTCGGTGGTTTGGCTTACTGACTCCACAGCCCTGTTTTTTCATAAAACCGCTGGGGGGAAAATAAATAAATAACCATCAAAGTCAAATAGAAATATAGGATCCCTGAAATGGTTCTCGTCCCACAAAACACAAGACCCTTTCCCCCCCCCACCCCCCACACACACACACACACACTCCATTAATGGAGGGAGAAGGGGACAATGTAATTTTTTTTTTTTTTTTTTTTTTTAAATAAATTTTCTTGTATGAAAGGAGCAAAGCATTAAAAAAAAAAAAAAAAACCTATATAGAAGTGGTGTCACTGTGCTTGTACTGACCCGATGACTAGTCTAATTTTACCGCACAATGAATGGCATGACAATTCTGTATTGTTTTATGTTCATTCTGCCTCCCAAAAATCTGAATAAAAAGCAATCGTGCATGTCATGTGCCTGAAAATGGTACCAATGAACACAACTCCTCACATAAACAAGCCCTCACATGACTGTTAGCAGAAAATTTAAAAAAAAAGTTTTTGCATCACATGTTCAGAGCTGTATTTTCTCCCTCGACACAGGACCATGGGTGTTATGCTGCTGTCCACTAGGATGCAACACTAGGCAGAATCTGCAAAAGAGTTAAATGGCTCCTCCTCTGCAGTATACAGCCCTGGAGCAGGTATTGCCTCACCAGTTTTTGCTTAGTGTCCTTAAGAGGCACACACAAATTTTATTTTTCTTAAGTTTTCACTTTTTTTTTATTTTTTCTTTCAAGAAGAAGAAAATTGGGCCTCTGAAGAAACTCCCGGCATGCTCCTTCCTCAGCCCCCCACTGTTGGGGGCGCCTGCTTGAAGTTGAGAGGTCACCCCCACATGCCGCTCCTTCCTCGGCATCCCACTGTTGGAGTGCTTGGGTTCAAGTTGAGGCTACACAGGAGCCCGCCGATGATGGACGCCAGTATCCCTCCCTAATCACCCCTCATGGGGCTTTTAGGTTGAGACACCGTAGGTAGGGCGAGCACATTCCAGAAGGCTCAGCCTGCTGCGTGCTTCCGATGGGCACATGCAGCAGCATAGCACATGGAGTTTCAGCCCTGCTGCATGCTCCTAATGGGCACATGCAGCACACACTCGGAGTCCCAGCTCCGCTGCGTAGTCCTGACGGTCACATGCTGCAGCAGCACACCGCATCGGAAGAAAACAGCGGCCATTAGCTGCAACACCGAATGGGCAGAATGACCTAGTGGTATTACACCTGACCCACAGTGTTAGATCCTGTGAATGGTGGGTTCGAGTCTACAGGTTGCAGCATACTCCATGCTGCAGCACTCCCAGGAGCCCCAGCCCTGCTTCGGGTTCCTGAAGGGCCCGGGGGACAGCAAGTTGCCAGCAGTAACAGGAGCACAGTCTACCTGTGTATTTCTAGTACTGAAGTCATTCAGTCACCATCTGGAAGTTGGAATGTCCGGATACAGTCAGACAATGCCACAGCTGTGGCATATGTCAACCACCAGGGTGGAACCTGCAGTCTCCAACGATGACAGACGTTTGCCACATCCTTTACTGGGTGGAATCCTTGAACACACTGTACTGTCGGCTGTTCTCATACCAGGTGTAGACATCTGGGAAGCGGATTTCCTAACCAGCCAAGGGATAGACTCGGGGAAATGGTCCCTTCATCCAGATGTCCTCCGTCTAAGCTGCCAGCGCCAGGAAACCACAGATGTGGACCTGACTGAGTCACGCCTCAATGCCAAGGTTCCAACTTTCCTGGCCAGGTCCCAGGACCCACAGTCAATAGGACAGATGCACTAGTCCAGGACTGGACTGGATCCATCTCCCCTATATTCTTTCCCCACTACCAGGGTAGTGCGGAATATCAAACAAGAATGTTGAATCATCCTTATGGCCTCAGACTGGCCCAGGTGCGCTTGGTACGCAGATTTCATCCAACTCATAGCAACAGTACCTGAACGGCTAACACAGTCCAGACCTGCCCTCTCAGGTTCAGTTCTCCCTCAGAATTCCTCAACTCTGAAATTAAGGGTGTAGCCCTTGAGACCTGGAACTTAACCCAAGGGTTGTTTTCCAGGATATTGTAGCAACCAAAGTCAAAGCAAGGACACCAGTCTTCTCAACGAAATACAAGCACACGTGTAATTGTTTTGGTTTTTGCCTAGGGCACCTTTTAGAGGTCATTTACCTTGGCCCTATTTCATACTAAGAACTCTCCGTTTCTTCCCCTCAGACCTAGACTCAGGTCTGTCCTTAGGGTCCTCTCACACAGCAGGTTTCAGCCTGTTTTCACCTTCAAAAAACGTCTTGCCACCAGCTAAGAACTCCTTCCTTCGAAGGGTCTGCCATTTAAGGTCTCCATACAACAGGACTACACCCGTGGGACCTGAACTTTCGTTTTCAAGGCCCTACAAGAACCACCTTTTGAGCCTCTATGGGATATTACCCTTAGCATTCTCATACAAACAGTGGTATGTTTCGGTGGCAGTTACTTTTCTCTGCAGAGATATCAGTACTTGCAGCACTCTCATGTAATCCATCTTTTCTGGTCTTCCACCAAGACAAGATTGCCCTACGGCTGGTTCCATCCTTCTTCTAAAGGCGGTGTACTTCCACCTAAATGAAAACCTCTCTCTACCATCGCTGCGCCTGACTCCAGTCCATCAGGTCGCGAAGGATCTATATATGCAGGACCTTGTCAGGGCCCTATGCATCTTGGTATCCAGGACAGTGCCCTTCGAAGAGGTTGGATTTGCTTTCTTCCTTCTTCCAGAGGTCAGAAATAAAAACATGTCGGCCTCCTCTAACCAGATGGATTCATCTAACCAGCCAAGACGCTTTATACCATTGAAAAGTCACCCCTTCCGGCAGTGTGACTGCACATTCTGCTATGGCCATGGGGGCCTTCTTGGCCGTTCGGCACCAGGTGTCAGCGCAACAAGTGTGTAAGGCAGCCAAACGGTCAGCCTACACACGAACTGAAGTCACTACAGTGTTTACACTCAGTGCTTGGCAAACGCAGGTCTGGGTAGATGTGACCTCCAGGCGGCAGCAGCCCATCTGTCTGTGCATAGTTCTTCACTGACCATCCTCCGTGTTACTAGTTCCATTGCTTTTTCACACCCAGGGACTGCTTTGGGACGTCCCATGGTCCTGTGTCCCCCAGTGAGGCGAAGGAGAAAAGGAGATTTTTGTGTACTCACAGTAAAATCCTTTTCTCTTAGCCTCTAATTAGGGGACACAGCACCCACCCTATTGCCCTTGTGGGCCTTTTACTATAGTTCTCAGCTGTTACATGGTTAACATGTTTACACGTTTGCCTGTTATCACTGTTGACTGTTTAAACGTGCCTGTTTGGTTACAGGCCTTGTAGCACTGTGAGCCTGTTTGGTTACAGGCCTTCTTATATGATTATTACTCTGTTAACGCTTCACTGTTTACACACTTGCCTGTTTGGTTACAGGCCTTGTTACTCCCTTATTACCTTGTTGGCTACATCTGTTCACACTGCCTGCGTAGTTACAGGTTCTGTTTTACTATTATTCTGTTAACTCTCCTCCTGCTTTAGTACAAAACTGGCGAGGCAATGCCTGCTCCAGGGGTGCATACTGCAGAGGAGGAAACACTTTTTTTCTTTTAATGATCTTTTTATTGAACAGCAGAGTGTTACAGTCAAACAATCATTCCCTGTCACAAGAGAAAATCTGTAGTAATTGTCACAAATAGTATCAATAATCATAAGAAAGTTCTTACTACATATTTTATACAACATTTCCCTCAACTGGTTTTATCCAATAGAGAATAAGAGAAAAAACATTAAATAAAGATAACAACATAGAGATCAAAGGATTGGAAGGTAGGGAAGGGTCAACGTAGGAAAGAATTAGGGAGGGAATGGGGATTTTTGGGAGATGGGTGATGGGTCCCGCAGAGGATCTTCTCAGTCACATAAGTCAATCAGAAGTAGAAGTTCTTATGAATTCCGGGGTCATTCTATAATGTATCCACGGTGTCCATGTTTTCTCTAAAGAATCATGGGAGCTGAATGAGAGAGCCACTAATTCTGCTGCATGGTACACCGTATCAATTTCTCGTATTAATTGGGACTTAGTTGGGATCAGATTAGAGTTCCCGTGAGCAGAAACAAGAAGCCTACAGGCAGCTATAATGTAAAAGGCTAATTTAGAGATTTATGTCTCTTTCGGCCAAATGTATAGGTTGAGTAGCGCTGGAAGAGGTGTCATGACCACCTCACACTGCAGAACATCTGTAAGTAACTTCGACACCCGTCTTCCAATTTTCTTGTATAAGGGGGCATTGCCACCATATGTGGAAATATGTTCCCAAGTCAGAACCACATCTTCAGCAAGATTCCGATGTCGGGGAGTGCCATCTATGTAGTTGTGTGGGAGTACGATACTACCTTGTAAGAGTTTTCTTGCAATTTTACACAAGGAGAAGGATCACGAGATCCTCTATATATATTTGTCTAATTTGTTGATCTGAGAACTCTATCTGAAGGTCTCGTTCCCAAAGGCCCAAGAAGTCTCTTAATATGTGCAATGTCTAATGTTAATTGTAGAGCAAGGAATACACTTTGTTGGGAGTTAGTAGCTGAATACATAGTTGCTCAAATAATGTTAAAGGTCTAGTAAAATTCAAATTTTTCAGATGTTTGTGACTGTAAGCCTTCAATTTGCCATATTGTATAAAAGAAATATCTGGTAGAGCGTTAGATTGTTGTATCTCTCTATGTGAGAGAAGAGCTCCGTCTATTAGTAGGTGATCAATTGGAATAGGGTTGGTTGGCGCCCGCCCTAAACCTGCAGAACCAGTCACTGAAGGCCTCGCAGGAAGATGGCCAACAAGGTCTTGCAGATCCAGAATGGGAGACAATGGGGGCAGTAGCTGGCCACATTCTTTTTTCCATACATCAACAACAGCTTTTGTAAAGGTGTTTCTAATTGATTTTGGTTTGCAGTAAAGATTTGGAAGTAGTGCTAGGGACCTTAGGGGTGTGTGCGACATGATTTCTATGATTGAGAGCCATAGCTTATGTGTTGGTCTCCTGATCCACTCTACAATTCTGGTTAGCATAGCTGCTTTATAATATTTGGGTATGTCCTCTGCGCCCATACCCCCTCTGTCTCGTGTTAGTGCAAGTATCTTATACTTAATTCGCGGTTTCTTATTGTTCCAAATGAAGTTTAAAATGAAGGTGTGAATTTTGTTTAAAATTTGTTCTGGGATGTTAATTGGGAGCATTTGGAATAGGTATAAGAATTTTGGTAGAATGATGCTTTTAAGTAAGTTTTTCCTTCCGACCCATGATAGAAAGGGGGCTCTCCATGATTTGACAGTCTCCATTGCTTTTTCTAGTGTTGGTTCTACGTTAAGGGTAAGAGGTCATACAGCTAGAGACCTTTATCTTGATATCTAAATATGTGATATATTTATTTGGCCATGTAAAAGGATATATGCGTTTAAATTTGTCAATAGTGGGTTTGGAGATGTTTAGGCTTAAAGCTTCTGATTTGGACAGATTAATTTTATAGTTAGAAAGTCGGCCGTGTCTCTCAAGTCTGTACAAAAGCAGGGATGCCCCTGTCTGGTTCAGATAAGATTACCAACAGGTTATCCGCAAATGCAGCTGACTTGTGGTGTATTTTGCTTAATTGAAATCCCTTGATTTCCTTGTTCATCTGAATACTTATTAACAATGGTTCCATAACTAGAACGAATAGTAAGGGGGATAGGGGGCATCCCTGTCTCGTTCCGTTTTGTATCAGAAAAGGATCTGAAAGCATAATGTTGATTCTCAGTTTTGCTGATTGTTACATACATTTTGATACATTTTGAATATGGCTTCTATTAAAAGAGGGGGGTAAATGGAAAGCCACTAGGGTGCTACGGAGGAATGTCCAGTCCACCTTTGTCAAAAGCCGTCTCGGCATCTGTGCTCAACAGGACCATCGGCTTATTGTGTATTTTAGAGGAGGAGCCACTTAACTCTTTTGCAGACTCTGCCTAGTGTCGCCTCCTAGTGGACAGCAGCATAACACCCATGGTCCTGTGTCCCCCAGTTAGAGGCTAAGAGAAAAGGATTTTATGGGAGTACACAACTTTTTTTTTTTTTTTTTTTTTTTTTTCTTTTGAAGTGGTTTTTAGAATGTGTGATAGTAGGCAAAGATAAAAATTCCATATAAACCTGATATCACTAAGCGCAACAACCTGAATAACGTCTTGTCACTTATACCATATAGTGAATGGCATAAAAATTATTGATCTGCACTTGATTGCTTGTTCTGCCCCTGAAAGATTACAGTAAAGCTATGTTCACACTGGACCTTTTTGATCGGGTTTTTGGTGCTGCATTTTTTTTTTATTTATTTATTTTTTTTTTTTTAACTCTGCATCAAAAAAAAAACTGATCAGTCAAAACATCTGCCAACAAAGTGGTAATTTCAATTTGCTGTGCAGGTGCTGCATTTTTGACTGCAGCTAGTGGTGCCGAAAGTGCATCCAAGAAAATGAGCATGTCAATTAGTGCCCAGTTTTTCTGGTGCACTTTCTGCACTACGAACATCCAATTATTTGCCTTGGCAATGTCTCAGTTCCAGGCATTGGTAGGACCTGTAGGTACGGGACCAGGTCCTGTAGGTACTGTACAACTGGCAGATCCTGCCGATACGCCTGTAAGTAAGACCTTGCCGGAGAGGGTAAGAAAGTGTGTGTGTGTGTGTGTGTTGTGTGTGTGTGTGTGTGTGTGTGTGTGGTTTTTTTTTTTCCCTCCTAATTGCTTCTAAAACCAAGGTGCATCTTAGTCTGAAAAATACAGTACTCTGTTTGAGGTTATAAAAATTCAGTTTGAAGACTTCAACTTTTTTTTTTTGGCAAATTTTAATAAATGCAAATCATATCAACGTAACTTTACCACTAACAAGTACCATATTTTTCAGATTATAAAATGCACTCCCCCTTCCAAATTGGGGGTAAAAAAGGGGGGGGCATCCTCAGATCCAAATCTTGTGTTTTTTAAAAAATTAATGGATGGAGAATATTTATATCCTACTGGGGGGGAAAGAGGGAGGTTGCAGGGGTGCCGAGTCACACTGAGGAGATCGGAGCAGCCAGTGAGAAGAGAGGTGATTGTTTTACATTATTTTTTTATTTTTATTTTTTATCAGGGTAGGGCTGTGTATATTTGGGGAGGGGCTGCATATATAATATGGGGAGGGCTGTGTGTATATAGGTGATGCATTATGGTATATGGAGGCCTGAGGGGGTGCATTATAATACATGAAGGACAATTGGGATACATTATAGTATATGGGATTGTTTTATACAGTAGTATATGGAGGACTGAGTTGCATTATAATATATGGAGAACTAAGGGGGTGCATTATAGTATATGAGGAGAGCTTTGTAGTAATATGAAGGACTATGGAGGTACATTATAATATATGGAGGACTATAGGGGTTCAGGTGGTACATTATACTATATGGAGGATTATGGGGGTGCATTATACTATTTGAGGACTTTAGGCATGCTTTATAGTATATGAAGGGCAATGCATTACAGTATTTGGAGGATTATGGATGGTGCATTATAATAGAGGACTATGGAGATGCATTATAATATATGGAGGAATATGGATGATGTATTATAGATGAAGCCAATTATACTGTATTGGAACCCATTATAATATTTGAAGGGCTCTATGGGGACGTGATAATACTTGTAGGGCTCTGAGGAAACCTTTATACTTTTATGGAGGACTTTTTGGAGGCTGTGTTGTGGGCTCTTGTACAGTGTGAAGGTGTATATACTGAGGAGCCATGATACAGAATGTGGGTCAGTTATACTACATGGAGGGCTGTGTGCGGGTCATATTTGGGGATCATACTGTGCTGAGGTAGTTGAGGGAGGTACAGTAGCGTTATGTGGAGGGTCCTATGGAAGAATTCACTGTGGGGGATCATAAAGAGTTTATGGGGCACTTTTCTTGGCACTATAATTTATGGGGGCAATGAAAGGGGAATCTAGGGTTCAGTAGGAGGAAAATTACTTTGTAAGGGCTGTAAAGTTGTGAGGTATGTACTTATGTAACCCAGACAATTTTTTTTTATTTTTTTTTATAGGTGGAAGGTGGCAATAAGAACGTCCGCTATGGGGTCCTATGATTTCTATGTGCACCCCTGGTGCAGGATGCATTGTCCTTTACACACCACGTCCAATGCCGTACCTCAGTACATACAGGCATCCAGCCATGTTTCTCCCGAGCAGTGGTTGGTCGGTGGTGCTCGTCCCGCTCCCACATCCCTTGCTCAACCCAATTTGAAGGCCCCTGCTATTATCTCTGGACATCCCCGTATGTGGTGCTTGTGATGGGGTAAGCATTTTGTGAAAAGGTGTGGTCTGTTGGGGGAAGACTATTTTACTAGCTTGGTGCACTGGCAGCTTGTTGATGCTCAGACTGCAGGTCTGTTGCATGTGGTGTGTGGACGGTGCTACATGGTGTCTGACTAGTCAGTGCCAGGTAGCAGCCACATTGGAGCTACCCAGAGTTTTGCAGGCTTTGGGAAAAAAGAATTGCTGCAACACTAAACATAATATGATTGTGAATAAGCTAATGACAAACAATGAAAACCAGGGCAAAAGTGTACAGCTAAAAATGTATGTGGTAAAGGAACACAGTAAATGCTGCACTAGGAAAAAAGAAGTGAGAGACTTCGCTTCAACACTGACGCCACTGCGAAGAGCCCGGTAACTGCGCCAAAGTGCTCTCATTATACCGGGTCCTACTCTGACACTGATTGTTGTGTACTATTGCTGGAGTGGGTTATATGCCTAGGAATGCAATTAAAACCAGCTGGGATGGAATGTCCCAGGACAAGGGTTACGGTAAAATGGAGGGATGGGTGTAGCTACAGGGCAGGGGAAGGGTGCACAGTCCAAAATAAGTGCCAATCAGTGCTGCCTTCTGTGCTGTAAGGATGCAGGTCTATGTCTGCCTACAGAACCACAGCTCTGTTGGCCATCATGTGTCTGTCTGCTTGTGCCAAGCCTGCCATTGCCATTAATGACCCTTGTTCTGGATTCTTGTGTGGTTTTTGTGTGTGTGTGTGTGATGGTGCTGACATCCTTGTGTTTGGGGGCAGGTAGGTCACCATTTTGAGGTTTGCCTCAGGCAGCAGAGAGGATAGGTTCACCCCTGCATGTCACGAAAAAAATGAATCCCTGGGATATGTTGAAATGTTCCAAAAGTTGCCTCATAAAGTGGCCATGGTCAGACTTGAAATATGAGGCTCTGGGTTAAGCTGTTTTTCTTTCAAATGTTGCAGTGTCTGAGTCAAACGTGCATGGCTGTAATAATACAACAAGCGTCTGAAGCATGCAGCCTTATCCACGTGCAGTATGTATCAGCTGTCTGGTTTTCTGTTAAGTGTTCATGGTGGGTGGTCAGGAGAGTTGGCTGTTGGGCAAAGGAGTGAGCCGCTGATGGGTATTCAAGTGTATTCACAGTTCAAGTTTACTTTTTTTTTTTTCTTGATGTGGGATCTTGTGCCTTTTTGTTGGGCCTGTAATTTTCTAGAAATGGGTCAAAGAAGATTTCTCACTTTGTTGTGTACTTTTAAATCTTAAATCTGCTCCTCAAGGTTATCGTGTGTCCAATATCAATCACTTTGGATATCCACCCTCTCCTACAACAAAGGAGTTGCATAAAAGCTTTTATAACAATTTTGAACACTACTGTTAGAAGTGTTCAATATCATCCAATTCACAGAAAAATTAAAATAAAGTTTTTGCCTTCTGCCATAGTGCTTGCTTGTTGTGTAGTGACATGGTCAGTGATTTCCTGAAACTGTCATGACAAGAGGACATAAATGCTGCATTCACGCATCTGTGCATCATGTGTACAGACCATTCTATAGGAATATAAGAGAGGCTGTTAAGTTTTGGTTTGGAGACCTGTGGCTGGTTCTTGAAGGAAGGAAATGTTAAATTCAATAAACTGGATGATATTCTCTTAATTTCTGGGAAGCCGTCTATGAAGAAAAGTGTATGAAATATTATACAGATATGATTTTTCCATCATTGCCATGACAGCACCACCTGAGAGAGAGGTTCTGCCCATCCAGGACAGGAAACCTCTGAAATAAAAATGGGCAGCACCTCCCCTCTACCTCAGTTTGGTTTCCTGTCCTGTAGAGGGAACCTCTGAAATGCTGCATGTATTTCTGTTCCCTGGACCTGACCAGGTGATTAGATGAGTGGTTTACATGCCGTGGCCTCGGATTCTGGTCCAGATGCGCCTCTCCAAGATACCCCCTTGCGGTGGCAGGTGCGGAACATGGAAGAGGACCAGAAGTGGTCGCACCTGGGCCTCAGCGTCGCCTGTGGCAACGCACGTGTACGGCTTCTACCCTGTCACTGTGTGCCCAGGTGAATCTTGACAGTCCTAAGTTTTTGAAATTTGCACTCCCGGGATACTTCTGGGAGCCATGCCGGAAACCCAGAAATTATGTCAGCGGCGCATGCGCAGTGCTTTCCAAGATGGCGTGCCCGGTCTCTTGTTCCGGAGGCTATATAGAAGGCGGTGGAACAGCTGTTCAGTTTCCTGCACTCCCAGGTATGATGGCAGACAAGCAGGACTCTCTGCACACAATGCAGGATAGATTTTCTGACACACCTTCTGGTACCCACTCCGGGAGGGTGGTCTCCAGTCCAGCCAGGGTTCTGGGATTCCAGAGACAGCCTCTGAAACCAGTATTCCAGCTCTCCACAGGGTGAGTACTGTGCGAAAAGGCTGCCTCTGATTGGATCCTTGTGTTACTGTTTTGTTTACACGCTTTTTTGCATAAAAAAAACACAAAAGAATGTGGGGTTTGTAAGGAGCCTCTTCCAGATGAATATACTAAAAGTCTTTGCACCGATGGGAGAGTGAGGGGGAATGTTCCCAGCTTAGCTGCTAGTCTTAAAGAGATAGTCAGAGTGGAATTCAGGTCTCTCAGGACGGAAGATGAGACGTAAGAACAGGAGGGATCTCCTGTTAAGACCCAGAGAGCCTCTCGTGCCTTCAGTTCATCATCTTCTTTTGACTCTTCCTCATCAACAGTGGTTCAGAGGGCAGACCCTGTTTCCCCAAGGATGAGATCAACCACCTAGTAAGTCTGTTAGACTCAACCAACCCCGTTGTGGACCTAAGTATTCCGAGTCAGTGGAAGACCTCATTATTGGGGGTCTTGCACAAAGAAAGAAGTGAACCTTCCCTCTTATTGAGAAAATACAATCATTGATCAGAGAGCATTGGAAGAAGCCAGAGAGGAAGGGCTACTTCCATTAAGAGAAAATATCCCTTTGAACCTGAAGCCTCTACATGCTGGACAAATATGCACAGATAGATGTGGCTGCGGCTAAATCTACTAAAGTCGACCCTGCCCATTGAGTACCTAGGTACCCTGAAGGATCAGTTGGACTGAAAAGCAGATGGCTGAGAGATGCCTGGAAGGTTATGGTGGCATACTTAGAGCCTCAGTATCTGGCATCTGTGTCGCTCTGTCCTTGATGCTATGGCTACAGCAACTGGATTCTAGATTAAGAAAAATGTACCCAGAAATTGTCTTCTCTTCCCCTCATTCAGGGGGCAGCTGCTTTTCTAGCTAACACTTCTGCTGATTCTTTGAAATTGCCTGCAAAATCAGTGGTGCTTACTAACTCAGTGTGTTGGGCTATCTGGTTAAAGACCTGGCCAAGAGATGTCCAGTCAAAGTCAAAACTATGTGTAGTTACATGTGAGGGCGACTTTGTCTTTGGAAAGCCTCTAGATGACCTTCTTGAAAAGGCCAATGATGAGAAGAATTTCCATCCTTCCCTGCGTCCACCTTTAAAGGGTAACTACAGTGAAGGAAAACTTTTTAGTACAGTTCTTGCCCTGGTACATGATGAAGCAGAGCTGTACACTGGAGTTCTAGGATCTATAGATCGCTTATAAATAGATAATATCATACCTGCTCCTCAGCTCTGACCCCCACCTCATGGGACATAGAATTTTCAGCCAGACAGTCTCATGCTGCTGGTGAGAAGAGGTGTCAGGGGCGTGGATGCTGGGAGTTGTGGGATCAGTCTACATTCCAGCCCCCTCACATTTCTGTATAGGGAGGGGTCATGGCAGGGGGCGTGTCCACCAGCCCCATGGTCACACATATATATAATCCTGTTCCTGATAGGATGGAATAAGGGGGGTCCAAGTTTGAAATGGGAATCATGTCACCAAGCAGATATAAATATATGCTGTGATCCTCTGCTGTATGATGATGCATGTGTACTGGTTTTGTGAGGCTGAGAGCACAGGGAAAGTATTACATTGATCGATTCAACCCTGCATGTTCTCCCATCCACCACAGGGACATGGTATCTTCCTATCCCTCCAACTTTCAGTGGATCATCATCATCACTCCTCGATGGAATGCGGGATGATCCTGCAGCTCCCAGGGTTCGCATCCCTGACACACCTCCTGATCTTTTCCGCTGCATGAAGCTCTCAATTTTCTGTCCCATGAGGAAGGGGGAGATCAAAGGAGAAGGTATGACTATTGATTTATATTATAAGAGATCTATACATCATAGAGCTCCTGCTTCATCATGTAGGAGGGCAGGGACTGTACTAAAGTTTTCTCTCCCCAGAGTTCCCCTTTAAAGGGAACCTGTCACGCCCTTATGGGGCCTGTATGAACTTTTATTATGTCCAGCGCTGGCCTCCAATTCAGTCCGGGAGGATGCTATTTAGTTCTAATTAACATCTTCGCCTCCCCCCTGGCTGTAAAACTCGCCCTGCAATTTGAAAATTACCACCTCTCCTCTGGCCGGCACGGTGAGTGACAGTGTGGCGCCCCGCAACGAGTGCGTCACAAGGGTATTGCAGCCAAGACAGCAGCAGCAATATTCTCTGACTCAGCAATCACATAGTTAACTCCATACCCTACATCAGGGGTGGGGAACTCCAGTCCCCGAGGGCCGCAAACAGTGCAGGTTTTCAGGATTTCCTTAGTATTGCACAGGTGATAACATCATCCTTGCACTGGTGATGATTCCAATCCCTGTGCAATACTAAGGAAATCGTGAAAACCTGAACTGTTTGCGGCCCTCGAGGACTGGAGTTCCCCACCCCTGCCCTACATGCATCACCTAGCATAGAGGGCCAATAAGGTCCTGGTGGGCGGAGTGTAGTGGTGGTGTGTAGTGGAAGTTTAGTGCAACAAGAGAGTCTGCCAAGTGTTCAGAACAGTCTGCAAGAATGAGGAGAACTGACTTGGCAACGTAGGAGAAGGAAGCAAGATCATCAGCTCTGCAACCTAGGAGAGGGGGTTGCACAGTTCCGTGCGGCCCCCTGGCCAATTCTCTTGGCCATCTCCCTGCCATCACCCCGGTTGAGCGCCACTATTCTCGGTGCCTTAACAACCGAACAACGGGCATCAACATGCGGGTCCAAAATCATCCTGTGCCCATCTACAGCCAGTTTGCTGGTACCAAAGCTAGTAGTTGTTTAGCACTACTATGCGAACCAGAGGAGTGGAGGAACCGCTGTACAGGAGCACCCCACCACCGCCACACACAGTCGTCTAGCCAGCGGTGTACCCACCAAAGGACCCAAGGTTCCCCAAAACATCCGGAACGTATACCCCGGATAGGGCATTCAAGCAACCTCCTTGTACCCGACCTGGCATTTCTGGACGACAACGGCAACACAAATAGTTAGAATGGAGGAACACCGCGGATCTCTGAGAAACACTGGTCATTGCTGAGTCCACCCGGTCCACTACCCGTAACTGTATACCATGTACTGCCTGCTGGTTACAGTAAAGAACCTGTTATAGAGACTTGGTGTCCGTGCCTTCTTATGAACTGTTTATCCGCATACTAAGGTAACAACAGCTGCCTCAGAACACCTTGTGCAGCTCCTGGCTCCGGGGATCATCACTCAGCCTGTGGGGAGCGTTCCATCTTGCTGCATCCCATCCCCCGGAGGCCCCGCAGCGCCGGTAAAGTTACCGGAACTCTCATAGGTGGCGTCACGAAACAATTTAACCCCTAAACTGTTCAACCCATGACGTCTCTCTTTTTGATCTGTACCACGGGCCCCACTACCGGCAGGCGCGGCACCCCGTGACAAGGAGACAGACAAAACGCCTGTCCCCCGGAGTCCCGGCCACGGTGAGTCAACTGGAGCACTCGCGCCTGCCAAGTGAAGCTGATGACCGCGCTCATCCATTGAAGTTAGTGCCGACATCTCGCGAGACTTCGGCACTTCAATGGATGAGCGCGGTCACCTGCTCCACTGCACAGGTGCGAGTGTTCCTGTCACTCATGCCGACCAGAGGAGGGGCGGGAAGTTTCAAATTGTTAGGTGGGTTTTACGGATTAGTATTATAATGGAGGGGGGGGCTACCGTTGTTAGCCCCTCCTGGCATCCCCTTTGGGTCCCTTTCGCTGACTCCTGCAGTGTTTTTCACACCCCGGTGGGCGTGATATTGAAATGTGTGCCCCCAGCCTGCCTCGGAGCTGTCTGCAGAGTTCCGGTTATGACGCCGAAAGTGTACTTTCCGGTACTCCGCAGCCCAACTTCAGACTGCGCATTGCACCTGCTCTGTGGAGCACATTACGTCAGCTCATCTGTGATGAGCTGCCATAAGTGAAACCACAGGGTGACGCACACTGCGGAGCCTCAAAGCACAGGGGTAAGCGGAATCTCTCATACTGTACAAAGCAAAGGTTATTTTCACAGCCCCCATTGTCCCACCAACAATCAGAGAAATAATATAAACACATGGTGTGTACCCTCCTTGCCTGTAATAAGAGTTGACTGTATCAGATGTTCTGTCAGTATTTTATAGTATATACATGTACTTTCTGCTACATATCTCTCTAAAGCACAGATATATAAAGTTTGCTGTGAATATGTTACCAATAATTTGAAGGGTATGGGAATATGCTGGTTTAAAGTATGGAAATATTAACATTTTTTCTATAAAAGGTTTTGTTATGCCTTTCCTACAATTATAACAGGACCGCTGGCCAGTATGCAAGTTAGATGTATGAATCAAGCACCTATAGTGACCTCTAGTGGTATAGGCACTGCATGTCGGTGTAAACTGAGGACTAATTAAATCTCAGTCTCTCATCTCCAACAAACAGCTTCACATTATGGGTTTCATTTTGATCCTCTGCTGATTGTGGCCGCCATAAGCAGATTGCCATCCACTATATCCAAGAGTGGTGCGGCTTGTAAAGGTCAGAGTTGCCCTGAAGCAAGATGGAGACGGTGGGAGATAGGTCCTTGTGAGCATGCCCAGGCTCCCTGTAGTGATTGGCAATGGAAGCACAGCATTGTGGGATGTGACAGGACAGAATAGAATGCCTCTGATAGCTCAGCATGTAATGTATAATGGATGCTGTTTTACCCAGCGTTTTTTTTTTTCACAGAGTGCCCTCATATGATGGTTAACATTATCCTTAAAGCAATATGCACTGTATAGGACTTTATAAACCTCAGGCAACTGGATATATGCACTTATGCTGTAAAGCACTTTACTTGGTTACTATGATGATTGAATATATAAATTGTGTTAATTGATTGAAGCATTGCAGCTGTGTGAACACTTTATTTTTCAGAATTCAGTTTGAACTCACTGCTTGACAAAGAAGTGTAATCTTTGAAATGTTGCCACATGGATCATTAAAGAATCCAGTTTCACCTATGACTTGGGAGTGCTGCCTGTTTTTCTCAGTTTTATATATGTATAGATTTGAGTGAGAGATATACACCATGTTCAAAATTATTATGCAAATTGGTTTTAAGTGTCATAGGGTTTTGTTTTTGTTTTTTTTTTGTCAATGAAGCCCATTGATGGTATTGTGTCTCAGGGCTCTTTGGATCACTGAAATCAATCTCGGATACCTGTGATAATTAATTTCGCAGGTGAGCCCAATAAAAGGAAAACTGGGTGTTTGACAATGTTAAGCAGGCCACAATTTTCAAGTAACATGGGAAATAAGTCTTTCTCTGCTGCCAAAAAAAACCAAAAACCAGTGTAATGCCGTGGACAGGGGATGAAAACATTAGATATGAGACGAAAACATAAGCATGATCATCGTACTGTGAAGAGATTTGTGGTTGATTCTGAGCACAGATGTGTTTGTGCAGATGAAGGCAAAATGAGGAAGGTTTCTGCAAGGCAAGTTCATCGGATTTAGGGCGGCTTCACACTGCGGTGTGATCCAATCCGGGGATGTTGGGGATGAACCTGACAGCCCCGGACTGGATCAGCACACACAACTGTGGTGAGCTGGTGTGCAGCCGCACGCAGCTCCCGCTGCTAAGTCAGGACCGCGGGACCGCGGTCCTGACTTATCAGCAGCTGCGTGCGGCAAATTAGCCCTCCAGTTCTGTGTGCTGATCCAGTCCGGGGCTGTCGGGTTCATCCCTGACAGCCCCGGACCGGATCACATCGCAGTGTGAAGCAGCCCTAAGAGTGCAGCTGCTAAAAAAGCCGTACAAACCAGCAAACAGATATTTGAAGCTGCTGGTGCCTCTGAAGGATCCTACTCCTTGAGGTTTGACAGACTCCAAAGGCTTGCTGTGGTGCATAAACCTACCTACTGGCCACCGCTAAACAGTGCTCACAAGCAGAAATGGTTGCAGTGGGCCTAGACATACATGAAGACTAATTTTCAAACAGTCTAGTTTACTGATGAGTGCTGAGCAACACTGGATGGTGCAGATGGTTGGTGGATAACCACCATGTCCCAACAAGGCTGTGGCGTCAGTAAGGAGGTGGAGGAGTCATGTATTGGGCCGTTTAGCGCAGCGACCAATCAGCAAAGCGGCGCGCTCTTGGCGCGAGATTTAAATCCTGCTTAGCTGATTGGTCGTGGCGGCCGCAGCCTGCGACCAATCAGCAAAGTGGGATTTCCGTTGCAGACAGAATCAGACAATTATATAATAATATAATCACACAGCATGTGTCAACCAACATATATATAATATATATATATATATTATATATATATATATATATATATATATATATATATATATATATATATATATATATATATAACAATGTGTGATAAATTTATATATGCATACATATACCTGTTGCTGTGTATACAGAGATCAGTGATTTGCCTGGGTCTATATATTTCTGAGGATTAATATATGGTAAGTTCCATACGAACAGTAAATAATGGGTGGTAAGTCACCACTAGCCCATAAACACTCCAATTAACAATTTATAAATGATGAGAAAAAGGAGAGAAATGTGTGCACATATAGATTTATTAACTCCGAATAACCAACTGGCTTATTGTGGTATAGAAGATGGACAGATGATGTTTAAGACAAATGCATCACAACAATGGTAATTCACAGTAATACACTTTATTATGTAACATGGTACTGTTTTGTATGAGCCCTTTGCATCCAGAGTTGTGTCCATTATTCATGGTTTTATATTAATTGTCCACTGTGATTTGATTTCTCAGTGTAACCTGTATGGGTGAATAAAATCCACATTACTATTTTCTAAAGGAAGTTCTGCCATCTATTTCTCATGTGTGATATATATAATATATAATGTATTTTCACAGACATGCATAAGCTGTGGAATACTATGAGTGTTGTCTGTTGCCTATAGCAGCCAATTGTAATATGACCTGTGAGTGGTTGATATAGGGCACCTGATAAATATGCAGGATAAATTACACCAAAGACAATGATGTATCTACTGTATAAGATCAACAACCCAAACAGATGTTTTTTGAAAATGGATTGTAGTGTAGAAATGCAATTCACCCTACACACACAGACTACAACGTTAGCTGACTGAAATGAGGTTTCTGTCCTAAATGTCATGTTTGTAAATACGACGTTGCGTATTCCTTGAGTAGGGTACGGACACACACTAGCGTGAAAAATGGACTCCGACCAATGTTAATGAATGAGACAGAACAGATTAATGTGTGTCTTTAGCTTTTTTTTTCTCATCCAGAATCTGCGACAGCATGTTATTCTCGTGTGAGACTCGCCAATGCAAGTCAATGGGTCCGACAAAATGACTGACAGCACACTGAGAGCGATTTTAGCATGGGGATTCTCATGCTGAGAAAAGAATACAGTAGACAGGATAGATAGAATAGCTAGATCGGGCTTATCTGCCTCCCTCTGCTGCTTCCAGGGCCGCCTATTAAGCTAATTGCATATTCACTGCACTGTCAGACAAACAGCCAATCAGAGGAGCTCACACTCTGAGAGCCTCTGTGATTGGCTGTTGCAGGCAGTGTATTTCCACAATCTGGACAGTGATTCTCTTTTGGTTACCATACACGGTGTATGGTAACCAACCTGATGTTATAGGGTGTTAAATAAATTTAAAAAAAATGCGTGGGGCTTCGCAGCATTTTTAAGTCTAGCCCCGACAGCTGCTAGCTGCCACCCTCAGCTGCTTGTTTCCCTTGGCTGGCAAAATAAAAATGCATGGACTCCACCCTATTTTTAATTGCCAGCCGAGATAAAACTAGGCAGCTGAGGGCTGGTATTCTCTGCGGGGTTTGGGCCTATTATTTTAGGGCCCACCCATGCTAAAGAATAGCAGCCCGCAGCTGCCCCTGAAAATGGCGCAATAATAATAAGCACCATTTCCAGGTGCCTTACTGGGCTCTTCCAGAAGCCCTGGTGGTGGTGGCATGCTGGGTAATAAGTTAATACCATCTTTGTTTTACCAGCTGGTATTAAGCCCTGAGATTCTTAATGTCAGGCCAAGTTAGACCCAGCCATTAAGAATCTCCAATAAAGGGTTAAAGAAAGTCACCACACAGATAAAAAATGATTTATTATAAAAAAAAAAAAAGCACCCAGACACACGTCAATATCGCTTGCAATATCGCTGCTGCACATGACGTTGCAGTGATATTGACGTGTGTGACAGGGCGCATCAACCAGCGATAAATCGCTGGTTGATGGTCGCCAGGTTTTAGAACCTGCTCTAAAACCTGTTGATGGTTGCCCAGTGGACACGCAGCATCGCTGCGTGTGACACCGGGAGACGAGCGAGAAGCCAGCTCCCAGCGCCTCTCAGCAAGCGCCGGGAGCTGGTATCCATGGTAAACAGCGGGTAACTAGGTGCCGCATGGCGCTTAGTTACCCGCTCGTTTACATGGTTACCAGCGATCTCGCTTGTACTGATCACTGGTGAGTCTGCCTGTGTGACAGCTCACCAGCGATCAGCCTTCAATGTCGCCAGCGATGAGATCACTGGTGATATTGATGTGTGTGACATCCCCATTAGGGACTCAATCTTTATTACTACTACTTAAAGCCCTCCAACGATCCTGGTCTTCTCTCTCTCCTGGTCTTCTCTTCAAATGATGCAGCACTGCTACATCCATCACACATCAGGGGGCAGAAGTCTGCTTCCCTTGCTGTGTGATCAGTGAAAGACTGCTGGTGCTATGCGGTGACATCACCGCTAACACTGTTGGCATAGTAACCAAAGATGTGGTTACTATCGCAATGATGAACGGCGTCCATGTCACTGCAGCTGCAGTATGGGCCGAATCATACACAGCCGCAGGAGTTAACTCTGTTTACCGGTGCTGCTTACCGCTAACAGCAGCACAGGTAAACAGCGAGTTAGAGCAGCTGCGGTCTTAGCATAGTTACGTGCTGCCTCATACTGGAGCTGCGGTCACAGCAGAATTGACTGTTTACCGGCGCTGCTGTTATTGGTCTACGTCTACAATACACACACACACTGCATGATGTCAAGTTCAGAAGACTGATCACAAAGACGTCTTCAAAATTGTTCACCGTGCTAAATGCACTTATTCAGGTTGCAAATAACAATAACAAAATTGTACAATTTTTCAATAGCATCGATGGATATGTATTTTATTTTTGCATATAGGCAGGATTTGGTGTGGTCAACTGCACATTTTGGACATGTTTTGTCTATTTCTCTATCCAAATGATGTACACTACACATTATCCGGTAAAAAAATTGTCATGTATGGCTTACATGATGTTGCAGGGAAATTGGCAGCTGCAACCTACTATTTCACTACTTTACGCTATATTGTTACATATTACAGTGGTTTACAATAACATTTGCACCACATTAAAACCATTTAACTAATATATAGTGATGGCTGTAATACTTTTTCTCTAGTCACCTTCCACGACAGCATAGGAGGTAGCCTCGCCACGCCCTAATTGGGACAGGAAGCAGAAGAGGTTAAAAGGACCCTCCCACCTCCCACTAGCCAGTGTCTTTCCTGTCCCCATGGGGCATGGAGAGGTTTTTTTCCTGTGCTGTGGGGCCGGCGACTGCAGCATACCTGATGTTTAGCCGGGCAGCGTTGGTCGGTGCTACGGCTCTCCTCCTCCGGCTGCTCCTACCGCATGTTTTTCGCGGTAGGACCGGGCAGCGTTGGTCGGGCTTCCGCTCCTCCTCCTGCTGCTCCCACGTATGTGGGACTGCTGCCCTGGCCCTCCGGATCCCCTCGGGGTGAAGCGGGCTGTGGGCTCCCTGGCCGGCGACCTCCCCTGTCCGGAGCCCGCCGGCCGCTTCCCGCGCTTTCTTACTGTTCCAGCGCGACCGGAAGTGACGCTGGTGGGCGGGACTTCCGGTCACGCGCTCCCCGGCGGGAGCGTAGCGCTTCCGGGTTCCAGTGACGGGACCTGGCGATCAGCATGCGGCCACGCCACCACTGCGGGTGGCCTGGCCAGGACCCGGTGCGGGAAGCGGGGAACTCGTTACAGACACTGGGGGGCAGGCCTTTCTTTAGGAAGGCTGCCCTGAAGACTTCTGAGCCACGGTAAGGTACTGTCCTATGTGTGCTACTGGGTCTTCTCCTGCAGCTGCAGTGCCAGTGTTTCCCCTGCCACAGTGTATGTCTGATGGAGTGTGGGGGGGGGTCCTCTTTTCTGCCTATGGGCAGTTGTTATTGTTGGTCCCCTTCCCTGTGCTTTGGTTCAGGGGACAAGTCTGGCATCAGCCCCCTCTGGGAGGTCCGTTAATGCCTGTTGTCCTGGTTGGGCTTCACACACTAGCCTAGTGTATGGCATGAGATCCTGGGTTTTCCTGGAGATTCAGGCTTCCCTTTCCTCATTCTCTCTGGCAGCTCCTTTTGGGGATGCTCCTGGGAGAGGGAAGGTCAGGTTTGGGCTACTGTCGCTCCATCTTCCAGTGCCACTGAACTGTGTAGGTTCCTCTTCTACTTGGAGGAACTTGGGCTAGGGCTGGTCAGAGCTCTATGGGAAAGTTCTACCATCTGGGGATGTTGGCGGCTTTGGAGCTGCCAGCCCAGTCAGCTTTCCAGTCCATTCTACCATTGTTCAGGATTGGAGCTTTCCTGTGAATTCCTTCAGGGGGTGATCCCAGTAGTTGGTTTCTCTCGTGGCATCTCTGATTCACGGGGTCCCCGGGGGGGGTGCAGGTTGGCATGTAGCTAACAAGACTGCGCTCCCCTTTGAGGCTGCCTCCCACCTGGGCCAGATGGGCTGCATGGTTGTGGGCCTTCTGCCTTTGTCTGTGGACGATGGTCAACTGGGCTCCCTTCAGGGGCTCCCTATGGTGGAGCTCCTTGTCTTCCTTCCCTTTCTCCGGTGAGCTTCCTGGGGGCTTGCAGATGCCTGGGTCCGTCTGACACCCTGTATCTCTGTCTTTCCGTCTCCACCTGACGGACTTTGGGCTGACTTTGAGGAGTGCCTTAATGAGACTCTGCTCTCTACCCTTCATTGGGTTCTTGGTGTTTGGACCTGGCCTTGTTGCCTTTATGGACCAGGCAGCTTGAGCGCAGGGCTCTTCCGGTGCGGCCTACTAGTTGGTGGTCCCTTTGGCACTTGGTACCTCGGACCTCCTAGCCAGGGGTTCCTGGGCGGTGGAGTTCCCTTGTAGGCCTTGGACTAGTTGTCCTCGTGCCTTGTCCGCTGCAGCTGCTGTACTCTGCCTCTCAGTGGCTCGGTGGGGGAAGGGGTAAAAGGGCGAACTCAGCCTTTCTTTCCCGGTCCTGTGTTTGAGCCTCCTACCCGAGGCACCACGGGCTCTAGTGGTATATTCATATTTCCCAGGAGGCATTACGCCTCGGAATTCTCTGTGTTGGGCATTTTCGCCTGCTGCCCGCAGTGGGTTCTTGGACTGGTCTCCCTGAGATCGGTAAATGCTTCGTGGTGTTCTCCCCCAGTGGCTGACTTCGCCGCTTGCCGGGGGTTCTGAGGGTCTTTCCGAAGACCTCCTCATCGTGTTCGAGTTGCCTCCTCCGCCTGCTCTCCGGGTTCCTACCCTGCCCTCTCAGGGTACTTAGGTTCTTGTGTACTCCGGAGTTCAGGATCTCCTTCGCCCGACGGTCTTCTCGTCTGTCCAGGCTGTGAGGAGGGGTTGGGGGCTTTCCCGACTCTTCTTGGTCGAACTAGCCCTCTGGAGGGGCTTGTGTCATCGTCGGCTTCCAACGCCTCCCCCTTCTTGGGGGCAGGGCTACGCCACCAGATGGCTCCCCTCGACTGGACTGACGCATACTGCGGGTGCCCATTCTCCCTCACCCCCAGATGCTCCTCAGGTTCACAATCCTGTACAGAGGAACAGTCCTCCGCTTTCTTTTCATGGGGGTTCTCCTCGGCTCCGGGGTTTCTCGTTCAATATGGCGGAGGTCGTTGCTTTCCTATTGGATTGCAGCCTCTGTCTGGGTGCTATGTCTGGGCTGTTTCCTTCTTCTTGCTCCTTCTCCCCTGTCCTTCGGGTGCAGGGTGGTGGAGTCTCTGCTGCGCTTCTGCGCAGTCGGGCGTCTCCCTCCTTTCGGGCGACGGTCGGCTATGGGATCATTGACGTTCTCCATCCTGCCTGTCAGGTGGTCTCAGGCTCACTCAGGTTCATCTGGACCATGTCTTCTCCTGTTGGGGCAGTCTGCCGTCCTCTGAATCCCCGGGTTCGTCTCCCGGGGATTGCCTCCTCATCCCTCCTCTGGTAGTTGAATCCAACGGCCTGCTTTTAGGGGTGGCCTGGGTTTTGACTCCCCTGGTGGCTTTTCCTCTGGATGCCAACCTAGGTGGGGGGGGGGCGGGGGTCGCCCTCTCCAAGGAGTCTGGGGTCTCCTCTTCATTCGCGGTCCTCTATTCGCTGGGAACTGAGAGTGGTACTTGAGGTCCTTTTTGGCTGTTCGTGTTTCTTTCCGGGGATGGGCCATTCTAGCGAGTGGCTGCTGTGGCAGCAACAAGGGAGCAGTGAATCTCCTGCCCCGTGCCCCATTCACCCAGCTGTGGCTGTGGGTTCAGTTCCTAAGCTGTACTTATCATCCGAGTCATGATCTATGGATGACACTTGCTGGCTACAGGCTCTCCCCCTAGCGGGCCCCATTCCCTGGCAACTGTGGGCCACTTGCCATTGGGCGATGCTGTTGGTATTCGTCCGACCGCATTCCTCTTCTTCCTTCTGTAGTCCGCCTGATAGGATCCCTGCCCCTTCAGGCTGGGTGTTCAGCCTCCGGGAGGTCCTCCCGGGAAGGGGGAGCCTGGTCCAAGCGGTGTTCTGCTCCCTGGTCGCCAGTTGGGATGCCCGGAGCTCGTCCTTTTTGCTTCCCGGGCGACTCATACTGTAGCAGCCTATGTCTCCCTGCACCTCGAGTTGAGGCCTGGTGGGGGATGGACCTCTTTCTCCCAGACTGAGGTTTTTTCTTATTGCTTCTGGCCTCCTGTCCCCCTTCTCCCTTCTCGTGAGATTCCTGGGGGGGGGTCTGGTAAGGGGTCCACACTGTTCTGAGGGCCCCTCTATGGGCGAGGTGGTATTGGTTCATCCTGCTCATGGCGCTCTAGGTCGGTGGACCAGTCCTTTTGCATTCGGACCTCTGCTTGCTATCTCGTGGTCTTCTGTTCCTTCGGATGCTCGGCAGCTCAACTTAGCTGCAGGGTTTCTGAGGACCAGGGCTGAGGCCTCTGGGCCTGTCGGCCGAGTTGGTGGCCTCCTTGCGGACATTCCGCATTCCGGTCACTTCGGCACTTTGTCATGCGGGTGTGAAGTGGTTTTTCTCCTACATGTGGTTAGGGCCGGCGTCTTTGATCCGGCACATGCCGGGTTCGGCGTTTGGTTCTAGGTTTGCCACGGATTCGGCGGGGTCCTCATTGTTGGCCTGACTGGGCTTTTTCGCCCTTCCTTTGGACTTCTGTCCTCCTGTGATATCCGTTGTTGTCGAACGGGTTGGCGTTTCTGCTGACGGTTGCTTCTGGCCTTTGTGTTGGGGGGGCTTCAGGCTTTCTCTGGCCAGGACCCGTCGCTGTCTGTCCTGGATGACTGCTTTATCCTTCACCTGGACCCTTCGTTTCTTCCCGAGGTCTTCTCGGCATTCTTTCGCTCCCAGTGGATGTTTCTTCCTTCCCTTTGTCAACTTCCGCGGACTCCGTCGGTGGTGAACTTTCTTTATTTTTCTGTCCATGGTGCAGTGCTCTGGAGTGTGGGCGTCCTGGCGTGTGGCTCTATATGTTGGCCGCCCTTTTGGTCGTCATACGGGCGAGGCAATGGCTCTATGTTCTTTCGCCTCCTGGTTTCGGAATTTCTTTCCGGACTCCTTCCTTTCCCAGCTGTTCCTGCTCGTTTCTCCAGTTTTCCCTCTGTCTCCTGGGAGGAAAGGGGCTGGGGCTTCTCCGGAGCAGTTTGCTAGGCTACTTCCTGGGGTTCATTGCATGCTTCCCGAAGTTTTACTGTCTGGCCCTGGCTTCCCCTGGGGCTTTAGCTTTTGGCAGGATCGTCCTGCAGGCTGTAGTCCCACCCTAAGTATTAGTTCGTTGGTATTCCTCCTATGCTGTCGTGGAAGGTGACTAGAGAAAATAGAATTATTCTTACCGTTAATTCGGTTTCTAGGAACCTTCCACGACAGCACTTATTTCCCTCCCTATGTTCCTCGATTTTTCCTGGAATGTATTACTGTTATTATTGCTCTCAGGCTATGGTTCTTTGTAAGACACTGGCTAGTGGGAGGTGGGAGGGTCCTTTTAACCTCTTCTGCTTCCTGTCCCAATTAGGGCGTGGCGAGGCTACCTCCTATGCTGTCGTGGAAGGTTCCTAGAAACCGAATTAACGGTAAGAATAATTCTATTTTTTATTAACACTACATAGATATATATAGATAGTTATATATATCTATATATAACTATCATGGTATGAATATTATCGACAGATTTTCAAATTTACTATTTCAGGCCATACTTCTGGTGAACATGCCAAGTTGTGTGATTGCCAACTGTACCAGCAGCACAGGCAAAAGGGGCCCAGATAAAAATATAATTCTACATTGTTTTCCAAGACATATTGAAAGAATCAAGCTTTTGCTTCAATAGACCAGTCAAAAATTCGATCATGTTCACCTCCTGGCGGAAAAGATCTTTTTCGAATGTTAGGGCCGCTTTACACACACCAACTTCTGTGACCAACTTCTGAACAGATCTCTGTTTGCAGTGAAATCATGGACACAATGCTCCATTTTGTGGCTGTGTACAAATGTAACAATGTGTCCATGATTTCACTGCAACCAGAGATCTGCTCAGAAGTTGGTCACAGAATTTGGTGTGTGTAAAGCGGCCCTAAGAATAAAAGATACCTTTTGTGTTCAAAACACTTTGCTGATGATGCCTACTGGGACAATGCAGGAGTTAAACAATTGAAAAGGGATGCCTTACCAACTCTATTTCCGATTCTGGAACAAGGTCAATGTTATATAGCTGAGACACTTAAAAAACGTAGACCCAGAAAAAGGAAAATATCTGGCGAAAAGTCATCTGTTTCTGAAAGACAAACTACTTCCACTGAAGCTTGCAAGTCCTTTAGAGCAAGAATTGACTAAAAAATGTAGGCACACAGACAGACGCAGATTTGGTTAATTCGGATGTTCTTTTTAAAAAGACTGATTCTATTACTACCAACCTTATTGAAGCCACCATCATAACTCCAACAACTGCAAATGTACATAGAAGTATATTTACTGAAAATCCTATCTGTGCTTCAACACCCACAGCAGATTTGTGTCAAACAGATTTTCAATTGCCTGTGAAGAAAAATGTACACCAAAAAGGTCCACTGTTTGCAACACCACAATATCCAACAGGTGATAACGTGGAAGGTATAGAGCCACTCTCTCCAGTTCAAGAAGGTGACCAGACATTGTTGGAGGGTGCTAGCTGTGACAAGTCATTACAGAGTCACACTGTGCAAGAACCAAAAGACGAAGACTATGTTCCTGATGTCAGTAACTGCAATAACTCAGATATAGTGGGTATGGCATCATCAATTATATATAATAAACATCTAAAGAGGGAAATAGCAAAACTTTCAATGCAAAAGACAACAAGTTAGTGATAGAAAATTTTTGATTTTTGAAAGCAGTTTGGATATGTTGCTTTACAAACTAAGATGTTTGCATACTGAAAGCTGCCCTCATAGAGTAAAGACCATTACTAAAAAAAATGGAAGGTTTAAACTGCAGCACCACTGGCCAGTGTTATAATGGACACAATTTTAAGATAATGGACAACCAACCTAAAACATTACCGTATATACTCGTGTATAAGCCGAGTTTTTCAGCCCAAAAATTGGGCTGAAAAGTTGCCCCCTCGGCTTATACACGAGTCAATACGGTCCCCAAATGATGGCACTCGCCCCCCCTGTGTGGTAAGGCCCCCCCTTCCCCCGCTGCTTAACTTACCATCCCCGGCAGAGGTGTAACTATGTTTCATGGCGCCCGGGGCACAGCTCTATTTCGGCGCCCCCCCCCCCCCCAGAGTAGGTGAGGGGGGGGGGGCTTTTGCTGCCCTGCAGCCTTGGTTGAGGACTGGGAGGGTTGGGGGGAATTATTATACCTCATAGTGTGTGCCTGCCTGATGTATACATATATATATACCTGAGGTATATATATATGTGTACCTCAGGCAGGCACACTATGGGGTGTATATATGTATACATCCACAGGCACACACACTATGAGGTATATTATACCTCATAGTATGTGGTTGTGCCTGCACCTGCCCTGATGTAGATGATATATATACACCTCATAACTCCTAGCTGGCCAGCCCAGGACAGGCATCCCCACCCCAATTTCCCCCCCCCCGGCTTTTTTTTTACCTCATTAGGTCTGGAGTACAGTTGTAGGCGCAGCTAGCCTAGGAAGGACCGGACCCGGACGACTCAGTCAGAGGCAGGAGTCGGGACACAGGAGGAGGCAGGCCACAGCAGTCAGCAGCTCCTGCCCTCGGCTCCTCTCCTTCGCCTCTCCGTCCCACTGTGCGGCGCACAGGTGACGTCAGCCGCAGCGCGATGTGACCGGGGAGGGGGAGGGTGGTAACTGCTGGCAGGGGGCAGACCAGCAGCAGGGGTTGGTTGTGTGCACCCACGCACAGCTCTGCGGCCGCCCGTGGCCGTGCACACAAATATGCGGCGAGGAGATTAGTTCCGGCGGGGGCGCTGCAGTGCAGCCGCGGCTGGTCACCTGATGATGGCACCGCACCAGCGCCCCCTACTGACTGGCGCCCGGAGCAAAAGGTCCGGCTGCACCCCCCTAGATACGCCCCTGATCCCCGGTCTTCTGCACTGCCGGTCTTCTGAGCTCTGTCCTCCATGCTCCAAGTCCCGTCCGGCTGCATCCGGGATCCCTGGCCGTCGCACGATGACGTCATCGTAACTGCGACGGCCGGGGATCCCGGATGCAGCGAGGACGGGAGCATGGAGGACGGAGCTCAGAAGACCGGCGCGGTGCAGTGCAGAAGACCAGGGATGGTAAATTAAGCAGCAGGGGGGGCCCTTACCACACACGGGGGGCGAGTGCCAGCATTTGGTGGCCTGTATACCCATGGGGCTGCTGTCTACCCCCTGGGGCTGCTGTCTACCCCCTATGGCAGCTGTCTACCCCCTGGGGCTGCTGTATTACCCCTGGGGCTGCTGTATATACCTCTGGGGCTGCTGTATACTACCACTGGGGCTGCTGCTGTATATACCACTGGGGCTGCTGTATATACCTCTGGGGCTGCTGCTGTATATACCACTGGGGCTGCTGCTGTATATACCACTGGGGCTGCTGTATACTACCACTGGGGCTGCTGTATTACCACTGGGGTCTGTATATACTACTGGGGAGGCTGCTGTATACCACACTGCTGGGGGCTGTATACCTGTGCTGGGGTCCACCCTCGGCTTATACACAAGTCAATAGGTTTTGCCAGGTTTTGGGGGCAAAAGTAGGGGGGTCGGCTTATACACGGGTCGGCTTATACACGAGTATATACGGTAAATTATTGCACTGCCGATTTATTACTGGCAGCTGCAATTTTATTCAGTGGGTTAAATTTCCAAAAAGTAAAGTAATTTCTAGACATTTTGGGCTTGGTAGGTATTTTTGAAAAAAGTTTACAGATACCAAAGGAAATTTTCATTTCCTGAGATAGATCTGGCATGGCAGAATGAAAAAAAGGCAAAATTTATTAGAAATGAAAGCAAAACTGCATTAGTAGTGGACAATGTTGACAGCCCAGGACACAGTGCAAAATATTGTATATATACAATAATGTACTGTGCTTCTGAAAAATGGATTTTGAGTTTGTTCAACGGACACAGTGCACATCTGCCGTAGCCATGGAAAAATTTGGCTGCTCAATATGCATGAATAGACGCCTGTCAGAAGGATTAGACATTCACATTTTGGTTCTGTTCGCATTATCTTTCTTATGCCAACATGACGAACGGACTATGGACAAACCATCAGTTTGATGTTTAGCACTATGCCAAATTGATCAGAAAGAAACTTGGCACTCACAGTTCAAAGGCATTATGCCGACCAATGACACCATGGAGTGACAAGATTGTCCAACATTTTTGATGGTGCATCCAAACATGCAATACAAATGAACAGCTGTTACAAGAGAAGTGGCTGTTGATTATATGGTGTAGTAAAGACAAACATGAATGGGAGGGAGGTGTATACAACAAGTGTAGTCATGATGCTATCACCGAAGAAAAAAAAAATATTTGGATAAATCCTGAATCACTGTCATGTAAAAATATTAAACAGGTGGTACAGAATGAAACACTGTTGAAAGACTTGCATCATCTTACCCACAACTGTTATACCGGGGTCTTAGAAATCTTCCATGGCCTCACCTTGAAATATAGGACAAAAAGGACACATTTTGGCATATACGGAATGGAAGCAAGAACTAAGATTGCTGCACTCACCCACATCAATAATACTGGCAAGACACAAGCGATTGTACAGGTGCAACCTTCCAACGCAGAACCTTTTTAGGAACGTTGAAATTAAAACATTTTGTTCCAAAAGCCAGAAAGTGTGGGATTGTGCGTGATCTTTGATAAAATGAATCTTCAATGTTTTAAAGAAATCACTGTGATGTGTTAACAATTACTAATTCTACTATTACAAGCTCATGGGTATCCACAGTTTCAACTTTGCCACAAAACATAGCAAATTTGGATTGACCAAGCAAAGAATTAGTAAAGCAAAATAAAATAAAACGTTTTACAAAGCATGCCAACTTAACCAGTTAATGACTATATCACTACGTTGATGTGTACGTTTGTTCTTTAAAAGAAGTCCTGTTCGATAATTGTCATGTAATTTATTATTCCTTTAAAACAAACATTTATACTTTACATTACTAAAATGTTACTTTTATTATTTTAGCATTCCATATATTGAAGATTTAAAGTGTTTGCTGTGTACAACTTATGCACATCTGTTCTTGTGGTGTGAATAGTATCTGGCTATGTGCGCTTGGAGACTAGGGCCAGCTTCACACCACGATTTATGCAATCGGGGTCTGTACAGTCTGAACGGGACTAAACCAGATCCATTTTTGACTCCCAAGGTGGCAGATAGCTACTATTAGGCCATCCGGTTTGTTGTATTCTGTGACAGATTCAACTTCGTCCGAATATTATTTGTTTATTTTTTTTATTCCCCCCCCCCTCCTAAAAGACCGAATGGAAAAATTTGTGATGTGTAATTCATACATTTTGAAGAAAGGGTACAGCATTTTCAATTTTGGTACACCATATTGATTCAGTGTTGGTGATCATTGGTACATCTGCACCAGTGTACAGTACCAATCCTCATTTTGTCAAATGGATTTTCAAAATCTATGTAGGAAATATTTTCCAAAATTAAAGGATGATTTGGAAAAAATCCATTTAGATCCATGAGCGAATCGACATTTTCTTGAAACTGGCAGAACCCGCAGCCACCACAGAAAATGTCACATTCATTCTAGCACCATTGTCTTGTGCTGTACCCCGACTATTACATTTGCCCAGGTGCTGGTGGCATGCTGGTTAAAGGTATGAATCAGTAGCTGGCACTAAGCCCGAGATTCACAATGTTGGGCCAGTGCAAAATCAGGGCATTCTGAATGTATTATATAATCACGAATGGGTTTTTTTGCCCCTTCTGAGTCCGCTCGCGCTGCGAGTCAGCGTGGTCATGTGGATATGAACGAAGCATTGGCCGCCAAGCGGCCAATGCAAGTTGTTACCCTGCGCGAGCAATGGCCGCGAGGCCATTGCGAGTCGCTGGCTGAGTGCGAGCAATGGCCGCGAAGCGGTCATTGCGAGTCGCTGGCCGAAAATCGAACCAGAGGCTCGGCCACAACGTTAGCGAGTTAACGCTCAGGTAGCGCGAGCAATGGCCGCAAGGCCATTGCGAGTCGCTGCCTGAGCCGCAAATCGCTCCCCGGGGACCATGGAGCGGAGGCGCCACAGCCGCCTCCGCTCCCCGCTAACCACAACTCCCACCCCAATGTCCGCACAGCCCCCTCCATGTCTACACAGCCCCCCATCTCCGCACAGCCCCCCCCCATGTCCGCACAGCCCCCCATGTCCGCACAGCCGCCCCATGTCCACACGGCCCCCCCATGTCCGCACAGTCCCCCCCAATATCCGCACACCCACCCCCATGTCCGCACAGCCACCCCCAACAAAACCACCCCACCAATGTCCGCACAGCCCCCCCATGTCTGCACAGCTCCCACATCTCCGCACAGCCCCCCCCATGTCCGCACAGCCACCCCATGTCCGCACAGCCACCCCCATGTCCGCACAGCCACCCCCATGTCCGCACACCCACCCCGCAACAAAACCCCCCCCAATGTCCGCACAGCCCCCCCATGTCCGCACAGCCCCCCCATGTCCACACAGCCCCCCCATGTCCACACAGCCCCCCCATGTCCACACAGCCCCCCCCAATATCCGCACACCCACCCCATGTCCGCACAGCCACCCCGCAACAAAACCACCCCCACCAATGTCCGCACAGCCACCCCATGTCCGCACAGCCCCCCATGTCCGCACAGCCACCCCATGTCCGCACAGCCACCCCATGTCCGCACAGCCACCCCGCACCTAAGCCCCTACCCCCTAACTCCCGCCGCCCTAAGCCCCTACCCCCTAAGCCCCGCCGCACCTAAGCCTCTACCCCCTAAGCCCCGCCGCACCTAAGCCCCGACCCGCCGCACCTAAGCCCCTATCCCCTAAGCCCCGCCGCACCTAAAACCCCGCGCACCTAAGCCCCTACCCACCTAACCCCGCCGCACCTAAGCCCGCCCCGCCGCACCTAAGCCCCGTCGCACCTAAGCCCCGACCCGCCGCACCTAAGCCCCTACCCCCTAAGCCCCGCCGCACCTAAAAGCCCCGCCGCACCTAAGCCCCTACCCCCTAAGCCCCGCCGCACCTAAAGCCCCGACCCGCCGCACCTAAGCCCCTACCCCCTAAGCCCCGCCGCACCTAAGCCCCGACCCGCCGCACCTAAGCCCCTACCCCCTAAGCCCCGCCGCACCTAAGCCCCGACCCGCCGCACCTAAGCCCCTACCCCCTAAGCCCCGCCGCACCTAAAAGCCCCGCCGCACCTAAGCCCCTACCCCCTAAGCCCCGCCGCACCTAAGCCCCGACCCGCCGCACCTAAGCCCCTACCCCCTAAGCCCCGCCGCACCTAAGCCCCGACCCGCCGCCACCTAAGCCCCTACCCCCTAAGCCCCGCCGCACCTAACCCCCTACCCCCTAAGCCCTGCCGCACCTAAAAGCCCCGCCGCACCTAAGCCCCTACCTCCTAAGCCCCGCCGCACCTAAGCCCCGACCGCGGCACCTAAGCCCCTACCCCCTAAGCCCCGCCGCATCTAAGCCCCTATCCCCTAAGCCCTCCGCACCTAAAAGCCCCGCCGCACCTAACCCCTACCCCTAAGCCCCGCCGCACCTAAGCCCCGACCCCCTAAGCCCCGCCGCACCTAAGCCCCTATCCCTAAGCCCCGCCGCCTCCTAAGCTCCCGCCGCTTACCCCCGCCGCTGTCGCTAACACCTAAGGCCCTACACCCGAAGTCCCCGCCGTCCCCTAACCTAACGCCCCCGTCGATAACTTACATGCCTTCTTAGTCATCTGATCGTCCGTCCGATCCACAACGCCTCCGTCCGGCCAGGCGTCCTCTTCCTCCGGCCCCGGGGGTCTTCTCTCTTTCCGCCATCTCCGCCTCTTCGTCCGGCCCCGGGGGTCTTCTGTCTTCTTTCCGCCAACTTCCAGCTCCGACGTCCTCTTCACTTCTCATTAAGATAGAATGAACGAAAAATCCACCATTCTATCTCAATGACATGTGCGCCGCTCTTCTGATTGGTCGCTGTCTACTGCCCTCAGCCAATCAGAAGAGCCCGTCATTTCCCATTGACATACATTAGCGATGTGTCGGCGATTTTATGGCCGCCCACCTGGTTCTATTTGTCGGCCCTAAAATCGCGGACACACCGCTAATGCATGTCAATGGCCAGTGAGCTCGAATTCTGATTGGTCCGCGTCAGCAGAGAGCGACCAATCAGAAATCGGGCTGACTGCCCATAGACATGCATTAGCGGTGTGTCCGCGATTTTAGGGCCGACAAATAGAACCAGGTGGCCGGCCATAAAATCGCCGACACACCGCTAATGTATGTCAATGGGAAATGACAGGCTCTTCTGATTGGCTGAGGGCAGTACACACCGACCAATCAGAAGAGCGCCTCAACAAATAAATTTAATAATAAAAATAATAATTAAAAAATAATTAAAAAATAATTAAAAAATAAATAAAAAATAATAAATAATTCTATAAAAAATAATAATAAAAAAAACAAATTAATGCTAATAAGATGAGCCCTTTCAGCGGACCTGAGGGAGAACTGTGTCTCAGCCTCAGGCTCACTTAAATAAATAATAAATTTAAAAATAAAAATAATATTTAAAAATAATTAAAAATAATAAAAAAATTAATTAAAAATAATAATAATTCAATAAAAATAATAATAAACAAAAAAAAATAAGGCTATAAGATGAGCCCTTTCAGTGGACCTGAAGGAGAACTGTGTCTCAGCCTCAGGCTCACTTAAAAAAATAATAATTTAATAATAAAAATAATAATTAAATAATATTTAAAAAATAATAAAAAATAATTAAAAAAAATAAAAAAATAAATACAAATAAAATAAAAAAAAATGTATATCCCTTTCAGCGGACCTGAAGGAGAACTGTGTCTCAGCCTCAAGCTCACTTAAAATAAATAATAAATTTAATAATAAAAATAATAATTAAATAATATTTAAAAAATAATTAAAAAATAATAAAAAATAATAAAAAAATAATAAAAAATAAATAAAAAAAATGCTAATAATATCACCCCTTTCAGCGGACCTGAAGGAGAACTGTGTCTCAGCCTCAGCTCACTTAAAATAAATAATAAATTTAATAATAAAAAAAATAATTAAATAATATTTAAAAAAATAATTAAAAAATAATAAAAAAAAAAAATAAAAAATAATAATAATAAAAAATAAAAAAATCTAATAATATCAGCCCTTTCAGCGGACCTGAAGGAGAACTGTGTCTCAGCCTCAGGCTCACTTAAAATAACTAATAAATTTAATAATAAAAAAAATAATTAAATAATATTTAAAAAATAATAAAAAAATAATAAAAAAAAAAATAAAAAATAATAATAAAAAAAAAAAATGCTAATAATATCACCCTTTCAGCGGACCTGAAGGAGAACTGTGTCTCAGCCTCAGGCTCACTTAAAATAACTAATAAATTTAATAATAAAAAAAATAATTAAATAATATTTAAAAAATAATTAAAAAATAATTAAAAAATATAAAAATAATAATAAAAAATAAAATAATATGCTAAGAATATGAGCCCTTTGAGCGGACCTGAAGGAGAACTGTGTCTCAGGCTCAGGCTCACTTAAAATAACAAATAATAAATTAATTTAATAATAAAAAAAATAATTAAAAAATAATACAAAATAAATAAAAAATTATACATAATAACATAAAAAATAAGAATAAAAAAAAAAATGCTAATAATAATGATATTACTGCTAATAATAATGCTATTGATGCTAATAATTATGCTATTAATGCTAATAATTATGGTATTAATGGTAATAATAATGCTATTAATGCAAATAATATTGCTATTCTATTATTAATGCTATTAATGCTAATAATTATGCTATTAATGCTAATAATTATGCTATTAATGGTAATAATAATGCTCATAATGCAAATAATATTGCTATTAATTCTATTATTAATGCTATTAATGCTAATAATAATGCTATTAATGCTAATAATTATCCTATTAATGGTAATATTAATGCTATTAATGCAAATTATATTGCTATTAATGCTATTATTAATGCTATTAATGCTAATAATTATGCTATTAATGCTAATATTTATGCTATTAATGCTAATAATTATGGTATTAATGGTAATAATAATGCTATTAATGCAAATAATATTGCTATTAATTCTATTATTAATGCTATTAATGCTAATTATGCTATTAATGCTAATAATTATGCTATTAATGGTAATAATAATGCTATTAATGCAAATAATATTGCTATTAATTCTATTATTAATGCTATTAATGCTAATAATAATGCTATTAATGCTAATAATTATGCTATTAATGGTAATATTAATGCTATTAATGCAAATAATATTGCTATTAATTCTATTATTAATGCTATTAATGCTAATAATAATGCTATTAATGCTAATAATTATCCTATTAATGGTAATATTAATGCTATTAATGCAAATTATATTGCTATTAATGCTATTATTAATGCTATTAATGCTAATAATTATGCTATTAATGCTAATATTTATGCTATTAATGCTAATAATTATGGTATTAATGGTAATAATAATGCTATTAATGCAAATAATATTGCTATTAATTCTATTATTAATGCTATTAATGCTAATTATGCTATTAATGCTAATAATTATGCTATTAATGGTAATAATAATGCTATTAATGCAAATAATATTGCTATTAATTCTATTATTAATGCTATTAATGCTAATAATAATGCTATTAATGCTAATAATTATGCTATTAATGGTAATATTAATGCTATTAATGCAAATAATATTGCTATTAATGCTATTATTAATGCTATTAATGCTAATAATTATGCTATTAATGCTAATAATTATGCTATTAATGGTAATAATAATGCTATTAATGCAAATAATATTGCTATTAATGCTATTATTAATGCTATTAATGCTAATAATTATGCTATTAATGCTAATATTTATGCTATTAATGCTAATAATTATGCTATTAATGGTAATAATAATGCTATTAATGCAAATAATATTGCTATTAATGCTATTATTAATGCTATTAATGCTAATAATTATGCTATTCTATTAATGCTAATAATTATGCTATTAATGGTAATAATAATGCTATTAATGCAAATAATGTTGCTATAATGCTATTATTAATGCTATTAATGCTAATAATTATGCTATTAATGCTAATAATTATGCTATTAATGGTAATAATAATGCTATTAATGCAAATAATATTGCTATTAATGCTATTAATGCTAATAATTATGCTATTAATGTTAATATTAATGCTAATTATGCTAATAATAATCATATTAACGCTATTAATAATGCTATTAAGGCTAATAATCATGCTATTTATGCTATTCAAAATGCTATTAATGCTAATAATATTGCTATTAATGCTCTTTATGCTAATAGTAATGCTATTAATGCAATTATTTATGCTATTAATTCTATTATTTATGCTATTAATGCTATTAATAATGCTATTAATGCTATTAATAATGTTATTCATGCTATTAATAATACTATTAATGCTATTAATGCTAATATTAATGCTATTAATTGTATTATTAATGCTATTAATGCTATTAATAATGCTATTAATGCTAATAATTATGCTATTAATGCTAATATTAATGCTAATAATGCTAATAATAATCATATTAACGCTATTAATAATGCTATTAAGGCTAATAATCATGCTATTTATGCTATTCAAAATTCTATTAATGCTAATAATATTGCTATTAATGCTCTTTATGCTAATAGTAATGCTATTAATGCGATTAGTTATGCTATTAATTCTACTGTTTATGCTATTAATGCTATTAATAATGCTATTAATGCTATTAATGGTATTAATAATGTTATTCATGCTATTAATAATACTAATAATGCTATTAATGCTAATATTAATGCTATCAATTGTATTATTAATGCTATTAATGCTAATAATAATGCTATTAATGCTAATAATTATGCTATTAATGCTAATATTAATGCTAATAATGCTAATAATAATCATATTAACGCTATTAATAATGCTATTAAGGCTAATAATCATGCTATTTATGCTATTCAAAATTCTATTAATGCTAATAATATTGCTATTAATGCTCTTTATGCTAATACTCATGCTATTAATGTGATTATTTATGCTATTAATTCTATTATTTAGGCTATTAATGCTATTAATAATGGTATTAATGTTATTAATAATGCTATTAATGCTATTCATGCTAATATTAATGCTATTAATTCTAATAATCATGCTATTAATCCTATTAATAATGCTATTAATGCTATTTTTAATTCTATTAATGCTATTAATAATTTTATTAATGCTAATAATGCTATTACTCCTCATAATAATGCTATTAACGCTATTATTAATGCTATTTATGGTAATAATGCTATTAATACTAATAACAATACTATTAATAGTACTGTTATTGCTGTTAATAATGCTATTAATGCTAATAATAATGCTGTTAATGCTAATAATTATGCTATTAATGGTAATAATAATGCTATTAATGCAAATAATATTGCCACATTCTAGAATCCCGATGCACTTGCATCGGGCTCACAGCTAGTATTACATAATAGACACACAGAGAATAAACACTTTAATTTGCCAAAAAACAAACGAATCAACTCAATCTTTTATTCCCACATAACTTTATGAATGATCGTGGAGGATTATCAGGGATTGAACAAGCGTCCTCTCCATGCATGCTGACCTTGAAATCAGACTGACCGTGGGGCCTCAATATGTAACGTCACCGACTAAAGTGAACTACAGTTATTCACCAGCAGCGGGTGCATGTGAGTGCAATGCTGTGGGTAGCCTTGGTAATTCAGTGAGTGACATCAACGGTTTCTTACGGTGGATAGTTAACGTCACTTAATGAGTCACAATTGCTCAAAGCATCAGTGAACTCACCTGACACGCTGATGGCGGGGCACCAGCTTTCACTTGTACAGGTGATGTCAGTCACTGAGGAACCGCAGACAGTTGAATTACAGACTCTGCTGCTAGAGGCCACTTTTACATGATTGCCGTGTATGATCAGCACAGTGACCGTGTTTTGAAGCACCGGATCACATGAATGCACAGATGACCACTACTGGCAGCTTGGGTTACTGGCACAATGTAAATACATTATTGAAATGAGGATTCCTAAATTCAATTTCGGGAAAAGTTGACCTGTCCTAAATGGTTTGTGTACAATAAAATCGTTACCTTCAGCACCACCTATGCTGAATTTTTATAAGGTTTCTATTATAATCTTAGTCCCACTGTACAGTAAAGAATTTTCTTCATAAATTATTCAGATTACAATATAAAATAATTTTGTGGTACCGTGTTAGCCAGAGAAATCGATGTAAATACTTAAGTCCCAAAAAATGTTTGAGAAAAGTATTATAGGAGTGATACCTTTATTGGCTAACAAGAAAAATTATATTTGTAAGCTTTCAGAGCTCAAGGCTCCTTCATCAGACAATATTACAAAATAAATTATGACACCCACTATATTAATTACCTGTCACTGTTCCAATGGGCTTGATTTATGATCGGTCAGTCACGCTTCTACAGCCTTGCGTTACGACTCTATTCGCCGTCAAATAACCTGTGTTCAGAATGATGTGGATAACGTCTCCATAGTTATCCAAGTACAATTTTACCAACTAACGACAGCACAGATGCGTACTTCTTGTGCAGGCAGACAGTGCTATGCCCTACTGCTGGCAGACACTACAACTCATCCACCGATGCACACAGCACAGGCGTCTCTTCGGCTCACAGTATTCTGTGTGCGATGGCACTGAGGATGCTAAACTTTAAAGGAGCTTTTAACTACCCTTGCTGAATCTTCGACCCTGACCTCGAGTTACCTTTGCAACGTCAACAACCTACACTGCGGTGAGTGAAGCAGTTCCTGTAACAGTGTATAGAGGATGCAATCAATGAATGTGCCCTCCATACTCGTGCAGATTTTTCAATGTGAGGATCACCCTTACCAATGCCATTTGTTTATTATTTGGGGGGGGGTGGATTTTTATTTTTGAAAATAGTATTTTAATTAAAGGAAAAACGAATGAGACTTTTTTTTTTTTTTTTGAAGGGTATGTTAAGATGACATGAAAAAATATGGTGTGGTCATTTGTGTCATGACTCATTTGACATGAGTATGTGTGCCAGCCCTGGGGTCTGGCTGCCACAAGGGGTACTGCACACACACCACGGGTGTGGTATCTCTGTTCTCTATAAACGGGATTGTAACTCTTGACACAATGTACTCAACACAACCGGGAACGGTGAGCGTGACCATGGGTGGGAAAGCTTAGTAAGTTGGGGACGGAAGGTAGAAAAGGTGGTGGGAGAGTTAGAGAGGGGAAGGAGAGCAAAAGAGTGAGGAAAGTCGAGTCAGTTGGATAGAGGAGTGAGCTGAGCGAAAGGACGCTAGGAGTGGAGCAGTCATCCTAGACCCCGGGAAAGAGAGAGACTAAAGAAGGGACAGAAGGAGCCCTAGGGATACCGGCGGAGGCAGACTGGACCGCCTGCATCGAGCGTTGACCAAGGTAGAACGTAAAAGTCTGGTTAAGAACAAGGGAACTGGCCCTGGGTTTGGCGAGGGTATCCATACCCTAAACACTTAACATCCATCAGATCTTTATGTACTGTAGGCAACTCCCAGCACACCCACCAAGAAGACAGCTGTATTAGGGCTAGGGACCAGGAACTGTATACCCATGAAGGCTCGTGGCAGCTAGATTGTGGCTCTGTGGCCGGAGGCGCTAGGAGACAGACTGGAAAAGTAGTACTGAGAACGCAACCAACGGAAAGGAACATAAGGAGGTGTCTTGGAGGAAACGTCATGGTTTTGGAGAACTTCCGTTGGTTGCAGTCTGACTGTGCACAGAGGGGGGAAGCCCGGGACTCGGAGCGCCCGATCCCACCCACCCGATCTCACTCAGAGTCAAAGAGACAGTCGACTACAGGGGCCCAGGGGCTGTGCACTGTGCAGACTCGGAGCCGCAGCGCCGGGCAGCCAGTGCAGCAGCAGCCAGAGAAAGCAGACTGCAGACATCACTAGACACAGGCTGGCTGCGGCACAGCCTGTGTACTTTGTAAGCGTTGACTCTCACCGACTAGAGCCAGTGTCGTGCGCAATCTGTGTGAGCTGCGCCGCACCACAGGTGCTGCTGAATCCGACCCAGTGTGTGTGTGTGTGTGTGTGTGTGTGAGAGGAGTCCTGTATATAGCACAGGGCAGGGTCCTCCCCCAGCTGGATACAGCAGTGCTCTACAACTCAGATAGACTACAAGTCCCTGAAGGCCCATGTCTACAACTTATTGTTCGAGAACTACAAGTCCTAGAATAGCCCAAGTCTGCTACCTGTTATTGCAGAACTACAAGTCCCAGCGTACCCAGGGCTTCTATCTGTTACACAACAACAAGTCCCTGCAGGCCCAGGGCTTCTATCTGTTACAGAACTATAAGTCCCAGCAGGCCCAGGGCTTCTATCTGTTACAGAACTACAAGTCCCTGCAGGCCCAGGGCTTCTATCTGTTGTTAATAATAATAATAATAATAATAATAATAATATTATTACTTTATTATTTTTTTGTTAATTTATTTTCTATTTATTTTCCATTTGTATTTATCCATTTTCCATATTGGATTAGTGGATTATTTATTTTTTCTTGTTTTATTATTTTTTATATGTATTTTTCATTCGGATTGGTGAATTATTCTTCTTATTATTTTATTTATTTTTTTTATTAATTTTTATATTTATTTTCCACCTGGTGGATTATTATTATTATTATTATTATTATTATTATTATTATTATTTTATGTTGTATTTTTTATTCATTTCTATATCCATTTTATATCTGGATTGGTGGATTATTATTTATTATTATTATTTCTTTTTATGTTTTTTTTTAATGTTTATTTTCCATTCGTATTTGCACCAGTATGGTGCATATAGAGTAGTGTGGATGAAGAGTTAAAAATCACGCTGTCATATTCCATGAGACATCAAAAGGTAAATATAATATTGAATTATTCGTCAATGCATTTCCCTAGCCCTTTCCACAGTGCAAATCAATATCATATTGCCATGTTTCAGGGAGCGCTGAAAAGCGTTGACTAATAAATCAATATTATATTCACCCTTTGATGTCTTGTGGAATACGGGAGCGCAGTTTTTAACTCTTCATCCTCCCTACTTTAATTTTCTGAGATAATGACCATTGGGTTTTCATTGGCTGTAAGACATAATCATCAACATTAACAGAAATAAACTCTTGAAATAGATCACTCTGTTTGTAATAACTCTAATAAAAGGTACAATAAATGTTTGTACCGTGTTAGGCAGTAGATAGAAAAATATATATATTAGAATCTGAGAGTCCTCAGTGGTTGATACCATTAAGGCGGCCGTCACACGCTGAGATATCTATAGCGATATTGTAAGCGATCACGTGCACGCGCAATCGCTTACAATATCGCTCACATCGCTGGTGAGATGTCACACAGACAGACTCACCAGCGATGTGTAGCAGCGATCTCGCTCGTTACTATGGTACACATCGGGTAACTAGGCGCCGCGCGTCGCTTAGTTACCCGACGTGTACCATAGTTACCATCTCCCAGCATAGGCGCGGTCGCTGGGAGATGGATCATCGTGGTGTCATACACCACGATGATGCAGATCGTTGCATCGTTCATCGCTAGATCTGAGAACCGAACCTCAGATCAGCGATGTCACGATCAAGCGATTTACCATCGTAAATCGCTTGATTACATGCAACGATATCTTGCCCGATATCGCTTAAGCGATCAAAAAGGAGATCGCTTAAACGATATCGGGCAAGATATCGTTCCGTGTGACGGCCCCCTAAAAGGTATCAACCACTGAAGACTCCCAGATTCTAATATATATTTTTCTATATAATATATGTGCTTTACATTTTGTATTCAATTACTGAAATAAATTAACTTTTAGATGATATTCTAATTCATTGATATGCTCCTGTATATACAGAATGTGTAAGTATGTCTTATACCGACATTGTTATGTGTTTAGCACACCAAATTTTTTATGCAGGGCTGCCGCTTGGTCTGCTTCCAGTCATGGGCCCGCCTGTCATGTCAGGGGCCAATTACACCGTGCCCAGGGGTGAGACGGGCACAGGGGAGACAGCGTGAAGGGGGAACACAGCACACAGGAAGGAGACAGGTGCACAGCAGGAGACAGGTGCAGGGGAGAGACAGCACTCAGGGGGACACAGCACAGGGGAGAGACGGGTGTAGGGAGGGGCACAGCACACAGGAAGGAGATAGGTGCAGGGGGGAGACACAGCGTACAGGGGGAAGATGGGCACAGGGGGGAGACAGGTGAAGAAGAGAGAGACACAGAGCGCAGGTGGGACACAGTGCACAGGTTGGAGACAGGCCACGGGAGAGACACAGCATACAGGGGGGAACAGGCACAGGGGAGAAACAGCAAACAGGAGGGACAGAGACAGTGCACAGGAGAGAGAGACTGAGCAAAGGGGTGACAGACACAAAGAGGGGAGAGACTGCGCACATTGGGGAGAGACATGCACAGAGAGGGGCATTCCCAAGCTGTGACTCAGCCTCTATTGTCCAGACTTCCAGAAAATGGCTCCAGAGGCGGTGCATGCGCAGATCGAGATCCGCGACCATTTTACGGAAGCTTATGGTTCCTGTCTCCAGAGCTCAGCTCACCCCCTCAATGGGTGGGGGCCCGGGGAGAGATTATACATCCCTGTGGCTCCTGCAGAACTCAGCTCACCCCCAGTCTGTGTCCCCCAGCCCTCTGCAGTGCTGTATATGCTCTTTGTCCTGTAAAATATATTGTATATATTGCGGTCTCCTGTGTGATGTATTTGATTTACAAAACTTATTGTCACAGTCGATTGCGCTCCAGCAGACCACCACAAACCTGGAACAGATATCACCGAACATCACAGGACAGAGACAAGCAGCTGCAGCCATCAAATTAGGTGAATTAATTAATTAAATGTAGCTGGGTAATTTTCTTGGTGAGGTGCGGCTCCTGAATGATGGCAGAAATTTCCAAATGTCCCCCTCTTCCCCCCGCAGTAGGAAAAAGGTTCCCCAACCCTGTACAGGGAAATGAATGGCTCCACCAGCATTATTCTGCCTCATGTGGCATTCATTGTTCACAATCCTCCTCAGCTCTAATAATCGCCCCGATGTATAGAAGGAGAATAATGTGTGATTGGTGAGGACGTGGTGCAGAAGGTGAGTTTTTCCAATAGTGGGTGGTGAAACTATGGAAGGTTCGAGGGGTGGAGGTGGAGCCTCGGTGGAGGTGGGGCTTGGTGGAGGCGGAGATGGGGTGGAGTCTCAGGGGGGCCCCAAAATTCCTAGTGGCAGCCCTGCATGTAGTATACTTAGCATCTTGTACAAAATGTAATATGGACTATGTAGGCTGCACATCGAGACCCCTTAGGCCACGTGCACACGCTGAGTATTTGATGAGTTTTTTACCTCAGGATTTGTAGCCAAAACCAGGAGTGGATAATTAAATACAGAAGTGGTGCAGTTGTTTCTATTATACCGTATATACTCGTGTATAAGCCGAGTTTTTCAGCCTAAAAATTGGGCTGAAAAGTTGCCCCCTCGGCTTATACACGAGTCAATATGGTCCCCAAATGCTGGCACTCGCCCCCCCTGTGTGGTAAGGGCCCCCCCCCCGCTGCTTAACTTACCATCCCCGGTCTTCTGCACCGCCGGTCTTCTGAGCTCTGTCCTCTATGCTCCGAGTCCCGTCCGGCTGCATCCGGGATCCCCGACCGTCGCACGATGACATCATCGTAACTGCGATGGCGGGGATCCCGGATGCAGCGAGGACGGGAGCATGGAGGACGGAGCTCAGAAGACCGGCGCGGTGCAGTGCAGAAGACCAGGGTTGGTAAGTTAAGCAGCAGGGGGGATGGCCTTACCACACAGGGGGGTGAGTGCCAGCATTTGGGGGCCTGTCTACCCCCTGGGGCTGCTGTATACCCCCTGGGGCTGCTGTCTACCCCCTATGGCAGCTGTCTACCCCCTGGGGTGCGTTTACCCTGGCTGCTGTCTACCCCCTGGGGCAGCTGTATACCCCCTGGGGCTGCTGTATACCCCCTGGGGCTGCTTATACCCCCTGGGGCTGCTGTATACCCCCTGGGCTACTGTCTACCCCCTGGGGCTGCTGTCTACCCCCTATGGTCGCTGTCTACCCCCTGGGGCTGCTGTATAACCCCTGGGGTTGCTGTTTACCCCCTGGGGCTGCTGTAAAACCCCTATGGCTGCTGTTACCCCCTGGGGCTGCTGTATACCCCCTATGGGCAGCTGTTCTACCCCCTGGGGCTGCTGTATACCCCCTGGGGCTGCTGTTTACCCCCTGGGGCTGCTGTTTACCCCTGGGGCTGCTGTATTACCACTGGGGCTGCTGTATACTACCACTGGGGCTGCTGTATAACCCCTGGGCTGCTGTATTACCCCTGGGTCTACTGTATTACCACTGGGGCTGCTGTATACTACCACTGGGGCTGCTGTATACTACCCCTGGGGCTGCTGTATTACCACTGGGGCTGCTGTATTACCACTGGGGCTTCTGTATTACCACTGGGGTTTGTATATACCACTGGGGAGGCTGCTGTATACCACACTGCTGGGGGCTGCATACCTGTGCTGAGGTCCATCCTCGGCTTATACACGAGTCAATAGGTTTTCCCAGGTTTTGGGGGCAAAAGTAGGGGGTCGGCTTATACACGAGTATATACGGTACCTTTCCTCTGATTGCTCCACTCCTGGTTTTGTCCACAAATCCTGAGGTAAAAAAATCATCAAATGCTCAGTGTGTGCACGAGGCCTTAAAAAACGCATTGGTGAACACATAACTGCATCTAACCCGGACAATGTTTCATCACAGCGTAATTTGTCTGGGTTATCAAAGTATTTTAAAGAGGAACACAGGGGCGACATGTGCGGTCTCATAATAAAAGGCATAGATCGCATATATAGAAATAAAAGGGGAGGAGACTGCAAGCGGGCAGTACGGAGCAAAGAATTAATATGGATAATGAAATTGATTGTGAGAGTTCCGGAGGGTATGAACCACAAATCAGATCTGGCTTACTTTTACTAGTGTCACATGAATGCACCAATGGGGAGAGGGTGTACCCTGAATGATGGTATATATATTTATTTATAAAAAATTTGTGATTTCTTGTTCCGATGTGATAAAATATAGAGCTAAATTATGATTATGACATGAAGTATAGGAATATTTATATGAGTCTATGTTTTTAATAAAGTTCTTGGAGGTAGTATACTCACCTTGTGCAATAGGTGTCATCAGCCTATATCATAAAGAGTTAATGATTAATAAATGTGAATTGACAGGTGTTCCATGGACGGTGTTTTTAAATGTATATATAAAGTGTGGGGGAATTGTCATTGCATGCTGTAGAAATAAGGGCCACGTCACAAGGTTCAATTTACTGAACGATATTGTTAGCGATCACATGCACGCGCGATCGCTAAGGCTGGGTTCACATTGCGGCGGCGTCCGGTCCGGGGCTGTCAGGGGTGACAGCCTGGGACCGGAGTTTTGCTCCATAGGATACTATCGGGCTGCACGGAGCTGGATGGCAATTATCTGCCATCCGGCTGCTATCTCGCCGGATGTATCCTGGAGAAGTGGGGATTTGTCTGCCGACTCCAAAAACGGTGCATGCACCGTTTTTGGAGTCGGCAGACAAATCCAAACTTCTCCAGGATACATCCGGCGAGATAGCAGCCGGATGGCAGATAATTGCCATCCAGCTCCGTGCAGCCCGATAGTATCCTATGGAGCAAAACTCCGGTCCCGGGCTGTCACCCCTGACAGCCCCGGACCGGACGCCGCCGCAATGTGAACCCAGCCTTACAATATCGTTCACATCGTTGGTGAGCTGTCACACAGGCAGACTCTCCAACGATGTGGACCAGCAAGAACACTGGTAACCATGGTAAACATCGGGTTACTAGGCGCCGCTCGGCGCTTAGTAACCCAATGCTTACCATGGATACGAGCTCCCAGCATAGGCTGCAAGGCGCTGGGAGCTCGTTCATCATTGCTCTGCTGGTGTCACACGCAGCGATGCTGCGTGTCCACCGGCCGACCAACGATAGATTTGTGAACTTGTTCACAAATCTGCAATCAAATTATTTTTCTTTGAAAAATCGTTTGATTACACGCAGCGACGCACAAACGATATCGTTTAAGCGATCAAAAAAGCAAGTTGTTTAAATGATATTGTTCAGTAAATTGAACCATGTGATGTGGCCCTAAGGACACCACGTTCAAAACGCGTCTAGCATTGGGACTGCGTTCCCGTTATACGTTTTATTGCCATGGAATGCTGAATACAAAATAAATGCAAAAGAAAAATGAAGCTTTTGTCCGGGTGCCAGTTCTTTCTATTATAAGTTGAGAGTAAGGATTCCAGAAATCCAGACCTGGCACCGACAGCTGCAGGAGAGTCCGGTGGAGCATTTCCTTTCCCTGTTCCCAATATAATTGATGTCAAGTCTACAGGTTTCTGCCAGGGTAAGTATCTGTAAATCTCTCCTGCACAGCTTGCTATCATATCACATTCCATTCCACATTCAGTCACTAGACTAAAACCTCCAAACTAATAGAGACCCTATAAACAAATTGTCCCAAAACATTAAAGGGAATCAACCAGCATGACTTAGGGCACGGACACACTGGCATGAAACTTGGGATGATTGCAATGCAAGTTTTTCTCGCATTGTAGTCGGACCAATGTTATTTAATGTCCGAGCACACATTTGCGAGTGTTGGGTGTTTTTTTCTCATCCGAAATACAGATGAAAAAGCAATCACAGCATACTGCAACAGTATGCGATTCATGCGCAAGACTCGCCAATGCAAATCTATGGGTCCGACAAAATCATGCCCGCAGTCGGATCACACACGTACCATCCAAGTTGGACACATTTTTTTTAACTGCTGAAACCCTCAGAAGCTCATAATAAGTCTTGATTAGGAGGCATCACATGACTACTCAGGAAGTTGAAGGCGGCACAAATCTGAGAACTGTCGGAAGGCAGCCCACACGGATCCAGCATGGCCTACAGGATAAATGTGGAGATGCTCATAGTCCTGGTCCAGGAGAGGTCAGAGTTCTGGGACCATAGAGACCAGGGCTATGCTGACAAGAGGAAGAAGGATGCTTCATGGAGGGACATCACCAGGCAACTCTTCCCCTGTTTTGACAACAGCTCACAGGATGTACAGATCAACCTTGGTAATATATCATTAGTCCAAATTTACAAATCAAAAGTAATCTCAATAGAGGGGTCAGTGTATAATGGGTGCTGTATGTTCATATGGTAAACAATGGGTTTTTCAATTATGCAGCGGACATGTAGCTAAGCGGTGGCGCAGTTGCCGGTTCAATACCGCTGGCCAGTGGGTCAGACGTGCCAAGGAGGAGGGTGTATATTCACTTCAAGAGCATATCATTCCTGGCACCTGTGATGCACCTGAGAAAGTATGTATATTTATTTTAAATTTTTGCCCATGTTTTTTTTTTGATTAGAAAATAGTGTAGTGATTGTTGTTATTCCTTCAAATATAGAACTGATATCAACTTGAGGCACACTTCAGCCTCTGAGTCCGAGCCCCACATGGACGAACCAGCACAGTCGGCTGATGAAGGTGTAGGTCCATCTTCGTCCCATGAAGACCCACAAGCCTCATCAAGTGCTGCTGGGCGGAACTCGCGGTCCTCGGAGGAGCCAGCATAGGGGCGACCATTGCCATCTGGCCAGCCACAGTCACCAGGGGACCAAGGACTTAGTGCCCTTGACACCTTGCCCATGCCCAGGTGTTCCCTTTCCTCACCAGTGAGACATCACACCAGGCGTCGGAGGCATTTGTCATCCAGCAACCTCCGGTGCAATGTGGACACTGGGGTCTTGCAGAACTCTGCAAGGCTTGTCAACGATGATGGGGAGGAAGCCTTTGCACACAGCCTCAAAAGCTATTTGCGTGACATACCACGCCCACTGAGGCTGTGTGCAAGGGCTGCCATCCAAATTAACCTTGGTTGCTTGTGTGCCATCCAATCATGCCCGATTGGTCTTTAACATGCTGGAGCAGTGGCAGAACTCACCAGATAATGTACTGGATATGACCAACACCCAGCAGTCAGCACCACCATCAGCCTCGCCATCCTCACAGGCCTCACATAGTCTTGGGAGACCACCAATGCTGTGTCCACTGTGGCCCCCGTTTCGGGAAATGCTACATGTGCCAAATACCCCTCCAGTCGGCCTCATGCCACCCACCCAACATGTTAGGCCCTTACGAGAAGCACTACACCAGGCTCTAGATGTGGTCAATGCGCAGTGTAGCCAGGGAAGTGGGCAACGGCCACACACAAACCCTGAACACAGGACCTACACCAACCTAGAATTTGATGTTGTTCAGTGTACCCTTTTGTACATGGCTAATGGTGATATACTGTGTCTGTTTTGTTTTTGTGGTTCTATTGTACCCATGACAAAAAACGAAACATATGCCCAATATATGTTTCAATTCATATGTTTGTAGTTGTATGAATAACGTTTTTGCTAAAAAAAACCCAATAAATTCTCTGTGTTTTATTACACGTAACAGAAAAGAAGCAAAGAATAATTTGAAAATAACACATAACATGTTAGGAGTCACATAATGCATGCTTGACTGATGTTTGAGCAAACATTAATCCTGGCATAGTGATGATGTGGTTGGGCACCCAAACATTTACGGGCCAGTCACAAAGTCATCCAGCCAGGGGCTGACCCTACGGTTTGCTAATAAAACCACCACATAATGGACACAGTCAGTACATCACGACATGGTTAAGGTGTTTTGGACGTTTAAAACAACATGTATGGTGCTCCTAATGACATCACACCCCTTAACACACAAATGATAGTAATACCAACATAAGTCTGATGAGAAGCCGTTCCTTAGGTGTGATACTTTGCCGTCTTTGTGTATTCTGGTATGTGAGGTAGGCCGCAGAACAAAGAAATGTCATATGTGGGAATGGTCATGATGCTATATGCATAACATTTATCAGGATGACAGCGTAAATGACAATACAACCTATGAACATGGCCACGAGATGTACGCTGCAGGATGGCCCAACATTGAATGCCACCTCCATGGATCGGACACAATTGTGTAGGGAGTGCCATACCGCCGGGAAATTACCCAATTAACTGACGCCTACACAGTGGTGTTTAGGGTCAGGTTATTCTATATTCTGTAGTCAGCTGCACACGTTCACAATACTGTGTACTCAGGGGATAGAGGGTCATCTCATTGCAACATATGTCCATGGGATATATACTCCAATGAGCCCTGATTGTCAGACAGCATTTATCACACAAATGACACACATTACAGGCAAAATAACAGTTATTTTCATTGAAAAATCGCATACGTTGCACGGATTGCACACGGACCACACTTGGATTACAGTTAGACAGCTCTCGGATGTCATCTGAGGAAATGTCGGACAGTCGCTTAGCAGTTGGATTCCAAACGGACCAAAAAATGGACGACACTCATAAAGGTACTGTCACACGCCGCCATATCGCCGGAGAGATCGCTGGCAATTCTCGAATTTGGTGATTTGGAAACCACATCGCATGTGCGTGGTGGCATGTGACTAGGCGATTCTACGGTGAGAAATCGTTGGTGGAGCGTCGCCTGATTGCCCTGCACTGCAGTGAAATCAGGCGATATCCACCACGCGATTTCAGCGCATCGTGCCGTGTGACAGGGCGATAGTGACATACAAGTGATCCTGAAATAAATCCCGTAGGCGTGCTTGGATGTGGGTTTTTTTCGCACCGCATCTGTGGTGATTGGTGAGTGATACTGCGTTCCGATTGGCTGGCTGTGTCCGAGGCGCCTTATTTGATGACCCATGTGTTCACGCAAGGCTGACCAATGGGAACGCAGTTCCGTCCACCAATCACAGTGATAGGGACACGGTGAAACACACTCTAGCACACACCTATTAAGACAGTATGCCCACATCGTTTCTACGATTGTGGCGTGTGATGCGGCGATATGTGAAGGGAAGATCACTTTCTGTCTTCTGCAGGCGATTTCCAGAATGCAGGATCGCCGAAGATCGCACGCGAGATCGCTACGTGTGACAGCTCTACAGCATTTCTTAAAAAAGTGCCGAAATGTGCGCGCTCACGTCAAATTGCCAGTGATATGGAAGCCATATGGCAGCGTGTAATGGTACCTTAAAGGTACTTCACATGCCGCAATTTCGCCTGGAAATCTGCACACGGACCACATTTGGATTACAGTTAGACAGCTCTCGGATGTCATCTGAGGAAATGTTGGACAATCGCATAGCAGTTGGATGCCAAACGGACCAAAAAATGGACGACACTCATAAAGGTACCGTCACACGATGCCATATTGCCGGAGAGATCGCTGGCAATTCCTGAATTTGGTGATGTGGAAACCACATCGCATGTGCGTGGTGGCATGGACTAGCGATTCTACGGTGAGAAATCGCTGGTGGAGCATCGCCTGATTGCCCTGCACTGCATTGAAATCAGGCGATATCCACCAGGCGATTTCAGCGCATTGTGCCGTGTGACAGGGCGATAGCGACATACACAGTGATTCTGAAATAAATCCCATAGGCTTGGATGTGGTTTTTTCACACCGCATCTGTGGCGATTGGTGAGTGATTGGTGTGTCCGAGGCGCCTTATTTGATGACCCGTGTGTTCACGCAAGGCTGACCAATGGGAACGAAGTTCCGTCCACCAATCGCAGTGATAGGGACTGCGGTGAAACACACTCTAGCACACACCTATCAAGACAGTATGCCCACATCGCTTCTACGATTGTGGCGTGTGATGCGGGATATGTGAAGGGAAGATCACTTTCTGTCTTCTGCAGGCAATTTCTGGAATGCAGGATCGTCGAAGATCGCATGCGAAATCGCTACGTGTTACAGCTCCACAGCGGTCTTAAAAAAGTGCTGAAATGTGCGCGCTCACGTCAAATTGCCAGTGATATGGAAGCCATATGGCGGGGTGTGATGGTACCTTAAAGGTACGTTACACGCCGCAATCTCGCCTGGAAATCTGAAAGGCGATGTGTCTCCCCAGTGCAATCGCTGTGAAATTGTCTCACGGTTGCGGCGTGTGATTGGGCGGTTTTGCGGCGATAAATCGCCCATCGGCCGTTGCCTAATTCCTGAGCAGTGCTCAGTAATCAGGTGCAATTGTTAAGGCGATATTTTCGAGTTTTGGCGTGTGACAGGGCGATAGTGATGGAAAGAGCATAGTCTCTGATTTCCCGCAGGCCTGCTTCAGCGTGCTGTAGTCCACACCCCGGCTGAGATGATTGGTGTGGGCTACTGTGTTCCCATTGGCTGTCAGTTGACACCACGCCATATTTGAAGAGCTGTCCATTCAGCACCACACACATCTTCTGCTACACAACCGTCCGCTTCATGTATTAGCCAGCCTTCCAAAGCAGGCTGACCAATCGTAACGCTGTTGCGTTATCCAATTAACGTGTATGGGGCGCGGTGTAAACCACTGTGGCACGCCTATCTCCTCGCCACACTGAACATGTACGCCCACATTGCCTTTGAGATTGTGGCGTGTGAAGCTGCGATGGAATTAGGCAAGGTTGGTTCCGCTGTAGGTAAAGGCGATTTCCGGAGCGACACATCGCCTTAGCTTCAGGGTGAAATTGTGGCGTGTGACGCCGCCATCGGCGTTCTGAGGCGACCACGAAAAATGTCAGCGCACACGTTAGATTGCCACACATCGCCAGCCAAGATTGCGGCGTGTGACGGTACCTTAAGACTCTCAGGAACGACAATCAGACCACATTTTTCTCTCCAGTGTGTTTTCACCCTTAGTTATAAAGCGAAGCCAGTTACTAGCTGTAGAGCCTGGTATTTCCTTCTTGGGACACTATTCACACTCTAACCATAAGGGACACAGTCCTATTACGATGTATTGGCATTACCAAATATGGGTGATATCACAGGAGAATCAGTAATAAGCGGGCAATGGACGGAGGGTGAGAGTGTAAGCTCATGCGCACACACAGGAGACCTGACATATCGCTATTAGTGTGCGCATTGTCAAATGTCCTGGGGCTGCAGTGTTAAATAATGACAGGAACGGAGAAGGGTTTGGCTTAGAGCCCACAGGGCAGTAATAAAATAAATCCGACCCCTCATAGTGATGCGCTGCTGCACACTCGGTTTGTGTCCTTCCCTCTTTGTCATAACTTTTATAAAGCTGGAATAACACTGTCCGTATGATATGCAACTAAGTCGGACGTGTCATGTATGATTAATGTGGAATGTCCTCCCCTCTGTCAGGACGGGAGTGTGAGGCTGCTTAGAAACAGAAGCAGCTGACACTCCCGTCCAGAGAGGGGGAGGGTATTCCAGGTTAGTCATCCATGACACGTCCGACTTAGGCTGGAATCACACTGTCCATGTGATATGCAACTATGGGCCGCTTTACACGTCGCGATATCGCAATGCAACATCGACAAAACGTCATGTGGTACGGTCGTTGCAGTTGATATTGTTCGTGCGTTGTGTCATGTAAATGGGCAATGCGACGGGAAAAAGTCGTACCAACGATATTGCAAGAAGAATGTGCAAATGTGGCACCCAGGGTGTCCACAAGTAGGAACTGCAGCCAGGAGATAGTGACAGTATAACAAACACCTCTAAAACACACATCCACTGACATAGACCCAACCCGGAGCCTGGGACTCTAGGCAGGCAAGGGGCAGTAGGGCCAGTTATAAGTGGGTGAGGTCTAGTCATGGTAACGAACCAGTATAAAAAGGAAAAACAGGAAGTAGTTAGCCAGTAGGTGAGTGCCGAGCAGCAAAGACCAAGAGGAGTAGGCTGAGAGGAAAAGACAGAGTGACCAGAAAAGACAGGAACAACAGAAACCGGACCAATGTCACCGGGTCCGAGGAAGACAGTAGCGCTGACAAATTACTGACAGGACAGACTTTCCTGAAGTACCTGGGAAGTTACACGGGTAGAAAAGAGCCCGGTGATCCCTTACAAGACAGGGACACCCAAGGCTAGGCTGGGACCAGAGTGTCTGCTCTGAGGGGGACTGAAGTCTCATACCGGCTCCCCAGACAAACTGACGGGGAACACAGATTCCACATCTGTGTTCCCACTACAGGGTTGGGGGCATAGCAGCAACTAGGAAGACCCAGCTTACTGCCCATATACTCAGGGGGAAGCTACACTGAGGCATCGAGCTGCCGCTCTGCAATCCACCCAGAAGAAGAACATATAGAAAGAGTGAGGGGTCTCAGAGTGACAACCTGGCTGCAGAGGGTTCAAGTGTTACCGGAGTCCATTGTGTAAAGCTGTTAAGAACTGAACTGTACTGTGCACTGTGTGACTTGGAAGAATTGAAGAGTAAAACCGGTGAACCCTGCTTCAGTGTCTGTGTCTGATTCCAGGTATACAGAACTGGTATTGGACCATTTTACCTTGTCAAGAGCTGCCCCGACCCGCGCGGGCTCATCCACCTTGCTGCAGCATCCATCCTCCTGACAGAAGTACACTGCAGCGGTCTTCCCATCATTGACCAAACCCGTGGGTGGCGGCACGACAAACTATCCCTGTAAATATCCCCCCATTTATTGCGGAACCCGGGACACGGTCCGGACCAAGACCGCCGTGACATCCCTAGCAGTACCCTGGTCCGGTACCGAGTACCCCATCCCAGTGGGCTCCACACAAGCCCTTCAACTGTACGATATTGCATATGCGATCTGGCATGATCGTGCTGTGTGACGGCGCAACTACGATTTGGAGCGCAACTTCCCCCATTCACTACAATGTTAAATGCCCGTTCCCTGGGTTGCTCATACCCAGTGCAAAAAAGGAGCGTACAACATCATAGTTGCATTGCCTGCCGATATCTCCCTGTGTGGCACCTACTATGCGATCTTGGACAAGTGCCAAATGTGGCACCCCGCACCGAGTGCGCCACAGGAGGGTATTGCAGCCATAGATGCAGCAGCAATATTCTCTGACCCAGCGATCACACAGTTAACTCAGAGATCCATACCCTGCATGCATCACCTAGCATAGAGGGCCAATCAGGTCCTGGTGGGCGGAGTGTAAGGGTAGTGTGTAGTGGAAAGTTTAGGACAGTTATAGAGTAAGGAGAGAGAGAACCCTCCGAGCAACGTAGGAGAAGGAGCCAAAAACAACGAGCTCTACAACCTAGGAGAGGGGGTTGCACAGTTCCGTGCGGCCCCTTGGCCATCCTCTGCCGGCCATCTCCCTACCATCACCACGGTTGAGCACTATAACTCCCGGTGCATTACCAACCGATCTACGGGCTTCAAAATGCGGGCTCAAAATCATCCCGTGCCCATCAACAGCCGGTTTGCTGGTACCGAAGCTAGCAGCAGTTCAGCTCTGCTATGCGAACCAGAGGAGTGGAGGGATCGCTTTACAGGAGCACCCCACCATCGCCAAATCCCGTCGTCTAACCAGCGGTGTACCCACCAAGGGACCCAAGGCTCCCCAAAGCATCCGGAACGTATACCCCGGATAGGGCATTCAAGCAGCCTCCCTGTACCCGATCTGGTATTCCTGGGCGACAACGGCACAGTGCTTAGATAGAATGGAGGAACACCGCGGATCTCTGAGAACACACTAGTCATTGCTGAGTCCACCCGGTCCACTACCTACAAACTGTATACCATGTATTGCCTGCTGGTTACAGTACAGAACCCGTTACAGAGACTTACAGTGTCCGTGCCTTCTTATGAACTGTTCATCCGCATGCTAAGGTAAATGCAGCTGCCTCACAACACCTTGTGCAGCTTCTGGCTCCGGGGATCACCGCTCAGCCTGTGGGGAGCATTCCATCTTGCTGCATTCCATCCCCCGGAGGCCCCGCAGCATCGGTACAGTTACCGAATCTCTCATAGGTGGCGTCACGAAACAATTTAACCCTTAAATCTGTTCCCACAAGACGTCTTCACTTTTGATCTGCACCACCGGGCCCCACTACCAGCAGGGCGGTCCACCCGTGACAAGGAGGAAGAAGCGAACACCTGTCTAAACCGGAGTCCCGGCCACGGTGAGTCACCAAAAACGTGCGCGCTCCCATGAAATTATATGCAATATCCAGGGCCGCACTGTCCATTGGACAGTGTGAGCCCTTTAACTCAGGCGGCAAGCTGTCAGGGGGAGCGGCTGTGTAGAAGGGGGCGGTGCCATATCCATACAGCGTCTTCCTGCCCGACGGGCGCCGGCGGCTGCGTTAAGACACAACCTCTCCCCCTGTTGCTAGCTACTGACACCCCCCACGCCCCCCCCCCCCCCGCCTGCCGGGGCGGTGATGCTAGCTACCGACCGCACCCACCCCCCTTCCTGCTCCACGCTGTGTGGCTCAGGTGGCAGGGGGGCTTGATGCATCCCTGGCAATATCGGAACGATATTGCGATGTGTAAAACGGCCCTTAAACCTGTTGGTTGGTTCCTTTTTAACTTTTTATTTTCTTTCCCATGCAACTTGCAGTCCTCCTCACTCTGAGGCGCCACTTTAGACAAAGTTCTTATACTGACCCTGGCAGTATAAGGCTATGTGTGCATGTTCAAGGGAACCTGTCACCCCCTCCCAGGGCCTATGAAGGTAAAAGAGCAGCACTAAGGCTGCATTCTGTGAAGGTGGCTGTTATGTTTATTATCCCAAGGGAAATAATCACTTTTATAAATTTGCCTCCATACCTCTACTGAGACCGATAGTTGTATTCCCACCCCAAGTCTCAACTGCCTTGCTGCTGTTCATCATCCCCCCTCTTGACTCCTCTCTGCTCCTTATGTCCCCGGCGCTGGAACTGTGCAATCATTTCTCAGGCATGCGAGTGTGCACTGCCCGACAACTGAGATCACATCATCTCCTCACATCGCGCCTGCGTATAGCGGAGGCCCCAGCCCCGCAGTGTGCACACATCATAACACACTGTGGGGCCGGGATATGGGGCCTCCTTATATGCCTGCGCGATGTGAGGAGATCATGTGATCTCCGTGTTCGGACTGCGCATGCCTGAGAAATGATTGCACAGCGCCGAGGACGTAAAGAGCAGAGAGGAGGCGGCTCCCAGAGCCCAGTGGGGGGATGATGTACAGCAGCAAGGCAGTTGAGACCTTGGGGGAGAACACACCTACTGGTCTCAGTAGAGGTATAGAGGCAAATTTATAAAAGTGATTATTTCAAAGTCTCTGGGGATAAATAGACATAAGAGCCACCTTCACAGAATGCAGCCTTAATGCTGCTGAAGCCTCCTTCACCTTCATAGGCCCGGGGGGAGGGTGACAGGTTCCCTTTGAGGCCTGTTTCACTCATCCGTGTCACCACAGACGTGTGAAGCAAGGCTGTTTGGTGGCGGGGCGTAGACCCACGAACGTGTGACACGATGGGTTCACGTGTGTCACGAACGTGTAACACGATGGGTTCTGTCCGTGTGCTATCCGTGGATCCACGAATAGCACACGGACAGGCTGTCACCACATACTCACCTGACTCCGGCACCGCTAGCTCCTCTCACTTCCGGGCCGCTCTTGGGCTCAGTGAAGTGAATATTCATGAGCCTAATGAGCGGCACTGGAAGTGAGAGGAACTGTCAGCGCTGGAGCAAGGTGAATATGAATTTCTTTATTTTTAGGGTTGTCACTTTTGTCCGTGGTCCGTGCACACGGATGTCACATGGATGACATCCATGTGCATGGACGTTTCACGGCGAAAGCGGTCCGTGCCGCCACAAAAAAACAGACATGTCGCCATGTGGAGCACACGAACACGCATCTGCTCCACACGTCAACACGGTCCGTGCAGAAAAACGGAAGTGTGCACAGGACCATAGGGGAACATGTGTCCCCGTATGTCTGTGCCTCTGGCATGTGTCGGCACGTACCGCACACGTACCTGAGTATTAGGTATCAGTTATTTCTGCACCAAATTTTCATCTCCAGGCTTAAAAATGTGATGTGTGCACAGGACCTAACAATAGTGCTGACTTGCTAGGCCCTGTGTATATTATAAAATACTGTATTTTATAAATGCACATTTTTTTTGAGCTTTAAAATTATTTTAGAAATGCTTTATGGGAAAGTGTGCCTAAATTGTAATCCTACCAATATTACACCACAATTTAGTGTAATTTACATGACCAAGGTAAGCATAATAGGCTTCTTAAACTAGATGAACCATTCTGATAAAACTGGCATGCAACATGGCTGTTTAGTAGAGGCCACGTTGTCTGCAGGAATGCATGGAAGTGAATAAGGCTGTGTTCACATGTCCAGTAATCATCCGTTAGAAAAGATCCTGCAGAGATCCGCTGGAGAAAAAAGTTGTGCAAACACAACTTTTTTTTGACCATTGGTAAATAACTGATTCTGTGAGATGCATTTTTTTTAAATGGGAGTCTATGAAAAACTGATCCGTTAATTGCTATTTAGCCTCCATATTTCTTTTATTTGTAAAGGATAATTTTTTGCTTATACAGTGTTGGCCAAAAGTATTGACACCCCTGCAATTCTGTCACATAATACTCAGTTTCTTCCTGAAAATTATTGCAATCACAAATTCTTTGGTATTATTATCTTCATTTAATTTGTCTTCAATGAAAAAACACAAAAGAGAATGAAGCAAAAAGCAAAACATTGATCATTTCACACAAAACTCCAAAAATGGGCCAGACAAAAGTATTGGCACCCTCAGCCTAATACTTGATTGCACAACCTTTAGCCAAAATAACTGCGATTAACCGCTTCCGGTAACCATCAATGAGTTTCTTACAATGCTCTGCTGGAATTTTAGACCATTCTTCTTTGGCAAACTGCTCCAGGTCCCTGATATTTGAAGGGTGCCTTTTCCAAACTGCCATTTTTAGATCTCTCCACAGGTGTTCTATGGGATTCAGGTCTGGACTCATTGCTGGCCACCTTAGACGTCTCCAGTGCTTTCTCTCAAACCATTTTCTATGCTTTTTGAAGTGTGTTTTGGGTCATTGTCCTGCTGGAAGACCCATGACCCTGAGGGAGACCCAGCTTTCTCACACTGGGCCCTACATTATCTGCAAAATTTGTTGGTAGTCTTCAGACTTCATAATGCCATGCACACGGTCATGCAGTCCAGTGCCAGAGGCAGCAAAGCAACCCCAAAACATCAAGGAACCTCCGCCATGTTTGACTGTAGGGACGGTGTTCTTTTCTTTGAATGCCTCTTTTTCTCCTGTAAACTCTATGTTGATGCATTTGCTCAAAAAGAGAGAACATGAGGGGGCGTGTCCTGCTGCTGATGGCACTGGTCACACACTAGCAGAGCTCCTCAGGAAAGATCCTTATAACGGCAGAACTGCGGCCCCTCCAGAATCTGGAAGCATCAAATCAGGTTGGTGACAGCCCCAAGAACCCCCAGACATGCAGCGCACAGCCCACAAAAGGAGACAAACAGAGAACAGGGTCACAGACTACTTCAACGCTGAGCCCCTCCGATCATCCCCTCCTAAGATGGCGCCGGCCACAGAGCACCAGTCTCTCTCCTCTCACACTGGAGCCCGCTCCCCTCGTGCTGCAAGGGGATGGGAGGCAGAGAGTGAGGAAAATGCTCCGGTGACACAGGGAGCCCTGAGATCATTTCTGGGCTCCCTGAGGAGATCGATTATGGATGACATGAAGGAGCTTGTAGGCTCTCTCAGAGAAGATCTGGGGGCTCTGTCTGAAAGAACCACTCACATGGAAGAGAAAATGGGGGATTATGCAAAAGCCCATAACAGCCTGGCTGATAGTCATGCAGAACTGGGCATTGAGATGGGGTCAGTTAAAGCCACATTATGCCATTTGGAGGACAAACTGAGACGAAATAATTTTAAAATCAGGGGCATGAGGGAGTCGGAGGCAAACATTGATGTAGCTGCGACAGCCATGGATTTTCTTAGGCAGCTCTTCCGGATCTCCCCAGTGCGGATATAACAATAGAAAAAGCCTATCGCATTCCCAAACCGGCAAATCTACCAGAAGTGCCAAGAGACATTTTAGTCTGTATGGGATACCCTGGGGTGACCGACCGCTTACTGCAGAGGATGAGACGTGGTCCCCCCCTCCCAGACCCGTATACAGGGATTGCAATTTTTCCTGATCTGTCTCCAGGGACCTTAAGCAGACGCAGAGACTTCGCCTCAAGCTGCAAGACCCTCAGAGAAAGGGGGATTTTGTACAGCTGGGGTTTCCCTGTGGCGGTGAATTTCAGATACCAAGGAAAAAGACACTCTTTTTCATCCCCTACTTTACTGAGAAAATCTTTGAAAGTGTGGTGTCTCACTTCTCTCACTCCACAACGAACCCCCTCCCCCCCGGAATCGAGATCGAGAGGCCAATGAGGTTCCTGTGGAAGACGGGGTCGCTTGAAAGACAAGGGACGCAATGGTGTTAGGATCTCCTCTGCCAAGCTCTTCAAGGAACTGTTTCTTTAAGGTTCAAATTTGAACTCTGTGCTTCCTTAGGACTTTTAAAGGCGGGTGCTTGTTACATCAGTATTTGAAGCATAGGGAGTCTATCAACCCCCCCCCTCCCCAGGAAAATATCCTTTTTGTGGATTCTTAGTCAATGTTTACATATATGTTTTACATGTTTTACTTGTTGCAATTGCTTTTCTAAGGGTTCTTTGCCCTCTGTTTCCCCTGGTCAGTTTTCTCCCTATCTCCACCTCTCTTTCATTCCCCCTGGTCTTCAGTCATCCCCCATTCAACCTCTCTTGGGCCTCTCTCTTCCTTCTAGTGTTCCTCTTTCCCCTTTCTTCTTCTGTCACCCCTTCCAAGCTTTGTGGTTCGGGAGCTGTGGAGAAATAGGTGTGAGGGGGACCCCTGTACACGATGTCCCTTCATATCTTGTCCCTTAATGTAAAGGGACTAAATTCCCCGGCTAAGCATTCCTTCCTATGGAAGGAAATCCGGGTCTCTCGGGCCGACGTGATATGTGTGCAGGAGTCTCACCTCTTGGAGAGTGACAACGGCAGGCTCCACCACCGGAATTATCCCCATATCTTCCATGCTAACTCTCCAATGAAAACAGCGGGAGTATGCGTGCTGATAGAACAATCAGTACAATTTTAACTGCAGAAAGTGATCTCTGACCCAGCGGGGCGTTATGTCATAGTGATTTGTGAAATAGGGGGTTCCCCCTTCACGATTGCGAGTGTATATGCTCCTAACGTGGGTCAGATTAAATTTGCGAGAATGGTGTTTGGGTTGCTAAAATGTCATATGGTAGGCAAACTGATTGTTGGCGGTGACTTTAACGAGGTCATGGAACCTCAGCTGGATTCCTCCTCCTCGGTGACTAAGAGATCGGGGGCGTTGGGGAGGCTGTGCCAGGAGTACCACCTCCACGATGTCTGGAGGTACCACCATGCGGAGGAGAGGGATTATTCCTTCTTCTCGCATGTGCATAAATCTTACTCCAGGATAGACTATTTTTTGGTCAATGATGTGGCATTGGAGAATTGTATATCATCGGGGATGGGAGTGATCACATGGTCAGACCATTCCCCGATCTCCCTGGAGGTCACACTTGAAGTGGGTGGTGGTACTACTCGGCGCTGGAGACTAAATGCGGGTCTCCTGATAGAAAATGAAGTCACCGAGGATGTGGAAAAACATCTTTGGGACTATTTTCTCATAAACGACAAAGAAGGAGTCGGGAACAATGTGCTGTGGTACGCCCACAAGGCGGTCCTCCGCGGCCTCCTCCTTCAGAAAGCGTCACAGCTAAAGAGGAGGAAAGAGAGGCTGCTAAAAGAATGGACAGCAGATATTCTGCGCTTGGAAGCGGCGAATAAATCCTCCCCTTCGGCTCAACTCTTGTCCCAAATACTCGCCACCCATAACAAATTGAGAACGCTTCTCCTCCGACAGCATGAAGTGGGGTTGCGTAGACTAAAAACCAAATATTATGAGGCGGGGGATAGGGCGGGGAAAATCTTAGCATCTAGACTTAAAAAAAGAGCGGCAAGGACGATGATCACAGAGATGAGGGGAGAGGGTGGGGAGCTAGTGAGGGGGCCGACTAAAATCGTGGAGGTCTTTACATCGTTTTTCAAATTGTATAATTTCTCGTAATTGGCAGCAGACACTCCACAACCCACGTCGGCTGCCATTGCAGATTTTTTAAAGGCACTTGACCTCCCGGTTGTCCCTTCACATGTGCTGGAGGATTTGAATCGCCCATTCTCCCTCCTTGAGGTGGAGTTGGTGATAAAAGGCTTGAAAATCAACTCAGCCCCGGGCCCAGACGGATTTGCTGGCGAGTATTTCAAAACTTTTAGTGAGGTTCTAGCCCCGTATCTCCTTAGGCTGTATAACCACTGGCAAGCGGTAGGTTCCATCCCGGAATCAGCCCTAGAGGCGACAATAACCACCATTCCTAAGCCTGGGAAGTCACAAGACCGACCTGAAAATTACCGCCCGATATCCCTTTTGAATGTAGATCTTAAGATCTATTCCAAACTATTGGGGAACCAATTGGCTGGGGTGATCCCCCTTTTGGTGGACCCTGATCAAGTGGGCTTCGTGCGGGGAAGGCAGGCGCGGGATGGAACCAGAAGGATGCTGAATTTGATAGAGGTAGGGGAGACGAGGGGGTGCCCCAGTGTATTCCTTTCTCTAGACGCAGAAAAAGTGTTTGACAGGGTACACTGGGGATACCTCCGGGAGGTCCTCTCCACCTTCGGATTTTCGGGCCCTATCGTGTCAGCAATCCTGAGCCTTTACTCTCACCCATGTGCGAGAGTATTTTCTGCAGGCTATTTATCCAGGTCTTTTTTTATCTGGAATGGCACCAGGCAGGGATGCCCACTTTCCCCACTGGTGTTTCCACTGGTAATGGAACCTCTGGCAGTGTTGCTGAGGGGGAGCCCTGGTATTGCTGGGATCACAGTTGGGGAAAAAAACATGTAGTGGGCCTCTATGCCGATGATGTCATTATTGCCACCTCGGATCCAATCTCCTCCCTCCCTGGAATAGTGGACACGCTGAACCTTTTTGCATAAATCTCATACTATAAACTAAATGCTGCCAAATCCATGATCTTCCCCGTTGGAGTTTCAAAGCGGGACTCGGAGCGTCTTGCCCAGGTCTATCCTTTTAGGTGGTGGCCTAAAAGCATCCAATACTTGGGGATATTTCTTTGCCCCTCAGCAGAGATGGCGACGCAGAATATCATGCGTCTTATGATGGATTTGGGGGAGGCGCTCGGAGGATTTCCGCTGTCCTCTTTGTCCTGGATGGCAAGGGTACAGACAGTGCGGATGATGTGGCTCCTGAAAATTCTCTACTTATTTAGATGCCTACCTATTTTATTCCTGCCAAGATTGCTTTCGCGCTTGCAAGCCATGATACACAGATGTGTCTGGGCTGACAAACCAGCTAGAGTTCGAAAGTCTGTAATGCATCTACGTCTGACTAGAGGGGGGATGGGAGTTCCGGAGATAGTGGCATATCATAAGGCAATTATACTGGAGGCGGCTAGATTGTGGTGGAGGGATGACACTCCTCGGAGTTGGCTGCAAATTGAAGGGACCGAGGCCAGAGGGGGTCCGCTTCGGGCCCTCTTGGCCGCGGAGTCCCTGGGCACGGTGCGAAAGGATGGACTGCTGGGAATGGCTCGGGCGTTGTTATCCATCTGGAGGAGTTATGCGACGGGGTGGGCTAAACTGCCGCCTGAGGAGATTCCTCTGGAGGCGTTGCGGTGGCTCATTCCCTCGTTGAATCTCTCAGGGTGGAGAGAAGGTGGTCCTGAGAGGCTGAGTGACATCTTGGCCCATGGCTGAGTGCTGACACTAGAAGAATTTACCACTAAGTATCCTGCCCTGGCTAGTTCCTTCCTGCAGTTCCATCAAATTTCGCACTGTCTCCAATCAAATTCTTGTCATCATGACTTGGGCTCCCCGAGGGATCCCTTCACACTTCGTAGGAGCTTACTGTCCAGCTCGGAGATTTCCAGAAATCTGTCTCAGCTGGATAATAAAAACCAAGAAATTGTTGCGCCACACTGTGCAAATTAGCCGAAGCAAGGGGTTATATTGATATGTCACTCACCTTTTCTAGTTGCGCCCCCTGCACAACTAGGTTGATGATTTGAGGTGAGATTTAACCGCAGGCATAAATACGTTGTTACGTGTAGAGAAGCCTTTCCTTATGGAACTTCAACGTCTCTCTCAGAGATCACGAGCCCAGGGAAGGGCAGCTCCTCTGTGTTGACCAAATCCTGTCCCAGAGCTGCGCTCAAACCACACTCCCCAAAGGGAGGATTTGAGCACGATATGAAGTAAAAAGGTATGATAAAATGAGCGCTAGGGACAGAAACAGGCACTGGGCTCTTATCGAATATTACCTTTCAAATTTATTGTGAACAGTAGAAGTTACAGGTCTCCTCGCCACAACATGTTTCAACACTAAAGGTGTCTTTCTCAAGTGGATCAAGTGGTAATATTCGATAAGAGCCCAGTGCCTGTTTCTGTCCCTAGCGTTCATTTTATCATACCTTTTTACTTCATATCAGCTGGATAATGACATACAAGAGAGGGAAATGCCTTCAAAACTTTTATATATGGAAAAATGGGAGAAGGAATTGGGCTTCTGTGCGGGTGTAGAGGAATGGGAGGATGCATCACATTGCGTAGTGGCTGCATCAAGATGCATTACTCATCTACTAAAACAAATCCCCTTGAGATGGTATTCCTCCCCCTCAAAACTGGCAAAATTTGGTAGAGGTACAACTCCCTTGTGTTGGAGACAGTGCGGGCAGACAGGAGACCTTGCCCACATGTGGTTGAAATGCCCCAAGCTGTCCGCATTCTGGCACGTGGTGTCGGGAATGCTTGTGTCTATTACGGGCATAGATATCCCCCTTTCGACGCAATTGGCGGTCCTCTACGTGGGGGTCATGCCTAACCCTCCAGATGTGAGACATCTCATGACGTATTTTCTCACGGCGGCTAGAACCTGTGTGGCTGCTAAGTGGAAAAGTTCCACCCCCCCCTTCGATGGGAGATCTGACGGATAAACTTAATACAATTTTTTGTCACGAATATTACTTGGCCATGGATAGAGGAGCGAGAAGATATGTAGCGGAAGCATGGGATCTATGGGCTAAACACCCTCTGGCAATGCAAATACCACATTAACCACTTTTGGGAGTTGAAAGTTGCCCTCCGGCTGTCCGTCCCGTGTAGGATTGTCCCCACAGTTCTCGGGCCTAGACCCCTGTTCCTGTTCCTCCTCCTATGCTGATTCCCCCCTCCATCTGGTCCACATATTAGGCCCCCTATCCCAGGAGCATCAACCCTTAACCTTTTCATCTTAGTCCCACTCTCCCTCTTTATTCTAATTATCTCTATCTTTTACCTCTACTCCTCATCATTGATCTGACTCTGATAAAGTGGGCTGCATACATTCAGGCAAATGCCATCACTAATGAATCACTACTATAAGCAGTGTCTACCATGCTTGCTATAAGGTAATGGCGAAGAGTCAGGAAACTCCCTAAAAAGATTTGTACAGCAATATTAGCGGAACTTTGTTTGAATATTTAATCATTTGAATACTAATGCTTGTTCCCTAGGTGGCTCCATTTCTATGCAACAAGTAATGGCATATAATTCCCTGATATACGCTTTAACACAGGACACTGGGCAGATTTAGGCTGCGTTCACACATTTGCGTATTTTGCTGCGCTTTTTTGCGCGCGCTTTTTGCCGCGTTTTTCGGCCGCGCAAAAAAGCGCAGCAAAATACGCAGGGGCTTTCACACACACTGCGCTTTCTTTCCCCCAGAAAGCGCAGTGATGTCACAGAGGGGAGGAAGAATCCAGCTTCCTCCTCCCCTCTGTGACATGTGTGACCGCCCCATTAGACTTCACAGTGTTAATAAACACTGTGAAATCTAAATTAAACAAAAGCAAGTGTGTGAAAAATAAAAAAGAATCAATACTTCACCTCTCCGACGCCTTCTCCCGGTGTGTGGTGCTGTCTGCCGCTCTCCGGTGTCCGGTTCTAGTGAGATGTCTTCTCACATGACCTGTGGTGATGTCAGAGGGGGGCGTTCCCGGGGCGGTCCAATCGCTGATTGGCTGCTCGCGGTCATGTGGTATCACATGACCGCGAGTGCCCGGGAACGCCCCCCCTCTGACGTCACCACAGGTCTTGTCAGAAGAGATCTGGCTAGAATCGGGGATCGCACAGCGGCAGAAGGCGTCAGAAGGTGATGTATTCATTCTTTTTTATTTTTCACACACTTGCTTTTGTTTAATTTAGACTTCACAGTGTGTATTAATACACTGTGAAGTCTAATGGGCGGCCACAGCTGTCACAGATGGGAGGAGGAAGCTGGATTCTTCCTCCTGTCTGGGAAAATACGCAGAAGTAGCTGCATAAACAATTGACATGTCAATTGTTTACGGAGCTGCGTTTTCTCCCGGAAAACGCACTGCGTATTTTTACGCAATGTCTGCACTGCAAAGTGAATTTCCCATTCACTTTGCAGGCAGACAAAAGGCACATTGCGTATTTTGAAAAGCGCGCGTAAAAAAACGCGGCAAAATACGCAATGTGTGAACGTAGCCTTAGAGTCACTAATATTGAATATTGAATATTGAATGTTGAAGATTGTCTAGAGACAAAGTTGCTGGTAATTTAACGTCATACTTAATTGTAAAGATTGTTTCCTAAACTTATTTGAGATACTTGCTGACCACCTTTGTAATGTCTTAGGGTGTGTGCCCACATACCGGCTTTGTGCCGGTGGGCGGCTGGGCGGACCCGCCAGGAAGCTCTGCAGGCGTCCGGTGGCTTCCTGGCGGGTATGTGAGGCGGGTGCGGCGGGTGCTGCGGGCGGGTGCACAGCGGGTTATCGCCGGCGGTTCTGCAGCGGCTGGAAGCAGCACATGATTCTGCTTGCAGCCGCTGCAGAAACGGCCGGTTTATAGGACATGCTCATTCTTTGCTAACCCGCTGGGAACCCAGCGGGTTAGCAACAGATGAACATGTGTAAACCGCCGCTGTGTGCACAGCGGGTGTCGGTTTACATAGGTTTTAATGTTAATCCAAACGCCGGTTTGGATTAACATAAATTTACATAAAACTTATGTAAACCGACCGGCGGTTTACACATCTAAACCGGCCCTAACCCGGCATGTGGGCACACAGCCTTACCCTTTGTCTTTATATTTGTTTGTTGGATTTGCTGTGAATTTATAATAAAAAACATATTGATGGAAAAAAAAAAGAGAGAACATTCTTTCAAAACGTTTTAGGCTTTCTCGGGTAAGTTTTGGCAAACTCCAGCCTGGCTTTTTTATGTCTCGGGGTAAGAAATGGGGTCTTCCCTGGTCTCCTACCATACAGTCCCTTTTCATTCAGACGCCGACGGATAGTACGGGTTGACACTGTTGTACCCTCGGTCTGCAGGGCAGCTTGAACTTGTTTGGATGTTAGTCAAGGTTCTTTATCCACCATCCGCACAATCTTGCGTTGAAATCTCTTGTCAATTTCTCTTTTCTGTCCACATCTAGGGAGATTAGCCACAGTGCCATGGGCTTTAAACTTCTTGATGACACTGCGCATGGTAGACACAGGAACATTCAGGTCTTTAGAGATGGACTTGTAGCCTTGAGATTGCTCATGCTTCCTCACAATTTGGTTTCTCAAGTCCTCAGACAGTTCTTTAGTCTTCTTTCTTTTCTCCATGCTCAATGTGGTACACACAAGGACACAGGACAGAGGTTTTGTCAACTTTAATCCATGTCAACTGGCTGCAAGTGTGATTTAGTTATTGCCAACACCTGTTAGGTGCCACAGGTAAGTTACAGGTGCTGTTAATTACACAAATTACAGAAGCATCACATGATTTTTCTAAAAGTGCAAATACTTTTGTCCACCCCCTTTTTTATGTTTGGTGTGGAATTAGATCCAATTTGGCTTTAGGACAATTCTTTTTGTGTTTTTTCATTGAAAACAAATTAAATGAAGATAATAATACCAAAGAATTTGTGATTGCAATCATTTTCAGGAAGAAACTGAGTATTATCTGACAGAATTGCAGGGGTGTCAATACTTTTGGCCAACACTGTAGTATCTGTTAAAAATGGAAGACAAACAGCAATCAGTTAATGGGTCCGTTCTCCATAGACTCCAATGCTTTAAGGAAAATAAACTCGGATCCTGCACAACTTTTTTCCAAGGGATCTCTGCGGGATCCGTTGTAAGGGCTTGGACACGCTAGCGTGAAACTCGGATAACTGTAGTACGAGTGATAATTGCATTGCAGTCGGACCAATGTTATTCAATGTCTGTGAACATGTTTCCGAGTGTCGGACGTTTTTTTCTCACCCGCTTCATGGAGCTGCGACAGTATGCGATTCACGTCCGAGACCCGCCATTGCAAGTCTATTGATCCTACAAAAATCATGGACCACAGTGGGACCATCCAACTCTGATCAGAGTTTTCACAGCTGAAACCATTGCCAAGCTGATTTCATTCAAAAATCGCACGCAACTCTAGGATTGCACTTGGACCACACTCTGATTACTGTTGGACAGCTCTGGATGTGATCTCAGGAAATGTCGGAAAGTAGCATCACTGTTGGATGCAAAACGGACCAAAAGTCGTTCGACTCTTGCATCCGTGAATCGGAGCGTTTGTGCACTCGCCAGTATGTCCGTACCCTAACACTGCAGAACAGAAGAATGGTATCTTGAATGTGGCGCCCAGGAATGAAAGGGACTGTAGAAGTGAGTATTTAGAAAACCATATGAATTGTTCAGCTTTTGAATTCTGTTTTTTTTTTAAGACGTCTCCAGAAGGTTTGTTAAAATTTGTCAAAGTAGCGTTTCTGTTTTCCTTTCCTCTTGTGCCATCTAGTGGCTTTATAACAAAATCACATGTATTTCCTGCAAATTGATTTGTGGTGCCATCTAGTGCCTGTTCAATATTAGTAACATACTCAAAGCATAAAGGTACATATGTTACTGTAATAGTACTGTCACACGTCGCAATATCGCGAACGATATCGCAGATACGACCCGTTTTTTGAGGCGTGGCTATGATGTCCAAACGATATCGTAGCGTGTGACTCCTAGATACGACGACGATAATGCGTCGCATTGTTCATCGCAGATTTGAGTACATGTTCTCAAATATGCTGATTATCGACCATACGATGTGCTGCATCGTGCTGTGTGACACTGTGCAAACGATCTCATTAACGATTTCGGCTATTCCTGAGACTGGCTGGCCTTGGTTGTGAGGTGGATCGCTGGCGTGTTGCCAAATGTGAAATCGTTAACAAAATCTATGCTTGTGACACCGCACAAGCGATATCGCAAAATTGTTCTAATGATCTCGATCACATGACTTTCCAGCCGATATCGTGATCGAGATTGAAGCGTGTGACGGTACCATAAGGCTGAATTCACATGTCCAGTAATTGTCCGTTAGAACGGATCCAGCAGCAATCCATGTGCAGACACAACTTTTTTTGTCCATTTTTGAAAAAAAAAATTATTTTTGCAAGATTAGTTTAACATGGGAGTCTTTGGTAAACTGACCCTTTCAACTGATATTTATCTGCCATTTGAGACTGACCTAGTAAGTAAAAAATGGATCCTTTACAAATAAAAGCAAAATGAATGGCTAAATAGCAATCAGTTAACAGATCTGTTTTCCATAGATTCCCATATTTATAAAAAAAAAAAGGGATCTAGCTGTAACCAAATATTTAAAAATGGACAAAACATTTTTGCACGCTTTTTTTGCAATGACACAGCAAAAATGGTGACTAAAAGAAAATATAGACCTAAAACGTAACCTTTCTTAGGTATTATATTTAAAAAGGTATAAATACCTGTGAATGACCCTGGTCCTTCTGCTGATCGTTTGAGCTTAGTATCTGCACTAGGAATTTTACTACACTTGTGCAATAATTTTAAAACACTCATTCACAGGTATTTATACCTTTTTAAATATAATGCCTAATAAAGGTTACATTTTAGGCCTATATTTTCTTTTAGTCATCATTTTTGCTGTGCCATTGTATATAACCTTGGTGATTGCCTTAAAAAAATCCCAGATTGTGTTAGGGCCACTTTACACACACCAACTTATCTGTCCAACTTCTGACCAACTTGCTGGTTGCAGTGAAATCATGGACACATTGTTACAGTTGTGCACAGCCACAAAATGGAGCATGATTTCACTGCAACCAGCAAGTTGGTCAGAAGTTGGACAGATAAGTTGGTGTGTGTAAAGTGGCCCTTATACTTTCTTTAGCGCCAGGGTCATTCCATGTCAAGTGAACCAATGATTATTACCTCTATATTTTTAATTCTTTTGAGATTTTGTTATTTGATAATAGCATGTCAGACCATGCAAAATGTGAAGAGAAAAATTTTTTAAAAAATTTATTTTTTTTTTAAATGATTTTCAAAGTTCGGAAAAAGTGTGAATTTCGCTGTTGCCTGCCTTTACGTTTCTCCTCATAACTAAGGCTAGGAATAAGATAGAGAGACAAAATAAACACCATTCTACTCAGAACTATACAAGCTTTCACCAGATATGTCACAAGAGGATCTTTGTTAATATTTTACCCATGTGATCGCAAGCGCAAAACTTTAAAACGTATTTCCGAAAAATCGGCGCGCTTTAAATATTTCAAAAACTGCCCATGTGTCTGCTTTGCTCTTAGCCACATCTGTACCAAATTTCAAGTTGGGATCGCAATGGGATCATATTTTAACATATTTTACTATTAATAGCGTCAATGGGTCATTCCATATCAAGTGATCTAAATATGAATATTTTTTTTTACCTGACGTCTTTAGATTTTTTTTTTTTTTTTCCTTTATGAAGTACTACTTTAGTTAATTACAAATTAAAAGTTTGGAATTTTTTTCTTCATCAGTTAATTTTTTACAGATTTTTAAAGTTTAAAAAAAGGGTGAATTTTGGCCTGGTACGACTTTAAATTTTTTTATCTCGGGCTAGAAATAAGATAGAGAAACAAAATAAACACCATTCTACTCAGAACTGTCCAGGCTTTCACCAGATATGTCACAAGAGTATATTTGTTCATTTTAATTTTTTACCTATGCGAATGCAAACGCAACATTTTGAAACGCATTTCCGAAAAAAAACATTTTAATAAAAATTTTCCAAAACTGCCCATGTGTCTTTTATGCTCTTAGCCACATCTGTACCAAATTTCAAGTTGGGATCGTGATGGGATCATATTTTAAAATATTTAACTATGGTTAATCTCATTTTTATTAAATTTTGAAAAAACATATGAAAGACATACATTCAATCTTTTAACAAAATCTTGAGACATATAAAATATACAAAAAGAGAATTCACAAAGTTATTAGTAACTTTAAGATAAGCTGCAAATTTACTTTTGCGCTTATCTCTGGTACAATATATACTACAATCTAAATATAATTCCAAACACTCAAGTATACAACCTTTCTCAGGGTTTTGAGATGTTCTGATGTCAAGGGGACAAGCAGCCCCAGCAGAATGATTTTTATTACTTGGCCCCTTCTAACAGGTTGACCACGTAAGTGGGTCATTACCCGTTTAGCCTAGTTGGAATAGTCTATCGACTGGTGTACCGGAAAGGAAGGCCGAAATATTAATGATCTACTCACAGCTCAGAGTTTTCGATACCTGTCTAATGTTCACTAGAATTCTGAAGGTATAGGTGTAGAAAGGAAATACCTAGACTGAATGTATCAGATGGGAAGAAAAGAGAGATAGAAAAGAAGAGAGAGAGAGAAGAGAAACAAAAACCATTAGAAAGTTATACTGGGAAAGAAAAGCCACGTAAGAAAAAAAGGAGGGGGGGGGGGACGGGTGAGGTATGGGAAGGAGAAAGGGTACTCATCCCACTGGCTCCCCATCAGCCAGAGGTCGAGCCATATTATCTGTGCTGGTAAAGATACTCCTAAATTCTGCAGAGTCGTGAAAAAGAATCCATTCAACCCAAATCCCTAAGAATTTGTTCCGAGATCCCGACGCATCAGCTGCGAGCTCCTCCATTCGATATATGTCCATCAATTCTTTGAACCAATCAAGTAGAGATGGAGCCCGGCTTGATTTCCAGAACCTCGGGATCACAGCACGAGCAGCCGAGATGCAAAAGCGGAGAATATCCCTCTTCTGTAGCCCAATAGGACCTGGAAAAATGGATAACATTGCCGATTCTGGGCAGCATTCGGCTTGTTTACCTGTTATCCGGGCGTATGCATTGAAAACCTCAGACCAGAACCGCCGGATTTCCCCACAACTCCACCAAATGTGTATCATTGTACCCTTCTCTTCCCCACAGCGCCAGCAGGTATCAGGGGTTCCAGGGAACATGTTCCGGAGTGTCGTCGGGCACAAGTACCATCTAGTGAGCAGCTTATAGCTTATTTCTTGTGCAGAACAAGCGCTAGCTAGTGAGTGAGTAAATATAAAGCATTTCTGCCAATTAGCTTCTGAAATGCTACACCCCAATTCCCTCTCCCAAGCACGTTGGAAGTAAAGGGTGCCCTGCTCTCTCATGGACCCTAAGGCCTGGTATAGAACTGATATTTTGCACCTCGGTGGAGCCTCCAGTTGGAATAACCTCTCCAATACGTTGGGCGTCAATCTTACCCTGCAAGAGTGGTCAGCTGAATATAATTATGCTCTGTATTGGAGAAATTCGAATCACTTAAGAGGTCTCGTAGGTTCTTTGAGTTGTAGCTCTGCCATCGGGGGCAAACCACCACTGGACAGAGTCTGTCCTACTCGGGTGTCATCCACAATCCGCCAACATAAAAATCTCTGCCTGTCAAATCTGGGTGGGAAAGATGGGTTGGAAAAAAGGGGAGTCAAAGGGCTAAGTCTGTCGTTTAAGCGGAGGGTTTTCGTCACTAGGTGCCATACCTTCAAGGTGTTTCTGGTCATGTCTGTCAAAGGTACTAGGTCTGTGGAGTCTTTAGGGGAAATCCAAAGCAGGTGTTTCAGCGGAATCCCCAAACCCTCTTGCTCCACCCCTACCCATTTCTTGGAGGACGCATGATAATGCCAATCTAGAGCTCTAACAAGAGAGGAAGCCTCAAAGTACGCTCGTATGTTGGGTAGTCCAACCCCTCCTCTGGTCTCGGGCAAGGATAGGATATTCATTCGCAATCTGGACCTCTTGCCCCCCCAGACAAATCTAAGGATCATAGATTGCATTTTGGAGAGGAAACCTCTATCCAATAGAACAGGAACTGTCTGAAAAGTATATAAGAGTCGGGGCAAGACATCCATCTTGACTACGTTTATTCTCCCGAACCAGGATAGCTTTAATTGTCTATAGGAGGTAAATGCCGATTCCGCGTTAGTCAAAAGGGGTTGATAATTTAAATTGAATATTTGTTTAAGATCTTTTGGTATAAGGACTCCCAAGTACTTAATGGCTTCTACTTTCCATTTAAATGGGAACTGTTTAGATAGATGAGAAACCAATTCTCCAGGCAAAGAAATATTGAGTGCCTCGGTTTTGGAGCAATTCACTTTAAAGTTGCTCAATTGTCCGAACCGTTCAAACTCCATTAAGACCGAAGGGATGGAGACCAGGGGCTGGGAGATGTAAAGTAGCAGGTCATCTGCAAATAAGGCTAATTTGTGATGACTCTGTCCCAGCTTGACCCCATGGACGCATTCATTGGACCTAAGTGCAAAATATTTAACTATTATAGTGTCAATTCAAAAGTCACCAAGAACACAATCAGTCATTTTTTCACAATTGCCCGTCAATAGTTTGAATTTGATATAAAGAAACATAGTCTTGTAACATCTCAAATGAAAGCTGTTACCGTTCTGAGTAAAATGATGCCTCTCCCACTTCATTATCTTATTTCTAGCCTGAGATAAAAAAATTTAAAGTCGTACCAGGCCAAAATTCACCCTTTTTTTAAACTTTAAAAATCTGTAAAAAATTAACTGATGAAGAAAAAAATTCCAAACTTTTAATTTGTAATAAACTAAAGTAGTACTTCATAAAGGAAAAAAAAAAAAAAATCTAAAGACGTCAGGTAAAAAAAAATATTCATATTTAGATCACTTGATATGGAATGACCCATTGACGCTCTTACTAGTAAAATATGTTAAAATATGATCCCATTGCGATCCCAACTTGAAATTTGGTACAGATGTGGCTAAGAGCACAGCAGACACATGGGCAGTTTTTGAAATATTTAAAGCGCGCCGATTTTTCGGAAATGCGTTTTAAAGTTTTGCGCTTGCGATCACATGGGTAAAATATTAACAAATATCCTCTTGTGACATATCTGATGAAAGCCTGGACAGTTCTGAGTAGATTGGTGTTTATTTTGTTTCTCTATCTTATTTCTAGCCCGAGATATGATAGAAAATGTAAAGCCATACCAGGCCAAAATTCGCACTTTTTTAAAACTTTAAAAATCTGTAAAAAATTAACAGATAAAGAAAAAAATTCAAAACTTTTTTTTTGTAATTAGATAAAGTTGTTCTTCAGATAGAAAAAAATTTTTAAAAATCTGAGGACGTCAGGGAAAAAAAATATTCATTTTTGGATCACTTGACATGGAATGACCCGCCAAAGGATTGCTGCAGGATCCTTTCTAATGAATGATTAATTGACCTGTGAACTTAGTCTTATTTAAATAGTATGCAAACCATCTACATGGGCTCTAAAGTGACTGATCTTCATTGTCTTACATTATTGAAGCTTTTCTTGAATAAAAGGGGGTATTGATATCTAGGTGGCCTTAGGGTAGTCCTTAATGCAAGCAAAATATTTTATTTTCAATTTTTTGATAGGGCATCTTCTGAAATTGATAAAAAAAATTAATAAACTACAAACATTGTAAAAATATCTTCAATTTTAAAGCTCTTTACCAATCCAAATTTGTAGTCGTTCGAACATGTCTTGGTAACAATTAACCATTGTGATCAGCAATTACAAATCATGTTTATTTCTCAACAAAAACAATTGCGTTCATTGCCTGACAGTTAAATGGAACCAACCAGCAAGATTTAGGGATATAACATGGATCCAGTGCCTTGGAGGCACTGGGATACTGAATGTAATCATACCTTTACTTGAATGATTCCATTTTTGATTGCATAGAAAATTGTCATAAAACTCTTGAAAAACAGGGCAGTAGATGATTGATGTATGCATCACTGCTTTTTTTCCCCCCTCTCCTGTGTGGGAAAGCCAAACCCTACTCCTTCCTCCCTCCCCCTTTCATCTCTACTTTGTTTTGTCTTGCACTCTGTGGCTGCAGTATAGTGACAGTGGACAGGAGCCAGAAACTGAAAGAGATAAGAAGAGGGAGGGTGGGTTTGTCTTACAGCCATAAAGCATTCCCACAAGGGAACAGAACAAAAAAAACAACCCCAAAGAGGGGCTGTACACATTAAACATCTGCTGCCCTGTTTTCCAGGAGTTTTATGAGAGTTTTCTCTGCAGCCAAACATGGAATCAATCAAGTAAATGTATGGGTGCATTCAGCATCAGCATCCCAGTAGCTGTAAGCATCCATCTGGCTCGGTGCAGTCCAACTGGAACTCTGAATAAAATTCCTCTAAATGGAACACCACAAAGGAAAATTACAACCCCTGGCAAAAATTATGGAATCACCTGGCTCGAAGGATGTCCATTCAGTTGTTTAATTTTGTAGAAAAAAAGCAGATCACAGACATGGCACAAAACTAAAGTAATTTCAAATGGCAACTCTCTGCCTTGAAGAAACACTAAAAAAAAATCTTGGGAAAAAAAATGTGCTAGCCAGTAACGGTTACTTTGGTAGACCAAGCAGGGGGACAAATTATGGAATCACTCAATTCTGAGGAAAATATTATGGAAACACCCTGTAAATGTTCATTCCCAAAAGTAACACCTGCATCAAATAAGATCCGCTCGTTACTCTGCATCTAAAAAGGAGTGATCACACCTTGGAGAGCTGTTGCACCAAGTGGACTGACATGAATCATGGCTCCAACACGACAGATGTCAATTGAACCAAAAGATAGTTTTATCACACTCTTAAAAGAGGTTAAATCAACACGCAATGTTGCAAAAGATGTTGGTTGTTCACAGTCAACTGTGTCTAATATCTGGTCCAAATAGAAACAACATGTGAAGGTTGTTAAAGGGAAACATACTGGTAGACCAAGCAAGACATCAAAGCATCAAGACCGGAAACTTAAAGCAATATGTCTCCAAATCAGAAAATGCACAACCAAAAAAATAAGGAACGAATGGGAGGAAACTGGAGTCAATGTCCAGGAGCGGACTGGCCCTGGTGGCAGGGGGGCATGTGCCCCCCAGGCTGGTGGCATTGCCCTAATTTAGGGCCTCCCCCTTTAATTATATAGGCCAGCCGGCGTTGCTTTGCGTCCGCAGCTGCCGCGATGACAGCGGGACTCGGGAAGGGGACGTCCGATAGCACCCCCCTCTCCTCTCTCCTCACCTGGCCGGGTCTGACAACACCCAAAGACTCCCCCTCCCCCCAGTCCTCAATTATTGCCAGGGCTGGAAGAATCAGACTGCCCCCCAGGGCAAGGTCCACCACCCAGCACCTGTCAATGTCTGTGACTGAACTGTAAGAAACCGCGTATAGGAAATGGGATTTATATACAGAAAAGCTAAACAAAAGCCATCATTAACACCTAAACAGAGAAAAACAAGGTTACAAGGCTAAGGAAAAGCAATTGTGGACTGCGGTTGACTGGATGAAAGTCATATTCAGTGATGAATCGCATATCTGCATTGGGCAAGGTGATGATGCTGGAACTTTTGTTTGGTGTTGTTGCAATTAGATTTATAAAGATGACTGCATGAAGAGAACATGCAAATTTCCACAGTCATTGATGATATGGGGCTGCATGTCAGGTAAAGGCACTGGGGAGATGACTGTCATTACATCTTCAATAAATGCCCAAGTTTACATTGATAATTTGGACACTTTTCTTATCCCATCAATTGAAAGGATGTTTTGGGATGATGAAATCATTTATCAAGATGATAATGCATCCTGCCATAGAGCAAAAACATTCCTTGAAAGAAGACACATAAGGTCAATGTCATGGCTTGCAAATAGTCCGGAATCAATTCAATTGAAAAACGCTGGTGGCAGTTGAAGAAAATGGTCCATGACAAGGTTCCAACCTGCAAAGCTGATCTGGCAACAGCAATCAGAGAAAGTTGGAGCCAGATTGATGATGAGTACTGTTTGTCACTCATTAAGTCCATGCCTCATAGACTACAAGTTGTTATAAAAACCTGAGGTCGTGCAACAAAATACTAGTAATGTTGTTTTGTTTGTTTGTCATGATTCCATAATTTTTTCCTCAGAATTGAGTGATTCCATAATTTTTCCCCCTGCTTGGTCTACAAAAGTAACTGTTACTGGCTATCATATTTTTTTTCAAGATTTTTTTTAGTGTTTCTTCAAGGCAGAGAGTTGCCATTTGAAATGACTTTAGTTTTGTGCCATGTCTGTTGTAGAGCCCACTGGGATGGGGTACTCGGTACCGGACCGGGGTATCACGGGGAATCATGGTGGTCTTGATCCGGACCGTGTCCCGGGTTCCGCAAGTAATGGGGGGATATTTACAGGGGAGTTTCTCGTGACGCCAGCCACGGGTTGTCAGGGTGACCACCGCTGCTGCAGAACCTCCGGGGATGATGTTTGGCAGCTGGGGATGTAATGGCTCTTCGCAGGTAGAGCTTGGTTTCCCGGGGCAGAGATAATAACAGCTATAGATGGTGCTATGGATATTGCAGGATAGGGGTAGTAGTAGAGATGATAGCTGCTTGTGAGGGAACGCAGGATTTGAGCACAAGGATCACTCAAACTCACGGTTTTGAAGTTTTTCAAGTCTTTACTGCAGATGTTGTTAGCAGAGTACTGTCCACAAAGTCTGTACCGGTGCCGGGTTGCTCCCACCTGTCCAGGTCCTCAGTTTCCCTCTCCTGCGCTGTGTGTGTGGCCCTGCTCCCACTTCAGCTAGGCTGCTGGCCTGTCTCTCCTCACAGGTACCCCCTTTGCTAGGCAAATCAATGGGTTTTTATTAGAATTTATAGTAACAAATTAAAACAACATATATATAGAGGATGGGAAGGGGAGGAAAGGGGAAGGGGAATAAGCAGCAAAACAATTCCTCAGGTGTATACTGCGTAACCTACATATAGACAAAAATCAAGGCTAGCTATCAAAATGACATCGTGTAACAAAGAAAGAGGGAAAACTGTTCAAGACGAAGCGCTCAGTGAGGGATTTCCACTGTGTTATGATTCGAGGTGATCCACGGATCCCACCAATTCAGGACTTTTGTCCTCTGCTTTAGGTCGTGAGAGAGCATCAGCTCATACGTGAGGTGCTGAGTTAAATGGGAGATCACCTCCAGCAAGGTAGGAAGGGCTGGGGTTCTCCAGTGTGCAGCCAGAGTTTGTCGAGCCGAGATAAGGACATTAGTCATCATGGGTCTCAGTATCGAGGGAAAGGTGTCTAGATCTAGGCCCAATAGTACGAGGGGGGCAGTCAGGGTTATGGGGAGTCCTGTCAGCGATGAAAGAAGGGTTTCCACCTCACCCCAGAATTGACTCACTCCCGGACAATCCCACCACATATGGGCTTCCGAACCCCACACAGAGCAACCTTTCCAACAGAAAGGAGAGGGTGGAGCTTTCGGGTCTCCAAATTTGGCAATACGGGTCGGGGTCAAGTACCAATTAAACATGAGTTTCTTCGACTGCTCCAAATGATTTATGCAATGGGTGAACAATGCTGCATGACCTGAGGCGGTCTGCCACTGTTCAAGAGACGCGGAGAAGACAAGCCTGGACTCCCATCCGACCATATAGGGGAGTTTGGTTTTGGCCCGAAGCGATAGCAAGGCTTTACAAATGATAGTTATTCCCCGTTGAGTGTGGCCGGGCTGTTTGACGAGGGCTTGTAGAGGCAGGCTAATGGTTGTGACATCGCATTCAGGAAGGGTAACCGTATGAAGGAAATGTCGAAGGCGGACATAGGAAAAGAAACCTGAGATAGGGAGGGGAATTTGGAGACCAAGGCATCATAGGACATAGGGGTTCCCTTGTCTAGGATGTCCCAAACTAAAGTCACACCCGCCTCTCCCCAAGAAGTTAGGGAGATTTCCCCCATAAGTGTTTCGACTGCTTGCAAGGAAATATAACGGAAAAGAAAGGGGTAATGTGATCTACTGAGTTTGGACAAGACCACGAGGAGGGCTCGCATAGAGTGTAGGAGGGGGAGGGCCGGAGAGGGACGGAGGAGAGTCCTCTCCAGAAGTAATCTGGTGGATCCGCGTGGAGCAGACCAAGCCTCAATCTGTAGCCAAAGCAAAGGGGGAGACTCAACCCACCAAACTTTCGCAATATCTAGAACAATTGCAGAGTAGTATGCTGCAATGTCCGGCATGCCGAAGCCTCCCGAAAACTACGGGAGGGTCAGTGTGGAGAGGGCGACTCGATGAGGCTTGCCGCTCCAGACAAATCGGCCCAAGACTGACTGAAAAAGATTTAAGTATTTCCTGGGGAAGAGGAGGGGCACGCATCTCAGAAGATATAATATCTTAGGGAAAAGCGTCATCTTGACCATTTGGATCCTGGCTACCCATGATAATTGGAACTTCAAATAATCCGCACACGTAGTTCTCAGAGTAGAGAGTAGTGTCTCGCAATTTACTTTAACTATACCTTTCGTGGAAGTAATCTGCATCCCTAAGTACCGAAATCCCTCGGGCGCCCACAAGAAGGAGAATTGTGTGCGTAATGATTGTTGGATTGGAAGGGATAGATTCACCGGGAATATAGAGGATTTCGTGAGGTTGAGTTTATAGAAGGAGACGTTAGAGAAATCTGTAAGGACCGAGACGATAGCAGGGATAGAAACAGTAGGGTTCGTGCAAGGAGGACGTCATCAACATAGAGTCCAATCCTGTGGTCCAGGTCAGGGTGTGAGCGGATGGTAGCTGCTAGAGGCTCCATAGCAAGAGCAAAAATGAGAGGAGAGAGAGGGCAGCCCTGACGCGTACCATTGGAAATACAGAATGTGGATGAGGAGAAACCCCCCTGCCTTCACAAAGGCACATGGGGAGGAGTGCAGAGGTAATATAGCTGACTTAATGTTACCGTGGAAAGCAAACTTATCTATCTCCTCCAGAACCTCAAGGAGGTCTATAACCCTCCGAGTGGCATCTCTCTCTTGACGATCAGATATGAACCCCACCTGGTCTAGTGCAATCAAGGAGGGGATAACACTCCTGAGACGGTCCGCCAGCAGCTTGGAGAAGAGTTTTAAATCACAATTAAGAAGCGCTATCAGACGATAGCTGCCCGGAGCCGTAGGGAGATTGTTAGGTTTAGGAATCGTAGAGATAGTAATTTTTAATCCTTCAGATCTGATGCGTCCCTCACGTTGCCAGAACTGAAAAAGGTTTAGGAGATGGGGGCTGAGAAGAGGGGCAAAAGATGAGTAGTATAGATAAGTAAACCCGTCTGAACCGGGAGCCGAGCGTTTTTTGGAAGTGCGGATAACGTCGAGAATTTAATTTTGGGTAAATGGTTTATTTAAATACGACAACTGGTCAGGGGACAGAGAAGGGAGTTGAATCTTTGCCAGGAAAGCAGAAATAGCGTCGGGCCAAGGCTGTGGGGTGGAGGGGGAATCGCAGAGGTTATATAGGTCATTATAATAGTCTTTAAATTGTTCGGCTATCAGGATGGGATTGCGTACCGTTTCCCCCCCGGGGAGATAATATGCGAAATTCTGGACCGCATCTCAGTTTTCTTGACCCTGCGTGCTAGCAAGGCCCCCACCCTGTCACCCATACTATAATAAGTCGACTTAGTTTTTTCAGTTGGAGCTCTACACGGGAAAGAAGAAGGGTACGCAGTCGGTTGCGGGCTTTCAGAAGATCCGATAGATTACCAGGGTCAGGGGAGGAAGCAAAAGCCCTTACAAGTGATTTCACTTCAATCAACAGGGAGTCCAGGGTCTCATTGTACAGTCTCTTAGTATGTGCCGCCAACTTGAGAAAGTGACCACGCATCACCGCTTTGTGTGCGAACCATAAAGAATCTGGAGCAATGGCGTCGACATCGTTAAAAAGAAAGTAATCCTTCAGGTGGGCAGTCATGGTCTCAGGATTCGTTGGGGAAGTCAGCAGGTGCTCATTCAGTTTCCAAGATGTTGTGGGAGAGTGGGCGGTAGAGTCTGAAAGGGTCAGGGTAATAGGGGCGTGGTCCGACCAAGTGATAATGTCAATGGTGGCATTTAGGCAAAGCGGTAAGGGGGAGTCATTCATTAATAGGAAATCTATGCGGCTAAACATCTTATGTCTTGGAGAGAAAAAAGTATAGTCAAGTTCATTGCTATGGAGATAGCGCCAGATATCGTGAAAGTTAAAAGAGGAGGTCACAGGTGTGAGGTCTGTTCTAAAGGTCGAGGGAGCTGAGCAGTCGAGAGCTTTGTTGAGGGGGGCATTAAAGTCGCCCGCTATTAGCCTATGACCCATCATGGAAGGGGTTAAATCCTCCAGAAGCTTTGTAAGGTATTTGGATTGCCCTGAGTTGGGAGAATACACAGATAGCAATGAGTATAACACCCCATCCAGCCGGCCAACCACCAATAAGTATCTACCATCTGGATCAGGTATAGCTCAGATCAATTCAAAAGACAATTTGGAGCTAATGTAAATTGCCACTCCTGCCTTCTTTTCCGCAGCGTTGGAGAAGAACTGTTGTGGGAACAAGGGGGAGGCTACACAATGATTGTCAACCTCCAATAAGTGGGTCTCTTGGAGAAACACAATATCAGCACGGGCCCTCCTAAGTTGCCCACGTAATAGAGAACACTTCTGCGGTGAATATAGACCGTTAACATTAAGTGCTAATATTGATATAGGCATGACCAATCATAAAAAAGTGTCTATAGCAGTAATGCAAGAACATAATTTTAGAGTAAAAAGTGCTGCAACAAGGGTAAGGGAAGGGGAAATGAGGGGGAACATAGGTAATCAAAACATATATAATCAAAAGTCCTGTCCGCACAGTAAACGCCCGTGCGTCAAGGAATAGAAAAAAAATCAAAAGGAAAAAATCAAGAGTCTCCTCAACGTTCCATAAGGAGATAGTCCAAGCGTCCAAAAATTAACCAAAATACAAAAAGTAAAAAAAAGAATTCAGAGCGTTAAAATCCGCTCAGTGGGGCTACATTCCCAAGGTCAATAGTAGTAGGGGGGGGAGAGGGAGGAAGAGGGATGAGCAGATAGTGTAAGAAAGAACAGGAGGCAAGGTGAAAGAGAAGAGCAGAATGCAGTTGTGTAGTAGAAGGAAGAGAGGAGGAATAAAAAATGGAGATTACACGACCTGGGAGGTGCAAAAATGTAGACCAGGAAGACGGTCCCCAGGCAAATCAGCAGAGAAAATCCAACACGGCTAGAGCGAGTTCAGGAAACTCCCCATTCCGGGTCGATTCTTTTCCCTCGGAGTCGTGGTTTAGTAGAGCGATCCATTACAGAACGTTGTGGCGGTGCGGATGAGGACGCCGGAAGTAAGTTCAATTTCTTCAGAAGTGTCGCCGCTTGCAGAGGGGTCAAGCAGACGTGGAAGGCATCGTCCTTTCTGACGATGAGGCGAGTGGGGTGTCCCCAACGATAGGAAACCTCTTTCTCACGCAGGATCGTCGTATAAGGTTTGAAAGCAAGACGCAGGGCCAGGGTGCCCGGCGATAGGTCTGGAAACACTTCAAGTCTAGCAAAGCGCTCAGAGAGAGTAGGAGATTTTCTCAGAGCTTTAAGGAAATCCTCCTTGGCCTTGAAAAAGTGGACTCTCGCCAGTACATCTCGGGAGAGATCCGGGCGAACACTTGTGGGCTTAGGGACTCTGTGTATACGGTCAATCTTGAGATCCCTAGGTTCTAAGTCTGGGAGAACTTCTAGCATGAAGCTTGGAGCAAAGCCCGTAGTTCAGTGGGAGGAACCGATTCTGCAATGCCCCGGAGTCGCACATTATTTCGCAGATGGCGATCCTCAAGGTCGTAGTTCTTCGCCTGTACTGCGTCGACAGTGCGCTGAAGTTGCTCATGCTCCTCAAGGAGGTTGTTGAGTGACTGGATCAGCTCCGCCATCCTGGCCTCAAGATGGTCCGTGCGGGGGCCCAGCTCAGTAACCTCCCCTCTCAACTCAGTCACCATTGCCTTCATGTCTTCTTGAATAGAGGCCCTGATCCCCGACAGCAGTTCTTTCATAAGGGCATGTGTAATAGGGCTCTCCGGGGAGAGGGCTGCAGAGGAGGCATCTTGTGCTTGCTGATCTGGGCTGGAAGCACGTGCAGCACGAGGGGAGGGGGGTGCCATGTTGGAGTAGAGCGCAGATTCCGGGTGGCCAGGAGGGAAATATTCTGAAACCCGCTTTGGGAGAAGTGAGTGTGGGGGTTTTACCTTCCCTATCAATGGAGGGCTGCTTCAGGCGAACCGGAGTAGAAATTTGGGAGTCTGGAGCCGGTGTGGAACTCTAATAAGCCACTTTATAGTGTTCTGGGGTCCAGGAGCTCCTGGATCAAGCAGCCTCCACCATGAGCTGTCAGGCCATGCCCCTTTCCTCTGTATTTCTGACCCCACCGTGTTGCTTCGCTGAGGTACAGTATAGATATATAACCTCCACTAGTCCGGGGTGTTTACTGTGCTGCGTGTGTCAGTCACAGTTTCGGATCCGGTATCCGGCCTGTGCGCTCCTTCGGGGCGAGTTATGAGGTAGCTCAGTCTCCCAGATGTGTTCTCCTGTTTCTCTTACTCCTTCCCTCAGACCCTGGCTAGGCCTGGAAGTGGGTAGCAGGCTGTGGAGAGGCCTAAGGCAGCCCCTTTACACCACCAGTCTTTCTTCCTCGGTCCTCCCAGGAACTGAACTAACTCCAACTGACTGACTGTCACTGCCACTCTGAGGTAAACAACATTAGCTCTTCCCCACTTCCTCTCCACACCAGAAAATATAGGGAAGCAGCTTTAGCTCCCTCTTCTGGCCTGGAGGCGCTAGTGTAGTGTTGTGGGTTGTGTGGGGAGTTAACCCTTTGTGGTGTTATGGTGGCACATTAACCCCTGGGGTGCCACAATGTCATTTGCTTTTCTACAAAATTAAACAACTGAATGGACATCCTCCGAGCCAGGTGATTCCATAATTTTTGCCAGGGGTTGTATTAACTCCAATAATTCTCGATTGTCCTTGCTGGATTGGTACTGAAGCAGTTTCATTTCCACAAAGCCTATGATTTTAGCTGCAATGTGGGAAACTGCTGATGATGGGATCTGGTCTGATAGTGCTGTCAGCGAAATAGTCAAGTCAGTGAAATGCTAGTTCTTGAAGCTGCTGAAGATAATTTGTTCTGGACCTTTCAATGGATAAAGGCAATGAACAAGTACCACTTACAGCACTATTTCTAGAATATGATGATAGCATGCAAACCACAGCATGTCTTTGCCAAGCTTCTGCTCTAGATGTTTGCAGGCACCGTTCTAGAAACCCATGTTGATAGATGTAGTTTTTAAAAATATGCAATGCACATTGTCAGTAGGGCTTTGTGCCCACTGTGCTTTTCTGCTGCGTTTTTGGGCTGCATTTTCTGCACTAAAAAGACATGACCCACAGTTTCACTGGTGTCAAAAAAGCATGCATTTATAAAAGTCCCTGTCAATTATCTTGTGATTTTTGGGGTTTCGTTTTCCAGTTGCCAGCCATTCTAATGAGCTGAAAAACACAGCTCTTACACAAACGCAGCAGAAAAGCACAGTGGGCACATAGCAGAAAAGCATGCATGCTTTTTTGAAACTGCCGTGTTTTTGAGGCTGGAAAAAAGCAGCCCAAACAAATATGCACAATGGGCACTTAGCCAAAGGCAAAATAGACACAACTTTTTGGAAATCACATTGACTTTCATTACAAAACTGTGGGTCATGCGTTTTTGGAGTAGAAAACACAGCAGAAAAGCACTGAGCACATAGCCTTAGTATTCCTATGGGGCCGGATGGCAGTGATTTGCTATCCGGTTCTCTGCTGTCAGAGCTCTGCTGCCTGGTAACGGGGCCACAACGGTGGGGGAGAGCACTGTAAGAGGGGCCACATGTGGGGGAGAGCACTGTAACAGGGGCCACATGTGTGGGGGTAGAGCACTGTAATGGTACCTTTACACGCCGCCACAACAGGATGCATACCAACGGCAACTTCACGTGCACGAGCACGGCCAAACGGTTACAAACGGTAATCGCATCTCCTTTAGACGTCGCCACAAGGTGCGCTACGCTACGCTACATCTACAGCTAGCTACATCGCCGGGTGTCGCAAGTAGCCGTCTGTAGCTCAGCGTACCTCATTTACACACCGCAATAACAAGCTAATATGGGCGGACCTGGTGCAGCAGGGACAGCACATAGGCGTGCCACAATTGTGGATTACAAGACGTCCGTACGCTGATAGGACAAAGCAATAATACCATGATTGGGCAGGCATCGCAGGAGGCTGATTAATACATGACGCCCGAGCAATTGCGTAGTGTGACTGGTCAGCTTCTTAAATATGCCGCCCTGTGCAGCGACAACCAATCGCAACGAAGGAGCTTCCTCCAATGATCGCTGAAGGGGCGTGGTATCCCGGAGCCTGGGTCACGCCTTAGCTACATTGCAGCTACATCGCCGGGTGTCCAGAGTTCCCTTCTGTAGCTTCTTTACACGCCGATACAGCTCGCTACAATCGGCGATGTTGCCATATGTTTATGGGCAGTGCACGGATACAGAGGTATCTGTAGCCGGCTGTGTCGTCCCATCTTCAGACGCCGCTACTACGGGCGATATTGGCGCGACAAGCTACATTTGTAGCCTGTAGCGGGTTGTATGCATCCTGTTGTGGCGGCGTGTAAAGGTACCATAACAGTGGGCCACGTGTGGGGGGAAAGCACTGTAACGGGGCCACATGTGTGGGGGAAGAGCACTGTGAAACAAGGGGCCACATGGGGGAGGTAAACAATATAAAAAAGGGGGGGCACATGGAGGGGAAGAGGAGTATAAACAGGTGGCGGTCACATGGGGAGAGCAGTAGGAAATAGGGGGGCCACATGGGGGGAAGAGGAGTATGGAAGAGAGGGCAGGTGGTAAAAGCTGCGCAGATATAGCATTCATTGGCACAGAAGTGAGCTTTGCTAAAGCATGTTATGACACCCACAGGAGAGTGACAACAAGCTAAGTGGGCTGACTAGTCAAATAGCGTCTCACAAACAGTCTTTAGAAATACTTTTTTACAAAGATCTGTTTATGGATGCTACTACGTGAAATGGCCACTTTACATGTCCCAACATCGTTTCGATATTGTATCCAACGGCACGGGAGCGCGCACTTTTTTGGCTGTAATCCAAGATCGCATAGGAGATGTCACACAGGGCGATATCGGCAGGCAACACAACTGCGATGTCTACGCCCCCTTGTACGAGCGACCCAGGAACGACCATTTAACATGGGAGTGAATAGGGGAAGTTGCTCTCCAAGTCGGTGTTGGGCTGTCACACAGCACGATCCTGCCAGATCGTCCATCCAATATCGGGCAGTTGGAGAGCCTGCTCATTTCTCCCCCGATATCGTTTTGGCATCGTTCTTGAGTCGCATTGCACATTTACACCATACAACGCACAAACGATATCTGCGCCAACGCACGAACCACGTGACTTTTTGTCGAAGTTGGATGATGATATCGGGATGTGTAAAGTGGCCAAATGGACTCTTAGGGTGAAGGCACACTGGCGTGAGACTTGCGCGAGTCTGATGTCGGAAAAATACGCTTGTAACTCGCACTCATGTTAATGAATGGGGCTGTCCGCACTCATGCGTTTTTACCTCTCGCCGCACGCATGTCACCGGCAATGCGATTACACTCGCAGCATGCTGCGTATGTGTGCGATTCCTGTGCGCGTACGGCCAATGCAAGTCTATGGCAGCGTTTTTTTCTCGCATGAAGGCAGCACACCATGCGAGTTACATGCGCGAAATACGCTTGTACGTGATCAGCAGAACAGGAAGTGCAAGCTGCTTTCAATTATGAAGTGCACCTGCACTCACTGCCCCTATTAAGGTGTGTGTGAGTGGCTTAATCGTCGGATCCTGGGGAAGTAAGATGGCCAGACATCTCAATGTTGAGATGCTCATTGTCCTAATCGAGGGGCACCCAGAAATATGGGACAAAAGAGATACCTCATACAGCAACAGGCAACGCAGGGAGCTTGCCTGGACCAGGGTGTGTGCCCAGATGTTCCCGGGATTCAACAACAACTCCAGACAGGAACAGCAGGAAATGAGTAAGTGACTTGAGAAATGCTGTATCATTACATGCTGATTACAATGTCATGTTTACCTGTGCCTTGTATTGTGTGGAGTAGCCTGCCACCATACCCATTTTGCTAACGGCTTTGTGAAATGTGAGAAGACAGTGTGTAGGCCTCTGTTTCCTTTTGTTTGTGCCAACTTTTCAATGATCTGTACGGATTGTGGGGATACGGGGTGTACTGGAATAATTGTTTGACATTATGCCATGCTTATCAACGTCTTACCCCATGTTACTCTCCGACAGTGACTCAGTTGACACGTCGCTGGAGAAGTTGCAGGGACCAATACCGGCGCGAGCGCCAAGCCAGACAAAGGAATGGTGGTCGACCAACGGGCAAACGGCCATATATTTACTATGACCGGCTGAATTTTCTGGCTCCAATTGTCGATGGCTGTCCGTAAGTTTTATTTTTTTGGTGTGAAAGAACCCTTCAGTAAATGGCTTTCCCCCAATCCATAGCTCCAAGGGATGGCACTAAGCTGCTGGACATGATAACCATATTGTCTTTTTTTCAAAAAGCCATGGTGTGGCACCTTCCAGCTAACCATGTGTATAAGTCATTGTCCGTGTCTCATTATTCTGGCATTGATGCCTCCCAGTCCACCAGCCTATGCAGCGCAGGGCTGTGGAGTCGGTAAATCAAACCACCCCACCGACTCCAACTCCGACTCCGACTCCTGAATTTCCCTGGCTCCGACTCCAACTCCGACTCCTTTGACTCCGACTCCTTCAGTCATGGCTCGTTTTTAAGTGATAAAATTATTTTAGGTCAATGGTAACATTAGGCTTTAATCATTATAATGACATAATAATCAAGATATTTAGATAGAACATAATAATAAATCATAATAATAATATTTAGCACATTCTGCATTGAACTACTATTATATATTTTAGGAGTCGGAACCGACTCCACCTCAGACTCCGACTCCACCAAAATGGGCAGCGACTCCGACTCCACAGCCCTGATGCAGTGGGGGGCCCACATCATAGTAAATTTGACATTTTCTCGGGGCCAATCTTTTGGTCTCCCGTTGAACTATTCACATAGTTATAATGAAGTTTCTGGCTTACGTTACCAGGTACTAACAATGATTTGGAGGCTGAGGCTACTGCGGTGCAAACGGTGAACTTCATATAAATTACATGGTTACTCACATCTGCTTTTTTTCACTTGTGTTTCAGCACTGACTCCAACTTAACAGAGGGAGAGGCTCCATCAGACTCGGAGGCAGTCTGTGAACCAACTGAGGATGAAGAGGAGGATGCATCTGAGGCAGAACGCTGTCCAGCTCGGCCAACAGGATCAGCTGCATCCCCACAGCCCCCATTAGCACCCGAGGAAGTAAATTTCAGCCCACTATCCTCTCCACAGGCCACAGCTTCCACATCCCAGGTGGCTAAATCACGGCCCAGCAGTGATGTCTCTGCTGTGCCGTTGAATATTAGTCAAAGACCGCGGTGTCAGAGGGAGCTCCCCAGCACAAGTGGCCGGCGCGAAATAGAAAATGGAGTTTTGAATTTTCTATCTCGCTCAGTCACGGATGATGGTGAGGAGGCTTATGGGCGTAGTATGGCCCAGTACCTGCGTGAAATACCTCGTCGGTTCCGGTTGAGATGTCACAATGCCCTTACCATTGTGATAGACTCATGTATGTCTCCAAACGACCCCATGATGGTCTTTAATTTTCTTGAGCGATTGCAGCTGTCTGTTGAAAACACATTGCAGCATCCACACCGGCCAGGGGGATCCACTATGTCGCTGTCCCTGCCCCCACCTCCACATTCCTTGTGCCCTGTCTCAGACAGACAGATGGATGTCCGGACAGGGGCAAACCCACAACACCCCTCGACTTGTAACATAGGTCAGAGGGTGCAGCCACAGCATACCCAGATGGGTAATTCGGGCACTGTCAGGCGCCCTGAAGGACAGATGTCCTTCACCCAGATGATGTCGGAAGGCGCAGATTGCTTTTCCGCAGGGTTTAGTGTTGGCGCAGGGACAGCGGTTACTCAACCAACCACATGGGAAATGAGGCGACCCAACCCGCCACAGAATCTGACCCTACCCTCCAATCCACAAAATTATGTAGGCCAGGCAGGCGAGCAGCCGAGTTTGGTGGGTCAGAGTTCAAGTGCTCAAGACTATGGAGGTGCCCAGAGAAACCTTGGCCAATATTCAGATCAGGCTACTTTGCCCGGCCCCAAGTACCACCCAATGTAATATGTTAATTGTTATTATTGTTTTTTTTGACCATTTGGCTATGTTTGAACAATATCTATAATACATTGTGTACTTTTATAATAATGCCTTTGTGTTTTCAATAATGTTTTATGATGACTCCTAAATTTTGTGTGAAGAGGAGGCACTGTAGCCAAACTGTAGGCTGCCCACACTGTAGCTGTCCATTTCTAAGCTACTGTGTGTGCTTTGGTTTTTGCATCTAGGCTTATGTAAAATAAATGAGTACTTGGATAGTCAGAAACACACGTGCATACCATATGGAGACAATATGGATATACGTCTAAGTCCATTATACAGTTAGGGCCAGAAATATTTGGACAGTGACACAATTTTCGCAAGTTGGGCTCTGCATGCCACCACATTGGATTTGAAATGAAACCTCTACAACAGAATTCAAGAGCAGATTGTAACGTTTAATTTGAAGGGTTGAACAAAAATATCTGATAGAAAATGTAGAAATTGTACACATTTCTTTACAAACACTCCACATTTTAGGAGGTCAAAAGTAATTGGACAAATAAACATAACCCAAACAAAATATTTTTATTTTCAATATTTTGTTGTGAATCCTTTGGAGGCAATCACTGCCTTAAGTCTGGAACCCATGGACATCACCAAACTTTCCTCCTTCTTAATGCTTTGCCAGGTCTTTACAGCCGCAGCCTTCAGGTCTTGCTTGTTTGTGGGTCTTTCCGTCTTAAGTCTGGATTTGAGCAAGTGATATGCATGCTCAATTGGGTTAAGATCTGGTGATTGACTTGGCCATTGCAGAATGTTCCACTTTTTTGCACTCATGAGCTCCTGGGTAGCTTTGGCTGTATGCTTGGGGTCATTGTCCATCTGTACTATGAAGCGCCGTCCAATCAACTTTGCAGCATTTGGCTGAATCTGGGCTGAAAGTATATCCCGGTACACTTCAGAATTCATCCGGCTACTCTTGTCTGCTGTTATGTCATCAATAAACACAAGTGACCCAGTGCCATTGAAAGCCATGCATGCCCATGCCATCACGTTGCCTCCACCATGTTTTACAGAGGATGTGGTGTGCCTTGGATCATGTGCCGTTCCCTTTCTTCTCCAAACTTTTTTCTTCCCATCATTCTGGTACAGGTTGATCTTTGCCTCATCTGTCCATAAAATACTTTTCCAGAACTGAGCTGGCTTCTTGAGGTGTTTTTCAGCAAATTTAACTCTGGTCTGTCTATTTTTGGAATTGATGAATGGTTTGCATCTAGATGTGAACCCTTTGTATTTACTGTCATGGAGTCTTCTCTTTACTGTTGACTTAGAGACAGATACACCTACTTCACTGAGAGTGTTCTGGACTTCAGTTGATGTTGTGAACGGGTTCTTCTTCACCAAATAAAGTATGCGGCGATCATCCACCACTGTTGTCATCCTTGGACGCCCAGGCCTTTTAGAGTTCCCAAGCTCACCAGTCAATTCCTATTTTCTCAGAATGTACCCAACTGTTGATTTTGCTACTCCAAGCATGTCTGCTATCTCTCTGATGGATTTTTTCTTTTTTTTCAGCCTCAGGATGTTCTGCTTCACCTCAATTGAGAGTTCCTTTGACCGCATGTTGTCTGGTCACAGCAACAGCTTCCAAATGCAAAACCACACACCTAGAATCCACCCCTGACCTTTTAACTACTTCATTGATTACAGGTTAACGAGGGAGACGCCTTCAGAGTTAATTGCAGCCCTTAGAGTCCATTGTCCAATTACTTTTGGTCCCTTGAAAAAGAGGAGGCTATGCATTACAGAGCTATGATTCCTAAACCCTTTCTCCGATTTGGATGTGGAAACTCTCATATTGCAGCTGGGAGTGTGCACTTTCAGCCCATATTATATATAATTGTATTTCTGAACATGTTTTTGTAAACAGCTAAAATAACAAAACTTGTGTCACTGTCCAAATATTTCTGGCCCTAACTGTATGTTATAAATAAACAAAAGTGAGGTACTTTAACCTTCCTAGCGGTATTCCCGAGCCTGACTCGGGGTTAACATTCACTGCCAGAAGCGGTAACCCCGAGTCAAGCTCGGGCTTACCCGCGGTCGCGGCAGATGCGGTGAAAAAACCGCATCTGCCGCACTTGCTGCATAGCTGCCGCACTTGCGGCGCGGTTGCGGTAATCGCCATAGTAAGTATAGGGGGACTTGCGGCAGGTGCGGCAAGTGCGGTTTTGCACTTGCGGCAGGTGCGGCTGCGAAAAAAAACGCACTTGCCGCACCTGCCGCATGAAAAAAAATGTGCTAGCCAGTAAGTAACGGTTACTTTTGTAGACCAAGCAGGGGGAAAATTATGGAATCACTCAATTCTGAGACAAAAATTATGGAAATACCCTGTAAATTTTCATTACCAAAACTAACACCTGCATCAAATAAGATCTGCTCGTTAGTCTGCATCTAATGGTGGGTTTACACACACCAATTTATCTGTTCAATATCTGAACAGATCTCTGGTTGCAGTGAAATCATGGATACATTGCTCCATGTTGTACACAGCCACAAAATGTAACTATGTGTCCATGATTTCACTGCAACCAGAGATCTGTTCAGATATTGAACAGATAAATTGGTGTGTGTAAACCCACCATAAGGCCTCGTGCACACGCTGAATATTTGATGAGATTTTTACCTCAGGATTTGTAGCCAAAACCAGGAGTGGATAATTAAATACAGAAGTGGTGATGTGTTTCTATTAGACTTTTCCTCTGATTGCTCCACTCCTGGTTTTGTATACAAATCCTGAGGTAAAAAACTCATCAAATACTAAACGTGTGCACGAGGCCTAAAAAGGAGTGATCACACTTGGAGAGTTGTAGCACCAAGTGGACTGACATTAATCATGTCATGCCATGTCTCCAACACAAGAGATGTCAATTGAAACAAAGGAGAGGATTGTCAAACTCTTAAAAGAGGGTAAATCAACACGCAATGTTGCAAAAGATGTTAGTTGTTCACAGTCAGCTGTGTCTAAAATCTGGTACAAATACAAACAACATGGGAAGGTTGTTAAAGGGAAACATACTGGTAGACCAAGGAAGACATCAAAGCGTCAAGACCGGAAACTTAAGGCAATATGTCTCCAAAACAGGAAATGCACAACAAAACAAATGAGGAATGAATGGGAGGAAACTGGAGTCAATGTCTGTGACCAAACTGTAAGAAACCACCTACAGGAAATGGGATTTACATGCAGAAAAGCTAAACAAAAGCCATCATTAACACCAAAACAGAAAAAAACAAGGTTACAATGGGCTAAGGAAAAGCAATCGTGGACTGTGGATGACTGGATGAAAGTCATATTCAGTGATGAATCGCGAATCTGCATTGGGCAAGGTGATGATGCTGGAACTTTTGTTTGGTGTCATTCCAATGAGATTTATATAGATGACTGCCTGAAGAGAATATGCAAATTTCCACAGTCATTGATGATATGGGGCTGCATGTCAGGTAAAAGCACTGGGGAGATGGCTGTCATTACATCGTCAATAAATGCCCAAGTTTACATTGATATTTTGGACACTTTTCTTTTCCCATCAATTGAAAGGATGTTTGGGGATGATTAAATCATTTATCAAAATGATAATGCATCATGCCATAGAGCAAAAACATTCCTTGAAAGAAGACGCATAAGGTCAATGTCATGGCCTGCAAATAGTCCGGATCTCAATCCCATTGAAAATCTTTGGTGGAAGTTGAAGAAAATGGTGCATGACAAGGCTCCAACCTGCAAAGCTGATCTGGCAACAGCAATCAGAGAAAGTTGGAGCCAGATTGATGATGAGTGCTGTTTGTCACTCATTAAGTCCATGCCTCAGAGACTGCAAGCTGTTATAAAAGCCAGAAGTGGAGCAACAAAATACTAGTAATGTATGAGTTTGTTTTGTTTGTCATGATTCCATAATTTTTACCTCATAATTGAGTGATTCCATAATTTTTCCCCCTGCTTGGTCTACGAAAGTAACCGTTACTAGCTAGCATATATTTTTGTCATGATTTCTTTCAGTGTTTCTTCAAGGCAGAGAGTTGCCATTTGAAATTACTTTAGCTTTGTGCCATGTGTGTGATCTTCTTTTTTTCTACAAAATTAAACAACTGAATGAACATCTTCCTAGCCAGGTGATTCCAGAATTTTTGCCAGAGGTTGTATGCACAGAACTGCTAGTGATTCTGGGGACACAGAGGACTTGACAGGTTCCATTTTAAAGGGCGTCTGTCACTCCACAAATGCCAAATTAATGGCACAAACATTTATTTACATAATGTAGACCATATAAAAATCATACCAGCCATATACAATTTATGGCTGATGATTAAAACATTTTATTAATTTTTTTGAAAATGAGCATGCTTTGTTGCACTTTTGATGGTTCCTGTGCCTTGGTGCATCATTACACCTTATTTGCATATTAAAGCATGTCCACCATCTTGATTAACAGCGCTCCATTGGTATGAGCGAGTGCTGTCTAAAATCTTTGTGCTCTGAGTGTCAGTGTGGCCGTGAACACAGCATGCGGCATTGGTGTGGCTGTGAACACAGTGTGGCTGCAGACGCGTTCTGATGCCTAGTTCCTGCCTGTCTTTGACCACCACTCGAGCGGCTTCAATGAGGATAAGAGGTGTTTAATGAACTGACAGTATGTGCACATTGCATGGTGCTTTCACTCCCTGAACTCGCTCAGTACATTGCTGGGTGCATAGAGCAAGGACCATGGACAGGCAGGATCTATGCATCAGAGCGTGTATGCAACCACATTTTGTGCCACCTTATAGGTGGGGCCGGTTGAAGCGCCTGTTACGCGTAAAATAGTCTGTCGCCCTCTCTACCCAGCGCCTCCCTGATGCAGTTTTACCTTTAATAAAGTTTTGCTTTAGAGAATGTGACTTCCGCCATTCATCTCTTTCCTGCAACTAGAACAGATTTATACTGCAACTACCTGGACAGGGCATAATATGTTCTGTAAGCATTACAAATTGGATGTTCTCTCATATCAGAGAACAGTGCTTGGAAGAAAAGTTCTTCAGGCAGTTATCCCACCCTAAGTTACGAGTTATTGGGTATACTGCCATGGTGCTGTCATGAGGAATGACCTGGAAATTAGGAGTTAGACCTACCAGTAATTTTGTTTTCAGGAGCTAATATAACATCACCCTTATTCCTCCCGATTTCTACTGCATATGTGATGAAAACATGTATGAGTATTTCAGAATAAAATTGTGTTGTACCAAGCCAGTATGGTAAATGGAAAATCAACTGAGGAGGTCGGGGTGGGACGGGCTTTTAACTTTTGGTGCTTCCTTTCCATGCAGAGGATATGGGGCTACTCTCCTATGGTGCTGTCATGATGGACTCATGGAAACATAATTACCGGTAGGTTTCATTCCTATTTTTTCCTCTCCAACACTTCTTTCTCGTTTCTCTTTCACAGTTCTTTTCTTGTAATTTGCTTCTTTTTCTGAAAATTTCTTTTTTTCTCAAACTCTTTGTCAATATCTCACTTTTTCCCTGGCATCCTTGTTCTCTCAGCTAGCAAAAACTTCTTGTCTTGCAGTATTCTTGTCATATTAAACATGCTAAGGCTATGGATATCTAACAAGTTGTCTAAAGCTGCGTTCCATTCTTCCTCCTTCTTCCTCAGAGTATCAGAATGTTTAATTTTGTTTTCTTTTTTTTTCAGCTTGCCATATTCTTTGAAGAGACCTTCCACTTTTAGTTGAAGATAAACTACTATCAGACATTTTTCCAATAAGCCACAAGTCTTTTGCTTCTGGTTGTTGGCTTTGACATACTGTAGTGCTAGCTGCTATGTTTTATTTTTGTAACCACTGTAAATGGTGTACAGGACCTGGATGCAAACAGAAACACAGTGATTCTCATTAAAAGTCATTATTCCTCTTAGAGATGTATTGCCATGGAAACCTGGGAAAGGAGGAGCAGCATCAGAGGACAAGACTGATTGGCTGAGCAAGCTGGAGGAAGGTTTTGTTAACGTCAGGCTATATTAAGCAAAATGTGCGCCGTTCTTCCAAAACCAGATCTTGGCCATGGAAAAAATCCAGAAGGTTTGATGATAGGTAGGGACCGCTAAATTTGTCTGTGTCTTGATGAATTATTTTCAGCATTTTTTTTTAGATTACATGCAGAAACAGAATCAAAGGTGCCTACTAAAGAAAACTCACTTTCGAAGTTAAAGACCACTCTAAAGTGGGCTACCTTAGGAAAAAAAACATGTTTTCAAGGTAATGCTATGTTATTCAACATAATCAACTTTCCCCTCTACACTTAATGCCTTAATTAAAAAGGATTTCTAATCTTTTAGAGAACAAAAATGTTATCCTATTCTGCAAACCACAACAACACAGCATCAATTACAATCCAATATGTCAAAAAGAGTTTTTTACCAGGCTATTTGCGCTCCTGAGGAAGACATTTTATACTGTCGAAACGCGTTGTATGTGCTTTTCTTAAGAAATATTAAAAAACTCTTTATGAAATTATAAGAAGCTTTGGATCATAGACCTCTGGGAGCGCAAATAGCCTGGTAAAAACTCTTTTGGATCTATATTCCTATGGTAACTCGGTCTGAGCTACTTACTAGCTACCAGGGATTTGCAGCATACCGACTACTGAGGAAAACCTACGCCTGGATACTTAATGGTCCCTAGTGACCGATACGCAAGTGAACAAGACCTAAAAAAGGTGAGTGCCATCCACATCCACCTACGATCTGATTATACATTTACATTTAGATCGGTGCGCTTTCTTCCTTTCCTTTTCTTCTACCACAATCCAATATGTCATAAATTATCACCCTTTAGTGGTTTGAGTTTCAGAAAGGACCAATCTGATGGGGTGAAATCAGAGGAATGTGACTTCTGATGGACAATTTCACAGCTGAGTTCATTGAGTGTATACAATGCAATACATGGCTTGAGAGTGCACATTATCTTCCAAAAACAAGTCTTCTTGTCACAAGACAGATGCATATGGCTCCACCTCTCTGTTTAGCCCTGCCCCTTAACGATTGTGCCAGATGCACATGGCTCTGTCTCCTCCAGTTAGCCCCACCTCCTTTATAACGCTCCCTTTATATTGTATTCCAGGCAACACTGGGTCCTACAGCTAGTACATAATAAATAGGCTTTGGGCTGTGTATATTATTTGTAGGCTGCTACTGGGCTATATATATTTTTTGAAGGCTTTGCCAGTCCAGAAGTAGCCTCCAAATAATATATACAGCCCACTACAGCCTCCAAATAATACATATAGCCCAACAGCTCTTTCCTAATAATATATAATATGGAGGTTCTTTTCCTGGTATCTCTGTCCCATCTCCTGGTATAGATGTCCCCGTCCTTGCTCCATGTCACTACTACTACTCCCAGCATCTCCCTGCTCTGCAGCCCTCACTAATACTACTACTCTGAGTCCCAGCATCTCCTGTGCTCCCTCCTCCTCTGCAGGCCTCAGTACTACTCCTCTCAGCATATTTATGCTCCCTCCATTTTTGCCTCTCTCAGTACTACTGCCCCCAGCATCTCCCCTGCTCCCTTCTCTGCAGCCCTCAGTACTACTGTAAGGAGGTTGACATGTGTTTAAAGCATTGAGCTCTTATTAGTAATGCTGTAAAATATTGTGCAACGACTTTTAATGCTGTAAAATGCTTGCGATGACTTAGTCCGGCCACTAGGGGGTCATCAAAAGTTAACTAAAGAGAAAGACTTGGGAAACTGGGAGGAGGAGCTGAGAGGGCTGGAGAAGAAGCAGGATCCATCACTGATGGTCACACGTGGAACTGAGTTCGTGCCATGCCTGAGGAGAGACAACGCGTAGCTGCAGACTAGAGACGCTTGGAGATTACAGAGATCTGAATCGGACAGTGTGCACAGAAAGAAGCAGTACTTCATTAGTAACGGAAATCTGTGGCCGGTCAGCAGCTGTATAGTGAGCTATGGGAAGCTAGCTAGAGAATCCAGTAGTGCTGAGTATTGACTTGTTTGCGCCATTGCTGATGGACTGATCAGGCTCAACTCAGAGATTGAGAGGGAGCCTGTATACAGAGACTGCATATGCATACTACAGAGAAGTCCTGTTATGAACTATGCATCGAGATGGAGATTGATTATGATCTATGCTTGCATCAGGCTGTGTAGGAAGTTTTGTGACAGAGAGACTGAGCAAATTTAGTGGCCAGAGACCCGAATAAATTAAAAGGTTTAGTTCATTAATTGGTTGCTGATACTAAGTAGGAGACCCCTCTCTTTGTTTTGCAGAACGAGAGACTTTACACCATACGAACCATGCGTGTTTTAATTATATACAGTGCCTTGTGAAAGTATTTGGCCCCCTTGAACTTTTCAACCTTTTGCCACATTTCAGGCTTCAAAAATGAAGATATAAATTCTAATGTTTTTGTGAAGAATCAACAACAAGTGGGACACAATTGTGAAGTGGAACGAAATTTATTGGATATTTTAAACTTTTTTAACAAATAAAAAACTGAAAATTTGGACGTGCAATATTATTCGGCCTCTTTACTTTCAGTGCAGCAAACTCACTCCAGAATTTTAGTGAGGATCTCTGAATGATGCAATGTTGTCCTAAATGACTGATAATGATAAATAGAATCCACCTGTGTGTAATCAAGTCTCCGTATAAATGCATCTGCATCTGTGATAGTTTCAGGGTTCTGTTTCAATTGCAGAGAGTATCATTAAGACCAAGGAACACACCAGGCAGGTCCGAGATACTGTTGTGGCGAAGTTTAAAGCCAGATTTGGATACAGAAAGATTTCCCAAGTTTTAAGCATCTCAAGGAGCACTGTGCAAGCGATCATATTGAAATGGAAGGAGTATCAAACCACTGCAAATCTACTAAGACCGGCCGTCCCTCTACTTTCATCTCGAACAAGAAGACTGATCAGAGATGCAGCCTCTCCCCCCTGTATGCTGTCTCTTCCCCGTGCGCTCTCTTCCCTCTCTGTGCCGGTCACCTCTTGCGCGCTGTCTATCCACTCTCTGTGTCTGTCACCTCTTGTGAGTTGTCTCTCCCCTCTCTGTGCATGTCTCTCCCCATGTGTGCTGTCTCTCCCGTGTGCTGTCTCTCCCCTCTTTGCGCAGCCTCTCTCCCGTGTTGTCTGTCTCTCCCCAAGTGTGCTCTCTCCCCAGTGCCTGTTCCCCCCTGTATGCTGTGTCTCTCCCCTGCGCCTGTCTCCAACCTGTGCACTGTGTCCCTCGTGTGCTTTGTCCCACCTGTGAATGTGTCCCCCTGTGCACTGTCTCTCTCCTGCACCTGTCTCCCCCTGTGCTCATCTTCCAGCTGTACCTCCTTCCTGTGTGCTGTGTCCCCCCTACACCTGTCTCTCCCCTGTGCACCAGTCTCACCCCATCATGCTGTCTCCTCCTGCATGCTGTCTCCCCTCTTTGCTGTCCCCCTGCGCTGTCTCTCCCTGCACCTATCTCTTGCTGTGCGCCTGTCTATATCCTGTGTACTGTCTCCCTGCTGTGCCTGTCTCCCCCTGGGTGCTGTGTAATTGGCCCTGACAGGAGCCCCCTGGGCTTTCTGTAATTGGCCCCTGACAGGAGGCCCCATGAGCTCCGTGTATCTGGCCCCTGACAGGGGGCCCCCTGAGCTGCGTGATGTGCTCCTCCCCTAACCTGAGTGGATGGTGTGAGTACTTTTCACCTCCCTTTCTCCTAAGCTGAGTGGCAGCAGTTGATTGCAGTGTGTGATGTAGAAACAGCTGTCTGTGGATGGATACCTGGCTCTGTTAATTCCCTTGTCATATCCTTAACTCGTAACTGAGTGGGATGTTGACTAAAAGGGCCACTTAATATGGTGTTATGGTGGTCTCCGCAAGGATTCCACCCCAGGGCTAGGTCCTTCCCTGGAGAGATATCTGGCTAGTCCCGTGTTTGAGACTTTTAATCGAGGCTCCACGGACTCCATTTGCATATTCAAATTCCCAGGGTGCAATGCATCATGGTTTTCACTGTGGTTGAGCGCTTTAGCCAGCTGCCCGCAGTGTTTTCCTTGACTGGTCTCCCTGAGATCAGTGAATACTTTGTGATGTTTGTCTACCAGGCATTGCTCCCACCTAGCCAGAATCCTACTCCGCACTGATGAGGGGCAATACCCCGAAACAGCTGTCTGTGGATGGATACCTGGCTCTGTTAATTCCCTTGTCATATCCTTAACTCGTAACTGAGTGGGATGTTGACTAAAAGGGCCACTTAATATGGTGGTTATGGTGGTCTCCGCAAGGATTCCACCCCAGGGCTAGGTCCTTCCTGGAGAGATATCTGGCTAGTCCCGTGTTTGAGACTTTTAATCGAGGCTCCACGGACTCCATTTGCATATTCAAATTCCCAGGGTGCAATGCATCATGGTTTTCACTGTGTTTGAGCGCTTTAGCCAGCTGCCCGCAGTGTTTTCCTTGACTGGTCTCCCTGAGATCAGTGAATACTTTGTGATGTAGTGACAGGGCTGACACTACGGCAGATCCTTATTTCCTGTACCGCGATGAAACAGGAAATAGGGATCTGCCGCTAACTACATCAAACTCTGCAATCAGCATCTGCCGCTCAGCTTAGGAGAGAGGGAGAGAAAAAGTACTCACACAGTCTGCTCAGGTTGGGGGGGGGGGAGTGCTCACACAGCTGAAGGGCCCCTTTAGGGGCCAGTTGCACAGCGCTAAAGGGCCCGGTGGCCTTCCCCCCCCAAGGTCAGAGCCCTGACACTTGCTCGGCGGCGCCGGCCCTGCTTAAGATATTCGACTGAGCACCCACAGCACAGAGGTGGAAACAGGGCGGCACCAAAAGACATACAAGCAATGGGAGAAAAGACTGTGCCAGGGGGCACTGGAGCACAAGGCGCACTTCCTGCTACGCTGCACCAAATACTCAGCAGTGAGGGCCTCCCACTTCCGGAGACTTTCCATTCACAATCTGGACTTCCCATCCATAGACAAGGAGAGGAAACTCTGCATCATACTGTACGAGGAGGAATCGACAGTGGAGATTGCCGCCCAATATGCCACCATATGTCATAAGCCGAGAGGAAAGTAAGACCTCCAAATGGACCATTATTGTCCAAATTGTGACCCTAACACCCTATCCCCATAACCCCGACCCCCTCTCCTGTCACACTTATTTTTCTTGCTTTGGCAACACTAATTGTATTTTGGTCCTGCCAATAAAGCCTATTTAAATTTGAATACTCCCAAACAGAATAAGTGTAACACGACATTTTTACCCAACAATGAACGCTGTGAAAAGGAAACCTAAGAAACAAAGGCAGAACTGTGATCATTCTTTTCCAATTCACCGCATAATATTCAGTACAAAAAAAGAGGGAGTATGCAAAAAATACCTGTGGCAGGAAAGGGTTATAGCCTTGGAATTAAGTTTTTAAAAAGCAAGCAAATTTTCGTCAAAGCAAGTTTTACTTTTAGTTTCAGCGATCTATATAGTTTATTAGTTCTTACCTAAGGAATTTTCCATAAAAGGATTTCATATATTTCTTTGCTGAGAGGAGTAACACATACAGACCCCAGTGCTATTCTGTGGTATCTATATATTACATTGTCTTTAAATACATATGTTTATTTTTCTATTTTACATAAGTGAAAGAGAAAATGTAATAATAAGGATGGTTTCACACTGGCGTTGTGTCTGCATGCGTATGGCATGCAGACGCAAACGCAGCCATATTAATGTGAACGCAGCGGAGAATCTCCGCATGCGTTCACATTAATATGCACCCCGGCCAGCCAATCAGCTGTCTCGGGGGTGGCCGGTGAAGAGGAGATCAGTGGTGGAGATCTCCTCCTACCGGCCACAGCTGATCTCCCGCCGGTGTCGGCGTGCGAGATTTGAAGATACAGCTGATCTAACAGCTGTTTAAATCTCCCGCGCCGACACCGAATGGGTTGATATCGGTGCCGGAGATATGAAACAGCTGATTGCTGCTTCAAATCTCCCGCACCGACATCACCTATTCGGTGTCAGCACGGGAGATTTAAACAGCTTTCAGATCAGCTGTTTCTCCCCGCCGACACCGGCAGGAGATCAGTGGAGGCTGTAGCTGATCTCCCGGTGGCCGCTAGTGATCACCGGGAGAGATTTCAATGAGATCCGCAGCGTTCTCCTGCAATGTCATGCGGAGGACACTGCGGATCCATTGACATCTATGCGTCATTTGTGCGCTTGCTGATAAATCAAGCACCTGCGACCGCACAAAAAATGCAACAGGCTGCGTACGGAGTGCGCTCGGAGGGTGCACAAATTGTGCGTATCTGAGCGCAAACGCAACCGAACACAGCCAAACGTAGGCACATGCGTTCCCATGTTAAACATAGGAACACATGTGCGCAAGCGTTTGGCTGCGTTCGGTGCGCAGCATATGCAAACGCCAGAGTGAAACCATCCTAAAGAGGTTATTCAGCCTGAATTTTAGTGACTGCAGACTAGTGAAGCTTCACAGCGTGCATGCTGTAAGGATTCTCCGGCGCTAGCAGCGGGTGGTCATAGACAACCCCTTTAAGAATATAAAAGTAACTGGACAAAGGATATCAAGATATTTTCCCTCAAATAAAATTATACTGGTTACCATTTGTCATTACCTATTTTTATACAGCTCTTTTATAAATTCACTCTTGCTTTCGTCTACTTTTATGTTCCAAATAATATATCAGAATTTAAAGGGGTTGTCCATCTTTGGGATCTTTTTTTATTTGAATGCATATATAGAAGCTAAAAACATGAGTATTGCAATTAGGCATCATTAAAAATGTAAGCGCTAGTTGGCTTTTACAGGCTATTTGTTTCCCTGCACATTCAACTTTAATGTGATTTGTGGTCAAATATATTATAAGGAGCTCAGAAAAAAAGAGAATTTTGTTTACTTACCGTAAATTCTTTTTTCTTGAATCATTAATGGGAGACCCAGACAATGGGGTTTAGGCAGTCTGCCCTCCGGAGGCCACACTAGGTACTACAAGTTTTTTGTAGTCTCCGCCCCTCCGCCTATAAACCCCCACTGCAGGAGCAGATCCCCAGTTTAGTTCATAAGCTGCGAGGAGGCAACCCACACCACAACTCTAGGCATGGCCGCGAACAATGCAAGCCAAAGAAGCCTGAGCCAACAGGTTCAAAAACACAACAAAACGTCCAACGGGACAACTGGGTGGGTGCTGGGTCTCCCATTAATGATTCAAGAAAAAAGAATTTACGATAAGTAAACAAAATTCTCTTTTTTCTGATCATCATAATGGGAGACCCAGACAATGGGGATGTCCTAAAGCAACACCCCAGGGCGGGAAAAGAGTTCCTTTGAGACGTTTGATGTGCGGGGCACCTCAAAGGTGAGCCACCGCCGCCTGTAGGACCCGCCTGCCCAAACTCGCATCCGCAGAGGCATGGGCATGTACCATGTAATGTTTGGTAAACGTATGGAGGCTAGACCAAGTGGCTGCCTGACAAACTTGTTGAGCCGAAGCCCTGTGCCGCAGAGCCCAAGAGGCACCAACGGCCCTGGTAGAGTGAGCCTTCAATCCCACCGGGAGAGGCATACCAGAAGAACGGTAAGCTTCCTGAATAGGAGCTTTGATCCACCGAGCCAAAGTAGATTTGGAGGCCGGGGAACCCTTACAGCGACCAGCCGTAAGGACAAACAGAGAGTCCGAGGTGCGTACCGATGCAGTACGAGACACATAAATCCTGATAGCCCTCACCAGGTCCAGAGTGTGCAACTCTTTCTCACACCGGTGAATCGGTTTAGGGCAAAAAGAAGGGAGAACAATCTCCTGATTAATATGGAAAGGTGACACCACCTTAGGCAAGAATTCGGGCCTCGTGCGCAACACCACCTTATCCTGATGAACCACCAGGAATGGGGACTTGCACGAGAGCGCTGCCAGTTCCGAGATCCTCCTGAGCGACGTAATGGCCACCAGAAAAACCACTTTCTGGGAAAGGCGAACTAGAGAAATATCCCTCAAAGGCTCAAAAGGAGGCTTCTGCAAAGCCGCCAGGACCACATTGAGGTCCCAAGGATCGAGAGGACGTTTGTACGGCGGAACCACCCGGCTAACTCCTTGCAGAAACGTACGGACCGTTGGTATCTTAGCCAAACGCTTGTCAAACAGCACCGACAGTGCCGACACTTGTCCCTTCAGAGTACTGAGAGACAGTCCCATCTCCATTCCTGATTGAAGGAAGGAAAGCAACGTTGGGAGACAGAACGGCCAAGCCTTCTTCCCAACTGAAGCGCACCAGGAAAAGAAAATTTTCCAAGTCCTGTGATAGATCTTCAACGAGGCAGGCCGTCTGGCCCGAGTCAAAGTGGAAACAACCGAGGAAGAAAATCCTCTGGATGTCAAGAGCCAGGACTCAAGGGCCACACAGTCAACTTGAGGGCCGCGGAATTGAGATGGAAGAACGGACCCTGAGACAGGAGATCCGGTCTTTCTGGCAGTCTCCACGGCTCCCCGTCTGCGAGCTGCCACAGGTCCGGATACCAAGACCTCCTGGGCCAATCCGGCGCCACTAGAATGGCTCTGCGACATTCCGTCCTGATCTTGCGCAGGACCCTGGGAATCAATGCCAACGGCGGGAACACATACGGAAGATGGAACCTGGACCAATCCTGGACCAGTGCGTCTGCTCCCAGAGCCTGAGGATCCCACGACCGCGCTATGAACTGCGGAACTTGGCGATTGAGCCGAGAGGCCATCAGATCCACATCTGGAGTTCCCCATCGTCGACAGATGGACTGGAAGACGTCCGGGTGTAGAGACCACTCTCCGGCGTCCATGCCTTGCCGGCTTAGGTAGTCGGCCTCCCAATTGTCCACTCCTGGGATGTGGACTGCTGAGATCAACGAATCGTTGTCCTCCACCCATGACAGAATGCGGTGGACTTCGGCAAGGGCCTGGGCACTTCGAGTCCCGCCCTGATGGTTGACGTACGCGACGGCCGTCGCGTTGTCCGTTTGAATTCTTATGTGCTTCCCTGCCAGAAAACGGTGGAAAGCCAGAAGTGCCAGGTAAATCGCTCTGATTTCCAGGACATTGATTTGTAGGGAGGACTCTGACACCGTCCAGAGACCCTGAGCTCTGTGGTGCAAGAACACCGCACCCCAGCCTGTCAGGCTGGCATCCGTGGTCACCACCAACCACGAAGGTTGCAGGAAAGACCGTCCCCGTGCCAAGTGACGGGGCTGAAGCCACCAATGAAGAGATTCCTTCGTCTGGTGAGAGAGTGACACCACTCTGTCCAGAGATGATGTCCTCTTGTTCCACTTGTGGAGAATCTCCAGCTGCAAAGGGCGGAGATGAAATTGCGCAAAAGGCACTGCTTCCATTGCCGCCACCATGTGCCCCACTAGCTTCATTAATCCCCTCAGGGATGATCGTGGGGAATGAAGAAGGGCTCGGACACCCGACTGGATGGAGGTCTGCTTCTTCTGGGGTAGCAACACCAGTGCCGGGGCTGTGTGAAAATCCATGCCCAGATAAGTCAAAGACTGGGTTGGCACTAGTGCGGATTTTGGGAGATTCAGGATCCACCCAAACTGTTCCAGAGTCCTGAGGGTCGCGTCCAGGCTCCCCTGACACAGCTCCTTCGACGGGGCCTTGATCAGCAGATCGTCCAGGTAAGGTATCACGGCATGACCCTGTGCATGCAGGGTTGCCACCATGGCCGCCATCACCTTCGTGAAGACCCGCGGGGCCGAGGCCAGACCGAACGGCAACGCCACAAACTGGAAGTGTTCTTCCCCCACTGCAAACCTGAGCCAGCGTTGATGTGCTGGTGCAATGGGCACATGCAGGTAGGCATCCTTGATGTCTATGGATGCCAGGAAGTCTCCCTGAGACATGGCTGCTATCACTGAGCGCAGGGATTCCATGCGAAACTTTCGCACTTGCACATGTTGGTTGAACAATTTCAGATCCAGCACTGGGCGAAACGAACCGTCCTTCTTTGGTACAATGAAGAGGTTTGAATAAAACCCTCTGAAACGTTCCCAGATGGAACTGGGATCACAACTCCGTCCCTTTGAAGACCAATCAGAACTTGGTGAAAGGCCTGAGCTTTCTCCGGTGACGGAGAGGAAAGAAAGAAACGGTTTGGAGGAAAGGACTTCAGCTCGATCCTGTAGCCCCGAGAGACAATGTCTCTCACCCACCGGTCTTGAACGTGAAGAAGCCATACGTCCTGAAACAGGGCCAGGCGACCTCCAACCGGTGGGGTGGCAGGAGTCGGGAGTGAGTCATGCAGAGGGCGCCTTGGGGGCGGCAGCTGCTGCGGCCCCCGCTGGCTTCTTCTGGCGATTCTTGTTACGCCAGTGACCAGAGGTTTTACCTCCTTTGTCCGAACGCGCGGACGAGGTAGAAGAGTGCGAGCTGGGACGAAAGGACCGCTGTCTGGGGTTCCATTTTTGAGACCCCTGCGGCTTGGGTCTGTTCTGAGGGATCTTCTTCTCAGTAAACTCCTTAATTCGCTTATCCAGCTCGTCCCCAAAAAGCCTATCGCCCGAAAAGGGCATGACTTGCAAAATCCTCTTGGACACCTTATCCGAGTCCCAGGGACGCATCCACAGCAATCTGCGCAAAACCACGGCATTAGCAGAGGCCACGGCATTCCGATTAGCTGTTTCAAAGGCAGCCGATCTGGCGTATTCAGCATAGGCCTTAGCCTTGTTGGCAAGAGCTGTCACCTCCGGGTCAGACCCCGGGATATCGGTGATCCCCTCCAGACATGCAGTAATGGCCTGCAACGTCCAAACCATAGAAAAGTTTGGGGCAAAAGAAGAACCCACAGCCTCATATATAGACTTAGCATATGACTCGCATTGCTTGTCAATAGGATCCTTCAGAGAGGAACTATCCTCTGCCGAAAAGAGAGAATGAGCGGCAACTCTGGTCAAGGAAGCATCCACCCTAGGGGAGCGCGACCATTCATCCAGAACCTCCTTAGGAAAAGGATAACGTGAATCCTTAGTCTTCCTAATGAAACGTCTCTCAGGATGCTCCCTGGGCGTCCTGACCACTCTCCAAAAATTGGAATGGTCAGTGAACAGACCACGTGACTGACCCAAGGGTGGCAGCCACTGGAAAGATTCCTTCTGCGGTCTATCCACCACCGCAGCCGGGGGGACGAGCCCCAGGGTCTCGTTAATGGAGGAAACCAAATCCTCCACACCGTCCCCTGGACCCTCTGAAGGAGCTTTGTGGGGCCGGGGCTCAGGGCCAGGGTCTCCACCCTCATCATTACTATCAGATGGATGTTCCTCATCAGAGGAATGATGTTCACCATCCTCGGGGGTATCCTCCCAGCGGGGTCTCTTATGAGATCTCTCTCCCTGCCTGGGGATAACCCCTAGGGACCCTGTATGGGGGGCTGAATCAGACAGCCTCCTCAGTATAGCCTCCAATGATTGTGACATGGAAGACATTCTGGACACTACAGTGTCATTAAAGGACCTCTGTACATCCCATGGCCCTGCCTCCACCTGAACCTCAGGGGAGAGCAGTGGTGCTGCAGCATCTGAGCCAGAAACACTGGGGCTAGGCCCAGTGAGACCGCAAGCTGCGCAGAGGCCATCCTCAGCCACATGTCCCATGCACTGTTTGCAGGCCTTGGACCTTGTGGCGGCAGCCTTCTTCCCAGCTGTAGCCATACTGGGACCGCAAGGGGCAGTAAGGGTTTAACACCGGATACCCGGCGGAATACCGACCAGGAAAGCGGTGGCTCTGAGTGGCACGTGTGTGACCCCCGCGGGCAAACTGCAGCTTCCCCCTGGAGCGCGATGTGTACGCTTCAAATCCCTGTGCAGGAATGAGGAGAAAATGGCCGACGCGTCACTAATGAGTGGGCGCGGCTAAGCAGAAGCCCGGGGAGACAGTGCACACATAGGCCGGGAGGAGCGTGACGTCACCGCCCAGAGGGGGACGTGCTCTCCTCTCCCTCAGGATCCGCACACAGTGAGAAAAAAAGGCACCAGAACACTTCTGAAATGGCGGCCGTCACACACACACTGTCATGCAAACACCCGCAATTGGGATGCCAATAAGGGGTGCCCCTCACCCAGGGCCCCCCCCCCAGAACCGCATGTCCCGAAGGAAAAAACAGAGGTTCTAAAGTCATGGTCACATCCAGCGACAGACACCATGTCCCCCCAGGCCCACATAAGGAGATACAGAGTACCTGTAACCAATGGGTCCACGTCCGGTACCAGTCCAGCGGGCAGCGGACGGGGGGTCCAGGCTCCGGTCCGCATGTTAAGCTTCCATGGATAGGCCGCAGACCGGAGCGGAGCTGTGCAAGGCTCCAAGGCTCCCACCTCACCAGAGCACTTCAGAAGTGAGTAGTGAGGGAGCACGGCATAGTACCAGGCCAGACAGTAAAGTCCGTGTCCAGGCCCGAGGGCCACGGACCCAGGTACCTCGACCTGTATGCACCCAAAGGTGGACAGGGAGTATGCCGGGGATCCCCCAGGGACCCACTTTTCTTCATGCTGCATCACGAAATCCCTAAGAAAATCTTCTGTGATGTGCAAGTCAGAGGTGTGATCTCCGAGCACACTGAAGTAAGACTGGGGATCTGCTCCTGCAGTGGGGGTTTATAGGCGGAGGGGCGGAGACTACAAAAAACTTGTAGTACCTAGTGTGGCCTCCGGAGGGCAGACTGCCTAAACCCCATTGTCTGGGTCTCCCATTATGATGATCAGAAAAGATGGATGAAAGAATTACAAACTCTTTGACAACAGACTGTTATAATGCAATTAATAAAATTAGTGAGGGGCGTATTGGACCTCATATGTAATATGGTACTACACAACAATATTAGAAACCACGAAAGTACCTGTACCTAGATAAATTGGATACAACCACTTGTTTGTTTACAAGTAAAATTTCTCGTTTAATACACCTAATGGCAGACAGACAAGTTTCAATCCGTGAACAATACATAAAAGAGGAAGGTGCTGACAGTTTCGGGAGACAAAAGGCACTGTGTGCCGCAAAATTCAACAAACACCAAAGGTATAGTGTAAATATCCACTGCGCATCAGAATGTTACAGGATGAAAAAAAACTTATTACAGGTACAACATGTCAAAATAATCACGTACAGTTGCATTTTAGTGACTGACAAAGCTGTAACAGAAAGTCTATGCAACCCTAAAGATGCACTATGGCATAAAGTGCAATGCATACCCAAAAGGTGAATGGAGAAGCACACAGTGTCTGTGTCTGTGACTAAGGGTGTAATAGTAAACCCTTGGCCACCTCCCTACCTCTGATGCGAGCTCACACGCTGAGCTTTCATCATCCACCACACGTCAGCTGATCTTTTCGATCACGCTGTTAATCACTGACAACGCGATTTTAAGTTCCGTAGCGGGGATCGCGCAGTTACCCGCCAGCATTGGCGGCCCTGTGATGCGATCACGGGGCCTCAATGCATTGCTGTGACAGCCTGGAGTCAGCTGATGACCCCGGAAGCTGTCATGGAATCACTTCCTGCTGGCAATCCCTGAACTGCATCAATGGCAGAATGTGATCATTTGTGCTATGCAGATATTCTTCAGCAGAAGCGATCGTGTGTAGTGCTGAGGTGCCCTACGGTGCCCTGTAAAATCAAAACCACCTAAAAATTGTATCATTAGTAACATCAGCTCATGATGCAAAAAAATAAGCTGTCACACAGCCCCAGATCCCGAAAAATGAGAACACAAAAGGTCATAGAAAATGGCGCTAAAGGTGCAATTCTTTTATTCTTTTTCTTTAAAAACCTCTGAACTTTTTCTCACCACTTAGATAAAATTAAAAGTATACATGTTTGGTATCTATGAACTCCTACTGACATGAGGCATCATACTGACATCAGTTTTACCATATAGTAAACTTAAGGGCCTGTCACACGTGTCAATGTCGCCCGCAATATCGCTCATGCGTCACAAATTATTAATCGCCTGAGCGATGTGGAATTATCGCAGGTAAGATGTCACATGTGTCAATATGACCCAGCGATGCGGTGATGTCGCCATCTTGCGAGCGATTTTATTTAGTCGCTTGTACGTTGTCAAAATAGAAAATATGTCGCTGAGTTTAGTGTCACACGCAGCGATGCACAAGGTCTACTGAGCGATGAGCGACAGGTTTTACATCTGGCAGTGAAACCTGCGATCGGCGATCAGCGACAGGGTCGCTGGTTGCAATGCTTTGTCACTACGCTTCAATGTCGCTCCTGCGTCACTTTTATGTCGCTCGAGCGACTGAAAAATCCGTGACGTACGAGCTACATTGACAGCGATATCGACGCGTGTACATCCCTATTAATGAATAAAAAAATGAAAAAATAATTGTGTAATTGCATTTTATCTGCAATTTTAATTTTTTCCCCCCAATTTCCAGTACACTGTACAGTAAAATAAATGGTTTAGTTCAAAAGTACAGCTCGTCCTGCTAAAAAACAAACAGTCATATGTCTGTATTGCGGAAAAATAAAGTTATGGCTCTTGGAAGAATGGGGGGACAAATTAAATATCGCCCGGGGGTGAAGTGTTTACAAAAATAGTTATGCAGTAAAATAATATACCTAAGCATAACTAATGTTATAGTTTTTGTTTGCAGATTTTTTTATCATAAATCAAGTGCAAGTACAAGTGCATAGCAGGGCTGTGGAGTCTGAGCCCATTTTGGAGTAGTCGGTATAAAATGAACCGACTCCGACTCCTAAAAAATTGTATTGGGTACAGTAGTTTAATGCAGAATGTGCTGAATATTATTATTATGAATTATTATGTTCTATATATCTTGATTACTGTATCATAATAATGATTAAAGCCCAATGATAACATTGTACTACAATAAATTTGTCACTTAAATATGAGCCATGAATGAAGGAGTCGGAGTCGTGTAGATTCAGTGTAATTGAGGAATCGGAGTTGGTGGATTGGCTTACCGACTCCACAGTCCTGGTGCATAGGAACCCAAAATATGAAGGATACACAACATATTTCTGTCTGAACTTTTTCTACTGCATGGACGTTAAAACTATTCATTCTTTAGAAAAAGATTTTATCAGTGTTTACATATTTGACTGCAATGAAATAATGCCCTGACCACAATACAAATGAGGAGTCTTGGAGACAAAATTATTTTTATTTAAAAGAAAATTTCATTGAAAGCAACCTTAATTTTATTATCAAGATGACATTTTTTTTTAGATATATACACTAATTCAATAGCTCTATCAAACATTTATTGGCACACTTTCTATTTATACATATTAATTCATTCCTTCTCTTTATTTCTCACACTGTAATATGTATAAGTTATTAAAAATGCAGTAACTTTATACTGTACAAAAAAAAAGTTAAGACTGCTGTGGTAAACATATTAGAGACACCCGTACCCTGCAAGTCGTTTTAGCCATATAATATTTAGTTTGAACCATAAATTGAAATGGAACATAGTCAACTGTTATTTTCTTTCTCAAATGTCAAATTTATCCCATATAATATGGTCAAATCATATATATTACAAGAATTATTCTAAAATGTATAGTTACAAAAATAGAAATCTTTTATTTGTGTGGTCTCTCTATAGGACTTAATGTGAAAATGTATCTAATCAATTTTCATTATTCTTTATTGGCAAAAAAATGATATATAATTTGTAAAGTATTACAGAAATTACCATCATCTGCTGTCTTTTTATGATAGTAACAAGTCAGATTGAATTATATTCTGTAGAGAATAATAGTACTGGCATGCAATAGAGATTTTAGTACATGTTGCATGCGAATTTAAGTTGCAGTGTACCCCTGCGTATTTTCCGCTACACTTCTTAGTCCTGCATATTAATATTTAGGATAGTTAACTCCTGTTTTATTTGATAAAACAAGAACAAAATCTGCATACTACATACATGTGCCAGTCGTCACCTCCATAGTGATATAAAATATCTATTATATATTGAGGGGATGATAAAATACAAGATATTTCATTAACCTCTGCTTGTGATAGAATCACTATTCAACGAGTATGACAATATAATTTACAGGCTATTGAAACAGTACAAACTTTACCTCTTTGTTATAAACTATTTACATTACTACCTTAAGAATCTAAGAACACGGAACGTCACCATATACAATCAAGGCTCCTTAAGTAAGAGATCAACAAATGTTAGGTTTTGTATATTTAAATGAGCCATTTTTCTTAATGTCTGTAAAGTGTCTAAAAAGTATAATTGCTATTACACAGTATATCATTTCAGAAATGTTTACTTCAATGATTCAATTACCAAAAAGAATTTGCGTGTGTGTATACATAGCACTGTGCAAAAATTTTAGGCAGGTGTAAAAAATAAAAATCTGTGTGTGTGTATATATATTATACACAAATACACATATTATATATATATATTTTTCTTCCTTTTTGGGCTCATAAACAGGAAACCAGTCAAAGTTTAAGAAGGGGAAATTAAGAATAGTAGGACCATGTAAACAGAAAGGAAGGTCAAAGATTAAAGGGGGTAAGGGTGTCCTAACAATGTATTAAATGCTAAGTGCAATTTGGAAGTTTGGTATGACCACCATTAGCCTTTAACACAGCATTAATTCTTCTAGTTACACTTTAACAAAGTTGAGGATTTTGTAGTATTATGGTCAGGTGTAGGAGTAAGCTTTATGTCACTGGTCATTCACCATGGCAGAACTGAGCACAGCAAGGTAGTCATACTGCAACAGCAAGATCTCTCCCAGGCAAACATTTCAAAATAGCCTGGGGTTTCAAGATATGTTGCGCAAGCTCTTTTGAGGAAGTAGCAACAAATGGGCAACGTATATATGACAGCAAATGAAAAGACTAATCATCCTTACTATCCTTCAATACCAGAATATGTCCAACAGTGCCATCCAGCTTAGATTTGGCAGCAACCAGTGGTATATATCCAACTACTATTTAAATAGGTCCAGTCAGAAGTGATCATCTTGGAAGAATTGAGGCCCGAAACCATACGTAAGACATAGAAACCAGACCAAAAAACTTAAATATGCACATAGATATAGGAACTGTGGAGCAGAAAATGGCAGCAGATGCTCTGGACTGAGGAGTCAAAATTTTAAACATTTGTCTGTAAAAGAAAACAGTTTTTTTGCTGAAGACCTGAAGAGCAGTACATTAACTTCTATTAACTCTATGATTATGTCAGGAATTTTGTACTAAAAGCGATACCATTTTTTTGGTAAAAAATTTCTTTTATGGGCAGAAATTGTATACATTGTATTTCCTGCCCAGTTCCGCCTCCAATGAGCCGCTGCGGCTCACAGAGACGGAACCAGGAAGTCATATGGAGGCATCCGAAGGGGCTCTCACCGGCGATAACAGCGGGACATCACTGGATCACCAGGAGAATGTAAGGAGACTCCTCTGCCATTTACCCCGAGCATCAGAGGCGGACCTACCGTGGTGCAGCTGGTACAGCTGCACCAGGGCCCCGACTGGGTAGGGGGTCCCTCAAGCATCAGTAGGGTGCCCTCTCCTCTGCAGCCCCGGCTCCCAGACCTCCCAGCCCCGGGCGGTAGCACCCCCCCGCTCCTCAGCTCTAGCTGCTAGCACCCCCCCACCAGCCAAAATCCCCCCCGCTCCTCACCTAGAGCTGCAACAGGGCACCCGCCGGTATAGCTACTAGCACCCCCTAAACCCCCCAAGCTATAGCTGCTAGCACCTCCCCCCCTCCTCACTCAGAGCAGCAACAGGCACCGGTCTAGCTACCAGCACCCCAAAGCCCCCCCCACGCTTCTCAGTTATAGCTGACAACACCCCCCACTCTGCAGCTGACAGCACCCAACTCCACAGCTGCAGCCTGGCAGCACCCCCATCCTCTCCACAGCTGCAGCTGATAGCAACCCTCCCCCCCGCTCCACAGCTGCAGCTGACAACAACCCCCCTCGCTCCTCATCTAAAGCTGCAGGGGCGGCGGGGCTGAAAGCGGACAGCACCTTCCCCCCCCCCGCTCATCTAAAGCTGCAGCACCCCCCCTGCTCCACAGCTGCAGCACCCCCCTCCCTCCCTCTCCACAGCTGCAGCTGATAGCAACCCCACAACCCCCACCCCACTCCACAGCTGTACCTGACGGCACCCAGGGGGAGCGGCAGTGTAGAAGGGGCGGGGCGCCAGCATCACACTCCGGCTTTTCCTCCTGTGTGATGGGCGACAGCACCCCCAGCTCCTCATCTAAGGCTGCAGGGGTGGCGGGGCTGAAGGCTGACGGCAACCCCCCCGGCACCTCATCTAAGGCCACAGGGCTGAAAGCTGACAGCACAACCACCCCCCACGCTACTCATCTAAAGCTGCAGGGGCGGCGGGGCTGAAAGCTGACAGCACCCCCTCCCCGCTCCTCATCTATGGCTGCAGGGGCGGCAGGGCTGAAAGCTGACAGCAACCCCCCGTTCCTCAAGCAGGATCTGCAAAACATCCTGAGAGTAAATCCTTCTGTCAGATAAAGTTAACCCCGAGTTACACTCGGGAATACCGGTAGGCAGGTTAATGAGTGTCTGCAGGGAACAGTGAAGCATGGTGGTGACTGGTGACTTCTTGCAAATTTGCAGCTACATTTCAGCAAACTGAGATGGGGATTTGGTCAGGGTTAATGGTGTCCTCAATGCTGAGAATTATAGGCAGATACTTATCATCAAGCAATACTAAGGAAGGTGTCTGATTGGCTTAAACCTTATTCTGCAGAAAAACGAAGACTCCAAACGTACAGCCAATATCATTTAGAAAAATGCTCTTACCTCAACATTATTGAGTTTGTGAGGGATTGCATAAAGAGACAGAAGGATTTGAGCAAGACTACATCCACAGATCAGTGGTAAGTTATCCAAGATGTATGGAACAATCTGCCTGCCAAGTTCCTTTAAAAACTGTGTAAGTGTACCTTGAAGAATTATTCATGCATTGAAGGCAAAGAGAAATAACACAAAAAAAAAACGATTAACTATTTTTTAAAGCATTCTTACTTTGAAGCCTTTTTACTACACTTGCTTAAGACTTTGCACCTTGCTTTATATATCAGATTACATATACACACGCATAAGAAAATAATGAACACAAGCAAGAAACTTGTCGGAGTTTGATGGTTAATACTTACTTGTAACAATCGTAGAGGCTGTGATTTAATATATGTTCCTCTTGGTAAATCCATGTCTTCACATTTAGACTAGAGTAACATTCAAATAACCCAACAACTAATGCTCTAACACATACTGCAAGTTGTTCATTGGTTGAAAACAAGGCAAGTTTCCTTATGAACAGAAACATTCAATCAATTGCCAATGACAAGGTAATAATTAAGGATGCAGATTCCATAAGTGAAGAGCTACTCACTTGGTCAAATACATTTTCTACATAATCCACTTCTTCAATTGGATAAGCAAAGAGATTTTTGGCTCAAGTACTAAATTACCTTTAAGTCCACATAGCTCAAACTTTCTGCTCAGGTACAAATTAAATTCATATATGCGAAGGGGTAAGCATGTCGACACTTGTTGCATGATATGCTAAATCATATTTTAAGAATGAAGAACATTTGGGGAGATACACTGTTCTATACAGTAATATTATTTGGCAGTAGAAAGTCTTACTTATATTTCCTTTGTGTCCATAGTTGGTACATCAGTAATGAGGCTAACTGGCTGCAGCTAATACAATCCTTTTAAACTGCTGGCACAGAACTGATGTATTTTTTTGCAGATGATGAGATATATAGAGTGCAAAAATGTTTTAATTGGCACATAATGTATTTTATCTAATAAATCATAAAATATCTGCCAACAAAGACTTGTGTCTCAATCAGGACATCCTTTTAAACTGTTTTCATCTGTATATAAAATCTGCTGTACTATTACATGTAGTAAATGATCGTTCCAGGCCAAGGTGGGCCATAGCTTTTTTTTTAGTTGGAAAGCTATAACCTGAATCTGGGTCTACAAATGTATGCTTTAAGAGCAAAGTTTTATAGAACTTGTTACCTAGTTATGTTGCATACTGCCTACGCACTGTCATGTAGTCACAGTTATATATCAGTACTTTTAGGAAAGCTATTTGAAAATGTAGAGATGAGAATATTCTTCAAATGCTATTTTGGAAAAGTAACTTCTGAAACGTCCTTGTACACTGAACTTTCTTCTTACACGATGATGGCATACAGAATCATTTTCATGGGTTTTCACTTGTGCTTGTCAGTGAACTTATTAACTCAGGAGACCTGCAAAAAAAAAAAAAATTTAAATATACAGTAGTGTTCAAAATAATAGCAGTCTAATATGACAACCACATTATTTACTGTTTTTGGTATAAATTATATTACATGTTAAAAACTTTACCGGTTAGTGTAGTAGATACTTAGAAAACCAACAGACTCAGCATTCATGTACTGCATGTTTTTGAGTCTGTGTATTTGAATAATTAATTGAAAGGGGGTGTGTTTAAAATAATAACAGAGTGGAGTTCAATTAGTGAGGTCAATCATTCTCTGAAGAAACAGGTGTGAATCAGGTGGTCCTTATTTGAGGGTGAAGCCACCACATGTTGTACATGCACTTCTCCTTGAAAGCCTGAGAAACATGGGTCATTGGAGACATTGAAGAAACATCATACTTTGATGAAAAAGTTGATTGGAGAGGGTAAACCTTTCAAAGAAGTGCAAGTATTGATAGGCTGTTCAGCTTAGGCTACCTTCACATCATGATTTTGGGCTGTCCGTGGGGATCCTTGTTTTTGTAGGATCCCCTGGACAGCCTCGGATCCACACGGATCCCAGCATTCGGATGGCAAATAGCCATCCGTATCCGTATCTATGCAGGATCCGTGTGGATCCTGTGTTCCCTGTCTCTTCCTGCATCTTCCCTGTCTTTCCTTGTTATCCCTGTCTCTCCCTCCTCCATCTCCTCTCCCCCCACTCGTCTATATTGTCCTCCCTGTACTGTCCCCTTTCCTCTCCCCTCCTCTTTCGTCCGGTATGTAAAAAATAATAAATCTCCTCCCAGACGATACTTCACCTTTCCGGCGCCTCCGGGTATGCGACTGTCTCCATCTGGCCGCAGGACCAGTTATTACATCAGAGAGCCGATCAGCTGACAAGTCAGCTGATCGGCTCGGTGACGTCACAAGAGGTCCTGCACCCAGGTGGAGACGGTCGCATCCCGGAGGCGCCGGAAAGGTGAAATATCCTCTGGGAGGAGATTTATTATTTTTTACATACTGGAGGAAAGAGGAGGGGAGGGGAGAGGGGACGAGGCAGGGGAGAGGACAGGAGAGAGGAGAGGGGGAGAGGAGATGGAGGAAGGAGATGCAGGGAGAACAGGGAGAGACAGGGTTATGTACTGAGCACTGCTTCTGGGCATGCTCAGTACATAACCATGGAGTTGACATCGGATCCGATGTAGACACGGATCCGATGTCCATAGGCTCCCATTGTAACTTCCTACGGACCAGCACGGATCCGTGGTGTCTGATTTTAGTCACGGACACCAAAATCGCAGCAGGCTACCATTTTGACTCCATGACTAAATCAGACAGCAACGGATGGTGCTAAAATCGGATGCCAATAGGGACACATCTGTTGCCCATAGGAATACATGGGAGACAAAATCGTATCCGTGTATCCATTTTGAAACGGATACACACGGATGCTCCAAAATCGTGATGTGAAGGCAGCCTAAAATGATCTCCAATGCTTTAAAATGGAAAGCAAAATCAGAGAAACGTGGAATAAAACAGAAGACTACCATTCGTAAAGATAGAAGAATAGCCAAAATGGCAAAGGCTCAGCCAATGATCAGCCTCAGGATGATCAAAGACAGTCTCAAGTTACCTGTGAGTACTGTGACAGAACACACCTGTGTGAAGTTAATTTATTAGCAAGAAGTTCCTGCAAAGTCCCACAGTTAAAAAAAAGACGTACTGAAGCGGATACAATTTGACAAAGAACACATGGACTGGGCTAAAAAGAAATGGAGAAACATTTTGTGGACTGATGAAAGTAAAATAATTATTTGGGGGTCCAAGGACCACAAACAGTTCATCAGACAATTCAAAAACTCTGAATTCAAGCACCAGTACACTCTGAAGACAGTGAAGCATGGTGGTGAAAGCATCATGAAATTGGCATGTTTCTCTTACTATGGTACCAGGCCTATTTACCACATAGCAGGGATCATGGACCAGTTTACATATATCAAAATATTTGAAGAGGTCATGTTTACCTTACGCTGAAGAGAAAATGCCCTTAAAATGGGTGTTTCAACAGGACAACGAACCTAAACTCACCAGTAAACCATCAAAATCTTGGTTCCAGTCAACAAAATTGAGGTTATAGAGTGACCAGTGCAATCTGTGTAGTTTAACCCCTTCCCGACCCAGGACGCAGCATATGCGTCCTGAAAACAAGTTCGTTCCCGACCCTGGACGCATATGCTGCGTCCTCTCGGTTTTCCCTTCCTGCGGCTCTATTAACCGGGGTCAGTGAAGGGTTAATAGAGCCGCAGGACCGTGAGGACCTGTAGATGACCTCACGGGGGGTGGTTTTGCCCCCCCCCCGTTGCTAGGAGCCCTCCGATTGGGCAGTAAAAAAGACAGATGCCCAATAGTAATGATTGAAATATTTTACCAATGGAAATTGGTGAAATATTTACAATCTGGGCATGGCCTGATGCTCAAAGCATCAGGCATTGGCTGGGGCAGTGTGACCTATGTGCCCCCCCCATATCTGATTGGGGCTAGCATCCATGTGATGCTAGCCCTCCAATCAGATGTGCAGGGGGCTGTTTACAATGGCCGACCACGCTCTTCAGCTTCATCCCATCCGAGGAAGCTGAAGAGCAGGGTCCATGCCACTGCTGCCACCGCGATCCGCCGCCGCCGCTGCTGCAGAACTTCACCCGCAGCCGGTAACCTCTCCTCCCTCTTCAGTCCTCCTCTCCCCTCTGCTGTGTCTCCCCCGCTTCCCCCCTCCCCCGATCTCCGCTCCCGCCAATGTCCGCTCCCTCCCCCCGATCTCCGCTCCCCCCAATGTCCGCTCCCTCCCCCCGATCTCAGCAACCCCTCCCCCTGATCTGCGCTCACCTCCCGCCGCTCCAATGCTGCGTCCGCTCCCTCCTGCTGCTGTCTTGCTTCTGCCCACATCCAGCCAGTGTGAGGCCCCCTGCTGATTGCAGACAGCAGGGCTGCCTCACAGTTAGTGATCACCAGCACTTGTGATCACCCCACCAGTGATCCCCCTGCGCCTAACAGCCCCATTCTGCCCCAGTAATCCCCCGACCCCCCCAGTGATCTCCTGCCCCAGTGATCACCCCTTCCCCCTGCTGCTGCTGCCGGCTTCTGCCCCAGTGATCCCCCAACCTCCCCAGTGATCCCCCTGTACCTAACAGCCCCATTCTGCCCCAGTGATCCCCCAACCCCCCAGTGATCCCCTGCCCCAGTGATCACCCCCTCCCCCTGCTGCCGGCTTCTGCCCCAGTGATCCCCCCCCCCTGCGCCTAACAGCCCCATTCTGCCCCAGTGATTCCCCCAACGTCCCCAGTGATCCCCCCCTGCGCCTAACAGCCCCAACCCCCCAGTGATCCCCTGCCCCAGTGATCACCCCCTCCCCCTGCTGCTGCTGCCGGCTACTGCCTCAGTGATCCCCCAACCCCCCAGTGATCCCCCCCTGCGCCTAACAGCCCCATTCTGCCTCAGTGATCCCCCAACCCCCCAGTGATCCCCCCCTGTGCCTAACAGCCCCATTCTGCCCCAGTGATTCCCCCAACATCCCCATTGATCCCCCTGCGCCTAACAGCCCCATTCTGCCCCAGTGATTCCCCCAACATCCCCATTGATCCCCCCTGCGCCTAACAGCCCCATTCTGCCCCAGTGATCCCCCAACCCTCCAGTGATCCCCTGCCCCAGTGATCACCCCCACCCCCTGCTGCTGCTGCTGCCGGCTACTGCCCCAGTGATCCCCCAACCCCCCAGTGATCCCCCTGCACCTAACAGCCCCATTCTGCCCCAGTGATTCCCCCAACATCCCCATTGATCCCCCTGCGCCTAACAGCCCCATTCTGCCCCAGTGATCCCCCAACCCCCCAGTGATCCCCCCTGCGCCTAACAGCCCCATTCTGCCCCAGTGATTCCCCCAACATCCCCATTGATCCCCCTGTGCCTAACAGCCCCATTCTGCCCCAGTGATCCCCCCAACCCCCCAGTGATCCCCTGCCCCAGTGATCACCCCCACCCCTGCTGCTGCTGGCTACTGCCCCAGTTATCCCCCAACCCCCCAGTGATCCCCCCCTGCGCCTAACAGCCCCATTCTGCCCCAGTGATCCCCCAACATCCCATTGATCCCCCTGCGCCTAACAGCCCCATTCTGCCCCAGTGATCCCCCAACCCCCCCAGTGATCCCCTGCCCCAGTGATCACCCCCTCCCCCTGCTGCTGCTGCCAGCTCCTGCCCCAGTGATCCCCCGCCCCCTGCTGCTGGCTCCTACCCCATTCTACCCCAGTGATCCCCCAACACCCCCAGTGATCCCCTGCTGCTGGCTCCTGCACCATTCTGCCCCAGTGATCCCACAAACCCCCTGCACCTAACAGCCCCATTTTGCCTCAGTGATCCCCCTGCCCCAGTGATCACCTCCCCACAGCTGCTGCTGCCATCTCCTGCCCCAGTAATTTCCCTCCCCCCCAGTGATCCCCCTTCCTGCTGCTGGCTTCTGCCCTCCCCAGCCCAGTGATCAACCTCCCTGCTGCTGCTGCCATCTCCTGCCAACCTCCGCGCCTGACAGCCCCTTGCTGCCCACCTGCGCCTGACAGCCCCCTTCTGCCCCAGTGATCACCCCCCCTGCCCCAGTGATCACCCTCTCCCCCCCCCCCCGCTGCTGCTGCCGGCTCCTGCCCCTCTGCGCCTAACAGACCCCTTCTGCCCCAGTGTTCACCCCCCTGCTGCTGCCGCTGGCTCCTGCATCTCCTCAGCCCCCTCGTAGCGCCTGACTGCCCCCTCGTAGCGCCTGACTGCCCCCTCGTAGCGCCTGACTGCCCCCTCGTAGCGCCTGACTGCCCCCTCGTAGTGCCTGACTGTCCCTTTGTAGCACCTGACCAACCCTAGCACCTAACCGCCCCCTACGCCTCGACCACCCCCACACGTGACTGCAGTAAAGTTACATCCAACACTCACACATTCACACGTACACTCACACAATAAAGTTTACAATTTTTTTACACATGCACACAGCACACAAAATGTCCCGAAGTGACCCCATTTTTATCTAGATGCATTCCTTGGGGGGTCTAGTTTCCAAAATGTGATCACTTGTGGGGGATCTCCAATTTTGGGCACACAGAGGCTTCCATACGCAACATGGTGTCCTCTAACAATTGGAATTGTTAGCGGACACCATGTTTGGTATGGAGAGCCCCTGTGTGCCCAAAATTGGAGCTCCCCCACAAGTGACTCCAATTTAGAAACTAGACCCCCAAGGAACTTATCTAGATGCATAGTGAGCACTTTGAACCCCCAGGTGCTTCACAAATTGATCCGTAATAATGAAAAAGAAAATTTTTGTGGAAAAAAAAAGGACTTTTTCCTTATTACGGATCAATTTGTGAAGCACCTGGGGGTTCAAAGTACTAACTATGCATCCAGATACATTCCATGGGTGGTCTAGTTTCCAAAATGGGGTCGTCTGTGGGGGAGCTGCATTGTTTAGGCACAAAGGGGCTGTCCATACACGACATGGTGTCCGCTAATAATTCCAATTTTTAGCGGACACCATGTTGCATATGGAGAGCCCTTGTGTGCCTAAAGATTGGAGCTCCCCCACAAGTGACCCCATTTTGGAAACTAGATACCCCAAGGAACTCATCTAGATGCATAGTGCGCACTTTGAACCCCCAGGTGCTTCACAAATTAATCTGTAAATATGAAAAAAGAAAAATTTTGAGGAAAAAAAAAAGTACTTTTTCATTTTTACGGATCAATTTGTGAAGCACCTGGGGGTTCAAAGTGCTCACAATGCATCTCGATATGTTCCCTGGGGGGTCTAGATTCCAAAATGGGGTCACTTGTGGGGGAGCCCCAATGTTTAGGCACACAGGGGCTCTCCAAATGCGACATGGTGTCCGCTAACAAATTGAGGTGATTTTCCATTCAAATTGTTAGCGGACACCATGTCGCGTTTGGAGAGCCCCTGTGTGCCTAAACTTTGGAGCTCCCCCACAAGTGACCCCATTTTGGAAACTAGACCCCCCAGGGAACTTATCTAGATGGGTTGTGAGCATATTGAACCCCCAGGTTCTTCACAAATTAATCCATAAAAATGAAAAAAAAAAATTTTGTGGAAAAAAAAGTACTTTTTAATTTTTACGGATCAATTTGTGAAGCACCTGGGGGTTCAAAGTGCTCACAATGCATCTCGATATGTTCCCTGGGGGGTCTAGTTTCCAAAATGGGGTCACTTATGGGGGAGCCCCAATGTTTAGGCACACAGGGGTTCTCCAAATGCGACATGGTGTCCGCTAACAAATTGAGGTGATTTTCCATTCAAATTGTTAGCGGACACCATGTCGCGTTTGGAGAGCCCCTGTGTGCCTAAACTTTGGAGCTCCCCCACAAGTGACCCCATTTTGGAAACTAGACCCCCCAGGGAACTTATCTAGATGGGTAGTGAGCATTTTGAACCCCCAGGTGCTTTACAAATTGATCTGTGAATATGGAAAAAGTACTTTTTTTTCACAAAAATGTTCTTTTAGCCTCAATTCTTTCATTTTCACATGGGTAACAGGATAAAATTCATCCTAAAATTTGTTGGGCAATTTCTCCTGAGTACACTGATACCTCATATGTGGTCATAAACCACTGTTTTGATGCGCGTCAGGGCTCAGAAGTGAAGGAGCGCCATTTCACTTTTTGAATGGAAAATTAGCTCCAAAAGTCAAATTGCGCTCTTTCCCTTCTGAGCCCTGCCGTGCGCCCAAACCGTGGTTTATGATCACATATGAGGTATCGATATACTCAGGAGAAATTGCCCAACAAATTTTAGGATCCATTTTATCTTGTTGCCCTTGTGAAAATGAAAAAATTGAGGCTAAAAGAACATTTTTGTTAGAGAAATTAAAATATCCATTCTTTTGTTTCCAATTTGCTTAGTTCCTGTGAAGCACCTGAAGGGTTAATAATCTTCTTGAATGTAATTTTGAGTAGCTTGAGGGGTACAGTTTTTGGAATGGTGTCACTTTTGGGTGTTTTCTGTTATGTACACCCCTCAAAGGGACTTCAAATGTGATGTGGTCACTAAAAAAATGGTTTTGTAAATTTTGGTGGAAAAATGAAAAATTGCTCATGAACTTTGAACCCTTATAACTTCCTAACAAAAATTTTTTTTTTTTCCAAAATTGTGCTGATGTAAAGTAGACATGTGGGAAATATTATTTCATAACTATTTTGTGTCACATAACTCTCTAGTTTACCAGAAGAAAAATTCAAAATTTGAAAATTGCAAAATTTTCTAAATTTTTGCCATATTTTTTGATTTTTTCACAAATAAACGCAAAAATTATTGACCTAAATTTAATACTAACATGAAGCCCAATATGTCACGAAAAAACAATCTCAGAATCGCTAGGATCGGTTGAAGCGTTCCCGAGTTATAACCTCATAAAGGGACACTGGTCAGAATTGCAAAAAAGGCCAAGGTCTTTAGGGTCAAAATAGGCTGGGTCCTGAAGGGGTTAATAATCCGATAAAACATTTGTGGTGTGACATTAAAAATACTGTTTCTGAGGCAAAGCTAACAAATGCAAATAAATTGCTGAATACCGTCAAAGCATCCTGGGCTGGAATAACAGTTGATAGGTGCCAGAAGATGGTTGACTCTATACAACATAGATGTAAAGCAATTCTAAAAAACTTTGGCTATACAACTAAATATTAGGTTATTGATTAACAGGAATGCTAAATCCTAAAAAAAGGAGTACTGTATTTTTGCTTTATAAGATATATCAGATTATAAGATACACCCCAAATTTGGTGAAGGAAAAAATAATTTGTAATATTAAATGGGGATTGTCTTATAATTCCAGTAGAATAAAGGTGTAGAATCCGGTGCCACAAAATTTCTTTTTATTTTCAAAAAAATAAAAAAATCACACATACTCCAGAGGAGCAACTGGACGCGTTTCGTGGGTCTAGCCCACTTAATCGTCAGTACAATGGCAATACAGACAACAGAAGTATATATAATTTAAAAGCAAAAACACCCCCCTCTCGCATGTGTGACAAATATACATCAATTATTTCTATCCAATCACAATGATGTATATTTGTCACAAATGCGAGAGGGGGGTGTTTTTGCTTTTAAATTATATATACTTCTGTTGTCTGTATTGCCATTGTACTGACGATTAAGTGGGCTAGACCCACGAAACGCGTCCAGTTGCTCCTCTGGAGTATGTGTGATTTTTTAAGAAAATAAACGAAATTTTGTGGCACCGGATTCTACACCTTTATTCTATTGCTACTGGTGGTTGCCAAGCTACTTTCTGGTTTGTCTGGGAGTCCTGGGAATATTAGGTGGTTGGAGCTAATCCTTCTTTTGATTTTTTTTTATAATTCCAGTGTCCGTCTTACAATCAGTGTATATATGGTCCCCCATTCTGGTATATATGATCCTCCATCCTGGTACATATATCCCCCATCCTGCTATATATGGCCTCGATCCTGTATATAGCCTCCCATGCTGGTATATAGCCCACCATTCTGGTACATGGCCCCCATCCTGGATATGGCCCCCCATCCTGGTATACATGTCCCCCATCCTAGTATATATGACCCCCATCCTGGTATATATATCCCCTATTCTGGTACATGGCACCCACCTGGATGTGGTCCACCATCCTGGTATACATGTCCCTCATCATGCTATATATGACTCTCATCCAGGTATATGGCCCCATCCTGGATATGGCCTCCGTCCTGGTACATATCCCTCCCATCCTAGTACAGGGCCCCCAATCCTAGTACAGGGCCCCCTATCCTGGTACAGGCATCCCTGCTGGTACAGGACCCATCCTAGTACAGACCCCACCATCCTGGTACATTACCCCCCCATTCTAGTGCATGGCCCCTTATCCTAGTATAAGGTCCCCCATCCTGGTACATAGCCCTCCCATCCTGGTACAGGGCCCCCCTTCTTGTATATGGCCCCCCATCATGGTACATAGCTCTCCCATCCTAATACACGGTCCCCTATCCAAGACCCAGCATAGCTTGCTGAGGAGGGTAAGTTGTGGTGGTGGAGCAGAGGTGCCGAAGGCAGGTTTTCATGGTCCATGGAGGGTGGGGCAGAGCTGCGAGCCTGGTGCTGCAGGGTGGTACCGGTGGGGGCCGCCATTTTCCCTGTGCCAGCATCCGCGGCCATTTTGCAGAAGGCTCACAACCTCTAGCTCCAGTTGCAGCGTGTGACTAAATGCTGGCACAGGGAAAATTGCGCCCCCCACTGCAATGCCGCCGGTACAACCCTGCTGCATCGGGCCCGCAGCTCTGCCTCACCCTCCATGGACCCTGAAAATATGCCCTCAGCACCTCTCCGCTCCACCACCACAAACCCCCTTCATAATTTATTTATTTATTTCAAGTTTATGATTGTAAGACAATCCCCCCTGTTTTCGTTTCCCCCCAATTTGGGGAAATAACAGTGGAGGTTTTATAATCCGAAAAATACGGTACATATTTTGAGTTTTTAAAGACAAATGCAGACACTGATATTTTTTGGAACAGCTCAATGTTCATTTTTTGTTATTTTTTGTAATGTAGTTAAAAATTATATACATGCATGGAACTAAAACTATTATAAAGATTTTGGGTTTAAAGGGAACCAACCACCTCAGATCACCCTAATACACAGTTAGTACATGTCCCTGCACCCTAAGGATACCTTTCCAGCACTGTTTTTGTGTAAAATCTTGCATTAGTATAACTCATATAAAGACTTTATAAACTTACTAGCCTGGTGACTTCTGGGCGTATCCCTGGGCGTTATACTTCAGGCTGTGCATTCATTGCATGGCTGTGCTCCCCCTCCCTCTGTGCAGAGGAGATAACGATCACGCCCATCAGGGCAGGGCAGCAGGCACGGAGGGAGGGGGAGCACAGACATGCAATGCACAGCCCTGAAGTATAACAGAAGGAGGGATACGCCCAGAAGTCACCAGGCTAGTAAGTTTATAAACTCTTTATATCAGTTATACTAATGCAAGATTTTACACAAAAACAGTGCTGGAAAGGTATCCTTAGGGTGCAGGGACATGTACTAACTGTGTATTAGGGTGATCTGAGGTGGTTGGTTCCCTTTAACTCATATTTTTAAAGACACTGCTATTATTTTGAATACAACTGTAAATTAATACCGAGATGATATTAGCCATGGAAATGGTAAAATGTTATAAAGGATGAATATTTTGTTTATGTCTTGTGTTAGTCATCCAGTTTGGGACTATGATTCATATTTGATATCTAAAGTGAATCTGTCACCAGATTTTTTTTTAACTAATTTGAGAGCAGCATAATGTAGGGAAAGAGACTCTGATTCCAGTGATCTGTCACTTACTGAGCTGCTTGCTGTAGTCAGCTTTATCAGCAGGAAGGTATCACTACAGGACTAGCAAACCTGTTCCTATGTAGTCCAACCTAGTCCTTACCACTTACTGACAGCTTTCTGTGTTCCCTATGCATAGGGAGAAAACTGCTAATCAGTGGTTATACAGAGCTCAAAATTCAGAGAACTGGTTGATCTGTAGAAGCTAAAATACTTTGTAACGAAAACTACAGCACCCAGTAAAGTGATGAATCGCTGAAATCAAGGTATTCATCCCTATATTATACCACTCCCAGATCCAGTAGCAAAAAAACTGGTTAAGGATTCCAATTAAATTCAGATTAGCCTTAGGCGGCCGTCACACGGTTCAATATCGTGAGCGATATTGTTAGCGATCACGTGCACGCGCGATCGCTAACAATATCGCTCACATCGCTGGTGAGCTGTCACACAGACAGACTCACCAGAGATGTGGGCCAGTGAGATCGCTGGTAACTATGGTACACATCGGGTAACTAGGCGCCGCGCGGCGCTTAGTAACCCGACGTTTACCATAGATACCATCTCCCAGCATAGGCTCTGCCGCTGGGAGATGGATCATCGTGATGTCACACACCACGATGATGCAGATTGATCAAGCGTTTATCGCTTGATATGAGCTCCGGCTCCCATATCTGCGATGTAACGATCAAGCGATTTTACATTGTAAAATCGCTTGATCGCACGTAGCGATGCACAAACGATATTGCTTAAGCGATCAAAAAGCAGATCGCTTAAACGATATCGTTCGCAATATTGAACCGTGTGACGGCCGCCTATGTATATCTTTTGGGTTTATTGCAGCTTTGTCTTTTAAAAAAAAATACCTTCAATATGGGTATTATGATTCAGTGCAGTTCTGATGATCACAGAACCTTTTCGATTCTATAGGGGGGCCTCAGTATTCGAATGAGTAGACTGAAGGAAGCTGAGAGGATGCCAAGAAGATATTTCTTCAAAACCACAAAATACCGGCTGCAATGCTTTGTTATAGTCATATCACATACTATTACAACAAATCTTGGATCCCTGTCTTTGACGCAAGCTCAGTATCTGAGCTTGCATCTTTCCCACAGATAATGGTTGTTATACCAACATCATCTGCATCTTACGGCAGTGAGTGGAGCTGAGCGCGCCAACTGTTACTAACTATTTACATGTGGTTGCCAATCTCTGACAGCAGCATTTAAGGTACCTTTGCACAGAGATATATTGCTTGCAATTCAAGGGTTGCAGTGAAATCATGGACACATTGTTCTATCTTGTTGCCGTGTACAAGTGGAACAATGTGTCCATGATTTCACTGCAACCAGTGAATTGCAAGCAATATATCTCTTTGTGTAAAGGTACCTTTAAAGCATGTGAACAGCCAAACCCACTTCCCGAGATGAGATCTCGGGTGCCAATGGGTTGCTATGACAGTCAGTGGTCTGCTGAAGGCTTATGGCCACTTTACACGTCCCAACATCGGTCCGATATTGGATCCAACGCCGCGGGAGCGCGCTTTTTCTGGGCAGAATTCCAAGATCGCATAGGAGATGTTACACAGCACGATATCAGCAGGCAACGCAACAACGATGTCTACGCCCCCTTGTACAGCCGACCCAGGAACGACCATTTAACATGGGAGAGAATAGGGGAAGTTGTACTCCACATCGTAGTTGGGCTTTTACACAGCACGATCCGGCCACAACGTCAATCCAATATCGGGCCGTTGGATAGCAGGCTCATTTGATCCCCGATATCGTTTTGGCATCGTTCGTGCATCGTATTGGACATTTACACCATACAACGCACGAACGATATCGGGGCCAATGCACGTACCACGTGACTTTTTGTCGGAGTTGGACGCCGATATCGGGACTTGTAAACCCACTCCAAAGATGTGTTCATAGAAGACTGTGATTTTTACTATGTAAAGCAATAATATTATATTATCATATACAGTACTATTGCAGGTTCAAATGCCCTAATGGGATTTCACAATAAATTAAAAAGTAAAAAAAAGATTTAAATATAGGAAAAATAACTAAAAATGTTATTACCCCATCCTTGTCCCCAATAAAAATAAGGATACATATCGCCGCAACCCTGCAAAAAAAATGCGATAAAAATAAATAAAAATGCCAAATTTCCCCCATGATACGAATAAAAACATTAGCATACCATTCAAAAACAAACCCTCACATTTTTATCATACACTGAACACTGAAGACAAATCAACCTAAAAAACAATTGCAAAATTGTAGGGGTTTCTTTATTGCAATTTAACATCATGTTTTTTTCCCCAGTGCATTGAATGATAAAATGAAAGATGCTATTGAAAACTTCAACTCATCAGCTCTCAAATGGCTATTAGATGGAAACATTACTGTATTTTTCAGATTGTAAGACGCACTTTGGTTTCCCCCAAACCGAAATCCGAAAAATGCGAATAAAAAAAATAAATCTTACAGGGGGGTTGCATGCCGTGGCTTCACAGGTGGGTGGGAGCAAATCCCAGAGCTGCAGGGGGAGTCACGGTAGTATTCGGTGGGCGACGCCATTATTTACATCCAAGCATGCATTGCTGAGCTGCAATACATTCTGTGTCCAGACTTCAGGAAAATGGGCGCGGAGGCGGCACATGTGCAGACCATGACCCACGGCCATTTTCTTGAAGTCTGAACACAGCATGTATTGCAGCTCGGCAATGCATGCTGGGATATGAATAATGGCTGCGCCCACCGTGTACTACCACAACCCCCCCCCGTGAAACCTCCACATGCAACCCCACAACCTCCCCCTTGGTAAATCATAGTGGATATATTTACCAGGATGAGGAGACATATGTACTAGGAGGGGGCACATACAGTACAGACCAAACGTTTAGACACACCTTCTCATTCAAAGAGTTTTCTGTATTTTCATGACTATGAAAATTGTAGATTCACACTGAAGGCATCAAAACTATGAATTAGGGCTGGCTTCACATTGGCATTCCCCTCCACAGCGTTCAGCCATGTGAGCACCCTGAACGCGACACTCTTGTCCGCATCCTGAACGCGACATGGTGTGGACGACAATGTACGATTTGTACGCAAGCATGCGCATGCGTACAAATCACACAGGGAAATGAATGGGAGCGCACGGTCATGCGCAGTCAAGCGCAGCACCGTGCGTCCCCATGATAAACATAGGGACTTGCGGTGCCTACGCTCACGCAGAACACTGCGGAGGGGGACGCCAGTGTGAAGGCACCCTAACACATGTGGAAATATATACTTAACAAAAAAGTGTGAAACAACTGAAAATATGTCTTATATTCTAGGTTTCTTCAAAGTAGCCACCTTTTGCTTTGATTATTGCTTTGCACACTCTTGGCATTCCCTTGATAAGCTTCAAGAGGTCATCACCAGAAATGGTCTTCCAACAGTCTTGAAGGAGTTCCCAAAGATGCTTAGCACTTGTTGGCCCTTTTGCCTTCACTCTGCGGTCCAGCTCACCCCAAACCATCTCAATTGGGTTTAGGTCTGGTGACTGTGAAGGCCAGGTCATCTGGCGTAGCACCCCATCACCATCACACCTCCTCCTCCATGCTTCACGGTGGGAACCAGGCATGTAGAGTCCATCCGTTCACCTTTTCTGCGTCGCACAAAGACACGGTGGTTGGAACCAAAGATCTGATATTTGGACTCATCAGACCAAAGCACAGATTTCCACTTGTCTAATGTCCATTCCTTGTGTTCTTTAGCCGAAACAAGTCTCTTCTGCTTGTTGCCTGTCCTTAGCAGTGGTTTCCTAGCAGCTATTTTCCCATGAAGGCCTGCTGCACAAAGTCTCCTCAGTTGTTGTAGAGATGCTTCTGTTACTAGATCTCTGTGTGGCATTGACCTGGTCTCTAATCTGAGCTGCTGTTAGCCTGCAATTTCTGAGGGTGGTGACTCAGATGAACTTATCCTCCGCAGCAGAGGTGACTTTTGGTCTTCCTTTCCTGGGGCAGTCCTCATGTGAGACAGTTTCTTGGTAGCGCTTGATGGTTTTTGCAACTGCACTTGGGGACACTTTCAAAGGTTTCCCAATTTTTCGGACTGACTGACCTTCCTTACTTAAAGTAATGATGGGCACTCGTTTTTCTTTACTTAGCTGCTTTTTTCTTGCCATAATACAAATTCTTACAGTCTATTCAGTAGGATTATCAGCTGTGTATCCACAGACGTCTGCACAACACAACTGATGGTCCCAACCCCATTTATAAAGCATGAAATCCCACTTATTAAACCTGACAGGGCACACCTGTGAAGTGAAAACCATTTCCGGTGACTACCTCTTGAAGCTCATCAAGATAATGCCAAGAGTGTGCAAAGCAGTAATCAAAGCAAAAGGTGGCTACTTTGAAGAACCTAGAATATAAGACATATTTTCAGTTGATTCACACTTTTTTGTTAAGTGTATAATTCCACATGTGTTCATTCATAGTTTTGATGCCTTCAGTGTGAATCTACAATTTTCATAGTCATGAAAATACAGAAAAATCTTTGAAAGAGAAGGTGCGTCCAAACGTTTGGTCTGTACTGTATATACACTGTATGTCCCTTATCCTGGTATATATGTCCCCATTCTATAATGTCTGTCCCCCATTTTGGTATATGAACTGTATGTCCCCCATCCTGGTATAATGTATATACCAGGATAGGGGGACATGTATATCAGGAGGGTGCACATATATATACAGGATGAGGGATATAAGGTGTGTATACCAGAATGGGGTACATAACAGAATAGGGACATATATACCAGGTTAGTACACATATATACCAGGATGGCGACGTATATACCAGGATGGGTACATATATACTAGGATGAGGGGGGGGAGTTATGTACAAGGATGAGGGATATTTATACTGATTATAAGGCTGGTTTCACACTACGAATTTTGCATTTCCGATGCTGTCTGATAAAAATTGGACAGCATCGGACCGATTTTGGCCCCCATGCAGCCCTATGGGCATCGGACCGAATCAGATGTGCACTAAATGGCATCCGATTTGGTCCAATCCGATTCTGTCGGATTTTTTTTATCAGTGCAAAAATCGGAGCATGCTCCGATTTTGGCACCGAAAATAAAATCGGCCAAACTCGGATTGGACCAAATCAGATGCCATTTAGTGCACATCCGATCCGACTCGATCAATTTAACACGGGGCCCTATGGAGCAGGATCTGAGGAAACATCTCATGTTTCCTCAGACCCGATTTTAGTGTACTGAGCATGCTCAGTACACTAAAATAGCTCATAACAGTAAAGTAAGGGGTTAAAAAAAAAAATCTATGCTCACCTGTCCACGAGGCCCCCGGCGTCTCCCGCGCGTCTCCCGGTGTCTTGCTGTTCTCTGCTGACAGGACCTGCCGTGATGTCACAATCACATGACCGCCAGTAACCAGTAACCGGCAGGCACATTACTACCGGTTACTAGGTAACCAGCTGTCATGTGAGTGTGACGTCACGCGAGGTCCTGTCAGCAGAGAACAGCAAGACACCGGGAAACACGGGAGCGTGTGGGACCGTGCAGGAGTCGTGGACAGGTGAGAAAAGATTGGAGGAGAGGGGGTGCAGATGGGAGGACTGGGAGAGAAGAAGAGAGGACGGGGGAGCAGATTGGAGGACCGGGGGAGAAGAAGGGAGGAAGGTGGAGCAGATTGGAGGACCGGGGGAGAAGAGGGGAGGATGGTGGAGAAGAGCGAGACACAGGGGAGAAGAGAGGACAGGGCAGTAGAGGGGAGAAGCGGAAGTACCGGGGGAGAGACATCTGACAGGGAGAGAGGTGACAGGAGGGCGGACATCAGATAAAATGTCGGAATCAGACGCCTATTTGGCATCCGATTCCAGGCATCAGAAGGAGCTGATGCTGTCCGATTTATATCGGACAGCATTGGATTTTACAAAAATCGTAGTGTGAAAGTAGCCTAAGATGTGAAAACAGCAGAAACAGACATGACATATTAGAAAGTATGGGAGCACACCCGTGATACTACAAAATATATACAAAATTTTATTAGTACAGTGTACAGACAAAAGGAAGTTAAAACCATTTAAAATTGGTAATTAAACCAGACAGGGGCACCATTATATATGAAAATGTCAGATCAAACAAGTTAATTGCAGCAATTTATACATCAGCATAGACAGTCAAAAAATAAATCAGAACCCAGCGGGGCTCAGAGTTTAATGTATAGGAAACAATAGGAGGTCACTCCTAAGTCAGGGGATCAATCAATCTGGAAGTGAGAGTATGTCACTCCAGTTAGGAGTATAGTCTCTCTGCTTTACAAAAAAATATATACCGTATATACTCGCATATAAGCAGAGTTTTTCAGCCCAAAATTTGGGCTGAAAAGTCCCCCCTCGGCTTATATGCGAGTATACAGCAGCAGCCCCAGAGGTATACCTCTGGGCGCTGCTGATGGCTGCTGTATACACCCATGGGGCTGGTGCTGTATACACCCCTGGGGCTGCTGCTGTATACACCCCTGGGGCTGCTGCTGTATACACCCCTGGGGCTGCTGCTGTATACACCCCTGGGGCTGCTGCTGTATACTACCTAATGGGCTGCTGTATATACCTCTGGGGCTGCTGTATACTACCTCTGGGGCTGCTGTATACACCACTAGGGTTGCTGTATATACCTCTGGGGCTGCTGTATACTACCACTGGGGCTGCTGTATACACCACTAGGGCTGCTGTATACTACCTAAGGGCTGCTGTATATACCTCTGGGGCTGTATATACCTCGGCTGCTGTATACACCATGGCTGCTGTATACTACCTAGGGATGCTGTATATACCTCTGGGCTGTATATACCTCTGGGGCTGCTGTATACTACCTCTGGGCTGCTGTATACTACCTCTGGGGCTGCTGTATACTAACCACTGGGGCTGCTACTGTATATACCACTGGGGCTGCTGCTGTATACTACCACTGGGGCTGCTGTATATACCTCTGGGGCTGCTGTATACCACACTGCTGGGGCTGTATACCTGTGCTGGGGTCCACCCTCGGCTTATACACGAGTCAATAGGTTTTCCCAGGTTTTGGGGGCAAAAGTAGGGGGGTCGGCTTATACACGAGTATATACGGTATACCACTATCTATGAGGGTTCACAAAACCTCTTACATGGATTTATCACTATAAGGCAAGAGAAACAAAACTCATGGTTGTAACACCCTGTTAAGTAATCACATGTATATATAGAGTATAGTGTGAGTACACCCTGTTGTGGACCCCTCAGTAGGGTAACTATTAACAAGTAAACAATATTACCAGAGGTTCATGATGATACCGGGGTCTATAGTGTATACGCCTGTTAATGAGTGACCAACAAGTCCCTAATACAATCAATATGAACAGTCAAATAAATCTGTGAAGCTGCAATTAACAACTGGTATCACTGGTATCTATCACTTCAGTATCCCCACACACAGCATATTATCATTGCAATAGCCCTGATCATAGTGTTACACATTGCATATTATTGCACATCAAACTATCAGGGCTGTGCTTCCCTGCTGCACATGAATGCCATAACAGTAGCTTCAAAGTAAAAAATAGGGGGGGGGGGGAACAAGAGGCGCAATAGTGCCCTATCACTAGTGACACTAATGTATGTGGTGGGTATGAATTCACTCACCTAGCACAGTTGTGAGACCCACAACTGGTGTAAAAGCATTTAGCATTAAATGCAGCTGCTGCAGGACTTTCACCTTCCACATGCACGTGGGAACCATCCAGAAGTTACTTCAGGGAAACCATATGTAGGTTGCATCAATATTCCATTTATTCCTTTTCCTACGCGTTTCGGCACTGTCCTATTGCCTTCCTCAGGGATATCCCTGAGGAAGGCACTAGGACAGTGCCGAAACGCGTAGGAAAAGGAATAAATGGAATATTGATGCAACCTACATATGGTTTCTGGATCGTTTTCTTGGGATTTCAGCAGCGCGGACACTGATACACCATTTCCCCTGAAGTAACTTCATAACAGTAGCTTTGATTCAGTAAGCATGTGCTGTGTACTGACCAGTTGGTCAGAAGGATAGAGGGAGAGGAGAATGAGAAGGAGGGAGATTACCAGTCTGTGATGTTGGTGCCCGAGTGGGAAAGGACCCCACCGGTATCGCTGCCTGCTGTGCAGCTTCGTCAGGGGAGCAATAATATGCAATGTGTAATACTATGATCAGGGCTATTGCAATGATAATATGCTGTGTGTGGGGATATTGAAGTGATAGATACCAGTGATACCAGTTGTTAATTGCAGCTTCACAGATTTATTTGACTGTTCATATTGATTGTATTAGGGACTTGTTGGTCACTCATTAACAGGCGTATACACTATAGACCCCGGTATCATCATGAACCTCTGGTAATATTGTTTACTTGTTAATAGTTACCCTACTGAGGGGTCCACAACAGGGTGTACTCACACTATACTCTATATGTACATGTGATTACTTAACAGGGTGTTTCAACCATGAGTTTTGTTTCTCTTGCCTTATAGTGATAAATCCATGTAAGAGGTTTTGTGAACCCTCATAGATAATGGTATATATATTTTTTTGTACAGCATAGAGACTATACTCCTAACTGGAGTGACATACTCTCACTTCCAGATTGATTGATCCCCTGACTTAGGAGTGACTTCCTATTGTTTCCTATACATTAAACTCTGAGCCCCGCTGGGTTCTGATTTATTTTTTGACTGTCTATGCTGATGTATAAATTGCTGCAATTAACTTGTTTGATCTGACATTGTCATATATAATGGTGCCCCTGTCTGGTTTAATTACCAATTTTAAATGGTTTTAACTTCCTTTTGTCTGTACACTGTGCTAATAAAATTTGTATATATTTTGTAGTATCACGGGTGTGCTCCCATACTTTCTAATATGTCATGTCTGTTTCTGCTGTTTTCCTGTGTTGGTTCCATGACATGGTGAGCACCCACCTTTTTATCTGAATAGAACCTTGTGGTGCTCCTCTTTCTCTTAATTTTTAATGTAGCCTAAGATGGACACTGGCATTAAAACACGGAACCCATTTAACATTACATTTTTTTTTCTCTTTTCCGTCACCAAATTTGTGGTGCATCTTATAATCTGGTGCATATTATAAAGCAAAAAATACGATAAGTTGTAGTTCTTTGAAAAAGGGGAAGAAAAAATGAAAAAACAGTACTGAAAGATCGCCTGTTTTGTAAGGGGTTAAGAAGAGACAGGGATACCAAGTGCAATAAACATGCAGTTAACTCTTCTGGTTATAGGATAAGTTTAGGAATGTTTTTACTACTGAATATAAGGGATACAAAAACATTTCTTAAAGTCTACAATTCTATTGTTCTTACTAATAAGAAATCTTGTAGCCTATTAAAAATTAGATATTTTGTAAATCTGCCCCTTCTATACTTTTTTTTATTCAGTAAGAATAGAAGCAAATGGAAATGGGAAAATCAAATCAAAGAACGCCGGACCTTCGGACATGTCAGTAACCATGATGGCTGCACAGGAGACCTAAGAATCTTCTTACCTGCTGATCTTCCCGCCTCTTCCTTTGATTATCTGGCCTGGTGCGACATTTTGTGTGCATCACGCCATTATGATTACGAAGCGCCAGCCCAGTTTGTCAAGCTAAAAACCAGTTACAATCCAGAGGTCACAGATTACTAACCTGGCTGTAGCACCTGAGTCCTGTTAATGTTTTCTCCGATCTTAAATATAGATTTGCTGATACTCATCCAACTGATGAGTTTGTGTGTAATATCAGGCTATGTTCAGACGATGCACAAGTGATGCTGAATTTTCTGCATCAAATCTGCATCCGCTGTAAGCACATAATATGCAGCAAAAGTGTTGTGCTTCTGCTAAGTAACATGTACATTTTTGATCGCAGAAAATTTAGGATCCATCTCTGCTCTCCCCACCCTGCTGCATGCCGCTTACTTTGCATACTAGCAGGCACTTCCGAGTTTCTGTTGTGTCACACATAACATGGATTATACGCCACCTACCCACATTATGTGTGACAGGCCGAAACCCGGAAGTGTAGGTCAGTACACAAGATAAGCGCGAAAATAGATGACATGCTACTTATTCTTAAAAATAAGAAGCTATTATGCTACGCTAAAATGGGGAAACATCGGCAGAGCACAGGCAAAGTCACACTGACTTTGCTGGCTGGGCTATATACTATATGTATTTTTACAAATACCCGTACAAATGTGCACTCGTCTGCACATAGCTTTAGGCTTCTGGCAGACATTTTCTGCTATGGATTGAACTGTAAATCTGCACAATATTTTGTATATGTTCCATGAAAACTTTGTTATTGAATTTTAAAGCATGAGTAAATTCTCGTATAAGACATGGTATAAATTTTGTAAAACCCAACACATGTGCTGTGCTGTACTGTAGTTTGTGTTTTTTTTAAAAAACAAATCACAACAGATCTTTTTATATGTCATCTTAAATTTTCTGTGCTGTGTGTCCATAATTTAATTAAACAAAAACAAGCGTTTGACTCAGCTATTTGGCACTTACTGCCTAATGGTTTACAGAATAGGGTACATATTGTGCTTGATTTCATGCTTTTGATTTTCAATGGTGTTCTCAAATTCAACAAATGTAAACCTAATTTAATATCTGATGAATAGTGAGATGAAGTTAGCCACAAGGCATAAAATAATATAACAACATTTATTGATGGGAGCCCGTCGGTGGGTGATGACATCACAATGGGGCACTCCTCCTTGCTACAACTCAGTGTGTACACACTCCACCGCCGTGCCACCACCCCACATAGAGTGACCGCTCTGACCCTGGCTAACCTAAAGGCATAAGTGACCATTACCTTGTACAGGCACATTACTACTAGGGCATACCCGCTGTTCCTATACTGACCATAAGGACCACATCCTTCATGAACCACAACATAGCTCAAGGCGACTTATGTGATCAAGGTCTTGAATGACCGAAACGTCATTCTGTCGCAATCACTATAAGAGCACTTGTTTCAATAAATTTCACTAACAAGCAAAAAACTCCTTAAATGTATGTGTGCAGTGATTCTAATAGATACAATGGGGGCAGGCTCTGTGGCGCGGCAGTCCGTCTCTCCTCTGTTGTTTTTTCCACCTCCTCTCTGCCCCCCATTGTGCTGCCTAATCTCTGCTCCCCTGTACTGCCTTACTGCGCCCCCCCCCGTGGTTGCTCCCTATCCCCTCTGTTGTCGCCTTCTGCCCCTCCTGTGGTCACCCTCAGCCCCCCTGTGGTCGCTTTCACTGCTCTGCCTGCCCCCCTTCCCCCCCCCCCCCCGTGGTCACTCTCTGTCCACCCCCTGTGGTTGCTCTATTTTGGATCATAAGGACCACTACATTACATATCTAGAGTAGTTTTTCTCCTTAAGGCTATGTGACCACGCTGTGAATTTGGTGCTGACGTTTTCTACACCAAATATGCATCTTCTGGCAGAAATATGAACCCAAAAATGCAAAGCGTTTTTGGTGTGTATTTGTTGCATTTTTTTTAAATAATGTCAATGGCTGGAGGGTCTGAAAAACACTGCTCAAAAAAATTAAAGGGAACACCTAAAAAACACAATGTAACTCCAAGTCAATCATACTTCTGTGAAATTACCCTGTCTAGTTATGAAGCAACACTGATTGTGTATCAATTTCTCTTGCTGTTATGAAAATGGAACAGACAGCAGGTAGAAATGATAAGCAATTAACAAGGCACCCCCTATAAATGAGAGGTTCTACAGTTGGTGGTCACAGACCATTTCTGTGTTGTTATTTTTGGCTGTTGTTTTGGTCATTTTTACATGTTGTTATTGCTCTCATACCTAGAGGTGGCATGAGGTGGTGTCTACAATCCCACAGAAGTTGCTCAGGTAGAGCAGCTCATTCAGGATGGAACAACAATGTGAGCTGTGGCAAGAATGGCAGCCATGTTTGTCTGTACAGTGTCCAGAGCATGGAGTAGATACCAGGACAATTGTGATGAGAGTGGTGTGTTACTTTGTATACTAGGTTTTTTATGTCTATCCATAACTTTCACAAAACATGACAGTCCCAAAGATATGCATATAAGATTCGGTTTTCAGGCATTCTCTCTAGAACATGGGGGACTGTGCTTCAAATGAGTTATGTAGTTTTTGAGGTGTAAAATACCAACAAGCTATCACTTTATAATAGGTCTCTTGAAGTGTTGTGCCCGATGAGTTGGAATAAGTCAAATTTAATGCTTGTTGTCATTGTGCTTTTTGGAAGGTTAATTATAAATGTATCTCCCAATTATTGGCATACTTTTTTTCTCTCAAAATAAGAATCTTTGTTTGATATATTATATAGGTTATTTGTCTTCCAATATACTACATTTGTTGTTTAATAGATTTAATAGGTCTAAAGGTATTTTAAACATTAGGTTTTTCTTTTTCAATAAACTTTGGTTTATTCGCAAACAATTATACTCTATTTGAGGGAGACAATATTTTGCTTGGAATGTCTGAAAAATTGCAAAATAAATTTTCTGTAGAACATCTCTAAAATTATAGATGTTGTGTGTTTCTCCAAACTGTTAGATTTAGGTTAGGCATTAAGATTGCTATTGCTTCCAGTGGCACTATTTTGATGTCTACGAGCATATTTATATTTTTTGTTAAGACTACATATAGCTGTTATCAACCTTGAATAGCAGGTTTACTTGGTAAACACTTTGGAGGAGGCATTATTGAATCTAATAAATGGGCCAAGATTAAGGCATGTAACTGCTTATTTTTATTCATCGGATCCAGCTAGACTTTTATTCAGGTAAGAGGCTTCTCTGGGTTTGTTCTAACAGGGTTGCCAAGTAATAACCATATATGTAAGGGTACCTTGTCATGCCACAACCATGGGAGACAATTTTGACAGTGATATGTCGCCCTGGAATTATCGCCGTCAAATTGCCTTCCAATTGTGGCGTGTAATTTGGGAATTTGGTGGCAATATGTCGCCTCGGCACGGTCGCTTGATTTTGGAGCGCCGTCAAATTTCCTCCCAATTGCGGCATGTAATTTGGCGGCGATATGTCGCCTTGCCACTGTCGCCTGATTTTGGAGCACTGCTGCTCCAAAATCAGGCGATCGTGGCGAGGCGACATATTGATGCCAAATTCTCAAATTACACGCCGCAATTGGGAGGCAATTTGACAGCGATAATTCCAGGGCGACATATCGCCGTCAAAAATGTCTCCCATGGTTGTGGCGTGACAAGGTACCCTTAGGCAATTGCAAAGTCTCCTCTCCATTTGTGATTAAAAAAAGCGTGTTTTTTTTAATCATTTGTCTAGTTTCTCCATATATGCCTGGATAATTTGGAATGGAGCTTTTGTGGCCAATATCTGTAAGCAATAATTGGTAAACAACGCAAGACATATCACATTTTCAGAAGAATTATAGATTTAAGGGCCCGTTACACGCAGTAATATCGTTAACGATATTGCGGCAACGTCACTGCTTTTGTGACGTTGCAGCGACCTCGTAGCGAAGTCGCTGCGTGTGACATCCCGCAACGATCAGCGATGAGCTCGCCAATTATTCTGGAATGGACAGGACCATTTTTCAGTCGCTGGTCTGCCACTGTCACGGATGCATCGTGCAGCCTGTGTGACAGCTCACCAGCGATCAGATAGTGATGTGCCAGTGATCCCATTCGTTGGTCGGGTCGCTGGCACATTGCCACGTGTAACCCGGCCTTTATAGGTGACTATTTTACCTATCCATGACAATTCTGTATTTGAGATGTTTTTATTTCTTTTTTGTATATCATTTAGTAATGAAGAGAAATTTATGGGTATCAATGTCTTGGTGGAACTTGTAATAAATATTCCTATATACTGCATTTTTTATTTTTCCCGACTAAAGGGAAACTCCTTTTCAATAGTCTCTTGCAGGGCGTTATCTACCGTATGTTGAATCCTGATATTTGTGATTTTAAGTGACTAACTTTGTAATATGAAATATCTGAAAACCTGTTTAGAGTAGAAATGATGTGCCTTAAACTATTTATAGTAGATATATCGTCTTTTAATCTGATCTCTTCTGCCAGAGGTTCCATCAACATGGCAAACAGAGTTGGAGATAGGGGGCAGCCCTGTCTGGTACAGTTTGTGATTGAGAATTCTCTTGATAAGAAATTGTTTATATAAACCTTGGCGGAGGGAGAAAATATAGTGCCAGAATTGCATTAAAAATTGAGCCCTTAAATAAAATAAATAATATTTTGTGATGTTTTGTATTAAGCTTCCAAATGGGGACCATGATGTACTGCATAATTGATATTTAAAAGACAATTAAATACTGGTACACTGGCAGATGATCATTAGTGGATAGTCAGGAGACGATTTGATTAAACATTCGCAACCACAGGCATTTAAGGCCCCGTCATACACGTCAACATCTGAGCGATTCGATCAACGATCCGACTTGACCTAGATCGCATGAACAACGTTCAATGATCGTTAGTGAAATGTCACACGTATAGATATCGTTAACGACTCAGCAACGATTCAGCGACAAGCAAACAATACTTGCGGTCACTTTATCGTCTACGTCCTTCAGTTCAGAATAGGCGAGGTTGTTAACGACATCGTTATTGAGGTGTCTCACACACACCCATGCTGCAGGTTGGACAAACGATCATCGTCTGGTTTGTGGTCCGGTTCACCAACTTCCAAAGAATGATCTCCCTGGCTATCGTTGATCGGATGTACATGTCACACTGAACGACGTTGTTACGACATCGTTTGAACGACTAAAAATCTGTGACATTTCAATGATATCATTAACGATATCGTAGTGTGTGACGGGGCAAAAACATCATTGTACTGTATGCAACTTTGCAAATTGTCAGAAGTTTTCAGTCAGTGGATTCTATGCAAACCTGTCTTCATTGTTACAAACAATACCTTTATGGACTGATACCAACTTTCACACTCAAATCCATCTGTCCATACCAAATGTGTGATATTGATGGGGTAGAAAAATGTTGCCCTAACCCAGGACAAGCCAACATCTACTGTGTACTGACTTATCCGGACTTTCCCCTTGAATAGCAGATGTCTGGGAAAAACAGAGCAAGTATGTTGGATTTCAACAGGACTAATCCTTTGTTTTCTTGTGAGATAAGCTGCTGCAACTACCATTTATAATACATATCCCTCTCCTGTTTATTAATCAGCATAAATGTGCACACAAAACAAACATGACAAAAAAAGAATAGCTGCATAAATATCACTACATGACTATACAATAAGCTGGGCATGGTTTTCAACTTGAAATTTACTAGCAGCTTTTAACTTACAGTCATAAAGGGAAAATACCATAATTAAGATTTATTGCATTTCTATAGAACTGCTTGTTGGGCTTTTTCCATAATTATAAGAAAAAGAAAAAAATGGCCTCTTACAAATACCTTTGCATTTTGCAGGACGCCATAAGTTACCCCAGAGGCACCCCAAATCTCTCCAGCACCGATGCGCCATCTCCTACAACCCTGGCAACGGGGGCGATTTGTAGCATCTGCTCCAGCCGTGCCACAAGGAAGAGACAGGTGGTGTCGCTGGACATGAGGTCACCACAGGGCAGCAGCCACTCCACTAGTGAAGCACAGTGTCAGAAGGCAGCCTATTAATGACGCCCAGCTGTGAATTTTCTGTAAAATAAAATTATACATGTGTTAAACATGTGGCTAGGTACTCGTAGGTGTGAAGTCCCGTGACGGGGGCTACGAGCTTACGCTATTTTGGTCCAAGATATCAAACTAAAACCTCACTGTCATCTATAGTGATATATTGCATTTTTTTATCTGTAGTGATATATTGCATTTCTATCTGCAGTTTACATCAGTGTCCTCTAGGGGCGACAGTCACTTGTGTTGCATTAGCTGTTGCAGAAGCGGCCCGCCTTGTATAACAGCTGGGCGTCATTAATAGGCTGCCTTCTGACACTGTGCTTCACTAGTGGAGTGGCTGCTGCCCTGTGGTGACCTCATGTCCAGCGACACCACCTGTCTCTTCCTTGTGGCACGGCTGGAGCAGATGCTACAAATCGCCCCCGTTGCCAGGGTTGTAGGAGATGGCGCATCGGTGCTGAGAGATTTGGGGTGCCTCTGGGGTAACTTATGGCGTCCTGCAAAATGCAAAGGTATTTGTAAGAGGCCATTTTTTTCTTTTTCTCTTTTTCCATAATTATAAGCACTATCTTTGATTCCCATGCTCAAATATTATAATTTCTCCAGTGGTTGATATAAATCAAAGTACCCTTAATTTACTCTGATAACAGCTGTGCACTGTGTTTTTTTAAACAGTTTCTACAGATCTTCACCTGAAATGTCTGCCGAAGAATAGTTATGCATGGCATTAGTTCATTTGTGGAATCATCTGAGTTCAGAAAGTGTTTAAAGCGTAACCACCATTTACATTTTTATTTATTAATAATAATAATAATGTAGAGCAAGTGATTTTAATAAACTTTCAAATATACTTCATAAAAAAATTCTACCATTCAATAAACCTTCCACAAGGTGTCCTCACTACACTGTGTGTGAAGGAGACATATGTTTATTATCAGTCAGATCCATCTTCACAGTGAATACTGGCATGTAACCATATAAGGGAAAGGGGGCGTGGCCTAGACTGCTGACTGCAGCTCATAAGGAAACAATGTATCAGATTAGCTCAGCCTACAACACAGATGCCAGGCAATGTGAGATGGTCAGGATCAGTGCAAACTCCTCAGAAGCTTGTACCAAGGAAACATCTGTCATCTGGCTCCACATAGCTCAGTCACAATCTCTGTTAACCCCTTGTCTTCTGGTTCCCCACACAGCTCACTATCAGACTGCTCTCAGAAGCTGTGGAAATACACACAAGCTGCTGGCAGATGCTGGCCATGCCCACACAGCCATAAAATGCAGTTTTTAAAAAAGCTCAGGAAAATGTGAGAAAATAAACCACATCGCACAAAAAAGCATTATCTTAGCTATGTGACCCATCATTAACAATGAGTGAAATATTGTTTTTTTTTTTTTTTTTTTCAATTAAATGACATTTACACTTTAAGGCCAACAGGTGTGTTTTGCAGGGACAGTGTTGATTTTAATTTTCTGAGATAATGGCCTTTGGGTTGTCATTGGCTGTAAGCCATAAACATTAACAGTAGCAAACACTTGAAATAGATCACTCTGTTTGTAATGACTATATATAATATATGCGTTTCATTTTATGTACACTGTGTTCCAAATTATTATGCAAATGTTCTTTTTCTCTCATGTTTCTAAATGGTTGGTGCAAATGACAGTCAGTGTAATAAAAGTCATTACCCGTTAGAGTATACATCAAATTTTATTGAAGAAATCTCCCTATGATAATAGTATAATTTTCAAAATTGAAAAAACTCTAAAAGCACTGTTCCAAATTATTAAGCACAGTAGAGTTTCTAAACATTTGCTATGTTTGAAAGAACTGAAAATGCTCATTTGTTGAATTTGCAGCATTAGGAGGTCACATTCACTGAAATAAAAGGCTATTTAACTCCAAAACATCCTAATAGGCCAAGTTACATGGTAACATAGGAACCCTTCTTTCATATCACCTTCACAATTCTAGCAACCATTGATATTGTGAGTTTCTGGAGAGTTTCTGTTTGTATTTCTTCTCATGATGTCAGAATAGCTTCCCAGAGCTGCTGTTTTGATGTGAACTGCCTCCCACCCTCATAGATCTTTTGCTTGATTATACTCCTAAGGTTCTCTATAGGGTTGAGGTCAGGGGAAGATGGTGGCCACACCATGAGTTTATCTCCTCTTATGCCCATAGCAGCCAATGGCACAGAGGTATTCTTTGTAGCATGAGATGGTGCATTGACATGCATGAGGATGATTTTGCTCCTAAAGGCATGTTTTTGCTTTTAGTACCATGAAAGAAAGTTCTCAGTTGGAAACTATATACGCTGCAGAGGTCATTTTCACATCTTGAAGAACCTTAAAGTGGCCTACCAGCTGTTTCCCAATGATTCCATCCCAAAACATGACTCCTCCACCTCCTTGCTGACGTCGCAGCTTTGTTGGGACATGGTGGCATCCACCAACCATCCACTACTCTATACTTCTGGACCATCCAGGGTTGCTCGGCACTCATCAGTAAACAAGACTGTTTGAAAATTAGTCTTCATGTATATCTGGACTCACTGCAACTGTGTCTGCTTATGAGCACTGTTTAGGGGTGGCCGAATAGTAGGTTTATGCACCACAGCAAGCCTTTGAAGGATCCTACACCTTGAGGTTCGAGGGACTCCAGAGGCACCAGCAGCTTCAAATATCTGTTTGTTAGGCCCTTTTAGCAGTTGCTCTCTTAATCTGATGAACTTGCCTGGCAGAAACCTTCCTCATTCTGCCTTTATCTGCACGAACACATCTGTGCTCAGAATCAGCCACAAATCTCTTCACAATACAATGATCACGCTTAGGTTTTCGTGCAATATGAAATGTTTTCATCCCTTGTCCAAGGCATTGCACTATTTGTTGCTTTTCGGCAGCAGAGACATCCTTTTTCTGTCCCATGTTACTTGAAAACTGTGGCCTGCGTAATATTGTGGAACACCCAGTTTTCCTTTTATTGGGCTCATCTGCCAAACTTATTATCACATATCTGAGATTGATTTCAATGATCCAAAGAACCCTGAGACACAATACCATCAATGGGTTTCATTGAAAAAAAAAAATAAATAAAACCCTATGACACTTAAAGAGGACCTGTCACCAAACCAGGCATGGTGATCTAATTACAGCACTGGATGCAGCATGTTTGCAGCATCCAGGTAAGGGGTCCCCCAGCCCTTGAGCAGCCCTGTACCCCAAGATAATATACTTAGAAAACTTACATCCTGCATGTTTAATCTGCCCACCGCTGCCAATCATTCTCTGCAGATTAAACATGCAGGGGGTGTGAATCTGCCCTTCGGCTCCAGCCTCTGGCCACCTCCTTTCCGGCTGCAGGATGTAAGTTTTCAAAGTGTATTATCTCGGGGTACAGGGCTGCTCAAGTGCTGGGGGACCCATTGCCTGGGTGCTGCAGACATGCTGCATCCAGTGCTGTAATTAGATCACCATGCCTGGTTTGGTGACAGTTCCTCCTTAAAACCAATTTGCATAATAATTTGGAACATAGTGTATTGAATCAGTGAAATAAGGCCCTTTTCACATCAGCATTTTTCGCTGAATGCAGCAGATCTGGCAGACTTACCGCATCTGCCGCCTAACGGCTGCACTTGTGGCACACTTGCGGCAAGCCCCGTGCATTGTCTATGGGGCTTGCAGTCGGGTGCAGCAAATGCGGTTCTGCTGGATGCGGCAGATCCGGCACTTCCGGCGGCGAAAGAAAACACGTTGCTAACTGTTTTTTTCTTGCGGCCGTAACTGCTGGATCGTGGCAAAACTGCAATTGCCGCACTTGCTGCAAGCCCCATAGAGAATGAATGGGGGCTTGCTGCAAGTGTACCGCAAACCTGCCAGATCTGCCGCATTCAGCGAAAAACACTGATGTGAAAGGGACCTAAATGAACTTTCTGATGATATTCTAATTCATTGAGATGCACCTGTACAAAAAAAACAGCATTTTTGAGAATATGGATTTTTGCAAAAACACTTAGCAAAGATTCAGCCAAATGGCGAAAAAAAATTATACGACCTTATTGCTAACTTGTCCCCTTTCCCTCACCACACCGACATCTAGTCCTCAGAGCCACATCTTTTTTCCCTTGGAGTAAGCCTCATGGTATGGCCTTTTTACTCTCAGCTCTGACTTACAGCTGCAACTAGGCCAAGGAGGTCACTGCACCTTACACAATATGAAGACACGGACATGCAACCTGCAGTGACTTCTGAACCCTGGTCGTGGCCATAAGTACATGAAACAATTGAAGATACAACAGCAGAAAGCAGGGGATAAGACTTCAGGCAGTTTTGGTCCACAGGCCTCTTTATTTGCCATCATAGCTCTGGCCCGTTAAATCCTACCTACGATTTTCATTCCCGATCAGGTGCCCGTGCTTCGCAAGTCCTCAACATCAAAATGTATAAAATGTCTGGAAGGTCACAACATGCGCCGCACAGGGACCAGTGAGGCCTGGTCATGGCAGGAAGGCTTGCCTACAGTAAATAGGCCTGCAGCTGATGCAGCAGTATCAACAGAAGAGGCATTTTGGAGGACTGGAGGGTAAGTGGCGAAGAGGCCAGACAGGTAAGATGAATAACAGTGTTTATTCTTTGTACATATTTTATTTAGAACCGTAATAAGGGATATTCAATTTGCGGAGAATAACCTCATTGTAAATTCAATTTACTAGGAAATTTGATTTAGCAACTCTGAATTTTCATCTTCTCATTCCTATTAAACAAATACACTGGTTATATACTTTTTTCTTTACACTATACTTTCATATGTGTTCACCTGTAGTTTTGCTGCCTTTAGTCTGAATTTACAAAGTGAAACTTCCCACTAGGCTGAAGGCACACTATGCGAGGGACTCGCGCGAGTGCAATGCGAGGGAAACTTGCATTGCACTCAGACCAGTGTTGCCCTATCAGGCAGGGCACACTGGTGTGAGTCCCCCGCACTAAATTTGCATTGCGAGTCAGAAGCGAGTATAGTCGCAGCATGCTGCGAATGCACGCAATTCTGACGCGCGTGAAGCCAATGCAAGTGTATGGGGCGAGATACAGCACATTGTGTGATATTCGCACGAGTGTGCTGTGCAAATCACTTTAAACTCGCCGGCTGTCAAAGAAGGCAAGTTTAAACATACTGCTTTCCCGATACAGTAATTAATCATCTTGCACCGCTGTGTCAGCAGTGCAAGATGATTAATAAGTACCCAGCTGCTGGGAATCTATGTGTCTTTATTGGGGTTAAATAGCATATGCAGCATCTGTGCGGCATATGAGCACAGATGCTGCATATGCTGTATTTAACCTGAGTAATAAAGGATTACTATGTGTTTACTATGTTGGCACCATGTCTCTAGGGAGTGACCACCCTCCCTAGAGACATGGTGCCTAAATTCATTGGTGATTCAGGAGTCACTATGCTATATGTTTGTTTAGCCGGCATTTGCCGGCTTTCTGTAATACTTGCTGAAAGCCGGCGGCTCCTGGCTGTCAGCGCGTGTATGCTAAGCATTTTGCGTAAGCACATTGCTGGGCAGCTTCCTCAATGAGGAGCTGTCCCAGGCACTTACGCAAATTGCGTAGTGAAGGCGCCGCTCTCCATGGTGCTGCAGAATTCAGCATCACCTCCATGGCCAGGGCCAGGGAGTTTCAATGTGCTTGCTTTGGCTCTGGGGTTGTCCGGTGTGAACCGGACAGCCCTGGATCAGATTTTGCTCCCCATGTAGCCCTATGGCGCCAGATTGTGCATATTTTGCGTCCGATTTGGTGGTTTTCCATGAGGATCCGGTTTTGTCCAATTTTTGCATCAGACACAAAATCTGAGTTTGCATCATTTTTGGTGACCGATGCAAAAATTGGACAAAATCAGATCCTCCCGGATCCGCCACCCCATACCATGGGAGTCTGTGGGTGCCACACCGCCCCAAATCCGTCAAAAAATCGGACCGCTGGATGCTGAACGAGCGGTGGCTTTGAAATTCAAGCCGCGCTCGTTCAGCACCTGGACAGCGTAGCTAAAAGAGCTCCCGGCGGAAATTTCAGCATGTGGAGAGCTCCACTGCTGAAATTTTAGCACTTGGACAGCGGCAGCCGTGCGCAGGGAGGATTCCGGCACAAAACAGGATCGGAGGGCATATTTCCCTTTCGGTTCTGATTTGTTCGGGACTGTCAGGTTGTGTCTGGTGTATCCTGCAAAGCACCAGACACAACCTGACAGTCGAAAACCGTGGTGTGGACCTAGCCTTAGTAATCCTATCTGCAGCTGGGATGCTGGGCTGTTGATGTTCTGATTGACAACTCAGCCGCCCAATCTCTTTCTAGCTTGTGCTGAGATTCTGCAGGTGCTTCTTATCTCATGTAATTGCTCAGCCTCTTAGCTCTGCTGTTTTTCCCAGAGCACTGCCAGTCTTAAGGACCAGGTTTTGTGATGTTGCAGCGACCTCGCAGCGATGTCGCTGCGTGTGACATGCCGCAGCGACCAGCAATCAGCTTGCTGATCGCTGCGGAATTGTCAGGACCATTTTTTGGTCGTTGGTCTGCCACTGGGCAGCAGACATCGGCGTGTGTGACGCCTTCCTAACCTGATGTGTTCCACAGTAACCAGGGTACACATCGGGTTACTAAGCACAGCGTGCTGTGTTTAGTAACTAGATGTGTACCTTGGTTACCAGCGTTCTCCCGCTGAATTCCGTAGCGGGACCTCGACATCGTGGAAAAGAATAGTTTATATTCTTTTCCATGATGTCGAGGTTGTTACACGTGTCGCTGGTGAGATCTGCCTGTCTGGCATCTCACCAGCGATCACATAGCGGTTTTCCAGCGATCTCGATAGTTGGTTGGGTCGCTAGAACATCGCTACGTGTAACCCGGCCTTTAGGCTGCATGCACATGATCGGTGTTTGCAGCATTATGGATGCAGCGTGCTTGTGCTGCACCATTAATGCTGCGCTGTGCAGTACAAGCACTGTGGATGGGATTTCCAGAAATCCCATGCCCACTGTGCTTCTTTACTCCGCAGCATAAACTGACATGCTGGGAAGCTTTCTGCGCCATCGTTTCTCCAAAGAATGTCAATTTAGCGCTGCAGAGTTGGAGGTGATATTGTTGGGTGAATGCAGGAAAAAGCCACCCTGCCCCGAACACAGATCATGGGCACAGGGTGACTGCGTTAATGTGGCGCCCCATTGGTCAGTGTGCCACAGTAGGGGTACTGCACCCATAACTGAGTGTGTGTGTATTCCTGTCATTGGGGAGTGTAACGTCAACCTGAGGCTCTTATCCCAGCATCCCTACACCTAGCATAAGGGACCAATTGGCAACCCATTGCCAGGGTAACCAATCCCCGTGGGAGGAATGTCAGGGTAGAAGGAGCGGTAACCACACAGGGATGAGTCAGTTAGAGAGTGTGAGTTGGAGAGGAGCAAACGACAAGTCCTACAGGGACCCCCCAGAGATCCATTCCTCTCCAGGTAACTGACCTCGAACTGTGACTTAAAGGGAATCCAACTAGCAGGATTTAGGGCTATAAAGTGAAGCTGGTGCCTTACAGGCACTTGAATACTGAGTGCAATCATATCTTTACTTAAATGATTCCATGTTTGATTGCAGAGAAAACTTATCAAACATCGGAAATCTGTGCAGCAGAGGGACGAAGTGTGCAGTACATTAGCATAAGAAGGGCTAGGTCTCTTCCTCCCTCCCTGTCACTATATACCCAGGCACATTAGGTCTGACACTGCGCATGGTGATAGATAGCAGAATATACAGTATGTACCCCAGACCATCACTCCCTCTCTGCTTTGTCTGTGTGACTGCTGGCTTCACACTGCTTATCCTGTGATAACCCAGTTACCGGAAGGCAGAAGACCCCGCCCCCTCCAGAGAAGACCTTGCTCCCAGTCTCTGCACGTCCCGTCTCCTCTCCTCACAGACCGCAGTCACAAGCAGCGGGACAGACCGCTGCTATTGTGATCACAAATCACAGATGACAATAGCGGCGATCTGTCCTGCTGCTTGTGACCGCAGTCTGTGAGGAGAGGAGACGGGACATGCAAAGACTGGGGGGCAGGGTCTTCTCTGGAGGGGCGGGTCTTCTCCAGTCTGCCAGGAAACAGACTGAGTAGGAACAGCAGCAGTAGAGATTCTGGAGGGGATGGATAAAGTGATGAGCTGGGGCACACAGGACACAGTGCCTGGTAGAGTGACAGGGAGAGTGGGAGAGAGGGAGGGAGAGGGTAAGGTTTGGCTTAGAGTCCACAGAGGAGTAATACAAAGAAACTCAGCCACACATAGTGACGTTCTGCTGCACACTCCTTCCCTCTAGGCCCTAGGCATGATTGCAGAGAAAAGAGCCGGAAGATCTATGCCCTAGAGTCTAGGGCATAGATCTTCAGGCTCTTTTCTCTGCAATCATGCATGTAATCATTGAAGTACAGATATGATTGCATTCAGTATTGCAGTGCCTTTAAGGTAGTGGCTTCACTTTATAGCTCTAAATCCTGATGGTTGGATCCCTTTAACTATGCCTCTGTTTTATCCCCTTTGTCTTGATGTGCTCTCCTGGTACCTGACCTGATTGTTTGACTATTCTACTTCTTCTTGTCCGTGCGGTGACTAGCGTCACAAAAATGTTTTGTTTTTTTTTTTTGTTGCAAAGTTCTGAAAATTAGTAAAAAAAATAGTAAAAAAAACAGCACATACATGTTTAGTATTGCAGTAATGATATGGACATTAAGAATGACCGTATTTTTCATATTATAAAATGCACTTTGCCTCCCAAAAATTGGGAGGAAAATGGGGTTGCATTTTATAATCTGGTTTTAGTGCACAGTAGAGCAGGGTCACAGGAGGCATTGTCACGGGTGATGATGTGTGCAGTGCGACAAGTGTCAAGGACAATGCTGCTGCTGCAGATGTCAAGGGCAGTGCTGCTGCGGATGTCAGGGTAATGCTACAGGTGTCCTTGCGATGCTACGGGTGTTGTGAGGTAGGAGCCAGTCACAATACATCGTAGGTGCAAGCTTCAAGAAAATGGCGTGGAGATCTCAATCTATGCAAGCGCCACATCGGGTGCCATTTTCTTATAGCCTGCACCACCAACATGTACACAACCGTTGAGACTGGTTCCTGCCTCACACTGCTCACAGTATCACAGGGACATTCGCAGCATTGCCGACACCAGCAGTACGGCTCATGACACCTGACGCATCGCCTGCTACAATGTCTCCTGTGACCCCGCTCCACCACCGCTGCCTCCCCCTGCCAGATAACCTACATTGGGATTAAAAATGTACTTAATTTTAAGACGGATCCCCTTTTTCAATATTACATGTTTTTCTCTATTTTCTTCCTCTAAATTTGGGGTGCATCTTATAATTCGCAAAATACGTATGTTGCTAGGTCATTTTTAAGGCACAGTGAAGTTGGGAGAATTAAATCCTGAATAATGGCAGCATTGTGTTTTCTTTCTTTCCATTTCACCTCATTTAGAATTGTTTGGCATATTATATGATAATGTGAGGGGTGTAATTCAAAACTACGTGTCCTGCAAAAAACAAGCCTTTGCAGGCTTCTGGCCCTATGGCCAAAGACGACTAATATGGCCCCTGGACCAGGATCCTGCATATATTGGACATGTAAATCATCGAGATCTGCTGGTGGCAGTTCCCTTTGGAATGTCGAACAATGATATCCCAGATGTGCTCAATGGGAGATGTCTGGAGATGCTAAAAGTAAAAATGAGCGAACATGTTTGTGTCCCGAGTTCGGGTGTTTTACATATCCAAAGCACTTGAGCGAGCATCGCTGTGCTTCTGTAACACTTGGTGATTGGCCCAGTGAGAGGGTTGCATTGACAATCCAACACAATGGGCAGCACTCTGAACACATTTTATAAGTGGTCATAAACTTGTAAATAACTCATGAAAGAATAAAGTTACGTTAAAACCACGCACACCATTGTTTTTCTTATGAAATTCTCAATACATATGATGTGTCAAATGACCCTCTTCCCAATTGAAAAAAGTTGGATCCAAAATGGCCAACTTCAAAAAGGCCACCATGGTCACCACCCATTGGAAACGTTTTCCCCCTCCCATATACTAATGTGCCACAAACAGGAAGTTGATATCACCAACCCTTCCCATTTTATTTAGGTGCATCCATATAAATGGCCCACCCTGTAGTTAAATGAGTACCCTACAGCTACTCTTTACAACAGCTTTTACTATGACTTATTAAAGGGGGGAATGGAGGTCCAAGCCTTCAGCCTCATCCGTTGAATAAATATTGAAAGTAACTGATTGGCTGACTTTATCAAAGTTTGTTTCACAACGGTTTACCAATAATTTCATCCAGCGTCAGGAGTTTATAAAAGCTGCGACACGTAAAATGTACAGATTGCCTATCACTGTCAAACCACTGATATCGACAATAAGCCATGCAAATATAAAAGCAGAAGCACATAAAAACATTTTGCATAGATATGCCATGCTTGGACATTAAATATCCATATGCAGTACATACCTCAGAAATTTTAGGCATTTCCATCATCTGTGAAGAAGGAAAATATGCTTGTTAGGGAGTAACTCTATCAGCAAATCAAATGGCTGGAAATTTATTTGTAAGTAGTGATTTGTTACATAAAGTTGCAGTGCAAAGATGTATTTGATTACACAGAACATGTATAAGTAACAAAGATATACTGATATAAAAATGGGAACTTATCTATTAAATAAAGAACAGCTATCAACATTTTAAGATTCTCAAGGTCAAGAAACAAAATTTCCCACGTGAATTCACAGCTACAATAATTTTTCAACAGCTCTATTGTATTGCTGGAAGCCTAGATAAAGCAGCATGTCAGCCCTGTACATAGATAAGGCCCTGCACGCATCTCCTCTGTCACTTTCTAGGATCTAGTGTAGATGGCTATTATCTGTTACTTCCTGCAGACTGAAATATTCTATTACAGTTTTTTAAAGGGAACCTGCCACCCCCTTTGGGAATTTTAAATTATGCTCACCATCTTACACATAGTGTTAATGGGTTCTAATAACCCCCGTATGTGTCCCTTATACCTGAAATATGAAGTTATATTATGTCCAGAGCCATGCCCGCCATCAGGGGGTGACGCCTCTGCCTCCAGTAAGGGGCCCCGTGCTACTCCCAGGGGGCGTGGTCATTTTCACGAGGGAGAGGAGGGCCCGGCCATGAGGGCGTGGCTCAGGCTGTGTGCATCATGGACTCGGAGCGAGCAAGGCCCGCCCCCCCCGAGCCCACCTTCCCACCAGCCAGCATTGAGTCTCTGACTGTGTGGCTGTGTGCTGCACACTGCAGTCTGACTCTGTGCACAGAGGAGGGGGGCCGGGACTCGGAGCACCCGGCCCCGCCCACCCGCTCTCACTCAGAGTCAGAGAGACAGTCGACTACAGGGGCTCGGGGGCTGTGCACTGTGCAGACTCAGAGCCGCTGCGCCGGGAGGCCAGTGCAGCAGCAGCATCCAGAGAGAGCAGACTGCAGACATCACTAGACACAGGCTGGCTGCAGCACTGCCTGTGTACTTTGTAAGCCTGACTCTCTCCAATGGAGCCAGTGTCGTGCACAATCTGTGAGCGGCGCCGCACCACAGTGATGCCGAATCTGACCCAGTATGTGTGTGTGTGTGTGTGTGACACACACAGGCTCAGTGATAATGATAGGGCAGTAGTTCGTGTGTGGAGGAAGTGATGATATGTGGAGGATTGTTATTAGAATATGGTAGGTGGAGAGGAGTCCTGTATTAGCACAGGCAGGTCCTCCCAGCTGGATACAGCAGTGCTCTAAAGCTCAGATGGACTACAAGTCCCTGCAGGCCCATGTCTACAACTTATTGTTCGAGAATTACAAGTCCTAGAATGACCCAAGTCTGCTACCTGTTATTGCAGAACTATAAGTCCCGCAGGCCCAGGGCTCTATCTGTTACAGAACTACAAGCCCAGCAGGCCCATGTCTTCTATCTGTACAGAACTACAAGTCCCAGCAGGCCCAGGTTTTCTATCTGTTACAGAAGTACAAGTCCCAGCAGGCCTAGGGCTTTCTATCTGTTACAGAACTACAAGTCCCAGCAGGCCCAGGGCTTTTATCTGTTATTATTATTATTATTATTTTTATTTTACTAATTATTTTCTATTTATTTTCCATTCGTATTGTTGGATTAGTGGATTATTATTATTTTTTCTTGTTTATTATTTTTTATATGTATTTCCATTTGGATTGGTGGATTTTCTTTTATGTTTTATTTTTTTATTAATTTCTATATTAATTTTATATATGGATTGGTGGATTATTATTATATTATTTCTTTATTATTTCTTTTTATGTTTTTATTATTTTTTATATTTATTTTCCATTCGTATATGCATGTGTGGTGCATATAGAGTAGTGAGGATGAAGAGTTAAAAATCATGCTGCCATATTCCACGAGACATCAAAGGGTGAATATAATATTGATTTTTTTGTCAATGCATTTCCCTAGCCCTTTCCACAGTGCAAATCAATATCATATTGCCATGTTTCAGGGAGCGCTGAAATGCGTTTGTTCCGTGTTAGCCAGTAGATAGAAAAATATATATTAGAATCTGAGAGTCCTCAGTGGTTGATACCATTAAAAGGTCTAAACTGATTTTAAAAGAATAGTTGGGCAATAGGTATTGATGGAGTCAAGGTTTAAATCTAAGTCTCCTGCCCCCATCTTATAGTCATCCTGAGGCATCTTCACCATTTTTTCAGCATCTCTCCAGTCATGTAGCGCCATCTTGTGCCTGTAACGCTTGACTGGCCGGAAGTAAGAATTTACATCACAAGCCTCACTCGACATACAGAACACACAGAGGTTACTGAGCTTGGTGTGATTGCGTGTGTTGGCTCATTAATGAGCTGGCACAAGCGAAGAGCAGGCACACAGCATCTGCATCCCAGGCAGGGAGAGCAGTGATGAGCGGGCGTACAGCAGCTGCATCCCAGGCAGGCAGAGCAGCAAATATCCCGGCAGCTGATCCCTCACACACTGATCAGCTTCCAGAAGGAGAAGAGGAAGCACTGTTGGGAGCAAAGACGGGGTAAGTGTGAGCATTTATTTTATATGTACAGCATGATTGGGCCCACGTACCAGGTGGGGGCAGGGGCGGGCTGGTGCACCTTACTCAGGGAGGCATTGACTTCATGTCAGCCCTAGGTGAGGACCGGGGGGAGGTGCTAGTGGAGTCAAGCAAGGTGAGGAGCAGGGGAGGGGGGGTTTGCAAGTGGAGGCAAGCGGGGGGAGGGGGGTGCTGGCAGCACACTCGCCATGCTGCCCAACGCGTCGTCTGGCTGGCCGCCGTGAAATGAGCGGCTGCGGTCGCAAAGCAGAGCCGAACCGGCCAATTACAGTAGGGGGCGGCCCTAGATGGGGCCATTATAGCCAGCCTGGGGGCACTTGCCCACCTGCCACCTGGGCCAGTCCGCCCCTGGGCAGGATGAGGGCCATACATACCAGAATGGCGGCCATATATAACAGGGGAGGAGGATGGGGGGCATAAAGTGTAGCACAGTGTTGTCTGATCTTCAAATTACATAATGCACACTTAATAAAAATTCTTTTCATGTACTTTTTATGTAAATTTTATACATGTATTTGTTATTAATAAAGTAGGGGTTGGATCGGATTAATTAGTGAGAGTCATAGCCATTCCCCTGTAACTCTTCTCAGGATAATACCTTGGCTCAGCATCAATCTGTGGTGTTAGTTGAGTTTTACTCCCATTCTCTGGTAGGTGTTTAAGCACTTCCGCCGGAGACATACAGTAGAAGTAGGCCTGACCAACACGCCAGACAGTAGTACTCAAGCGCTTATCCTTAAAGGATGTCAGAGGCTGAGAAATGGTTTTAGAGCAATGTGGACTCATCCTGATAAAGTGATCAGTTTGACCACAATAGAAACAAGACCTCCAAACCTGATGAACTGCAGATGAGCTAGTACGAGAAGTTACATTCCCCAACTGCTTAGGTACATTCAAACCCACATGTGAAACCTCCTCAGCAGGGGAGGCCACCAGGGGCAGGGTTAGTTCCGGTCTTTTGCTCAGGCGGCCATCCAACCTGATAGCAAAAGCAATTGCAGCCTCCAACTACTCTGGAGAAGCATACTGAGTCATAGAGTCTTGTAGCCTATCTGACAAACCCAGACAGAACTGACTCCTAAGCGCAGGGTCATTCCACTGAGTGTCAGTGGCCCATCTCCTGAACTCAGAGCAATACTCCTCTGCCAGCCGCACTCCGTACCTGAGCTTATGAAGTTTAGCCAAGGAAACACCATACACCAGAGCCGCAAAAATCTCATCCACCAACTGCCTAGATGGAGAATCGGTCGGCAGAGAGAAGGCCCAGGCCTGGGGATCTTCCTTAAGAAGGGAGAGTACAATCCCCTGCGCTGTTCCTCACTCCTGAAGAATGAGGACGGAGCCTGAAATACAACTTACAGGCCTGTCTGTAATCAATAAACATTTTTCTCCCTACATAAAATCTGCCAGGGAGGGATATATTGGGTTCTGGTATGGCCAGGCGTGAGCAACAGCCAAACACCCAACAACTTCTTGAAGCTTATGCACCATTTGGTTACTCAAGACAGAAACCTTCTCAGTGGATTCCTGCACCAAGCATGCAAAAGCTCATGTTGAAGCCATAAGAGCTTCAGGGAAAATGGTAGGTTGCTGATAATATCACAGGGAATGGTATAGCGGTTAATAATCAGGATGTTAAGATGGGCTAAGGTGTTCAGGGGAGCTAGTCTGACCCTTAGACTGGGGGTCCCTGCCTCACCCTGCTCCCAGATGTACCTCAGAAGGTGAGGAGGTCTGGGTCGCCACCCTTTGCTTAATGCTACTGATAAGCCCCTACCTCCACCCACAGACCTGTAAAACACAGCAACTTCTAAGGAAAGAAACAGCAGCACTGCACGGGGTCCTGATAGAGACTAAACTCTATCAGCGACACCTGATGGAAGGATGTGGAATTACTTCAAGGGTGAGGGAGTGGAGAACTGAATGATCTGACTCACAGCCCCACCTGCACATGAGAGCCACACACAGGCAACAGCAGCTTCTAGCATTAACTTTGGATGAACCAAAGGAAATTTACTCTAAAAATACAGCAGCTTTACACATGGACTGCAGTCTACACATGACAATACGTGGGTTGAATGAAGAGTAATGCCTCCACCTTTGTAACTCCTCATCATATGGCAGCACTGGTATGTGACAGGTATTGGATTGTTCAGCACATTCTCTGCTACAGTTCCAGCTAACGGGAAGCCTTAGCAATGAAAGGTTATGTTGTTACAGTGTGAAGAATTGAACACTGCAGATACAGTTGGTCAATGTGATATAAACAACGTGCTGTCATTGAATTCTTGACAGCAGAAGGTGTCACCCAATAGGAAATTCATCAGAGAATGCAATCCATTTATAGTGAAGTTGCTGATGTTATTACTGTGCATCGTTGTCAAAGTCTAAGGGCATGTCAATTAAACAGAAAGGATGATATAAAAGCTATGACTCCGAAAATCTTAAATACATGCTGTATGTATCAGTATAAGATTATCTACTGACAAATGAAAAACTGTTTTACGGGCTTTCAAAATTCCCCAGTCTTCTTGACCACCTGCTCCGGGGTGGCTGCTGTAGGCTGGCAAAGTGTGCCAAGGAACCTTCACAGATGATAAATTATGAAGAAAGTAATGTATTAGCGCTAGTTATGGAGCTAACAAAATATAACTGGGGGTGGGCATGACTCATAAGCTCTGAGCAAAAGCTACTTTTTTTTCTGTGATCAGCTTGAGTTTCACTAAAAAAAATAAATATATAAAACTTAATTTCTTGTTATCACATACACCCCCCACTCCTGGTATTTTTGGTCTAGTGTAATGACATTTCTCATAACTGTATGCAGACAGTTGTCACCCCTGATACCCAGTGTGTCTTCAACAACAAAATAAGTTAAACAAAATTTCTACCCACTTAGTCTGACAATCATCCATTGGACCCATGCAGGACAAAGGTGTATAATTAAGTAAAGCACAGCAGGTTATGTTTCTTTTTTACTGGTATCCGTGTGCAGTGATTCAGTTCATATGGTCACCCGAATTCACCGTTTTGACCTTAGATGACTTTTCTCAAGGCACCTGCTTGTCAATGTCAGCCTGCTAGTCGCTGTGAGCAGAGATGTGTTTGCTCACAGAGATATAGAAGAGCTGATATGTTCACCTGTGGATTTATCGTCAGAGGGTTTGCTCTTGCATTATTAAAAATGGGAATCAAGGGTGTGTTTTGTGTTTTATTTCAATTAAAATGTTTTTTTCTTGGTGTTGTGTTTTTTTTTTTTATGTTTAATAGAAATTCATAGTGGCCAGATCTAATATTGGCCTGACACTATGAATTTCGGGCTTAATGCCAGCTGCTAATACAAAGCTGGAATTAACCTCTTTATTACCCAGTGTTCCACCCCCACCATAGCCATGTGAAGAGCCAAGGTAAACTGCCTGTAAATGGCGTTACGAAAGAATGCGCCATTTTCAGGGTGGCTGTGATTTTTAGCGCAGAGGCCAGAACGCTTGGGCCTTACCATGGTGAAAATCCCAGCCACCAGCTACCTGTGTTTCACCTTGGCTGGCGAAGCCCATGCATTTTTTTTTAAAATTATTTATATACATAATTAAAAAAAATAATGGACTTGAATGTCTTTTGATAGCCAGACACGGTATAGCCACGGGGTGGCAGCTCGTAGCTGTCCACTTTATCTGCTTTACCACAGCATTACTTTGGTCAGTCGACCATTGCACTTGTGCAAGGTGCAGCTTTGCCTTGATTAAAAAGGGAAGGCATTACTAGTGCAGGACACCAGCCTCCAATCACTAAACACATCCTAAATCTTGGAGGGCAGCGAACCACTGGCTGTCCTGCACAATGAATAGGATTCACATAGGACACTGTTCACACAGGTTACTGGAATGTGTGCCCAGCCTCTTACACTAGCACCTATCTCAGTAGGCAGTCTGTTTCTGGCAGTACAACACTGCTACCTGCCAGAACAAATGTCCCATATGGCCTACCTGCACCCTGCAATATAAAGAGTGCAAAAAAACCCCAATAACAATTCATGAAATTGTGGGGTATTAGTTAGCCCTTTGGTCTAAAACATGTAAGCTTGTGACCCACTTTACGGGTCCCCACTTATCACAATTCCTAGCCACTAAATCCTAGCCACTATCAGTGTCCAAAAACAGCAAAGGACAAATTTAGAACATTTTTCCTTACCACAGCATTACTTTGGTCAGTCGACCATTGCACTCATGCAAGGTGCAGCTTTGCGTTGATTAAAAAGAGAAGGCATTACTAGTGCAGGACACCAGCCTCCAATCACTAAACACCTCCTTAATCTTGGAGAGCAGCGAACCACTGGCTGTCCTGCACAATGAATAGGATTCACATAGGACCCTGCTCACACAGGTTACTGCAATGTTTGCCCAGCCTCTTACACTAGCACCTATCTCAGTAGGCGGGCTGTTTCTGGCACTACAACACTGCTACTTGCCAGAACAAACGACACTGTCACAGGGAATGGGCATCTGTGAACGGCTACTAGAGAAACCTGACAACAGGCCATACATTCTAGCATCTAGAATGTATACGCAGTTTCCAGATTACTCCAACAGCATCACAGACACCCATGCTCTGTGACTTCATTGGCTTTTGGGCCCCTCTGCAGTGAATATCAAGGACGTTAATGAGCGGCCCAGAAGTACAAGCTGTAAGTATGATGCTGCTGTTTCCTTCTTTTTGAACCATCATTTTTATTGTTTCAAAAATACAAACATAACCACAGACAGAAAAGAATATCACAAGTAATCAATACTAGAATAGTTGATGTCCGTGTACAGAAAAAAATTCACTTTAAACAAAACAGTTGGGAAGATAATGACATCTCCTAATCCCACCCACCCCTTTCCCTAGATAACATCCTTGAGTTGCTTGCATTACTCCAACATCTCATTAATCATAAAGATTGAGTGCCACCATTAGGTTGGACATTTCAGTTTACCTAGAGTACCCCTCAAGTCCTCCATGGCATACCAAGCTGAGGACCTATAAGGTAGCATAAAAGCTGTAATTTCAGCATCAGTAAATTCTTTTTCAATGTATATTCTCCATTTATGAAAACATTTTTGTGATAATTTGCTGGGGTTACTAAGTGTCTCCAGTGATTCGATAGTAAGAACAGTCCTCAAGGAGGTCTTGACCTGAGATAAATCAGGAGGACTATTATTAAGCCAGAGTTGAAGAAGAAGTCTTTTTGCTATAATTGCAATATAGTGAAATAGTACATGTGGTTGATTATCTCCCACCATATCTCCACAGTAGTGGAAGAGCCAGAGCATCGGGTTCAGCCTTTCCAAACCCCCACATATCCCCCTCGCCCAGGTGTCGATTACCTTCCAATATCTCTGAGAAGCGGGACATTACCAAAGACCATGTTCCAGATCCATCATAGGAGCCTTACATTTAGGGCAATTCACCCATCTTCCCAAGTTGGCCTGTGTTGGCGGTATGTTAAAGCCTTGTATGGTCCCATGGATGATCCTAAATTGGGAATCTCTCCATCTTTCATTGTGAATGTAGCGTCTAACTGTTCCCCAGCCCTCTAAGATCTTCTGAGTGAGGTCAGGGTCAGCCAAGTGTTTCCTCCACTTAGTGAAAAGAGCCCTCCTTCTTATTGGTCTTAAAATTTGCTGCAGCTTAGCATAGAGAGAGGTAATGGACACGTCACCTTCGCTTATAGCTAGCAGGTCGGACCATAAGTTGTCCTCGACCTCCCCAGAGATATCCAGCAACCGAGAGAGAAGATAGTGATGCAACTGTCGGTATTGTATGGCATGAAATCGAGAGAGAGCATAAGTAGATAATACCTCTCTTTCTGTCATCCACCTCCTCTCTCCTACATTCATAAGGTCTCCCAGGGTCCTGATACCTCTCTCCCTCCAAGCCTCAAATAAAGAGTTTTCACGACCTAGTGGAAAGGCCGGGCATCTCCAAGGGTTGAGTAATTTTGAGACTTTCCAAGATAAATTAAATTTTCTCCTTATTCCTTTCCAAGTCATAATCGTGTCTCTATATATAACAGTACCCTTAAGGGCTGTAGGTAAGTATGGCAGCGGTGAATGTAGCAGAGCAGACAAATCCCAGGGCTTAGCAAATTCTCCCTCTAGGGCTACATCAGAGAACTTATTAGTGCCCCTAATCCAGTCAAGAACATTGCGTAAAATGCACGCTAAGTTGTATCCTCGGACATCCGGGAGTTGGAGACCTCCTTCCTGTTTTGACTGCATCAAGACACCAAAGGCCAGCCTGGGTTTCTTCACCCTCCATAAGAATTTTGAGAAGGCTTTGTTTAATTTAGCTATATCTGTATGTTTTAACAGCATGGGGATATTCTGGAGCGGGTATAACAATCTCGCAAAACTAATCATCTTAAGCAGATGGCATCTCCCAGTCAGAGATAGTGGTAGTCCAGCCCATCCCGCCAATTCTTTTTCTATTTTTGAAAGGATCGGGGCAAAATTAAGTCTATAGGTCTGGCCAGGATATCTAGCCAGTTGAATCCCCAGATATTTTATACTATCTTTGGCGACTGGAAGATCGTAGAGGTGAGTGCATCGCGAGAGTTTACTCCTCGGATTGATGAACAGAATCTCACATTTACCTTTATTTATTTTTTTCAGTAAATATATTTATTGAAATTTTCAACAGTAAAAACAATAGAAAGAACCAGTACAATGTCCAGGACTTAATACAAAGATACATTACGTCCCGAAGAGATCAGCACAGGAGTAGTCCAATAAGGACACTAGCACCTAAAGGGTACATGTTTCCCATCTTAAGAATCACCTCTGGACAAGGACCTTATATAAAGAATACAGAACCTATGACAATCACGAATATGTACGCAGCCAAGTAAGGAACCTTGTGCTCTCCTTGAAGGACTTCCAGAGGAACTAGGTGCGTCCCTGTTCATGTGCGGCATCACCATCACCCGCCACTAGTGACTCCAGACGATGTAATCTATCCTTTTCAGCTATCCATTCCACCGTGGAGGGGACCTCAGTGGACCTCCAATGCCGGGGAATAACTGCTCTGGCAGCTATTAGGCAGAATCTCAGAATCCCCTTCCTGACGGAAACTATCGAACTGGGTATCAGGGACAGTAGGGCCATTTGGGGAGATGGTTCATGACGGACCCCAGTCATCAAATGAAAGTAGGGCTGGGCGATTTTGGAAAAAATCAAAATCTCGATTTTATTTAAACCTATGGACGATTTTCGATTTAAATCTCGATTTTTTTTTCTATTTTTTTTGCTTTTCTTTGATGAATAAAGAGGGGGCCCCCGTGACAGAGGAGAGGAGGGTAACTGAGGGAAGCGTCCTGCTTCCCTTGGGTGTTCCCACCCCTCCTCTTGTCTGCAGCCCAGGCTCTAACCCTAACACTAGCCCTAACACTAGCCCTAACACTAGCCCTAACACTAGCCCTAGGAGCCCTAGTGTATAGTATATATAGAACACTCAATATAGGTGGCAGTGCCTGCACACAGTGTACACTATATATAGAACATAACACTACATATTATAACATAACATTATATGTAGCAGCCGGCCCGCACACACTGCACGGCCTCCGGGTATCAGGCTGCAGTAGAATAGTGCTGGGGCCTAGTACATGGCGGCTCGTCCCCGGCCTCAGATAGACACCTCCCGCCCCTCCTCATGCTCACCTGCTGGTATCTACTGCTGCTCTGCACCGACATGTCAGCAGGAGATGACACGGACAGAGGCCAAATAGAGACCCGGGTACGAAGTCAGCAAGACGGCGCCATATCCCTGTCAGGGCGCCGGCAGCAAGGGGCAGGTAAGACCTGCACTGGGCTCTGACAGCTATGCCCCCCCCCCCGCAGCCTGCTCCTCACCCCCCAGCACACTCCGCAGCCTGCTCCTCACCACCCCCCCGCACACTCCGCAGCCTGCTCCTCACCACCCCCCCGCACACTCCGCAGCCTGCTCCTCACCACCCCCCCGCACACTCCGCAGCCTGCTCCTCACCACCCCCCCCCCCCGCACACTCCACAGCCTGCTCCTCACACCCTCCGCAGCCTGCTCCTCACACCCTCCGCAGCCTGCTCCTCACCCCCCTGCACACTCCGCAGCCTGCTCCTCACCACCCCCCGCACACTCCGCAGCCTGCTCCTCACCACCCCCCCGCACACTCCGCAGCCTGCTCCTCACCACCCCCCCGCACACTCCGCAGCCTGCTCCTCACCACCCCCCCGCACACTCTGCAGCCTGCTCCTCACCACCCCCCCCCCCCCCCGCACACACTCCACAGCCTGCTCCTCACACCCTCCGCAGCCTGCTCCTCACACCCTCCGCAGCCTGCTCCTCACACCCTCCGCAGCCTGCTCCTCACCCCCCTGCACACTCCGCAGCCTGCTCCTCACCACCCCCCGCACACTCCGCAGCCTGCTCCTACACACCCTCCGCAGCCTGCTCCTCACCACCCCCCGCACACTCCGCAGCCTGCTCCTCACACCCTCCGCAGCCTGCTGCTCACACCCTCCGCAGCCTGCTGCTCACACCCTCCGCAGCCTGCTGCTCACCCTCCACAGCCTGCTGCTCACCCTCCACAGCCTGCTGCTCACCCTCCACAGCCTGCTGCTGCTCACCCTCCACAGCCTGCTGCTGCTCACCCTCCACAGCCTGCTGCTGCTCACCCTCCACAGCCTGCTGCTGCTCACCCTCCACAGCCTGCTGCTGCTCACCCTCCACAGCCTGCTGCTGCTCACCCTCCTGCACACCCTCCACAACCTGCTGCTCGCCATAGCCGCCCCTCAGATCACGCTTCTCCCCGGCTGTGCACCGCCCCCACAGCCCGGTAATGAGCCCCTGTGTACCGTCGCTTGCTCCCGGCCGGGTGCTCCGCACTGTGCGGGCTGACCACGCTTCTCCCCGGCTGTGCACCGCCCCCACAGCCCGGTAATGAGCCCCGGTGTACCGTCGCTTGCTCCCGGCCGGGGCTCTGCACTGTGCGGGCTGACAATTCACCTCACCAGCGGCTGCAGCAGGGGCGGGGGGGGGGCACTGACAGCACTTCTCCTCCCCCTCCCCCAGGACATCTCCCGCCGCTGTAGCAGGGGCTGGGCTCTGACAGCACCCCCTCCCCTCAGCAGTGGCCGCGGGTATACAGCTAGGAAGCCCCTACTAGCCGCCCGGATCATTTAAACAGCGCGCCGGCGGCCATTTTAAATCGAATTACACGATTGTTAAGAAAACTACAATCGTGGCCACAGCAGGGGGCGAATTAATCGAATTAATTCGATTAATCGCCCAGCCCTAAATGAAAGGCATCGAAAACTGAGTTCCAGAAGGGTTGCAGGGGACCACCAAATATGAAGCATAGAGCCCGTGGCAGAGCCACATCTCCAGCAGGCGTCCGAGATCTCGGGGTTAATCCTGTGGAGAAGGGTGGGACGCCTGTACCAGCGTGTCAGTAATTTATAATTCCTCTCCTGCGCCTGACTGGACATTGTCATCTTATGTGCAAGAGTAAAGATTTTCAAACTATCCGCCTCAGAAAAGGTGATCCCCAGGTCCCTCTCCCAAGCCTCCATAAATCCAAGCGTGGTAGGGGGAAGTGAATTCAAGACCAGGCCGTAGAGCACCGAAACCACGTGAGAGGGACCCTCGGTAGGGAGCATCAGGGACTCAAATGGCGTCAGCGCCCCCATCGGCACACTGGAAAGAAAGCTTCGCAATTGCAGAAACTCTAGCCAGGACAGCGGTGTCGTAAGACCAGGACCCCGTAACCCCCGCACGCCGGAGAGCTCCGCAAGCTTATCCTTCACCTGACCCATTTACCTTTATTTAGGCAGAAACCTGAGTGTTTACCCAATCTTTCAATATCTTCAAGGATGCGAGGGAGGTCCCTTTCGGGATTTCGGACATAGAGAATAATGTCATCAGCGAAAAGGGACAACTTAACCTCTCTCGCCCCCACTCTGAATCCTTCATAGGTTTTATTGTTCTCAAGGCCAGAGGTTCTATTGCTAAATTAAAGAGGAGGGGGGATAACGGACATCCTTGCCTCGTTCCCTTCTGCAAGCCCCGTTCCTGTCAAACTAATCTGATAAGCTTCTATGAAGAAGTAAGTTCTGGACTGGACCAAGGAAATGCAGTGGATGTGGTGTATATGGACTTTTCAAAAGCTTTTGATACGGTGCCACACAAAAGGTTGATACATAAAATGAGGGCAATGGGGATAGGGGAAAATATGTGTAAGTGGGTTAAGAACTGGCTTAGTGATAGGAAACAAAGGGTGGTTATTAATGGAACACACTCAGAATGGGTCACAGTTAACAGTGGGGTACCACAGGGGTCAGTGTTGGGCCCGCTTCTATTTAATATATTTATTAATGACCTTGTAGGGGGCATACGGAGTAGAATCTCAATATTTGCAGATGACACTAAACTCTGCAGGGTAATCAATACAGAGGAGGACAATTTTATATTACAGGAGGATTTATGTAAACTAGAAGCTTGGGCTGCTAAATGGCAAATGCGCTTTAATGGTGATAAATGTAAAGTCATGCACTTGGGCAGAGGAAACAAAAGGTATAATTATGTGCTTAATTGTAAAACACTGGGCAAAACTGTCACTGAAAAAGACCTGGGTGTATGGGTAGATGACAAACTCACATTTAGTGGCCAGTGTCAGACAGCTGCTGCAAAGGCAAATAAAATAATGGGATGCATTAAAAGAGGCATAGATGCTCATGAGGAGAACATAATTTTACCTCTATACAAGTCACTAGTGCAACCACACTTAGAATACTGTGTACAATTCTGGTCTCCGGTGTATAAGAAAGACATAGCTGAACTAGAGCAGGTCCAGAGAAGAGCGACAAAAGTCATTAGAGGACTAAGGGGTCTGCAATACCAAGACAGGTTATTAAACTTGGGGTTATTTAGCTTGGAAAAACGAAGGCTTAGGAGTGAGCTTATAATAATGTATAAATATATGAGGGGACAGTACAGAGACCTTTCTAATGATCTCTTTACTCTTAGGCCTGAGACTGGGACAAGGGGGCATCCTCTACGTCTGGAGGAAAAAAGGTTTAATCATAATCACAGACGCGGATTCTTTACTGTAAGAGCAGTGAGACTATGGAACTCTCTACCACATGATGTTGTAATGAGTGAGTCACTACTAGCATTTAAGAAGGGCCTGGATGCCTTTCTTGAAAACTATAATATTATCAGTTATACATACTAGATTCTTTGATAGGGCGTTGATCCAGGGAATTAGTCTGATTGCCGTATCTGGAGTCAGGAAGGAATTTTTTCCCCCAATGTGGAGCTTAGTGTTGCCACATGGTTTTTTTTTGCCTTCCTCTGGATCAACATGTTAGGGTATGGGTTGAACTAGATGGACTTAAAGTCTTCCTTCAACCTTAAAAACTATGTTACTATGTTACTATGAATCTGATAAGTACCCGGGGGTACTAATACAGGCTTTTGGTCTATGATACAAGGCCTGCAGGTATTGCCGAAATGGCCGCACAATTCCAATAGAGTCAAGGACCCTACCCAGCCATGACCACCGTACATTATCAAACGCTTTTTCTGCGTCTAACGTGATCACGGCTGGGTCCCCCCTCTCCAATCCTACTCTTTTCCCCATGACATCAAGCAAGAGCATCGCTCTTCTAATATTAGTAGTAGTTTGATCTTCCTTTAATAAATCCCGCTTGGTGAGGGGGTATCAAGCCAGGCATTACCGTCGCCAGTCTATCGGCCATTATCTTTGAAAGAAGTTTTAGATCCTGATTTATTAGTGAAATTGGTCTGAAACTCGCCGGATCCGTTGGTATCTTACCAGGTTTAGGGATGAGTTTAATATAGGCCATGTTCATTCTTTCCGGTATAGGGGCCCCCTGTAATATTGCATTAAATAAGTCACGTAGGATAGGAGAGACTTGTTCTTTTAAGGCTTTAAAGAATGCACCATTATATCCATCAGGGCCTGGCGCTTTGCCTGGATTTATATTTTTTATAGCATTTTCTATTTCCTCCACAGTGACAGGACTGTTTAGAAATTGTTTGTCCTCTTCTGAGATACCTGGTAAACGAATTAGGTGCAGCCAATCGGCTCCCTCAGGCATATCAGTGTCACTAACTGAGTAAAGAGATGCATAAAATTTTCCCAGTGCCTGGGTTACATCTTTCGGGGTAGTCCAGGTGTTACCATGTTTGTCAATTATAGTTTGGATGGAGGAAGGAGGATATCTACCCCGTGATAAACGTGCTAATAATTGACTGGCTTTATCCCCAAATTTATGTAGATTAAGTTCCAATCTGTTTTTATATATGCCTTCCCTCCTTCCTGCCCACATATCAAAATTTTTCTTGGTCTGTAACCAGGTCTCTCTATCAGGGTCAGCCATCGTGTTTTTATAGCGAGAGTACGAGTTACTCACCTCCAGACTAGCCTGAACAAATTGCTCTTTTATCTTTTTCTTTATCCCCATGCTGTAAGCCATCACGTGCCCTCTCATGACCGATTTCGCTGTTTCCCAAAACAAGCCCGGGTCAGAGCGATGGGCTTCATTGTCATTTGAGTAAAGCGTCCACCACTCTCTAAGGAGGGCGACAAAATTTTCCTCTCTGGTAAACATGTCAGGGAAACGCCACAGATAGTCGGTGCCTTTCTCGTAGGCATTTTTAGTTTCTAACACCAGTGGGCTATGGTCAGATATTACCATGTCTTCAATTTTAATTTCAATCACCCTTTGTAGTATATTGGGCGAGGTGAAAAACATGTCTATCCTCGACCAAGACCCATGGGGGTGGGGAAAGTGGGTGAACTCCCTATCCAGGGGGTGTACCGTCCTCCACACATCGCCCATATCTACATTTGCAAAGAGGGATTCTAGAAAACTCACTGATCCTATTTCCCCTGGGTCTCGAGCTGTCTTCGGTGGAGGTATGGAGTGTCTCCTATCCTCTTCTGCCCGTAATACCATGTTAAAATCACCTCCCACTATTCTGTTGTGGCCAATGTCAGTTAGAAGTTTGGCTTGTATTTTTTGAAAGAAGGGTTTCTGTTTCTCATTTGGAGCATATATATTGTAAATAGAAAATACATCTTTTTGAATTTGTATGGTCATTTGGATCAGTCTGCCCTCGTCATCTATTTGTGTGGACAGGACCGTATGTGCCAGGGACTTATGAATTAAGATCACAACTCCCGCTTTTCTCTCCACCGCCCCCGAGCTGTTTCCTTCTTTTTACAACCCCCTCGCCACCATCTCATAACGTTTAAGTCTGAGCTCAGGGTCTGGACTCAAGTTAAAGTCATGTTCGGACCCGAACTCAGACTTTAAAAAGTACTGGCAAGTCCGCCGAACACAGACATCGGCGGGTTCACTCATCACTACTCACAAACCCCAAATTGGAACGAACCAGATCATCATGCTAAAAATAAGCTAAGTTGACCCAAAAAATAAGAAAGTCAAGGCTCTATCAACATGACACATAAAATATTGAATTTTATTGTAAAAAGTTATGCATTTTTACTAAACTATATATATTCAGTATAATATTGTCTGTATTAATCCCAATTGTAAATTGAGCATCTATTCACCCCTCGCCTCTAGTGAACAAACAAAAGTAAAATTTGCTGCTTTTATGTCACATTGTCTCAGAAAAGGATAAAAAATGATTAAACAATCAGAGATTCATAAAAGCATTTTTCTCCAATTTTTCTTTGGGGGGGGCAAATCGCTTTGAAAATACGTAAATGTATGGCGCAACATGAAGAAACAGGATTGGATGACTTCCAATCATGTGCAGTGAGCCACTCTGAAGATGGGAAATGTATGCATGGGGTTTCAGAGAAGCTCAATGCTAGGGGAACAAAGCCATGTGCGTGGATATGTATAGTGCAGGCGAGACTCAGGCTTTTCTACAGCATGTTATCTTGCCTACAGGGGCGTGTTAACATGCTAAGAGGGCTGACTAGTCGGAGAACTAACACCCCCTTGACTAGTCAAAGCCCTAATTAGCATGTGATTAACAGACTATAGAAATACTTTTTCCAAAGATCTGTTTATATGAGCAAATACATGAAGGGACTATTGGGCCGGCATTATAGATATGCACCTAGAACTGTTGGTGGTTCTGGGAGAACAGAGGAACTGACAGGTTTCCTTTAACTTAGCAACCATAAATTATAAACTGCCCTAGTTGCAATTTGTCAAATTTGACATTACTAGATATACACTTTACTGTACAAGTAATAATAATCTTTTTTCATTTAGTGCCAACATATTCCACAGCAGTTTACAATTCGGAGGATACATGTACTAATAATATTAGACATTACAGATAACCAGAAAGAAAATTATTAGATGGGTTACATTTTATATTACACCCTACAGCCCAACTTAAGATCAACGGCATGTAGCCAACTCTTTTATAACATCAAGAGATCCTCAAGCAAGTAATATAAATAAAAGAAAATGTTATTTTTATTTCAGGATATATGGAATTACAGATGATTACTAAGGTTAGTGATTGGCCTCAGTGATCATGAGTTGTAGAAACCACACCACGGTGAAATCTGAACCGGGGCTGTCAGGGGTGAACCTGACAGCCCTGGACCGGATTTCGGCCCCATAGTATGCTATAGGGCTGGATGGAGCCTGATGGCAGCTATCTGCCATCCGGGAGGATTCAGATTTTTCTCCTGGACACAAAAATGATGCTATGCATTGCCTAAGAGGGAAGGCAGGGCTGAAATAGCAGGACAATCAACAGATAAGGCAGTCTTCACACTGCGGCAAGATCTGATCCGGGGCTGTCCTGGCAGCCCCGGACCGGATCTGGACATAGAACCGGAGGGCCAATTATGCCCTCTGGTCCAGTGTGCAGCCGGATGGATCATTTGCAACCGCAGCTGCTGATAATTCAAGATCGCTTCAGCACCCGGCATCCGGCTCCCGGGTGCGGCTCTGGTGTGATCTGGCGCCATGGACCCCCATGTTAGGGGGCACCGGATCACACCGGACCGGGAGGATCTGGGAGCATCTGGGAGGATCAGCTTTTTTTCCCCTGGACACAAAAATGCTGCATCCTCCCATATTCTCCTGGACAGATGGAAGCCGGATAGCAGATAGCTGCCATCCGGCTCCATCCGGCCCCATAGCATACTATTCACCCCTGACAGTCCCAGATCGGATTTCACCATGGTGTGAAGCCGGCCTAAGGTGTTCATATTTTGTTTTAAAGCATAACATAATTGTTCTCCAATGTTTCTTGAAAACAGACAGGCATTTTAATAAAACGAAAGGTGTACTATTACTATATTAAATTGTCTATCATGTCCTGAATTTGCAAAAGTTTTCGGACCTCTGCCCTCCAAACATTATTTGATCTTTTCATGTTATGACTTTTTGTATAGGTGATAAATAAGATTCTTAACTTATTATGATCTGTTTCCTTTCAGCAAACCTTTGTGTGTAGATCACAGACTTTTTTATTGAATATATTCTTAATTAACATGCATTCGTCAAAAATTAACAGTGTACAGTGCCGCCAGCCTATCACACACTTAATTCAATAATCATTCTTACATAAGGGAACAATACATAAAACTCCTATCCTACACATAAGGCTACGCTCACACGGTGCGCTATTGCACCGTTTATGTCCGCTTTGTACGAATCCGCTATTGCAATGAAAATGCGGTAAAACACATTTACATTGGCTGTCACAGCCAAGCTAAAGCATTTCACTACTTTGCATTCAAATGCTGCCCTTTTTACGGACCTGCTTTTGGGCTGAAAAGTCAGTTTGCAAAAAGAATGTGCATGTCAATTTCCTAGCGTTTTTTTTTTGCTGCGCTTTTACTAACTTCGCCACGCGCTCACGCTGATCTCTCCTCATTCCGAGGGCATAGGACCTGTGGAGGACCTTGGACAGCACCATGTGACCGAACGATATCATTCGGTCACATAGCAGTCTGCAGGGTCCTAGAGGCCGCATTCGCTGTGGCCTTCGGGGACGAGAGGAGATCACTGGTGGTCACCGAGGGAGCGCAGCAAGATGAGTAAGCGCAGGTGAATAGCGCAGCTGCTTTCACACACAGAACATTACACTGTGTGAGGATCCGTTCTTGGTGTAGTTTTTGCACCAAAAACGGTTCCTCGCAAAACGCAGCAATATGCTGTGTGTGAACATAGCCTAACGCTCGAGGCCAGAAGCTTTATTGAAACACAATACACATGGAGGGGAGGGGGCGGTGAAAAGGGGATTAATTCTTGTCCTCTGGACCATAGGAGCTGGCGTAGACTTTGAGCAGGCTGTGAATCAGCTTGCAGAAGCTCTGGTTTACATCCTCTCCCTCTTGAAGATGAACCGTTCCTGATAACCTGAATAGTGTCCTTAAAACAGTTCATAAGGCGCTAAGCCTGCTGGATGGTTCTGATGGTGTGAACCCCAGGGAAGAGTCTGTAAAGTACCGAATGGTATGATAGGCCCACTATGGCGACACAGTTTCTTAGGTCGTCCTCCAGGGCGACTGTACAAAATGGCAATCTCAAAAGACAAGCAGCATTGTATCCTTCACAAAGGGGCACTTAGGGCAGTACTTACGAAGGTTATGGGTGTGCATGAATGCCTGGACTGGCAGTCAACCTTGTATAGCCATACTTGACAAGTCCTTGTGCCTGTTGGTCAACCTGCCTGATGACAACTTGGTTCAAAAAGTTTCCATGGTATTATGATGAAGTCTGTAATGTTCTCCACTTCATCCTTGGCTCCGATGAGTTTGAGGATAGTTTTTGGCTTCCACGAATCAGGCTTGAGTCCCTCAATCTATTGTTCCCCCACATAATGAACGACGTCTCCACAGAGTCATCCAGATGTAAGGGTAAGAGCTTTCCTCCTTGCCCCAGCAGAGTCTATTCCAAAGACGAAGCAGGAAGAAGCGCAACATAGACCTGGAAGTAGAACCTCTCCTAACTCAACAAGTCCGGTAAACGTAGTCAAACAAAGGAGAAGTGCAGGACATGCTTCCCAACCTTGTAAGGCTCCTTGTACACGGTGGTCCACTTCTCTCCATCCATCTTGGATCCTCAGGCAAAGCGAAACACCGTCCTGGTAATTGCCCTGCAAACGGTAATGAGTGGGAGCCAGTTCTGGGCTGTGTTCTGCAGTACGAGCACTACCTCATAATACATGACCAGTGCTTTGCCCTAACATGTGAGTCATCTGAGGCTTCACAGTACGATCCATTAGTTGACTTTGGTCCAGCATACCTCCCAAGATGTGAGGGCGGCTCCTTCCATTTGAACCAGACTCCAAGAACCTTGATGATATCCCGCTGCATGTTGAAGAGGAATAGGGCGGATGAGGCCAGCTTTAAGTCTCCGAAAAACATATCTTCCAAATTCCTGTGGTTAACAGAAACTAGTGATCTATATACTTGCTGGCCATTTTACCACACAGAGAATTGCTGGTGGGGACACAAATGTCCACCTGCCATGTGTCACGCTAGGTGTAGGGAGACACCCAGTGCAGGACGACTAGAGGGGGAAAGTAGCCCCTGATTCTAAGAGCAAAAGTTGAGATGGTGACCCCTAGATAAACTAGCGCTTACACCTGGCTCCCCTAATGACCCTATACAGTTTCGCCGACTGTCGCCGGGCGGATACCTATTTCCTTACTGTCCCTGAACTACAACTACACAAGGATCAGAGCGGGTGAACACTAGTCAGCCTGGCTACCAACTTAAGATACACATAAGGGAAACAAACAAACAAAGAAGGAAGGGAAGAAGCACTTATCTTGAGAAGATCCACACAGTAATCTAACAGAAACTCCAGGATTCACTGCTAGAGCTGAGAAGCTACATCCAAACACCTGACAAGCTTTCATCAGCAAGTGAGAGTCAAGTGGTATAAATAGACAGCTCAAGGTAAGAGATCAGCTGGGTCCTAGTGACCACCAGTTTTCACTAAAAGAGAAATGCCTCTTAAAGCAACAGAGACATTTTTTAGGATTTTGACTCTTTGGCCAAACGTCGCGACCTTCTGCGAGTGGCATCTACAGTCTCATACGTGCCTCCTGACACACCCGTGACACCATGCTTCTCTGGTCCATTTCACAGTGGAATGTCCAATAGGTGGCACTAGAGTTCATCTACTTCCTCCATGAAGAGACAATCTGCATATTTCCTGGATGAGCATTGTGGCTATAAGGCTCCGCACTACTGGCATGTCAGATTGGTGTGTCAATCTCCACAAGGAGAAAAGCTTTCCCCAAAGGGGAATGTAATTGTGACATTAAAGATTTTTAAGGTTCAAATGCATGTTTAATTTGAATGATAGTTGTCATTTTCGAAGCTCCCCGTCACCTAAGTGAAGTCAGGTTATACTATGACAGCCTGATTTCTTTAATGGTGGAGTATTAAGCAGAAAGATTTGCTAATAAAGGGAACCAACCACCATGATTTTAGAGAATAAGGTAAAAGCAGCACCATACAGGCGTTAAGGATGGTGACATGAACCGTACCTCCAGTCTTCTGATTAGATGTTTGATTGCAGAGATAACGTTTGTCAAAGTTAAGGAAATGTGTGCAGCGGTGATTGATGTGTGCAGCAGTGGGCGGGACACTGTGAGTCGGGTCCTTCATATAGATTCCTATTCCTGATATACCTCCCTCCTGTCTTTAAATCTTGCGCCATAATGCCATTGCCAATCCTGGCGACGTGTTCGCACTGCAATAGAAATACCGATTTCATTAAAATGGCTCCGGAGTCAATGCATACGTGTAGAGTGATCTCCGCGTCATTTTACTGAGGACACTGTGAAGATGGATATAAGTGGCAGGGGATCGAGTTCAAACTGCGCCGATGCTGCTCATATTCGTCTCCAGTGTCCGCAGTACTTGGCACAGGAGATGTGTATACGCATGTGCTGGCTCAGGCGCAATTTTAATGATGTTACCATTTCTATTTCAGTGCACACAAGTCACCAGGAGCAGCAATAGCAGCGCAGGCAAGATTTAAATGAAGAAAGGATGGGGGCACATCAAGAGGAGGAATCTATATGGAGGATCCGACCCACAATGTCCTGGCCCATACTGCACACGTCAATCACCGCTGCACACATTTCCTTAACTTTGACAAATGTTATCTCTGCAATGAAACATCTAATCCGAAGACTGGAGGTACAGGTCATGTCACCATCCTAGCGACTGAATGATGCTGGTGTTACCTTATATCCTAAAATCATGGTGGTTGGTTCATTTTAAAGTATCGACAACTAAATATAATACCATTACTTTGAAAGCTAGGATAGAAGATTATAATTATAGAATAGGTTGCCTTTAATTAGGGCAGAGAATGTTGGTTTTAAAATCTTTATATTCCGCCACCTATTATTTGTGCTGGAGTATTTCCCTATATGGGTAGATAAACATATTTAGATGGGTGGATAAACGCTTGACAAACTTGGTTCACTTGGAAGGAGGCCAAAATACTGTTTTTATACACAAATGAATAATGGGGTAAATGGTCAAAAAATAAATGCAAATACTGTATATTAATTGATGAAGATTTAGGAGATAGCATCAAGGATATTTTGGGAAATGTTTCACAATTAATATCACACATTTTCACTGATACTTCACAAACAGTACTTCAGTTTTATTGTATTTGGTAATTATGTAAAACCTTACTTTGATATGAAATTGTTAGAACATTTTCATAAATGCTGAAGATTCAGTATTGAGGTGAGCATACTGGGGACTAAGGAAAGTGGCTATGTCAGCGAATGGGTCTGTTTTCCATAGTAAAGCGCTGCGGAATATGTTGGCGCTATACAAATAAAGTTTTATTACCGTATATACTCGTGTATAAGCCGAGTTTTTCAGCACAAAAAATGTGCTGAAAAGTCCCCCCCTCGGCTTATACACGAGTCACTATACGGCTGAGTGTGGGGGGGCCGGTGTCCGGGGGCTGGAGCAGGCGGGGGGAGGCTGTAATATGAGCGCCGGTCACGGGGGCCGCTCATTAGTGCAATGCAATATGCACTGCATCCCCCTGTCCATCAGCGGCAGGGGGAGCTGTGCATATTACATTGCCCTCCCCCCGCCGTGGTAAATACAGGCCCCCGCTCCCCCCCCCATGGTATATACAGACCCCCGCTCTCCCCCCGTTGTATATAAAGACCCCCGCTCCCCCCCTCGTGGAATATACAGGCCCCCACTCCCCCAGTAGTATATACAGGCCCCCCGCGGTAAATACAGGCCCCCCCCCCCGTTTCCCCCCCGTGGTATATACATGCCCCCGGTAGATGCCGCACACCTGTAAAAGAATCGCTTTCATACTTACCCTCCTCACTGTCATCGCGCTCCTCCATCCAGTCTCCTTCCTGCTTCTACCCGGTCATGTGACCGCGCAGAAACAATGACGTCATTGTGGATGCGCCGGCCGCCTGGTAGAAGCGGGAATGAGACCGGAGGAGCGCGATGACAGTGAGGAGGGTAAGTATGAAAGCAATTCTTTTACAGGTGTGCGGCATCTACCGGGGGCATGTATATACCACGGGGGGGAAACGGGGGGGGCCTGTATTTACCGCGGGGGACCTGTATATACTACTGGGGGAGTGGGGGCATGTATATACCACGAGGGGGGGAGCGGGGGGGCCTGTATTTACCGCGGGGGACCTGTATATACTACTGGGGGAGTGGGGGCCTGTATATACCACGAGGGGGGGAGCGGGGGGGCCTGTATTTACCGCGGGGGGCCTGTATATACTACTGGGGGAGTGGGGGCCTGTATATACCACGAGGGGGGAGCGGGGGGGCCTGTATTTACTGCGGGGGGCCTGTATATACTACTGGGGGAGTGGGGGCATGTATATACCACGAGGGGGGGAGCGGGGGTCTGTATATACTACTGGGGGGAGTGGGGGCCTGTATATACTACTGGGGGGAGTGGGGGCCTGTATATACCACGAGGGGGGAGCGGGGGTCTGTATATACTACTGGGGGGAGTGGGGGCCTGTATATACTACTGGGGGGAGTGGGGGCCTGTATATACCACGAGGGGGGGAGCGGGGGTCTGTATATACCATGGGGGGGGGGAGAGCAGGGGCCTGTATAAACCACTAGGGAGGTGCTGTATACTACCACAGGGGAGGCTGCTGTATACTACACGGGGAGCTGCTGTATACTACCACAGGGGGAGGCTGCTGTATACCACCACAGGGGAGGCTGCTGTATACTACCACAGGGGAGGCTGCTGTATACTACCACTGGGGAGGCTGCTGTATACTACCACAGGGGGAGGCTGCTGTATACTACCACAGGGGGAGGCTGCTGTATACTACCACAGGGGGAGGCTGCTGTATACTACCACAGGGGAAGGCTGCTGTATACTACCACAGGGGAAGGCTGCTGTATACTACCACAGGGGGAGACTGCTGTATACTACCACAGGGGGAGGCTGCTGTTTACTACCACAGGGGGAGGCTGCTGTATACTATACCGCAGAGGGAGACTGCTGTATACTACCACAGGGGTAGACTGCTGTATACTACCACAGGGGGAGACTGCTGTATACTACCACAGGGGAGACTGCTGTATACTACACAGGGGGAGACTGCTGTATACTACCACGGGAGATGCTGTAATACCGGGGAGGCTGCTGTATACTACACTGCTGGGGGCTGTATACCTGTGCTGGGGTCCACCCTCGGCTTATACACGAGTCAATAGGTTTTCCCAGGTTTTGGGGGCAAAAGTAGGGGGGTCGGCTTATACACGGGTCGGCTTATACACGAGTATATACGGTATATTATTATAGTCTCCACATCAGCGTTTTTGTTGATTTGCGGCAGATCCTGCAGATTTACCGCATTTGCTACGTGACAGCTGCACTTGCAGCACACTTGCAGCAAGCCCCATTCTCCATTCTGCTATGGGATATTTGCCGGTCAGGTGTATTTTTTGACCTGCCGGAACTGCCACAAGCGCTGGATCGTGGCAAATCCACATCTGCCACAAGTCCCATAGAGAAGAATGGGGCTTGCCGCAAGTGTGCTGCAAGTGCAGCTGTTACGCGGCAAATGCTGTAAATCTGCAGGATCTGACGCAAATCAGCTAAAATGCTTATGTGAAAGGGGCCTTAGTGATAATAATTATGACTAGTGATGAGCGAGTCGTGAATTATTCTGGTTCAGATTATTGTAACCGAATACTTTTTGCTATTCAGGTATTCGTCTTGAATATGGAACCTAATGCAAGTCAATGGAGAACTTGAGCATCTTTTTGGAAGAATTCCCAAAACTATGCGAGTTCCCCATTGACTTGCATTAGGTTCCATATTCAAGACGAATAACTGAATAGCAAAAAGTATTCGGTTACAATAATCCAAACCTGAATATTTCACTATTACTAGTTATGACTAAGGCCGGCTTCACACCACGGTTTTGGAGCTGTCAGGCTGTGTCCAGTGTTTTGCAGGATGCACCAGACACAGCCTAACACCCCCGGACAAACAGAACCGGATGGAAAATATGCCCTCCAATCCTGTTTTCTGTCGGAATTGGCAGTTTGCAGCTGCTGCCGCTGTCCAGTTCTGAAATTTCAGCCAGGAGCTCTCCAGGTGCTGAAGTTCAGTGCTGGCCGCCGCTGACCTTCAGCACCCGGCGTCTGGGAACCAGAATGATGTTATGTCCTATCCAGCACGATCCGGCGCCCATGTATTCCCATGTTAGGGGGCGCCGGATCACACCGGATCTGGGAGGATCCGATTTGGTCCGATTTTTGCCCCGGACACAAAAATGCTGTGAAGCTCCAATTTTGTGTCTGGTGCAAAAAAACTAAATGTGTCTGATCCTAACGGACAGCACAAAACCTGGATGGCAAATCACTGCCATTCGGCCCCATAGGGATACTATGGGGCCAAAATCGGATCCGGGGCTGTTCACACCGGACAGCCCTGGATCCCTAAAATCGTGGTGTGAAGCCAGCCTAAGAAGAAAGGAGCTAGGTTTGCAAACAGCCTTCAGACATTTCTTGATGTTTTTTTTACTGTTGTATTTTAATACTATGGCTTAAATATATTACACTAAGGGTGCGCTCCCACGCTGCGTATTCGCTGCATTTTTTTTACGCACAAACTCATCACAAACCAGGAGAGGATGATTAAATCTAAAAGTGGAGCACTTGTTTTCATTAAGCCCCCGTCACACCTGGCGACGGGTCTGGGATTGTTGGCGGCGACTGGCGGGTGCGCGCACCGTTTTTGGCGCCCCGCCAGCGTCTCTGTCCCCCGTTTACATGGGGTGACATCTCTAGCCCCGCGCCGGCGATTTGTCAGGTGGCATCGCCGCCGGGGTGTCTGGAAACCCCAGCAGCGATGCCGGACAATGGGAGCGTATGGCTCCCATCGCCTGACAGGTCGCTGGCGCTCGGTTACATGGGGCGATGTGTGCTCATCGCCCCATGATGGTCACTTGGTTTCAGAGCACTACTCTGAAACCAGGCGACGTCCCGGCACCGCCGACATCGCCCCTTTACATGAGGTGAAGTAGGGGTGATGACGCCGGCAATAGGCCACAACCCCACGTCACCTCTGTAATGCGGGGCGATGTAGCCCTGTGTGACGGCGGCTTTACACTTTTCCTCTCATTGCACCACTCCTGGTTTGTGATGAGCTCACGCGTAAAAAAACTGTTATCACTGATGAGCTGATGTAATGTGCTCCACAGAGCATGCACAATGCTCAGCTTGAAGTCAAGCAATACAGCTTTTAGGTGTATCAACCCGAAGTTCCGGAAATGACGTGTTCAGCGTCATACCAGGAAGGCTGCAGAGCGGAACGAGGCAGGCTGGGGGGGATGCACAATTTAAATTCAAGTTCATTATCAAGGGGGTGTGATAAAGGATGCTGGAGGCGGCGAGAGGGACCAAAAGACGACGCCCAGGGGGGCTAGTAACGGTAGCCCCCCGATTCATTAACATACGCCCCAGTAAGTTTTAAATACATTTTATTAAACAGTCACTGGTCACATTTAGCACAGAAAGGGATAGTTAGAGTAGTAATAGGAAGGTGCAGGGACAGGTAGTGATAGCCGGGGGGCTTTATGGAGGTGACAGGTTCCCTTTAAGTTCTATGTTCATTTATCCCTCCCTCTTGCCCTCACCCTCTCCTCCCATTTATACTTCCCCTTTTCTTCCCTCCCCAGTTCAACGCCTAAATAGGCTAAACAATTGTAATGTGAATATTATATTCAACCTTGGATGCAATTGTTCAGCTGCACATTCTTCTGTATCTACAATTTCTCCCTACGTATTGCTTAAACTTTAATAAAATGATTTAAACACAATGTTAAAAAAAAGAAAAAAAAAGCCAGAAAAATTAGAACTAAATAAAAAGGCCCATATTTCTCAAACCATTAAAAAAAAAAAACTCATAAAATAAACTAAACAAACAAAAATAGCATACTCAGGAGGGGAACAAAATAAGAGCTAAAACTGACCACTTTTCACCTTGTGGCAGGTCCTCTTTAAGATTTTAACATTTGGCAGAAGCAAACAAGCCCATCTAATATCCACAGCAGTTGCAGAAATCCTTTTCTTGCCTCTTACATTATTGCATTATAAATGCATTATTGATGTCAAAAGTACATCACTTATGCAATTCAGTTCAACTTAAATAACTGTATGGCTAACATATAACTTCATTCATGAAGTAAACAGAAAGATATTCTGGGGTGGAAAATAAGGCGTAATTTAATTGACTTGCTGCAGGTTTTTACAGATCAAAGATGGCACAGCACAGCCAAAGTACACTGACTTTTCTGATGGCCAATGTACCATGTGCATTTGCTGCGCATTTTTACAATATTTACAATACGCTGAATAATTGCACAGGGCCTAACGGTACATTGTGTTACATTGTCTCTTAGTACATGATGAATGCTCCTATTTGTGTAATTAAATGACACTTACCTTTTGTTTCAAGTTTGAGCTGCTCGGCCATTAAGGTGTCCAATCTGTTTCCTAGCACAAAGGCCAGAAAAGATAAGATGAGAGCGTCCAAAATTCCAATGATTGCCAAAATGTATGCCCAACGCACTGAACATGCACCAAGGGAATACTTGTCGGTCTTTTCACCACACATTCGCTTGACTTCATCTGCATCCCAACCATCAGGAAATATCATACAACCAAGTACAAGGCAAGCAGCTGGGGACAAAAGAAATAATCACATTACTAAGGCATGTAACAAGTGAAAATGAAAATAAAATGATCAAAATATTACAATTTTGGCATTTAAAAGGTTATTTCCATCTTCATATTACTGGATCATACTTGTAAAAACAAACAAGTTTGTAATTTACCGTATATACTCGTGTATAAGCCGAGTTTTTCAGCCCAAAATTTGGGCTGAAAAGTCCCACCCTCGCCTTATACACGAGTCACTACGGTAGACTGCGTGGTGGGGGCTGAGGAGGAGGGGGGAGGCTGCTGTATGAGCGGCTCCGTCACGTGGGGCCGCTCATTATATATGCACTGCTTCCCCCTGTCAATCAGCGGCAGAGGGAAGCAGTGCATATGGCCCCCCAAAAGCTGGCACTGTCCCCCCTTGTAAGGGCCCCCCCCGCTGCTTATACATTACCATCCCGGTGTTCTGATCGGCGCCGCTCCTCGGTGCTTCTTCTTCATCCTCCCGTCCTCGCTGGCTGCATCTGGGATCTCCGGTCGTCGCATATGACGTCATCGCGCGACGGCCGGAGATCCCGGATGCAGCCAGCGAGGACGGGAGGATGAAGAAGAAGCACCGAGGAGCGGCGCCGATCAGAACACCGGGATGGTAATGTATAAGCAGCGGGGGGGGGCCCTTACAAGGGGGGACAGTGCCAGCTTTTGGGGGCTGTTGGTACCCCCAGGGGGCTGCTGGGCACCCCCTGGGGGCTGCTTGGTACCCCCTGGGGGCTGCTGGGTACCCCCTGGGGGCTGCTGGGTACCCCCTGGGGGCTGTTGGTACCCCCAGGGGGCTGTTGGTACCCCCAGGGGGCTGTTGGTACCCCCAGGGGGCTGTTGGTACCCCCAGGGGGCTGTTGGTACCCCCAGGGGGCTGTGGGTACCCCCTGGGGGCTGCTGGGTACCCCCTTGGGGCTGTGGTACCCCAAGGGGGATGTTGGTACCCCCAGGGGGCTGCTGGGTACCCCCAGGGGGCTACTGGGTACCCCCTGGGGGCTGCTGGGTACCCCCAGGGGGCTGTTGGTACCCCCAGGGGGCTGCTGGGTACCCCCAGGGGGCCGCTGGGTACCCCCTGGGGGCCGCTGTATAACCCCTGGGGGGTGCTGTATAACCCCTGGGGGCTGCTGTATAACCCCTGGGGGCTGCTGTATATACTGCTGAGGCCTGTATACCACTGGGGCTGCTGTATATACCACTGGGGCTGCTATATATACCACTGGGGCTGCTGTATATACCACTGGGGCTGCTGTATATACCACTGGGGCTGCTGTATATACCACTGGGGCTGCTGTATATACTGGTGGGGTCTGTATATACCACTGGGGAGGCTGCTGTATACCACTGGGGTTGCTGTATATACTACTGGGGCCTGTATATGCCACTGGGGAGGCTGCTGTATACTACCATTGGGGGGCCTGTATACCACACTGCTGGGGGCTGTACACCTGTGCTGGGGTCCACCCTTGGCTTATACACGAGTCAATAGGTTTTCCCAGGTTTTGGGGGCAAAAGTAGGGGGGTCGGCTTATACACGGGTCGGCTTATACACGAGTATATACGGTACTCTTTATTAACATTTTTATCCATGATAGGGAATTTAGACTGTGACACCCAAGAGGGACAGTGTTGCTTATATATGTAAAGAACAGTGGAATAAATGGAGCAATATGAATGAATAAATATCATTATTTTTAAGATAATAACACTGAGTTTCAGCTCATTGCCTAGGAGACCATTTGAGACTGAACATGCAAAGAGCTAACAACCTCTTCTCTATTGAGCTTGTAAGCACTGCTTGGAATCAGGAAACAATAGCAGAAGCTCTTATAGCACCACTCCAAGTTTTCTGTTTTCTTTTTATAACCTCACCACCGGAGATGTGCTTTAAATTTAAATCCACGGCCCCCAGACTTATATTTACCCTCTGGCGTCTTCAGTTTTTTTTCATCATTGCTCCGATTTCGCTGCACCATTTTGTGCCCATAACTTCTGACTGGCTGGAAGTCAGAAATTATGCCACAAGCACTGATCTACCACAAATCTAATCTATGAGAACCAGAAAGAGGCCAGAATGAGGTCCCCATGGAGATGTATTGAGTTGTCACCTCTGGCTCCATAAAATACTGGAGAAGCCAGTGGGTCACAAATTGCTGGAGACCGATCAGAGTGATAATAAAAACAGATGAATATGTCTGAGGGCGAGTATAAGGCAGGGGATTCTGGGAGTGAGTATAAGTCAGGGGCAGGGGACTCTGAGGGTGAGTATAAGTCAGGGGACGATGAGGGTGAGTATAAGTCTGGGGCAGGGATGATGAGGGTGAGTATAAGTAAGGGGACAATGAGCGTGAGTGTAAGTCAGGGGCAGGGGACGATGAGGGTAAGTATAAGTCAGGGGCAGGGGTACTCTGAGGGTGATATAAGTCAGGGGCCGATGAGGGTGAGTATAAGTCAGGGGAAGGGGACGATGGGGGTGAGTATAAGTCAGGGGCAAGGGACGATGAGGGTGAGTATAAGTCAGGGGCAGGAGACTCTGGGGGTGAGTATAAGTCGGGGCAGGGGACGATGAGGGTGAGTATAAGTCAGGGGACGATGGGGGTGAGTATAAGTCAGGGGCAAGGGACAATGAGGGTGAGTATAAGTCAGGGGCAGGAGACTCTGGGGGTGAGTATAAGTCAGGGGCAGCGGACGATGAGGGTGAGTATTAGTCAGGGGCAGGGGACTTAGATTTAAATCAGCACTCCGGCAGTGACATAACAAAATGCTAGAGCAGTGCTTTAATCTTGGCCAGCTTCAGTGCAGTGCTTACAAGATACACAGCAGTAGTGGTTGAGCTCTTAGGCAATGAGCTTGAACAAGGTTGTCCAGGCTTGGGGTTTAGATCTGCAGTCATTCTATGTGTCTCAGTGTGTACTGTCAGACTTTTCTGGTGCCGGCGCATAAGTGCAAGTATGTAATTTGCACACATGTGGACACATGCTGCCTAGACAAGTGCAGTCTCTCTAAATGCAATTGAATTCTGCATGGCCGGACATATTAAGTTAGAATGTGACTGGAAGTATGAAAAATGCATACTTGTGGTCATATGTCCGCCCACTCCCGGGACTGCAGAATCTTGACAGAGTGCAATTTATGCAATTTATGGGTTCACAAATCTGCAGTTACAAAGAGTGACTGCAGACTTGACCCTCAAGCCTGAACAACCCTTTGAAACAAAAGAAAAGTTATAATGAACATGTTATTAAAGGGAACTGACAGCTGCTCCATGCTGCCCAATTCACAAGCAGCTAGTTTCAGACACTGGCTGCATGTTTTCAGCTATCTATGTTTAACTATGAAACTCTGCTCTGCAGTGCATACAGTGCATAGTCGGCTGTCAATCACACTGCAGGGACATGCTTCCCACAACTCTGGATACCTGTATGACCGAGAGCCGGCTGAACTATAGAGAAATAAAAGGTCATTTTCTGGGGAGCTGCACTTTCAGTACAGCGCACTAGGAACCTTTTTATTATTATTTACCTTAGAATTAAACCCGTATTTAAAGTTCCCTTTAAAAGACATCAAAATATCATAATCTAAATAGGCAGCAATTTGAAAGGTTCTTTTAATCAATCCCTATTATCAGAGAAATAACTGACTGTAGACAAACCCATATCCCCAGAGTATTCAAACAAAACATGAAACATTTTCTTACAAGGAAAGAACATTTTACCGTATATTAGATGCACTTTATAGATTTTTATCAATACAAGTTTTTTAGCTATGAATTTCGCTTTAAGGCCTCATTCAGATGGTTGTGAACCACGTATGTGTATTATTAAAGGTTTTTCACAGTAAACATACTAATTATCATCTGGATTAAGTGGTGCACTAAAAATAACAGAGACTTGTCCGTTTTCGATCTAAGTCATTACCCCAAAAAGTCTATGGGTCTGTGAGAAATCACGGAAAGCTCAGGTTCAATAAATTAAATAGCATAAAGATGCCACTACAAAAACTTTTATAAACCATATAATTTTTATTAATGATAATAACAAACAGCTGTAATTATATACATCAAGTAATAAAGAGTTCAAAGATACAGTATATTTAATATGCATAAAGTCAAGCATCAATAATTCTGAGGTCTCCGCCGAAGAAGTATTTACAAATCATGCTTTGGGGCAGACAGACGGACACAGGGCCCCTGCATCATATGAGTAATTATTACTTCTTTTTTTTCATATGGATCATGAGAGATCTGGGGATTGAGGTTTATATAATTGTATTTAACAGGGAGCCACCTTGTGGCCATTTCTCCTCATTGCACCCACACTTTAACCATAGAATCCCTCTTGACCACAACCTGTATATATATATATATTTAACCAGACATGGTCTTGGACATATTGTGTCTCTGTCCTCACCATCTAGGTCTTTACCTCCTACCTCATATTTATTGATGCTTTTTCTTGACTTTATGCATATTAAATATATATTTTGAACTCTTTCATACTTGATCTATATAATTACAGCTGTTGTTTATAATCGTTATTAAAAATTATATATTTTATAAAATGCTTTTGTAGTGGCATGTTTGTGCTGTTTAATGTATTGAGTTATTGGGTTGTACCCAGTGTTGGGATTAGGATCCCATTTATTGCTCATTTTTTTGTATATCTTTTGAATTGTTATTGATGTGCAGTCCATGTGCTGTTTATATTTAACATTGTAATGGGTTGGAGAAACTTTGCAATTTATTTAGTTTTTTAGCAAATCACTCATAATAAAAACTGAAACACTGACCAGTGATAAAAATGGGATCAAAAACAATGAAAATCAGACCATTTTTATTTGTGGTTCAGAAAATCACTAAAGTCTGAATGTGGCCTAAGTATGTGCATTTCGACTAAGGGCTCGGACACACTCTCCGTGTTACATGCGAGTCTCTCGGACGAGACTCGGAAGAGGCTGGAGCAGTGACCCTGAACGGCTTCTCTATCTCTGGACAGGGAAATGACAGCTGCTTGTGTTTCTGTGCAGCTTGCATTCCCTGTCCAGAGAGGAGAGGCCGTTCAGGGTCACTGCTCCAGCCTCTTCCGAGTCTCGTCCGAGAGACTCGCATGTAACTCGGAGAGTTTGTCCAAGCCCTTAAACTGAACCTGCCAGCATTTTATGGGCATATAAGCTGCGGCCATCACCAGTAAGGCCTTATATACAGCATTCGGTAATAGTGTATAGAAGCCCCAAGGATGATCTGTATAATGTAAAAAAAAAGCTATTATTATACAGTACTCACCTGGGCAGTGGTCCAGTCCAATGGGTGTCATTGGTCTTGGTCCGACACCTCCTTTCTTCCTCTTCCTTGCATCCTATGTCATCCACACACAGACTCCTCCATACACACACTTCTCTCTGCCCTACTGAGGGGAGAGCAAAGTACTGTAGTGTGCAAGTTCAGAAAAGGTCAACAAATGCCCACACATGCGCACCACGCGGGTGTTCTTTGACATTTCCCTGTGCTTGTGCATTACAGTACTTTGCTCTCCCCTCAGTAGGGCAGAGAGAAGTGTTCGTATGCAGGAACGCAAGGGAGGAGACTGTGTGTGGGCAATGTAAGATGTGTCACCTGCTAGAAGCAAGGAAGAGGACAGCAATCGCAAGAAGAAAAGAGGCACTGGACCAAGACCAGTGACATCCATTGGACCGGTCCATCCCCCAAGATAAGTATGATAATAGCTGTTTTTTTACAATATACAGATCGACCTGGGGACTTATATAGTACTCTAGAATGCAGTATATAAGGCCTTACTGGAGGTGGCCGCAGCTTATACAGTATGTGATAAATCTGCTGACAGCTTCACTTTAAGTTCAGTTTATACATCAGCTGACCTCAAATAGTGCTGCCATTTTCACTGATAGAAAAAAAAAATCATGTTGCACTGTTTTTTTGGTAAACTACACAGACTCCATTATAGTCAATGAAGTCCATCTGGAGCCACTTGCTTCCGTCATGTGATGGATATGTTTTTTTTCATTCGCTATGTTTTTCTGTTCCTATAATAGAAGAGAAGAGTGGAACTCCAAACAGCAGTGTGACTTAGCCTTACCTCTCTGCTAAGGGTTAGCCTCTTCTGGATTGTACAATTAGTTATAGTATGACCATGAAGGCCTATGATCTGGATACGGTTAAAATGTAGTGGACTATTTTTCAGCAGCCCTCATCTAACAAAGTCCTTGCTCTCAAATTATCATTCATGGTTTGGATTTGATTGCATTTTAAACCAACAGCTTAACTTTAAAAAGGTAATTGGATTCATTCTGCGAGCCACTGAAAGATTGAGATTTACCGCCTCATGGAATGTGTGTATTATCAGCATTTTACAGCAAACTCGATTGGAATGATAAACAGGAGAAATGAGGACCTCGCAAAGGGACAAATCTGCCGTTTGTGAAAATGCCTCAAAGAATAAGCTCATGAGCGCTGATTAAACCTCCCGGTATAATGCATTAATGTACACATAGAAAACATCTCTAAATTCTTTCATCAGCTCAAAGACACAGAGAATAAACAGCATAACAGTAAAGTCTACTTCTAGAGATGTAAAACAAACAAAATAAACATTATAGAAATATGTTCAAGGCATATATCTCGAGATTATAACACCTACATTTGACGGCCTTTTTCTCCGCAGTTAGGTCCCAGCCAAACAGATAAATTAACTTCTTTATACCCAATTGGGCGCATGTTCTTTTGTGCACAAGGTCTATTAACAACGTTATGTCTCTACAGTCTGTCCGAATGATCTCCTGACAGCAAAGCTTATCCTCTGAGGCTGAGTTCACATGTACAGTAATCATGTTAGAACGGATCCAGCAACAATTGTTATTGTATTCTTATTTGTCCATTTTAAATAACTTTTCTCAGCTGAATCTGTTTTTAAGGGCTCGACACAGTGGCGTGAAACTCGGACGAGTGCAATGTGAGTAAAAATCACAATGCTATCGGACCAATGTTATTTAATGTCGAGAAGCACATTTCCAAGTGTCGGACTTGCAAGATGCTGCGATAGTATGCGATTCACGGATGAGACTCGCCAATGCAAGTCTATGGGTCCGCCAAAAATCACGGACCGCAGTCGGATCCGATTTTTTATTGATACATTATCATTCTGTAGCTTAGACAACTGGAAAAAATGTTCCTGTAAATGATTATACAGTAATAGCTGCTGGTAAAAAAAACAGATTGCAGACGGATGTGATGTGAGAAAAATGTCAGACAGTCGCATCGCAGTTTGATGCAAAACAGAGCAAAAATCGGACAACACTCGTCTGACTCTCGGATACGTCAATCGGACCGTTTTTTACTCACCAGTAAGTTTTACTCCAGCCTTAACATTGGAGTATCTGGAAAATTAATTCATTAATCAGTTATCTGTTTTTCTATTGTACAGGATCTGTTTCTGCTTACTGGATCTGATTCACACGGACAATAAATAGCAATCCATTAAAGGATCTGATTTCCTTTAACTCCAATGATAAAAAATGGATCAAGCTGAAACAGTTATTTAAATAGATGATTGCTGGACATGTGAATTCAGCATTACTGATCTGCATCCGCTTATCCCTTGTCTCTATTGTAACACGCATTTGGATGGAAAAATATACATGTGTGACAATGGTAAAAGGCACCCCAGTCATACTATTATGGGGCTCTGATTGCATGTCCAATGAGCCTGCACTTGGTAGATAGTGCACAGTTGGGTTCCCTTTCCAATCCAGCTACTTTAACCTCATAGATGCTGTGGCCACTAAGATTTTTAACAGAGGAAGGGGCTTCCTTTCAGTCCAATGGGGCTCCCAGACCTGCTATCAGTATATGTCTGTTAGCACATAGTTTTGAATCCTTTAAGGTACCTTTACACATAGAGATATATTGCTTGCAATTCACTGGTTGCAGTGAAATTATGGACACATTGTTCCACTTGTACATGGCAAAAAAATAGAACAATGTGTCCATGATTTCACTGCAACCAGTGAATTGCCAGTGAAATTGCAAGCAATATATCGCTGTGTGCAAAGGTACCCTTACAGACAATAATAGATAAAATATGTTTAAGGCCTCATTCATACGTCAGTATTAGGGATAAATGAACCAGACTTTTAGGTTCGGTTTTGATAAAGTTTGTACTGAACTCAAACTTTTTAAAATTTTCAGTGTTCTGGTTCTCAATTACCGTATATACTCGCGTATAAGCAGAGTTTTTCAGCCCAAAATTTGGGCTGAAAAGTCCCTCCTCGGCTTATACGCGAGTATATACGGTAATCCATATACCGTATATACAGCAGCAGCCCCGGAGGTATACAGGCCCCCCCATCAAGCTCCAGGGCCCCCCCCCTTGCGCGGCAGCCTGTAAAGGAAAATCATACTTATCACTGTCCCGCGCTGTCCCACCGCTTGCCGACACACGATCCCGGGCTTCAATCCGCGTCTTCTGTGGTCGCGGGCAATGAAGTCATTGCCCGCGACCACAGGAAGCCGGAAGCCGGAAGACGCGGATTGAAGCCCGGGATCTTGTGTCGGCAAGCGGCGGGAAAGCGCGGGACAGTGATAAGTATGATTTTCCTTTACAGGTGTGCCGCGCAAGGGGGGGGGGGGCCCTGGAGCCTGATGGGGGGGCCTGTATACCTCCGGGGCTGCTGCTGTATCCAGCCCTGGGGCTGCTGCTGTATACAGCTTTGGGGCTGCTGCTGTATACACCCCTGGGGCTGCTGCTGCTGTATACACCACTGGGGCTGCTGTATACTACCTAAGGGCTGCTGTATATACCTCTGGGGCTGCTGTATACACCACTAGGGCTGCTGTATATACCTCTGGGGCTGTATGTACCTCTGGGGCTGCTGTATACTACCTTTGGGGCTGCTGTATACTACCACTGGGGCCGCTGTATAGTACCACTGGGGCTGTATATACCTCTGGGGCTGCTGTATACACCACTAGGGCTGCTGTATATACCTCTGGGGCTGTATATACCTCTGGGGCTGCTGTATACTACCTTTGGGGCTGCTGTATACTACCACTGGGGCTGCTGTATAGTACCACTGGGGCTGCTGTATACTACCACTGGGGCTGCTGTATACTACCACTGGGGCTGCTGTATACTACCACTGGGGCTGTATTTACCTCTGGGGCTGCTGTATACTACCACTGGGGCAGCTGTATAGTACCACTGGGGCTGTATATACCTCTGGGGCTGCTGTATACTACCACTGGGGCTGCTGTATACTACCACTGGGGCTGTATATACCTCTGGGGCTGCTGTATACTACCACTGGGGCTGCTGTATACTACCACTGGGGCTGTATATACCTCTGGGGCTGCTGTATACTACCACTGGGGCTGCTGTATACTACCACTGGGGCTGTATATACCTCTGGGGCTGTATATACCACCACTGGGGCTGCTGTATACACCTCTGGGGCTGCTGTATACTAACCACTGGGGCTGCTGCTGTATATACCACTGGGGCTGCTGCTGTATACTACCACTGGGGCTGCTGTATATACCACTGGGGCTGCTGTATACCACACTGCTGGGGGCTGTATACCTGTGCTGGGGTCCACCCTCGGCTTATACACGAGTCAATAGGTTTTCCCAGGTTTTGGGGGCAAAAGCAGGGGGGTCGGCTTATACACGGGTCGGCTTATACACGAGTATATACGGTACATGCACAAACCACTGGAGCGGGTATCACTGTGCTCGGGTACAGTCGGTGCATTTGATCGGCTCCCACGGGGGGTAAAATCAGCATTATAGGATGTAGTATGTACACAAAAAAAAAATGATGACAAAACCCTGCCCTATCTCCCCTGGAAGTGCTTTATTTATGACTGGCGGTATGTAGGCAGAGAGCAGAACTGACCAATCAGTAACTGCCAACGAGGTTCGGGTCAAGTTTGGGACCCAGACAGAACTTTATAAGATAAAGTCAAACTTCCACCGGTCTGCTCATCTCTTAGGCTGCCTTCACACTTGCGTTTGTGTCTGCATGCAGAGGGCATGCAGACGCAAACGCAGCCCATACTAATGTGAACGCAGTGGAGAATCTCCGCATGCGTTCACATTAGTATGGTGCCCGGGCAGCCAATCAGCTGTCTCTGGGGGCGGCCGGGAGGAGATCAGCGGCAGAGATCTCCTCCTCCCGGCACAGCTGATCTCCCGCCGGTATCAGCGGGGAGATACAGCTGATCTGACAGCTATTTAAATCTCCTGCACTGACACCGAATAGGGTGATATCAGTGCAGGAGATAAGAAACAGCTGATCGCTGCTTCAAATCTCCTGTGCCAACCTCACCTATTCGGTGTCAGCGCAGGAGATTTAAACAGCTGTCAGATCAGCTATTTCTCCCCGCTGACACCAGCGGGAGATCAGCTGTGGCTCTGCATGATCTCCCGGTGGCCGCCAGAGATTACCGGCGGCCACCTGGAGAGATTTCAATGTGATCCACAGCATTCTCCTGAGCTGTCATGCGGAGGACACTGCGGATCCATTGAGATCCATGCATATTTTGTGCACTTGCGGGCGCTTGCGGATAAAACAAGCGCCCGCGAACGCACAAAAAATGCTGCATGCTGCGTTTGGAGTGCGGTCGGAGGGTGCATAAATTATGCGCATCCGAACACAAATGCGGCCAAACGCAGCCATACGAGTTCCCATGTTAAACATAGGAACGCATGTACGCAAGCGTTTGGTTGCGTTTGGTGCGCTGCGCTCCAAACGCAAGTGTGAAGGCACCCTTAGTCAGTATTCTTGCATCAGGGTTTGTATGCCAAAGCCAGGAGTGGAGCTTATACAGAAAAACTATAAGAGAAAGAATGACACCTGTTCTCTGATTTGGAGAAACTCCTGGATTTGCCAAATACTGATCAAAATTACTGATGTGTGAATGAGGCCTAATGCCGTTTTTGTTAAGGTTTTTTGGGATTAGAATATTGCTGACATATCACCTTTTTTCTTACACAGTACGCCTCAATTGTACAGCAAAAATGTGGAGTAAACCTCGCCTAATTGTTAAAATGGCACAATTAGCCATATCAACCAATCAGAGCTCATCAATAGTTTCTTAGGATACACCATCTGCTTCCTGAATACTTGAAACCTCTCCTTTATCATAAATGAGATCTGAAGGAAAAGGGTATGTGTGTAGATGAGACAAACAGGGTTTGGTTTAATGTCTGTAACCATAAACATACAAAAGTCTTCATTGGCGCTGTAAACAACAAAAAAAGCTATTCTTTAAGGCTGCCTTCACATTTGCATTTGGAGCGCAGCGCACCAAACGCTTGCGCACATGTGTTCCTATGTTTAACATGGGAACGCATGTGCCTGCGTATGGCTGCGTTTGGCCGCATTTGCTTTCGGATGCGCATAATTTATGCACCCTTCGACTGCACTCCAAACGCAGCATGCAGCATTTTTTTGTACGTTTGCGGCACTTGTTCTATCCGCAAGCGCCCGCAAGCGCACAAAAAAATGCATGGATCTCAATGGATCCGCAGTGTCCTCCGCATGACAGCGCAGGAGAACGCTGTGGATCACATTGAAATCTCTCCAGGTGGCCGCCGGTAATCTCCGGCGGCCACCGGGAGATCATGCAGAGCCACAGCTGATCTCCCGCCGGATACAGCTGATCTGACAGCTGTTTAAATCGCCCGCGCTGACACCGAATAGGTGATGTCGGCGCAGGAGATTTGAAGCAGTGATCAGCTGTTTCTTATCTCCCACGCTGATATCACCCTATTCGGTGTCAGCGCGGGAGATTTAAACAGCTGTCAGATCAGCTGCAACTCCCCGCTGACACCAGCGGGAGATCAGCTGTGCCGGGAGGAGGAGATCTCTGCAGCTGATCTCCTCCTCCCGGCCGCCCCCAGAGACAGCTGATTGGCTGCCGGGGCACCATAGTAATATGAACGCATGCAGAGATTCTCTGCTGCGTTCACATTATTATGGGCTGCGTTTGCTTGCGTTTGCGTCTGCATGCCCTCTGCATGCAGACACAAACGCAAGTGTGAAGGCAGCCTAAGTCAGACTCAGATGCTGAGCCTACTCCATACCAGGAAGCTGGTGACTGTGTTATTCATCTGGCATTCATATCTAATAATGGATTCACGGAGGACATCAATTTCACTATATAGTGCAATATTATAGTATTGCAATATATTGTACAAGTAATCAAACAACTTGATCAAAATGTCAAGTCCCAAGGGAGAGGTGGGGGGAATAACATAAAGCTAAACAGAAGAAATGTTTTAAAAAAATATTTAAGAAAAAATGGAGGCAACCTTCAATTCAGTTATATGGGCTTTATTCCCAGGACAGCTAAAAAAAATATTTATACAAAAATTTAAAGTATAACGCTTTAGTCTTTTCTCAGTTAATGAATGAATCTATGAAAATAAATCACCACTCTAGTGTTATTTTGTTTTAGTGCTAGAACAAATTAAAGAGGACCTGTCACCAACCATACCCATGGTGATCTAATTACAGCACTGAATGCAGCATGTCTGCTGAATTCAGGCAAGGGGTCCCCCATCCCTTGACCCCCCTGTACCCCGAGATAATAGACTTTGAAAACTTACATACTGGAGCCAAATAGGAGGAGTCTTGTGGCTAGAGCCAGCTCTCTCCACAGGGGAATTTCACGCCCCCTGTATCTTTAATCCGCCCACCGCCGCCTCCCTCATGCCAATCATTGTCTCCCTTGCCTGCTGCATAACACAAAGTGAGGGGTGCGGTTCTGGCCGCATTGCCCCGCCTTCTGTGGTGACGTCACCGCTTTAGCCCGCCCTGCTCCATGGTTAACATGGAGCAGGACGGGTATAAGCGGTGATGTCACAACAGGATATGGGGCAGCCGGCCTCCTGCCGTGACATCACTGCCTTTCCCAGCCCTTAAGCATGGAGCAGGGCGGGTATAAGCAGTGACATCACCGCAGGGGGCGTGGCAATGCGGCCAGAACTGCACCCCTCACTTTGTGTTATGCAGCAGGCGAGGGAGACAATGATTGGCATGAATGTACAGAGGGGGTCAAGGGATGGGGGACCCCTTGACTGAATGCAGAAGACATGCTGCATTCAGTGCTATAATTAGATCATCATGTATGGTTGGTGACAGGTTCTCTTTAATTTTAAAGTTAATTCTAAACAATAGTTACGGTAATCTTATATATGTGTTCCTGCTATGTACTGTGTAATAGATGTGTCTGTCTGTACAGGGACATGGTCTGATCATACCACATCTCCTGTGCTGAGATAATCTTATATATGTGCCCTGCTATGTACTGTGTAATGGCTGTGTCTGACTGTACAGGGACATGGACTGATCATACCACACCTCCTGGGCTGAGATAATCTTATATATGTGTCCCTGCTATGTACTGTGTAATGGTGTGTCTGACTGTACAGGGACATGGTCTGATCATACCACATCTCCTGTGCTGAGATAATCTTATATATGTGCTCCTGCTATGTACTGTATGATGGCTGTGTCTGACTGTACAGGGCCATGGTCTGATCAAATCACACCTCCTGGCTGAGATAATCTTATATATGTGTCCCGCTATGTATTGTGTAATGGCAGTGTCTGACTGTACAGGGACATGGTCTGATCATACCACAGCTCCTGTGCTGAGATAATCTTATATATGTGTCCCTGCTATCTACTGTGTAATGGATGTGTCTGGCTGTACAGGGATATGGTCTGATCATACCACATCTCCTGTGCTGAGATAATCTTATATATGTCTCCTGCTATGTACTGTGTAATGGTCTGTGTCTGACCGTGCAGGTACATGGTCTGATCATACCACAGCGTCTGGGGGGGAGGGTGCAAAAGAGTATACAGACACTACAGCACAGGATCACAAATAATTATTTGTTTGAGGTAAAATATTTCCTTGTTTTAAAGGAAACCAACACCTCAGATCACCTAATACAAGTTTTTGTACATGTCCCTGCACCCTATAGGATACCTTTCCAGCACTGTTTTTGTGTAAAATCTTGCATTAGTATAACTGATATAAGAGTTTATAAACTTACTAGCCTGGTGACTTCTGGGCGTATCCCTCCTTCTGTTATACTTCAGGGCTGTGCATTGCATGTCTGTGCTCCCCCTCCCTCCGTGCCTGCTGCCCTGCCCTGATGGGTGTGATCGTTATCTCCTCTGCACAGAGGGAGGGGAGGCACAGACATGCAATGAATGCACAGCCCTGAAGTATAACAGAAGGAGGGATACGCCCAGAAGTCACCAGGCTAGTAACTTTATAAACTCTTTATATCAGTTATACTAATGCAAGATTTTACACAAAAACAGTGCTGGAAAGGTATCCTTAGGGTGCAGGGACATGTACTAACTGTATATTAGGGTGATCTGAGGTGGTTGGTTCCCTTTAAAAAACAAATGTTTTATCACAAACAAAGAATTATTTGTAACCCCATGCTGATAGTCTGTATACTTCTTTACTGCCTTCACTGGCCAGGAGATGGGTTATGATATTACTTAGAACTTACAACTCTGCCCTTCACCTTGCCAAACAAACCTACTTCACCACCCTGATTTCCTCACAATCCAACAACCCAAAGAAACTCTTTGACAGCATTCTCTCTTTCCTCAATCCTAAAGTGCAGACCCCTATGGGTACCTTTACACACAGAGATAAATTGCTTGCAACTCACTGGTTGCAGTGAAATCATGGACACATTGTTCCATTTTGTTGCCATGTACAATGGAATAATTGTCCATGATTTTCACTGCAACCAGAGAGTTGCAAGCATTTATCTCTGTGTGTAAAGGTACCCTATCACTGACCTCTGGGCTGATGATCTGGCTTCTTACTTTACGGAGAAAATATACAACATCCGCAGGAAATCAGCTCTCAGCCCCCAAGTGCTGTTACTCCCATTCTTCCCCACATCTCCTACGGTTCACTCCCCATATTTGACCCAGTCACAGAGAAGTCTCCAGGCTCCTCCCCCTCTCGTCCTACAACATGCACCACTGACCCCATTCCCTCACACCTACTCCATTCTCTCTCTCCGGTCATCTCTACTCACCTAACCAAAATCTTCAACCTCTCCCTTCTTCTGGCATCTTCCCCTCCTTCTTCAAACACTCTATCATTACTCCAATTTGGCAAAAATGTTTAAAACTTTGCAATTTTTAAATTTGAACTTCTATACTGTTAATCTGGAGAGTAATGTTACACAAAATACTTAATAAATAAGTAACTTTGTTAAGTTTAGAAGGGTTCAAAGTTCATCAGCAATTTCTAATTTTTCCAACAAAATTTACAAAGCCACTATTTTAGGGACCACATCACATTTGAAGTGACTTTGACAGAAAGTCACTTTCTATGTGACAGAAAATACCCCAAAGAAACACCACTCTAAAGACTGCTCCCCTAAAGCTACTCAAAACCACATTCAAGAAGTTTATTAACCCTTCAATGCTTCACAGGAACTAAAGCTGTGTGGAAGGGAAAAACAAAGATTTTACTTTTTCCAACAAAAATGTTACTTTAGCCTCAAATATTGCATTTTCACAAGGGAAAAAGGAAAAAATGGACCTTAAAATTTGTAATGCAATTTCTCTCGAGTACGCTGATATCTCACATGTGGCAAAAAAACAAACTACTGTTTGGTGTTTGGATGCTCGGCAGGGCTTGGATGGGAAGGATCAACATTTGACGCTTTAAGTGGAAAATTAGCTGGAAACATTAGTGGTCACCATGTTGCATTTATAGAGTCCCTGTGTGCTAAAACAGTGGAAACCCCCACAAGTGACCCCATTTTGGAAACTAGACCCTACAAGGAATATATCTAAATGCATGATGAGCACTTTGAATCCCCAGGTGCTTCACAGATTGATATAACATAGAGCTGTGAAAATGAAAATATGGAGACTAAAAGAACATGTTTCTGGGGGAAAAAAAGGATTTTTTTTCTCACAGTTATGATAAAACGGACTCCAAAATATGTTGGGTAATTTCTCCTGAGTATGCCGATACTCCACATGTGGTGGGAAAACAATTTTTGGGCTGTATGCCGACACTGCGTATTTCCCACATTTTTTTGCCGTGATTTTTCCAAGTTTTTTCGGTATATTTTTCACAATTCTGTGGTACAGCACCTTCCCTGCAAGGTGTATGGGAAATTAGAACTGTTGTACCTATGCAGCAGATTTTCCCATGGAAAAATCTGCAGCATGTCAATTCTATGAGTGTATTTTGATGCAATTTTCACCCATAGAACTCAATGTCAGCTCCAAAATACTCAGCAAATACACAGCACTGCTCACACAGAGAGTATTTGTTGGGCATGTTGTGCTCTTGACATGGGGCTCCATTGTATTTTTGTTCACCATCACAGGTACAGCGGCACATACGGGCTGCCACCGCACCCCAGCTGCCTAGTTTTACCTGGCTGGTAAACAAAGCGGAACTCTTTTTTAAAATTATTTCTAGAAATAATAATAAAAAAAAGATGTGGAGCTTCGCCAGGTACAACTAGGCAGCTGTGGGCTGATACCCATCCCCAGCTGTCTGGCTGGCAACCTAAAATACGGCGAAGCACGACATTGTGTTTAAAAATTATTTCTAAAAATAATTTATATAAAAAAAACCACATTGGGCTTCTCCATATTTTTGGTTGTCAGACAGGTATAACTAGGCTGCTGGGGGCTGGAATTCTCAACGTGGAAAGACCCTAACATTCTGGGCATCCCACAATGCAGATTGCAGCCGCCCCAGAAAATGGTGCATTCATAGAAGCGCCATTTTCTGGCGCAGCCAGACTCTTCCAGTTGCACTGGTGCAGGTGGAAAACTGGGTAATAGAGGCGTTAATGCCAGCTTTGTATTAGCAGCTGGCAATAAGCCTAAGGTTCACAATGTTAGGCCAATGTTAGACACAGCCACTATGAACCTCTAAGGAGATAGTAAATAATACACAAGACACAAAGATAATTTATTTTATTATAACAACAAAACACAAACATCTTGACTCCATCTTTATTACTCCCACTTACCTTCCAACGGTAATCCACAACGATGTTCCCACATTGCTCAGTCGCCTCTAGTACATCCAGAGACTGCAGCGAGGGATCTAGTGTCCTCTTGCTGTAGTGTCTGGGGTCACACTGATTGCAGATGCACAGTATGGCAATGATCTGCCATACAGTGCAGCTCTCAGTGCTGCAGACCCAAATCCCAGAGATCACATGATCTCTGAGGCTTGGGTCTGGTGACCGGATGTCGCCATGGCAACATCTGGTTGCCGTGGCAATATCCAGTCACCATTACAGAGGCACAGAACAGCACGGGAACTGGGAGAGGTAAGATGATGTGCGCTATGTCTCCCTGCACCCTACACTCTAACTGCTGCGATCGTCACTGATCACAGCAGTTAGATGGTGATCCTGCCAAAGACACACAGTGATTGACAATGGCTGTGCAAAAGCGCTTTTCTTCAGCCTCCAATCTTCTTCATGCAGGGGATATTCAATCAATCAATCAAATTTCAAAATCTGTGTTTTGAAAATACAATCTCAATATCACTGGTATATATTGAAGCATTCCAGAGTTACCGCCATATAAAGTGACATTAATCAGATTTGGAAATTTGGAATGTCACTAAGTGGTTACACTTACAAAATCATAATGAGGGTGTTGATACCCTGATTCTAGGGATTGTCACTTATTAGGCTGTGAGCTGATGTTTCAATACAATCAGTTTTTTATTAGCAGGGGATTATGACTACAAGGCTAGTACTCACATGCAGGTCAGTCAAGCTCATCTGTGTAAGGCTGGGGTCACACACACAGATATCTGGGCAGATATTGTTCACAGATCTCTGGTTGCAGTGAAATCATGGACACATGGTTCCATTTTGTGGCTGTATACAAATGGAGCAATCTGTCCATGATTTCACTGCAACCAGAGATCTGTGAACAATATCTGCCCAGATATCTGTGTGTGTGACCCCAGCCTAACCCAGATTGGCAGCTTTTTTTTCATTGCACAATGTACACAGGAAGCTGCCAGTCATCATTGTGGGTAGAGTTATACACAGCTCAACAATTTGATATCTACAACAGATAAAACAAGATTTCTAGCAAATCTTCGCCAAATAGTGATAGATCGCTGGAATCAGGCTCTCAGTAACTACATTATACTGCTCCCAGATAACATAGCAAAAACCTGCTGACAGATTTATTTTAACCACTTAAAGGGGATATCCAGGATTAATAACACTTTACTGCATTCATTCAAAAACAGCACCACCCCTGTCTACATGTTGCAAGTGGTATTACAGTATAGGCCCATTCACTTAAATGGAGAAGAGAGGCAATATTACATACAACCTGTAGACTGTGTTAGAAAGAAATTAGCCAAGTTTCTGGAATTCTGGATAACCCATTTAGGGTGCCTTCACATTTGTGTTTGTTACGCAGCGCACTGAACGCAGCCAAACGCTTGCGCACATGCGTTCATATGTTTAACATGGGAACGCATGTGCCTGCATTTTGGCTGCGTTCGGTTGTGTTTGCGTACGAATGCGCATAATTTGTGCACCCTCCGAGCGCACTCAGAACGCAGCCCTGTTGCATGTTTTGTGTGTTCGCGGGCGCTTGTTTTATCTGCAAGCGCCCGCAAACGCACAAAAAATGCATGGAAGTCAATGGATTCGCAGTGTCCTCCGCATGACAGCGCAGGAGAACGCTGCGGATCTCATAGAAATCTCCCGGTGGCCGCCGGTGATCACCGGCGGCCACCGGGAGATCAGCTACAGCTGCCGCTGCTCTCCCGCCGGTGTCAGCGGGGAGAAACAGCTGATCTGACAGCTCTTTAAATCTCCCGCGCCGACCTCACCTATTCGGTGTCAGCGCGGGAGATTTGAAGCAGTGATCAGCTGTTTCTTATCTCCTGCACCGATATCACCCTATTCGGTGTCGGCGCGGAAGATTTAAACAGCTGTCAGATCAGCTGTATCTTCAAATCTCCCGCGCTGACACCGGCAGGAGATCAGCTGTGCCGGGAGGAGGAGATCTCCACCGCTGATGTCCTCCTCCCCTCCGCCCCCGAGACAGCTGATTGGCTGCCCGGGCACCATACTAATGTGAATGCATGCGGAGATTCTCCGCTGCGTTCACATAAGTATGCGCTGCATTGCACTGCGTTTGCATCTGCATGCCATACGCATGCAGACACAAACACAAGTGTGAAGCCAGCCTTAAAGCATGTTGCCCATGGGAAGTACTGTCCATGCACAGCCAACGTATAAGACTTTGTGCTGACGGGTAAAATGTAGGTGCAGGTTTTGGAGACAAGAATCTGCACCTTCTGGAAAAATATACACCAAAAAAAGGTGTCCTGCTGACAATGCGTTTTTGGTGCTTATATGGTGTGGGATGGTGCAGCTTTTTGTCCTGCATGTGTCGGATTTCAGGTCAGCTGCAAGAAAGTGACAAAGATGGCTTGTGGCCTTGTAATTCTTTGAAAAGATAATAAAAATCAATATGCACATGCTAATACTGTGGGGAGACCTGGTGAGGGGCAGCACGAGTCACTTCAAACCACAACTTTATTATATACGATAACACTATGTAACAAATTTTTATTAATTTTTTGTTCCTGGGTACAAAGTGTGTTTTCCTAACCCGTTATGCCTAAAACAAATAGAAAATAGTTGTTGTTCCACAAAAACTTTGCTTCTGTGATTACGACAATGACATTGTCTCAGTATTGAATACGAATTGAGAATAAGGCATAAGGCAGTCATTGACACACTCCACAAGGAGGGTAAGCTATAAAAGGTCATTGGAAATTAAGGTCCCAGAGTCTGGAGGAAGAGTGGAGAAACACACAATCCAAGCTGCTTGAGGTCTAGTGTGAAGTTTCCACAATCTGTGATGGTTTGGGGAGCCATGTCATATGCTGGTGTAGGTCCACTGTGTTTTATCAAGACCACGCTGCCGTCTACCAGGAAATTCCATAACACCTCAGCAGTGCCACAGGCTGCTCGCCTCCATGCCACACCGCATTGATGCAGTAATCCATGCAAAAGGTGCCCCGACCAAGTATTGAGTGCATTTACTGTACATACTTTTCATTAGATCAACATTTATTATTTAAAAATATTTTTTTTTCAGTTGGTCTTATATAATATTCTAATTCTGTGAGAAAATGAATTTTGAGTTTTCATTGGCTGCAATCCGTATTCATCAGCATTAACAGAAATAAACACATGTAAAAGACCACTCTGTAATGACTCTATATATGTTTCACTTTATGTATTGAATTACTGAAATAAATGATCTTTTTGATGATATTCTAATTTATTGAGATGCATGTGTTCACATCTCCATTGGAGGCAATCTTTGAGCCTCAGTGGGAAGACTGGACAAAAATAATGGACAAAATAGTGATGCATACTTGCTATCTGTACTGTAAAATGGTGCACACTCGGCTAAAAAGCCGAAAGACAATATTATAGTCAATGCCCTGAATCAATACATGTATGCTACAAGAATGGCACACGAGAATAGTTTGGCACAATGTGGAGTTGCAAAGAATTTTGTGACTTTTGGTGTTTTCACACCACTATAGATCAGATGTGCTGAAATGGGTAGAGCTGGGGCAGGACAGGGCATGGCTATGCACTCCCCATCATTTTCTTACTCCAGTCTTTGCTCACTACAAGATCTGGCATAGTGAGCTCTGCAGCTTGTCATGAATTTAAGGAGTGGGGGGTCACCATGCCCCCATCACGAGCCATCTTTGCCCACTTTGTCAGACCTGTGCAAAAAGTTGCATCAAAAATTTGGCGGCAGTAGAGCAATTACAGAATGAAATAAAACTGGTAAAAAAGAGTGAATAGTAAGTTAAAAAGTTTGAGAACTGAAGCAGTCCTGGACATATTAGATGGGAAAGTTAACTTGTAGGCACTGAGGGCAATAAGCAAGAGATACTGTCAGTTTTCTAAAAGGAGCCTTTATGTGGAAAGAGAACATCCAGCATATTGGCTGTAATCATTTAATAACTTTTTCAGACTCTGATGGTAAATTACTCTTTTGTCAGCACCACTAATGAAAAACACTTGAAATGTTTACATTTGATTTCTGCGACTTTCCCTTGTTTTCTAGACTATATACATTTCTAAATAATTTTTTGGGAAGAATAATAATTTCCGTATTATCTCAGTCAAAACCTCTTGTATAAAGCACAGCCCACTAATAAAGGCTAGCATCCATGAATCTGAGAAAAACATTCTGAATGATGACAATCTGTTCACAAAGATGAAGGCCAGAGAAAACATAAAACTATTAAAAATGAATAGATCTGAAATGTTCATGCTTGTAAAGTAGGCTGCTAGCTCCCTTGTAACAGATGTTGTGCATCTTTAACATGTTGATCAATTTGAGAATAATTAATTTAAAGGTTAATCCCTCCCAATTAAAATCTATAACTTATAAATACATCAATATAGAACAATAAAACAAATATTACAAATTTGAAACATTCCATACGTCAGTATGTTCTTTATTAGGTTGGATCCTCAACACATTGGATCACAATGTACATGCTATTTCCTTGTTGTTTAGGGTTACTTTTATACCTTATAGGCTACCTCTGGTTAGGGGGTACTCAAGCTCATAGCGTAGCTAACTGTACAATATACAATGGCTAACATACTAAGGGTCCCGTCACATTTGGCGATGTTCCATTGATCCCGACAACGATACGACCCGGTAATGATCGCTGGAATGTCGCTACAGGGTCGCTGGTGAGATGTCAAACAGTCAGATCTACTCAACGACGCAGCAATGATACGGTGACCAGTATAACAACCTCGGCGGTCGTTTGGACCCTATCACACAGCAGCTACTCTGACGACTCAGACCTACATGGCTGAGTTCTGAGTCACCAACGAGGCCTTTGTTAAGGCATCAAACAAACTGATTCATGCTGCCCAGAGGGAGCCCGTCGATCAAAAAATGGTCCAAGCCATTCCGACATGATCGGCGATCTCACAGCGGGGGCCTGGTCGCTGCTACGTGTCAAACATAGTGAGATCGCTGGGGAGGTTGCTGTTACGTCACAAAACCTGTGACGCAACAGCGATCTCGCTATGTGTGACGGGGGCTTTAGGCTGTGTGTACACAAGATGTATAAGTTTTTTGAGCTGTGTTTGTGCGCATACAAATGCAGCACTAATAAGGGGATACACAAAGACAGACAGATACACGCACAGACAGACGCACTTTCTCCCCCTCCCCGGCGATTCCACGGTGATGTCTTCCTCCGAGCACTGGCAGAAGCCGAGTGTATCATCCCTCCAGAACCTGCGCACCATGTGATAGCCCGAGCCAAATAACCAAAAGTCACATGGCGCAGGCCCTGGAAGGACGGTAGACACAGATTCTGCTGGTGCACAGAGGAAGACATTACTGGAGATCGTCGTGGAGGGGGAATATTGTAGCGTTTTCTCTGTGGAAATCGCGGGAAATAAGCCTTACAAACGGACTGTGGGAATAGTAATCCGTTTGTGATGCTTTTTTGGGGATTTATAATGGAGTGAATGGGAAAAATGCAGCCCAAAAACGGGCATGTTAATTGACAGGGACTTTTAACCCCTTCACGACCTATGACGTAGGATGACATCGTGGGCCATGCCCGAGTGTTTGATGGAAGCTCCGGCGCAGAGCTCACATCAAAGCCCCGACATCTCAGCTGATCTCATCAGCTGAGATGTCAGGGTAACAGCACCATTCGGATCCGGGATCCGATCGGTGCTGTTAACCCCTTGGATCCAGCTGTCAATCACTGACAGCGGGATCCAAGGCGGTCGCGGCGGAGAACGCTCCGTTCCCCGCCTGCATTGGAGATCCCGCGATAATATCGCGGGATCTCCGCCGGTCATGTGACAGCCCAGGGTCTTGGCTAGACCCCAGATGCTGTCAGAGAGCACTTCTGGGTTGTGGTTAACAGGCGCTGCCAGCCAAAACACGTCCGCGATTCTGGAAGATACTGATGAGCTGGGTGCCTCTTAAAGGGGCAGTGTAAAAATAAGAATTAATAAAAAAATTTAATTTTTAAAAACCTGTAAAAAAAAACAAAAAACAAAAACATAAAAGTTTAAATCACCCCCCCTTTTCCCCCATTCACAATAAAAGTATTAAAAAAATTAAAAGAATACACGCTTGGTATTGTCGTGTTCAGAATCGCCCGATCTATCAACATATAAAATCAATTAATGAGAGCCCTAAACTGCGTAACAGAAAAAATGGTCCAAACGCCCAAATTACGTTTTTTTTAGTCGCCGCAACACTGCTATAAAATGCGATAACGGGCGATCAAAACAGTGTATCCACCCAAAAATGGTATTATTAGAAAGGTCAGCACAAGACGCAAAAAAGAAGCCGTCACACGGCCCCAGATCCCGAAAAATGAGAACGCTACGGGTTGCAAAATATGGCACAAAAAGTGCGTTTTGTTTTTTTTTCCAAACTTCTAATTTTTTTTTCACCACTTAGATACCAGTAAAGGCATACATGTTTGGTATCTACGAACTCGTACCGACTTGAGGCATCAAACCATCAAGTCGGTTTTACCATATAGTGAACATGGCGGCTAAAAACCGCAAAAAACAAACGTGTGATTGCACTTTTTTTGCAATTTCACCGCACTTGGAATTTTTTTTTTGCAATTTCCTATGGAAAGTGCTCGGTATTACAACTGACTCCATGATTAAAGGTACCGTCACACGCCACGATATCACCGCGATATCTCCCGCGATTTGACGTGAGCATGCACGTTTTTGGAACTCTCCCCAGATCGCTTCTGAGATGTCACACGTAGCGATGTCGCATGCAACCTCCAGCAATCAGGCGTTCCGGAAATCGCCCGACCAAGACTGGAAGTGATCTTGCCTTAGTTTCCACAGCATAGTGTTTGACCGCGGCGAGGAGATAGGCGTGCCAGAGTTTGTTTCACCGCGCCCCTACCACTCCGATTGGCCTACACACGTTACCATTGGTCAGCCTTGTCTGGAAGGCTGCCCACTACATGACGCATTTGCCCTTTCTACCATCTCGCTAGTCAACGCTCGTGTCATGTGTTGAGGCTTCTGCAAGACACTTTGGCGCGCCAAAGTGCCAGACGATGGCCGCTTGTCTGTAGCTCTGTGGCTTTACACTATGAATGGCTATGTGTGTGTCTGTTGTTGAAGTGGGTAAGCTACAAACTAAACTATGGACATATGTGCATGGATTGTGTCAGGCCATGACTGAACTATGTGTGTGCATACATATTTGTGTGTGGATACTGATGTCTCCACCCATCCTCAAGAAACACAATACAATTGTCCATTTAAAGCGGCCGTCACACGCTAAGATATCGCTAGCGATATTGTAAGCGATCACGTGCACGCGCGATCGCTTACAATATCGCTCACATCGCTGGTGAGATGTCACACAGACAGACTCACCAGCGATGTGGAGCTGCAATCTCGCTGGTTACTATGGTACACATCAGGTTACTAGGCGCCGCGCGTCGCTTAGTAACCCGACGTGTACCATAGTTACCATCTCCCAGCATAGGCTCTGCCACTGGGAGATCGTTCATCGTGGTGTCATACACCACGATGAAGCAGAACGTGACATCGTTCATCGCTAGATCTGAGCTCCGGAGCTCAGATCTGCGATGTCACGATCAAGCGATTTTACATAGTAAAATCGCTTGATTACATGCAACGATGCCACAACGATATCGCTTAAGCGATCAAAAAGGAGATCGCTTAAACGATATCGGGCTTAAAATCGTTGCGTGTGACGGCTGCTTAAGAGTGTCTGGAATGACTTCAGTCAACATGTACATGTTTGTTGGGTTGGGCAAGGTGACGTGATGTCAGGTTACTGTGCACATCTGTACATGTACGTGGCCTAAGTCACAGTCTTGTGTTCAGGCAGTGCACACACGCTTATACTGGTGGCCATGACAGGGGCTGCGACACACACAATTGGGACATTACTGTTGTGTGTGCATAGCTGTGGTGTGGATCCTGGTGAGTCATTTTGGCCAATTTAACAACAAACCACAGTGCAATTATTTTTGAGACCATACTGACCCATCAATATACCTAAACGCTGATGGTACTTTCCACATGAGAATACAGTGAACAGGTGGTGGATTGGCCATGTGGCACTATACATTGATGTTATGTGTACTGAATATATTTGCATTCTGACCACCATTGTGTGGCATGCTATATGTCACACACAGGCACCTATTGCCTGTATGTGTAATCTTGGCCATTACATGACTTACAAGATGTAATGTGAAAAACTGACCAAAAATTGAACATGTGAATGTATATATCAAAGAGGATTATTCTCTAAAATGTAACTTTTATTTGATTTTGTTAAAAAGGAAACTATAGTTCCTGTGATGCGGTTTATGCAATCCAAACCTTACCAAGGGGATCTAGGGGGGGTGGGAACGCTGTCCCTATACTCTCCCTATCTCACCCTGCCTTGCAATAATTGGCTTTGATTGCATAAACCGCATCACAGGAACTATAGTTTCCTTTTTAACAAAATCAAATAAAAGTTACATTTTAGAGAATAATCCTCTTTGATATATGCTTTGAAAAAGTTTGGATTATATAAAAACCAGAAAATCGGTGAGCAATTAAACATGTGAATGTAGCCTAGCTCACATAGCAGTGTGTGCAGGGAGACGTTCCTCTCTTCTCCTCCCTGGACATGCTGGGGTGTACGTCAGACCAATGACAGCAGTCCAGAACTACTTCTTTACTTGCAGGATAAAGAGAGAGGATTTGCATGTTTTTAAACACACACATGTAGCATTTAGGCTATGTGCCCACTTTATATTTGTGAGGCGTCTTTTTTGCTGCGTTTCTGCAGCAAAAAACACAGCACCCACAACTTTAACATTTCAGTCAATGTGATTTTCCAAAAGCTGTGCCCACATGTGCATTTTTGGGTGCTGTGTTTTTGTTGCAGAAATTGCCTGTGTTTTTTGAACTCCCTGTCAATTAAAGGAAAACTGTCAGGTCAAAAATCCACATGTAACGGCTATCATTTTCTAATTCCTCCCTCTAAGCTCTATTAATGTATTTCTTTTATTTATATTCCCCTCCTATCTTCTGTAAACTTCAAATAAAGAGATTAATTCCATCTGTCACTCATGGCTGTTTATGGGTTGCATTTTCCCCATTGACTCCATTCTAACCCCCTCATAAAAGCATCACAGATTGGTATTCCCACAGTCCATTTGTGGTGCTTTTTCACAGCGATTTCCAAAACATAAACACTCCAATACTCACCCTCCCCAGCGAGCCCACAGTAATCCCCGATGATACTTCCTCCGTGCAACAACAGGTGATGTATTTATCAAGCTTTCAGGACCTGCACCATGTGATTGGTCATGTGACTCAGGCTGTCACAGGGTGTGCAGGATCTGGAAGCTTGATAAACACAACTCCTGCCGGTGGATGGAGGAAGAATCACTGGGGATTACTGTGGGCTCACCGGGAAGGGTGAGAAAGTGTCTGTATGTCTATGTGTGCCCCCTTATTTGTGCTGCCTTTGTAATGTGCACAAACGCAATATGTTTGTGCTTCTTTTGTTAAACACAGCCCAAAAAAATAAGCACAGGGGACACATAGCCTAAGGATAGGGTCACACTAGAACTTGGATTCTGTTCAGAGGAGGTCCACTAAAAAGATAGATTCTGGCAGCATTAACACAGCGTAATCGTAAGGGTACCTTTACACGCGGCTACATTTCTAGGGTGGCTACAGGTAACTTACTGGTTGCAGTGAAATCATGGAGAGATTATTCCATTTGTACACAGCAACAAGATAGAACCTTGTCTCCATGATTTCACTGCAACCAGTAAGTTACCTGTAGCCACCCTAGAAATGTAGCCGCGTGTAAAGGTACCCTAATGGAACGATGTGTTAACGCTGCCAATTCAGTCCTATGGGTGACGGTCCCCCGAGTGCAGTCAAACACTGGCATGTAAGTGCCGGAGTTTGAAACTGCGCACAATTTCCAAGCGCATCATATGACACGGAAGATCTATCTTTTTAACGGACCCCCCTGAACGGAATCCAAGCGCTAGTGTGACACTAGCCTTAAACATACCACAGGGATCATTAAAAACGGTATTAGGAGGCTGATTTCTGCTGCTTATTTGTCGCCAATCTGCATAAAAGCTAACAAAATCTCATGTACACATTGCAAAATTTCCACAACGTAACTTAAAGGGAACCTGACCCCTCCAAATCGGTCCCCAGCCTCTAAAAACCTGTCCCTGCATCTTCCTATAAGGTTTCAAGCTATCCCTCTCTTTCCCTATAGTGATTCTGTAATGTGGAATAATCACATTTATTACCTTGCAAATCTGAGGCTTCTGAATCCCCAAGGAGTCACAGTGGGTGTTCCCTCTGGCTCCTTATCGCCGCCTCCACTGTTCTTATTCACGCCCCAATGGGCATGAAAATGAATGTTGATGATCCTGTGTTGGATCGCTGGGTGGGCTTAGCCGGAATGACGCAAATCGCGTCATTTCAGGCGCTATGACATCGATACACCCTTTGGGTGTATGTACGGACCTCACTGCGCATTGCACATGCGCGAGGTGTTATTTACAATTCGCACATGCGTAATGCGCAGCGTAAGGTGTATCGACGTCACTGCAGCGGAGATTATGCAATTTGCCCAGCGATCCGACACAGGATCATCAACATTAATTTTCTCGCCCATTGGGACGTGAATAAGAACAGTGGAGGCGGCGATAAGGAGCCAGAGGGAACACCCACTGTGACTCCTCGGGGATTCAGAAGTCGCAGATTTGCAAGGTAATAAATGTGATTATTTCATATTACAGAATCGCTATAGGGAAAGAGAGGGATAGCTTGTAACCTTATAGTAAGGTGCAGAGACAGGTTTTTAGAGGCTGGGGACCGATTTGGAGGGGTCAGGTTCCCTTTAAGGAGAGCTGAAATATGAGATCAGAGCAGTTTACGATATGGACACCAGTGCAAATATCACCTGTTTTTACCTGGTGCAAATCCCACCTTTATATTGGCAGTTGGACAGGGTCTTCTAAATTTGGATTTTCTTAAAGGCAATGTTTAGACTCATAATAGAAGTCTGCAGGTAAGTGGTTCTGTGGTTAGTTCTCAAATATGTTTGCCATAATCTACTTCCTTCAAAACCTGTGCGCCAGTGTATCTAGGAGAACTGATGCTTTGATGCCGTTTTGAAGGAAACTGGTGGTCACACCAAATATTGTTTGGATTTAGATTTTTTTTCTTTTGCTCACTCACTTTTTGTTTATTGATAAAAATAAACTTTTAACATTTCTATTTTTGAAAGCATCCTTACTTTGCAGAATTTATTTGCTTGAAACTGAATACTTCAGTAATGGAGTGTGCAGTGGTATGATCAGACTCAGGTTCTGGGCCTGCTTTTCACAGGGCAGGTGATGCAGAAATAGCTCTGACAGCATATGTTTAAACTCTTAAATGTTCCAGTCACTCATAACCCCTTCACCACCTGGCAATTTTTTATTTTCCATTTTCATTTTTCCTCCCCTTCTTCCAAGAGCCATAACTTTTTTACTTTTTCATCAATATAGACGTATAACGTCTTGCTTTTTGCAGGACAAGTTGTACTTTTAGCATACAGTACACAGGAAAATGGGAAACAAATTCCAAATGCGGTGAAATTGCAAAAAAAAAATGCAATTACATGTTTGTTTTTTGGGCTTTTTATTCACCATGTTCACTATATAGTAAAAATGATGTGTCAGTATGATGCCTCAGGTCGGTACGTGTTTGTAGATACCAAACATGTATACATTTACTGTTATCTAAGTGGTGAGAAAGAATTCAGAAGTTTGAAAAAAATAAAAAAAAAGAATTGCACTTTTTGCACCATGTTTCGTGACCCGTAAGTGTTCTTATTTTTCAGGATCAGGGGTTGCGTGGCGGCTTATTTTTTGCAGCTTGAGCTGACATTTCTAATGATACCATTTTTGGGTGGATGCGCTGTTTTGATCGCCTGTTATTGCACTTTATTATAATGTTGCAGCGACCAAATTAACATCATTTTGGCGTTTACAGTTTTTTTCCATTACGCAGTTTACAGCTCTGATCTTGATAGATCGAGCATTTCTGACTGCCGCGATACCAAAATTTTGTATTTTTTAACTTTTATTTTGAATAGGGAAAAGGAGGGTGATTTGAACGTTTGTGGGTTTTTTTTTTCATATTTTTAAAACTTTTTTTTTCTATTTCATTTATAGGGCGCCACAGTGCTGCACAGTCCAATCGCTTGTGCTATGTCCCGATGAGCTGCGTCACATCAGGACATGGCACAAATGATCACTGTGTGTGGTTGGCAGCATTTGCAAACCACTCACAGGAAGTGATCCCTGATAGCACCCTGGGTCACTGCAGGACCCCGGGCTACCAGATGACGCACATAGATCTCGTCTCTTGTTAAGGAAGGGTGCGATCCCCGCAGCGGAGCTTTTGGATCGCGCTGCCAGTGAATAACAGTGCGATCCAAAAGGTTAACAGCACCGATCGGATTGTGGATCCGATCGGTGCTGTTAGCCCCACATCTCAGCTGATCAGATTAGCTGAGATGTCGGGGAAATGATGTGAGCTCACTGCCGGAGCCCACATCAAAGTGAGGGAGCCGACCCATGACGAACATGTACATCATGGGTTGTGAAGGGCTTAAATCACATCATCCAGGTGTCGCATATGTTTGGGCGCCCATCACCAGCCCCTCACCCCCCTTCGTAACGTGCCGATTGGTTGTCATGACAGCTGAGGGTTTGGTGATGGCCCCATCATTACCATTTTGGTACTCCTTTGAAGCCCTGCCACAGGCCGAGCTTCATAAGAGACTGAGATTTATCCTTTGTGGTGCAATTTCACAGTATTGCAGTATATAGAACAAATGATCTAACAATTGCAAAAGTTCAAGTTCATCATAAAGACTAAAAAATAAAGAGCAATTATAAAAAAAATCTAATATCACTGCTTTTCCTCACTTAAAATTAAAGATCTAAAAAAATACTGAATAATCGATAATGATGCAATTGTTAATATGTGATCAATGAAAAATAAACATTATTTAACCCATATGGTATATGTCTTATGGGCAAAAAAAAATTCAATGACTATGGCAGCACTGTGGCCTGTGGCCTTGCAGCACTGGGATCCATGGGTCAAATCCCACCAAAGACAACATCTGCAAGGAGTATGTATGTTCTCCCTGTGATTACATTGGTTTCCTCAGTTCTCCAACTTCCTCCCACACTTACAAGACATACTGATAGGATCTTTAGATTGTGAGCCTCATTGGGGACAGTGTTAGAAATGTATGTAAATCTCTGTGGAATTAATAGCGCTATATATATATTATTAGTAATATAAAGCAATGAAAGCGTCGTATAGGCTCCAAGATGGCACTATTGAAAATGACCGATCGGTCCTCAATTCTTCACACACAAATCATTGATGAGAAAAATACAAAAGTGAAGAGCCTTAGGCCCCTTTCACATCAGCGTTTTTTGCATAACCGCTGCACTTGCGGCACAGTTGCGGCAAGCCCTATGCAATGTCTATGGGGCTTGCGGTAAGTGTGCGGCAGGTGCGGCAAGTATGGTTTCGGCACTTGCAGCAGGTGTGGCATCAAAAAAAAACGTGGTCAGCCGCGTTTTTTTTGCAGCTGCATCTGCCGCAAGTGCCAATACCGCACTTGCCGCACCTGCCGCAAGCCCGCATAGACATTGTATGGGGCTTGCCGCAAGTGTGCCGCAAGTGCAGCGGTTATGCGGTAATCGCGGCAGATGCGGTTTTTTCACCGCATCTGCCGCTATCGGCAAAAACCGCTGATGTGAAAGCAGCCTTAGATCGACGCAAACCCAATTTGTTTTTTACAAAGTTCCAATTTTTTATTAAAAAAGGACATACAAGTTTGATATCGTGGTAATTGTATTGACCCAAAGAATGGTGCTGTCAAGTCATTTTTACATCACAATAAAATTTGGAAAAACAAAACCCCAAAAAACAATGGCAATTTTTTTTTTTTAAATGGCGAATTCAACTGAGTATTTTTCATGCTTTTCCGGATATTACTCGATGAAGTGAATGGTGTCAATGAACACTACAATTCTTTCCACAAAACACAAATCCTCATAGAAAAAAAGTTGCAAGAAGAAAAAAAAAATGCATAAACCCCTCAAAGTGCAACCTTACAATTATGGAATGTGTGAATTAAAGGGGTTATGATTAAAGGGATCCTGACCTCGCAAAATGTGCCCCCAGCCTCTATATACCTGTCCCTGCACCATGTTAATAGATCTCTAGGCATCCCTTTGCGCTTGTAAAGCGATATAGTAAACTTTAGAAAAGTTTTTATGATACCTTATAATCTGCAGCTTCTCATTATTTGAGAAGCCGCAAAAGGTGTTCCTTTCTGGGCCTCCCCGCCACCTGCTTGTTATTTATTCACGCCCTGATGGGCGTGCTACAGAGCAGGGACAGTGCTCGTCATGTAAAGGGCGGTAAAGCCAATATGACGCTAATCGTGTCATATCCGGCTTTACCATGTCAGTACACCCATCGCGCATGCGCACTCGACATCGCGAGGCCGGCAGTACACCCTAATGGGTGTACTGATGTGGTAAAGCCGGATATGACGCGATTAGCGTCATATCGACTTTACCGCCCCTTACATGACGAGCACTGTCCCTGCTCTGTAGCACCCCCATCGGGGCGTGAATAAATAACAAGCAGGCGGCGGGGGAGGCCCAGAAATAAACGCCTTTTGCGGCTTCTCAAATAATGAGAAGCTGCAGATTATAAGGTATCATAACAACCTTTCTAAAGTTTACTATATCGCATTACAAGCGCAAAGGGATGCCTAGAGATCTATTAACATGGTGCAAGGACAGGTATATAGAGGCTGGGGGCACATTTTGCTAGGTCAGGATCCCTTTAAGAGGATGTCTCCTAGCCTCCGGATTTTGGGACAGTTTGGACCAGCGCATGGTGGCACTGCAGGTCCATCGCAGGAAGGAGAGAAGCACAGGGACTTAGTGAGGCTACTTCTAATGATGGTGCCAGCCAGTGGCGTAACTTAAAGGGAACCAACCACCTCGGATGACCCTCATACACTGTTAATATGTGCCCCTGCAGCCTAGTAAACCATGTGCAGCACTGTTTTTGTGTGAAAAGTGGCTGCAGTAGAAGTGAGATAATGATTTTATACACTTACATGCCTGCGTACTTGAGGGCGTCTCCCTGTGTGTGCTGGGACTTGTGTGCTGTGCTCGTCACTCCTGCTCTCCCCTCCCTTATGCACGCCCCCTCTCAGCCTGCTATAGTGTGTGAGGCTGATTGCGTCATAAAGGGGCGGGGCTACCGGGATGCGCGATTTAGCCCCGCCCCTTTATGACGCAATCAGCCTCACACAGTATAGCAGGCTGAGAGGGGGCGTGCATAAGGGAGGGGAGAGCAGGCATGACGAGCACAGCTCACAAGTGCCAGCACACACAGGGAGACGCCCTCAAGTACGCAGGCATGTAAGTGTATAAAATCATTATCTCACTTCTACTGCAGCCACTTTTCACACAAAAACAGTGCTGCTAATGGTTTACTAGGCTGCAGGGGCACATATTAACAGTGTATGAGGGTCATCCGAGGTGGTTGGTTCCCTTTAAGGCCCAGGGGCCCTGATGTGAAAGCTCCAACGGGGCCCCCAATTATTGCAAATCTTTAATAGGCCAGGGTCACATTTGCGGTTGGACCCTGGCCTGCCGGATTCCGGTTTCAACTTAGCAATTTTTCCATCACCGCATAGCGTTTCCGCTATGCGGTGCTGGAAACCGCAGTCCCTAGTTACCCGGTGTTTACCTGCACGACCTGTCACACAGGCAGCGGCTCGGAGGGCGTTTTACAGCGCCGCACAGGAAATCGTGTCTGCAACGGTTTCCTGTGCGGCGCTGTAAAACGCCCTCCGAGCCGCTGCCTGTGTGACAGGTCGTGCAGGTAAACACCGGGTAACTAGGGACTGCGGTTTCCAGCACCGCATAGCGGAAACGCTATGCGGTGATGGAAAAATTGCTAAGTTGAAACCGGAATCCGGCAGGCCAGGGTCCAACCGCAAATGTGACCCTGGCCATAGTATTAGTCCGTCTTTTTCTATAGGCCAAAGGGACTTTTGGGGCCCCCCTAGGCTGCAGCGCCCAGGTGCGATCACAATTCCCTGCACTTGTGGTAGTTACGACCCTGGAGCCAGCCTCAGGGTGGCATAAATAGGCTCTAATGCACAGTCTGCTCACTTGGCGAACTGTGTGCCTAGGTAACCAGCCACACTGAGAACTGCAGGGTGGCCGGTAACCTAGGTAACCAGCTGTACACTATAAATGAAAAATCTCTTGGTTCTTTAGAACAGAGAGGATTTTTAACAAGGGGTAAATTACAAAGTTGCTTGTTTTTACAAGCTCTTTTCAATTTTACCCACATATGGACCTGAGACTACACCTTTAGAGGTCGCAGAGTACAAAGGTAAAGTGTCAATCACATGAGTACAGGCAGGCCACAGATCGGCAGCTATGGGCTGTCCTGCTGCCACTCACCTGATGACAGCTGCATCCAGGCGCAGATCTTATACACGGTGGCTGTGTTACAGAAGAAGAACAGGACGAAGGACACGATGCAGCCGATGATGAGCGTCATGGACAGGCCGATGAAGAAGGAGGCGGCTTTAAAGGCTCCGGAGGGAATGGTGGAGAAATCAGTGAAGCTGCCCGTACATGTGAGCTCTTTGGAGAAGCCGCTGCCGATACAATAGTGGAAGAGTCCGAAATAGCCGGCCTGAGGGGTGTCCACTCCGTCCCCGATCCAGTAGGGCTGGATGAAGCACACGATGTTGACGATGGCGAAGCAGATGGTGAAGATCGCCCACAGCACCCCGATGGCCCGGGAGTTACGGATGTAATTGGCGTGGTAGAGCTTGGCCGCCTCCTGCGGGGACAGCATCGCTAGGCTGGCGTCTGGCATCCTCACCGCCCGGAGAAGGGGACGCCGCAGGGGGACACAGGAGACCGAGGAGACAGGAGGATCACAGCGGCGGCATGGAGGAGACACACTGGAGCTGCTCACAGCGCGGCATGGACGGTCCGTGTGTCCACACACCTGAGCCCGTCTGTCTGCAGACCGACAACGGTCACTGCGACCTGCTGCAGAGCTGCATCCCAATGTGTCAGGAGCAGACGGTACCACAGGAGCTGGGAGGGGAGCGGCCAACGCAGGAACGTATGCTGGATGTCTCAGCAGAGATGACAGGAGGGTACCAATCACGGTGTGCACATGACATCCCTCCTCATCGCCCCCCCCACATCGGGGCCGCGCGTGAGCGAGTCCAAGGCACGTGCTGGTGACGAGGGGGCGCGGGAAGTGTGAGGTGAGGAGAAAGGGGCTACCGCTATATATAGCCGTGCTCCACACACACTGGGGAACATGGAGCCACAGACATACCCACCACTCACTGACTGGGGTCTTCAGAGAACCAGGTACACCATATTTATATCCGGAGAGCCAGGTACACCATATTTATATCCAGAGAGCCAGGTACACCATATTTATATCCGGAGAGCCAGGTACACCATATTTATATCCGGAGAGCCAGGTACACTATATTTATATCCAGAGAGCCAGGTACACCATATTTATAGCCAGAGAGCCAGGTACACCATATTTATATCCGGAGAGCCAGGTACACCATATTTATATCCAGAGAGCCAGGTACACCATATTCATAGCCAGAGAGCCAGGTACACCATATTATATCCGGAGAGCCAGGTACACCACATTTATATTCAGAGAGACAGGGACACCATATTTATGGCCACTGCCAGTGCCCACTGTGGGCGCTCAGGAGTTTTGTATCATAGTGACCACAGACATGGTGAACATTCAGACATTGGTCTTCACCATAGGGACCGTACAAAAACAAGTGTGGCACCCCAGATTCCGGTTGCCAAATGGCATTATCTCCCTCTGGGGGGGTGGGGGTGATGTCTTGCCTGGAAGCAAACAGGGGTCTTCCCATCACATAAGCCAACAGCACACACCTTCCTGACTCCAGACTTAAAGGGGGAGCTCTGAAACCTGAGCTCAGGGGATTATATAAATTCTGGCCTGGGGCGGGGTTAGGCATTCCAGTTCCTAGGAAGACTGGGGAAGGCATCTTCCAGACTGAAGCAGTGTCAGGCTCGTCTGAGGATACCCACTAGCCAGTGTGAGGGACTCGGAAGAGAGGGTCCGAGGAGAGGAGTTGGCCTAGGGAGAGGAGCCTGTTAATGGTTCACCCCAAAGTGGAGTGCCAAGGTTGCGTGGGTGCTCTAAGCCCAGCAGCCAAAACTGGAGGGTGGGAGATTCCAAGTCTCCTGGCCACACCAAGCACCTGAAGGCACAGCAGCGCACTAGAACCCATGACCTCCGCCAGAGGAGAGATGCCAGAGAAGGGCTCGAGCTGCCATACGGGTGATAAACTGAACAGCAGGAGAGAGGGCCGCAGCTTAGCTACAGGCAGCAGCAACGTCCAACAAAGAGGAACGCAGCAGGGAGGCCTCAGAACTCACCGGGTGAGGAGATCCCCAACTTGCTTCCAGGCTGCCCTGACTCACCGAACCACCTGTTGTCAGTATCCCGGTGTGCACCTTCAACTAACAGTAAAGGTAAAGGAGACTGAGAACTCTGTGTCTGTCGGTTATTCTGCGCTCTCAGACCTGCACCCCAACGGCCTACCACCGCCATAGACTTTACTGGTTGCCCTGGGGAACCGCTCCACCCGTGGGGAGCGACACCACCATAACTGCTATTCCAACATCCCCAAAAGTCCCACACCGCAGCGTCGGCCATCAATAGCCAAACTCCACGGGTGGCATAACAATCTAATTCCCAAAACCATAATCCCTGAACTTTTATTGACACTGCCAGGGTCACGGAGCCGGGTCTCGACCCCCGTGACTCCCCAGCAGAACTGTTGCTCGGTTCTGAGTAACCCACGGCCCTGGGGGGCATGTCACAAGTACTTCATGGTATAGGATGTTTCACAGTAGCCCTCTGAGTATGAAACACCGGTAGAAAGAACACGTCCATGGCCTCCTTAATTTTCACCTATGGCATGTTTAAAGTAAACATCTAGAAAAGCTCCAGTCATATATTGTAGATTATGGGCACAGACGAATATAGCTGCCAGCCAAGCAAAGGATCAAACATTTATCTTTTCCAATTCTCCCATATACTGGAGCACTTGCTTTATCTGCATTCCCTGGAGATGTCCGATAGCGGCTCCTCTCTTACAGAACAAAAGGATCTACAGTCCAAAATCGGACATAATATGATTAGACTGCTGGTTGAACCCAAATATCTACATTCAGGGCTGCCACCAGGAATTTCAGGGCCATGTATTGGCAACATTTTCAGGCCCCCTTGAGACTCCATGTCATCTCTGCCTTCACCCCTGAAACTTTCCACAGTCCCACTTCCAGCCTTGGAAAAGCTCCACTTCTGCACCACATCCTCACCAATCACACATTAAGGCCATGTGCCCACTGGGTTGTTGTGCTCTGTTTTAGGAGATTCGTTTTTGGTGTATTTGTTGCAGCCAAAACAGATCTTTTTTTTTTTGCAAAAAAGCACCACAAACAACATTGACTGTTTGTGGCTAGGGTCACATATGCGGTTCTATTTTGGAAACCTGATCCGGTTTTGAACTTTCAAAAAGTTCAAAACCAGAGCAGGAAACGCTCCCCATAGGAGCCCCTTATGGTAACCGGATTGCTTTACATGCAATCCGGTTACCGGCTCCGAATCTGCAGCCTGCGCTAAAAATCATGCAGGCTGCAGTTTTCGGAGCGCTTCTGGCAACCGCAAGGCGGTAACCGGATTGCTCAGGATGTGTAATCCTGAGCAATGCGGTTACCGTATACTTTGCTCATCCCTGCGGGGATAAGCAAAGTGTTAAATGTGTATTAAAACATTAATTATTAATATTAGCTGTGGGCAACATGTCTCTAGGTGGTGCCCACCCCCCTAGAGACATGCTGTCCACTCCTCTCAGCATGTTAGGGGTTAATAAGCCGTTTACAGTAAGCCGGCTATTGTCGGCTTTGTACTAATTTATGAATGAAGCCGCGGCTCCCCTGACAGTGGAGCAGATACTGTACGTAATGTACGTATAGTATCTGCCGCTCTCCGAGGTTCTGTAGGCACTTACATTAGGTCTATGGCGGTGCAATCCGGTTACAGCATTGCGGTTCACAGCACACATTTTGGGAAAAAAATGTGTGTGAAGGCAATTGCGTTCACCGCATCCGGATCTGGATGCGGTGAACGCAATTGCCTGCCCAAATGTGACCCCAGCCTGTGTTGCTTGTTTGCTCTGTTTTTTTTTTTTTGAACCATCGTTTTTATTGAGAATAAATCATTACAAGAGAAAAAATTCAAAAAGCAATATGCAATTATTGACAGTTGTAGCAACAGTAAATAGATATAGGTATGACCGTATCTCAATTATCTCACAAATTTTAACATACATTGGTAACAAAGAAAATAAGAATCCCTTTCATCCCTCCCCCCTATTGTTTAATCGTCATTTGTTACTATTTGATTGATTATGCCTAGCTAAAACATGTATTTATTATAAAAATCTCTTGCGAGAGTTAAATGCTACCTCTCAATTTGCCTAGTGTACTTTTCAAATCCTCTAAAGCATACCACTCTGTGTGTTTGTAAGGTGTCATAAATCTTTATATCTCTACATCTGATAATGTTTTCAGAATAAATGGTTTCCATTTGTGAAAAAATGTATGGGTCATTTTGGTAGGATTTCTAAGTGTCTCCATGGATTCAAGCTCCAAGGATCTCCTGAGCATATTTCGTACTATTTCAATTGAAGGGACCGCGTCCTGGAGCCAGTGTGACAGGAGTTGTCTCTTGGCCACAAGTGATATTGTGTGAAATAGGACATGTATCTGCCCACCCGTTGTGGTAGCAGCTGAGTGGTGGAACAGCCATAACCTCGGATCATCTCTACATTCCCCCGTAAATAATCCCGAGGCAAGGATTCCCACCTCCCTCCAATACTTTTGTGTTTCCGCGCAAGACCAAATCCCATGTTCAAGATCAGTCATGGGGGTTTTACATTTAGGGCACTCAACCCATCTTTCACTATTGGCCGGAGAAGGTGGGATATTGAAGCCTTTGATAGTACCATGTATTAGTCTGTACTGAGTATCCCTCCATTTTTCGTTTATAATATTGTTTCCTTACTAAGTCCCAGCCTTTTAGTATATTTTGAGTTAGGTCTGGTTCAGTGTAGTGTTTTCCTCCATAAGGAGAATAATTTATGGGACATCAGGGGTTTGAGGGTTTTTTGTAGCTTACTATACAGGGTGGTTATAGATATGTCATTGGGGGTAATTCTCATTAATTCTCTCCACTCGCCTCCTTCTATTTCTGCCTTAATATTACTTAAACGAGACAGGAGATGTTGCTGAATTTGTAAACACGGTAACCAATGGGACCCTGGGAGGTTAAATTTGTTTAGAATTTCAGTACTCGTCAACCATCTCTTCTCCCCCATGTGCATAAGGTCTCCCAGTTTTTACACCCCTCTCCCTCCATGTGCGAAATAACAGATTGTCCATCCCTTGCGGAAAGGATGGTGCAGCCCAGGGGTTCAAAACTTTAGAAATCTGCCATGAAAGATTCATTTTTTTTCTCACTGCCTTCCAAGTCATCACCGTGTCTCTACAAATAGATGTGCACTTGATTCTTGGGGGCAGTGTTTTCAGTGATGAATGTAACAGGGCCGATAGATCCCAAGGTTTGGAGAACTCTCCCTCAAGGATCGCATCAGAGAACCTGGAAGTATTATTGATCCAATCTAGAACGTTTCGCATAATGCATGCCAAATTATAACCCCTAATATCTGGGACTTTCAGTCCCCCTCTTCTCTTGCCTGCATTAGGGTGGTTAATTTAATTCTGGCTCTTTTGCCCCTCCACAGGAATTTGGAAAATGCCGCATTCAGTCGTCTAATATCTTTATGTTTTAGCAGCATAGGAATTGTCTGGAGCGGATAGAGCAGTCTTGCGAAGCTAACCATTTTGATCAAGTGAGATCGCCCTAGCAGCGAAAGGGGAAGATTTTTCCAGCATTCCAATTCTCTTTCTATTTTTTCTATTATTGGAAGAAAATTCAATTTGTATATCAGATCAGGTGTTCTAGCCAGCTGAACTCCTAGATATTTCAAGTTATTTTTGGCAACAGGGATACCACATAGTGTATTTACAGGTCTATTAGGTCTTCCATTTTTGAGGAAGAGAATTTCACATTTGTCTCTATTTAATATGAATCCTGATAGTGTCCCTATTTTTTCTATGGTGTCTAGGATTGTTTTAAAGTCTCTTAGTGGGTGTTGCACAAATAGAATAATATCATCGGCAAAAAGGGACAACTTAACTCCCTTTTCTCCTACTTTAATGCCTTCATGGGTGTTCTGAGTGGATAGATATAATGCCAGTGGCTCTATCGCTAAGTTAAAAAGAAGAGGCGACAGCGGGCAGCCCTGGCGAGTTCCCTTCCCCAGTGAAAACGTTTCCGACAGGAATCCCGGAATGCTAACACATGCCTTCGGGTTACTGTATAAAGATCTTAAAAATTGGCGAAAGTGCCCCTCTAAGCCGATAGCGTCCAGGACCCAATCCAGCCATGGCCACCTCACATTGTCGAACGCTTTCTCCGCATCAAGGGTGACCATGGCTGGATCTCCCACCCCGTCTCTCCCACTATGTCTTGTTACATCAATAAGTAACATAGCTCTCCTAATGTTGGTAATTGTCGACCTACCTCTTACAAAACCAGATTGATGAGGTTGAATCAATCTCGGTAAAATCGATGCCATCCTATCAGCTAAAATTTTTGACAGAAGTTTTAAATCTTGGTTTATCAGAGAGATAGGTCTGTAACTAGATGGGACCAATGGAGGTTTGCCAGTCTTAAGAATCAATTTTATATGGGCCATATTCATTCTCTCTGGAATCGGAGAACCTCTCAATATGGAATTGTATAGTTCCATCAAAACAGGAGAAATCTGATCTTTTAGAACTTTAAAAAAGGCCCCATTGAAGCCATCAGGTCCCGGTGCTTTACCAGGATTTAGTAGATTAATTGCCATTTTTATTTCATCTGTTGAGACGGGACTATTTAAATAGAGTTTGTCATCTTCTGTCAGGCTAGGCATATTGATGGAGTTCAGCCATGAAACATCTGTCATATTACTAGTGTTACTGTCCCTATATAACGTTGCATAATGTTTTCCTAGGATCTGGGTAATTTTTTGGGGATCAGACCAAAGTTTGCCGCGCTTATCAGCAATTGTTAATATAGATGTTGTTGGTCTCCTACCCCTTGCTAGTCTCGCCAGTAGTCGCCCGGCCTTATCACCATATCTATTCATTTCTATTTCCAGATGGTTTCTATATAATTCTTCCCTTCTAGCTGCCCAAGTATGAAACGACCTCTTTGCCAATAACCAATTATCTCTATCTGTCTCGCCCATAGTCTCTATATTTGAGATACATCTCTCTCACTTTGGTGCTGGCTAAAATATATTTTTCTTTGACTTGTTTTTTCAATTTAGCACTGTGAGCCATGATATGACCCCGCAAGACCGTCTTTGCAGTTTCCCAGAACAGACCTGGAGTAGACACATGATCTGCATTGTTTGTATAAAAATCAGACCACCATTCTTTAAGCAGTTTACCAAAATTCTCACCTCTTGTCAAAGTATCAGGGAACCTCCACAAATAATCTGTTCCCTTGGGGAAAACATCTTTGGTCTCAAGTATCATCGGACTATGGTCGGATATGACCATGTCTCCCATCTCCGCCTCCATCACTCTTTGAAACAACAGGGTCGAGGTGAAAATCATATCCAGTCTCGACCATGTTTTATGAGCATGAGAAAAGTGGGTAAACTCCCTTTCAAGGGATGTAATGTGCGCCATGTATCAACCAGACTGCAATTGGTGAGCAGATTTTCTAGCAGACTTCGTCTTGAAGAAGGTCTATCATCACCTCCCGAGAAACCTATCACACCTTCCCTCTTTCTATCTTCCGTCTCATTAAGCACCCAGTTATAATCTCCCCCTAGTATTTTGTTACTTTCTTGGTCTATCAGGATTTGGTCGGTCAAGTTTTGAAAAAAGGGTTTTTGCAATGTATTCGGGGCATAAATATTATACAGACTATAGGTGACATTTTGGATCTGAATACACATATGGTATAATCGCCCCTTATCATCTGATGATGAGGATAGTATTCTGTGGGCAAGGTTTTCACTAATAAGGATCATGAACCCAGCTTTCCTGTCATCAGCCCCTGAGCCGAATACCTCCCCCACCCATAGTTTTTTGAGTCTAAAGAAGTCGGTTGGAGCGAGGTGTGTTTTCTGTAGCAACGCCACATCAGCTCCAAGTCTCTTGAGGTGGCGAAGAACCATCATACGTTTGGCCGGGGATCGTAGGCCCTTAACGTTCCACGAAACCCATTTCACCATCTTTGATGTGTGGGAGCGATTTCAAATGATAGGTGTGTGGTATATTTCTTGAATGTAGAGTAGTAATGCATCTGAACATATTTACTTAGGCAGATGGTAGCATAAGAGGACATTAAACATATCAGTGTTAGCAAGGCTGTTTTTTCTCCCCTGTTATTAAAACTTCCCTCCAACTTTTCATCCCCTCCCATTCTCTCCATCTCCATCCTTAAGTCTTGTTGACTTCGCTTTTTTCCTCCTGGCTGAAACAAGAAGTTCTGCCCTCCTCCTTCACTTAAATATCCCATAATACTATCTATAATATTGTCCCAGACCCCAAGAACATAAACATGAAGTTATTAACGTCCTGCATTGTTGTAAAGTGAAATATTATCCCCACTCATAGCTGGTAGAAAAACCTCACAGAACCTCTCATAAATAGTAGGTATGTAACTAACACAGCTTTTAACATTTCCCATACCCCCCCCCCCCGTCCTCAAATCGTCTGGAAAAAAAGAAAAAAAAAGAAAAATGAAAGGGGGGGGAAGAAAAAAAAGGGGGAGCAGTCTCGGCATCGTAAATCTCCTTCTCAATCCTCTTGACAGGCGGATCCGTATCAGATTATACGCAGGTGGTCGCCACTCAGGTTTGATCAAAGGAAGAAGTATCTTCATGTCCCTGTCTCATTCCAATCAAGTGGGTTGACCCGTTTTTCTCCTGCTCCATCTAGAGCGGATTGGCGTTGTTGTCTAGGAGACTGCATCTTCTCCTGGGAGCTTTGTGGCAAAGATTCTGACCGCAGTCTGTATGTCCGTGATGATACAGTTCCACTATCTAATCCTCTTTCCGGTGCATGAGTTTCTCCCACTCCTCTTGGGCTACTCGAATTCGACTCATTTCTGTCTGGCGTGGTGTTTTTTTCATTAATTGACTTCATAGCCTCTGCAGGGTCTGTGAAAGAGACCATGTCGCCTGCTGGTGATCTGAATCGCAGGGTGGCCTGGTAGTTAAGTTGGAACCTGACGTTTCTTTTAAACAATATTGTACAGGCGTCGCTGAAGGCTCTTCTCCTCCTAGTCACCTCAACTGAATAGTCAGCAAATAGTAAGACTCTGTGACCCAGGATCAGGAGTGGATGTCTTTTAGCCTTATATGCACGCAGTATCTCCTCTTTATCTCTGTGGTTGAGATATTTGCAATGGCATGTCTCGGTTTATCAGAGTCTCTATCACGTGTGGAGCCGTTATTTTCATTTTCCCTGGGGTATCTCTTTGGGGTCCTATTCTGTGGGTACGTTCGGTTCTGCACTTATGGGAAAGACCCAGTTCTTTAGGTAGTTCAGTCTCAAATACCTCTACAAACTGTCCCGGGGAAATGGATTCAGGGAGACCCACGATTTTAAGATTGCTACGGCGAGTTCTATTTCAATATCATCAAGTTTGTTCAAAGTGTATAGTGACTGTTTCTGTAGATCATGCACCTGTTGTTCTAAATCCAACACTCTCTCCTCTGCTGCAGCAATCCTGTCCTCAGCTTCCTGCAGTTGTTGGTCATGGTGCTTGATTTTAGTATGCAAATCTTTCGTAGTCGCTGCCACCAAGTCTTTGACTGTCTGTCTGAATTCTTCTGCTAAATGAATTGCCATTTCCTTGGCCAGCAGCTTGTAGTCTATCCCTTGCAGCCCTGGTGCAGTAATAGCTGGTCTTCCCTGCAGCCATGCTTCCCCCTGATACTGGGACCCCTGTGCCCCTTCAGTATTTGTTTCTGGGGAAACTTCTCCCTCCAGATCTTCAGGTACCTTCCCCTCCTCCATGGCCCTCTCGCTCCCCGCTGCTGTGGGAGCAGTCTGGATCGGCTGGGCCAGCTGGCCCTCCGCCGCCATTGTGCGCTTTCCACGCTTTGCCTCCGGTCCCTGCGCCACCCCGCTTGTCTCCGTCTCACCTCCTCTTGTCACATACCGATCCATGGTGACCGGTATGCTGCATCCTCCGCCACTCATTTCGGTGGGTTAGGCGTCCCGGGGTCTGGGGATTGCTGTGGATTGTGAGGAGGGCACCGTAGCTTCCTTAACTGCTGCTGCACATGGCGGCGCCGGAACAGGAAGTGCTCCGTTTTTTTAGTGCTGTGCTTTTGTTTTTTCAAGACAGAAAGATACACCTTCCACGAGGTCCACAGTGTTCAGTGATATTTTACTTTCGGAAACCACACAGTAACAGATCATCTGACTGAGTCACATCGCCAGTTCCTTGTGAGTTCTAACAAGTCCTGTTACCCAGTGCTTGGAAGGAACACATTGCTGGAGCACACCGCGGGATCGCTGGAGAGGGTAATAAATTATATGTTTTGTGGTGTGGAAAGTGCACTAAAAAAGGATAATAAACAAACTGTGAATACTAATCAGTTTTTGTTGCTTTTTTTTTCTTTACAATGGAGTCAATGAAGAAAAACAGAGCACTAATTAACATGCTCATTATTTTCTGGATGCGCTTTCTGCACCACTAACCCAGCAGTCAAAAACCCTGATGTCGGCACAGCAATTTGAAAATTACATTGAGTTTGCTGGCAGACGCAGTGACTGATCCGTTTTTGGAGCAACTTAAAAAAAACAACAAAAAAACGCGCAGAGCAGCATGAATGGATTACTAACGCTGCAAATTTACCATTGGGAACAAAAGCCTAATAATTCCCATCGAACATCATCTGCTGGTATATATATATGGCAGTTCTTGTTATGAGTCATCATCAGAATGTGAACCTTAAGGTACTGTTACACGCTTCAATGTCGTAATGATCTCACTAACGATCTCGGGGGTGCGCTGTCGTTAGGACGTCGTTTAGACATCGGTGAGATGCCACACGGCTAGATATCGTGAACGACGCACCAGCGATCCAGACATCGCCCGAACGACACAGAGAACGATCTTGCCGGTCGTTATCATGCTATCACACAGCAACTACGTGAACGACTCCAACCGCAATGTGGGCGTAGTTTGAGACACAGGCTAGGAGATAGGCGTGCGTGATTGTGTTTTACTGCACCCCTACAACTCCGATTGGTGGCCACAACTGCGTTACCATTGGTCAGCCTTGTCTTGAAGATTGCCACTTTATTAGCTCTCTTTCCCTTGCAACCATCTCACCATTCAAGTCGGTTTTCATTTGGTGATGCCTGAGCAAGCCATTGATGCGTCCCCAAAATGTTACAGATGAACGTTCCTGTGTGCACTGTTGCCAAAAGAATGTTTTGCTATGTGTACGTGTTCAATTTAAGTTGGTAAGCTACACACAACATGATGTACATATGTAAATGCATATTAGGATGCATGTAATAAGTATGTGTCTGTGCATAGATGTACAGTTAGGGCCAGAAATATTTGGACAGTGACACAATTTTCGCGAGTTGGGCTCTGCATGCCACCACATTGGATTTGAAATGAAACCTCTACAACAGAATTCAAGTGCAGATTGTAACGTTTAATTTGAAGGGTTGAACAAAAATATCTGATAGAAAATGTAGGAATTGTACACATTTCTTTACAAACACTCCACATTTTAGGAGGTCAAAAGTAATTGGACAAATAAACATAACCCAAACAAAATATTTTTATTTTCAATATTTTGTGTCTGGAACCCATGGACATCACCAAACGCTGGGTTTCCTCCTTCTTAATGCTTTGCCAGGCCTTTACAGCCGCAGCCTTCAGGTCTTGCTTGTTTGTGGGTCTTTCCGTCTTAAGTCTGGATTTCAGCAAGTGAAATGCATGCTCAATTGGGTTAAGATCTGGTGATTGACTTGGCCATTGCAGAATGTTCCACTTTTTTGCACTCATGAACTCCTGGGTAGCTTTGGCTGTATGCTTGGGGTCATTGTCCATCTGTACTATGAAGCGCCGTTCAATCAACTTTGCAGCATTTGGCTGAATCTGGGCTGAAAGTATATCCCGGTACACTTCAGAATTCATCCGGCTACTCTTGTCTGCTGTTATGTCATCAATAAACACAAGTGACCCAGTGCCATTGAAAGCCATGCATGCCCATGCCATCACGTTGCCTCCACCATGTTTTACAGAGGATGTGGTGTGCCTTGGATCATGTGCCGTTCCCTTTCTTCTCCAAACCTTTTTCTTCCCATCATTCTGGTACAGGTTGATCTTTGTCTCATCTGTCCATAGAATACTTTTCCAGAACTGAGCTGGCTTCTTGAGGTGTTTTTCAGCAAATTTAACTCTGGCCTGTCAATTTTTGGAATTGATGAATGGTTTGCATCTAGATGTGAACCCTTTGTATTTACTGTCATGGAGTCTTCTGTTTACTGTTGACTTAGACACAGATACACCTACTTCACTGAGAGTGTTCTGGACTTCAGTTGATGTTGTGAACGGGTTCTTCTTCACCAAATAAAGTATGCGGCGATCATTCACCACTGTTGTCATCCGTGGACGCCCAGGCCTTTTAGAGTTCCCAAGCTCACCAGTCAATTCCTTTTTTCTCAGAATGTATCCAACTGTTGATTTTGCTACTCCAAGCTTGTCTGCTATCTCTCTGATGGATTTTTTCTTTTTTTTCAGCCTCAGGATGTTCTGCTTCACCTCAATTGAGAATTCCTTTGACCGCATGTTGTCTGGTCACAGCAACAGCTTCCAAATGCAAAACCACACACCTGGAATCCACCCCTGACCTTTTAACTACTTCATTGATTACAGGTTAACGAGGGAGACGCCTTCAGAGTTAATTGCAGCACTTAGAGGCCATTGTCCAATTACTTTTGGTCCCTTGAAAAAGAGGAGGCTATGCATTACAGAGCAATGATTCCTAAACCCTTTCTCCGATTTGGATGTGGAAACTCTCATATTGCAGCTGGGAGTGTGCACTTTCAGCCCATATTATATATATAATTGTATTTCTGAACATGTTTTTGTAAACAGCTAAAATAACAAAACTTGTGTCACTGTCCAAATATTTCTGGCCCTAACTGTATGTATGTGTATATGTATGTATCAGGACCACAATGTGTACATGTGCATACACATACATATGTATGTGTAAATTTAAGTGTATCTGCTTGGTTATGTGTAAAAATGTGTGTATGTACTTTGCATCTTTGATTTTAAATCATATATGTTGACATAGTTTAGGTAGCAATGTGGCAGACATACATGACCAATGACGTTCGGAAGGTTTCCATATGTGTTTAGTTATTGATATATGGTGCACATGTTACATGTGTAACACAGCAAATAAGGATTTCAGATAAACACACATTTATACAGGGGTTGGACAAAATAATGGAAACACCTAACATTTTGGCATCATAATCTTCGAACATGTTATAAACATGCAAACCGTGACATATGTTAATGTTTTGGAGTTGATTATTTGTGTTAAGTGATATGTGTATGTAAATTATCTGTTTGTTTTGCCGAATTGTAAGAACATTGATGAGAACCTGATACCAATGGCAGACCTTTCGGATTTTCAAAAAGACCAAATTGTTGGTGCCAGAAAGTGCCCGAATGCTTGGCGTGTCAAGAGGTACTGTCTCCAAAGTAATGACTGCGTTTGAAAGAGAAGGAAAAACGTCCGCAGCAAAGCACAGGTCCGGGCGAAAGTCAAAGTTGACTGAGAGACCCCAAGGCGAATTGTGAGAGAGGATCGCAAGACCACAGCTCCGAAAATCACTGCTAAGCTCAATGAACACCTACAGAACCCAGTTTCCACGAAAACTGTTCGTCAGGAGCTGCACAAATGTGGATTCCATGGAAGAGCTGCAATTAGAAAACCACTGCTTTCAATGACAAATGTTTCCAAGCATTTAGAGTGGTGTAGAAACCTCCAGAATTGGTCCCTAGAGCAGTGGAAACGTGATATTCTCAGACGAATCATGGTTTACCCCATTTTCGACCTTCGGCCAAGTGTACGTTTGGAGACAGCCCAAAGAAGCATTTCATCCAGACTGCCTTCTTCCAACCGTAAAACATGGCGGAGGTTCTGTGATGATCTGGGGTGCTATTTCGTGGAGATCCGCCGGGCCAATGATATCACCTTGTATGCATCCATACTTGGGAGAATTGAGGCTGTAATCGCTGCAAAAGGTGGACCTACACCATATTAACCCCCTTCACGACCTATGACGTCGTGGGACGTCATAGAAGCCGATGCGTTCCCGACCTGTGACGTCCCACGACGTCATGGCGGGATCTCGTTCTAGCAGCTCCGGTAACCGGGTTCACTGAAAGGTGACCGAAGCTGCTGGAATGTGAGGACCTCTTCTTCACCCCAGGGGGGGTGGCTTAGCCCCTACATGGCTTTGATCACTCTGATTGGCTGTTGAAACTGACACAGTCAAATCAGAGTGATCGTAATAGTTCACCAATAAAAATTGGTGAACTATTACACTCCAGCCATGGCCAGTGCTGCAAAGCACCGACCATTGGCTGGAGGAAGGTGACCTGTGTGTCACCCCCTCCAGATCTGATTGGTGGTAGCGTCCATGTGACGCAATCCCTCCAATCAGAGGTGGAGGGGTGTTGTGACCTGTCCTTGCCCTCCCCCTTCAGCCTCATGCCGTCCGTGGAGAACTGAAGAGGGAGGACCCTTGCCGCCGCTGCTGCCTGACCTGCTGCCACTGACTGCCCCCACTGCCGCCGATTGCCCCCGCTGCTGCTGCCGCCTGCCTGGTAATTTGCTAACACCGGAGCCTTGTGCTCCGGTGCCCTGTGCGCCGCTCCGGTGCCCTGTGCGCAGCTCCCCCTCCGGTCACTTTACTGCGCAGCCCTCTGCTCCACTTCAGTGCACTCTGATCCGCTCCCCCTCCAGTGCCCTGTGCTGCCACAGCCCAGTGATTGCCCCCCCCCACTCACCCCCAGCCCAGTGATTGCCCCCCCACTCACCCCAGCCCAGTGATTGCCCCCCCACTCACCCCCAGCCCAGTGATTGCCTCCCCACTCACCCCCAGCCCAGTGATTGCCCCCCCACTCACCACCAGCCCAGTGATTGCCCCCCCACTAACCCCCCAGCCCAGTGATTGCCCCCCCACTCACCCCCAGCCCAGTGATTGCCCCCCCACTCACCCCCAGCCCAGTGATTGCCCCCCCAGTACCCCCCACCTCAGTGATTGCCCCCCCACTCACCCTCCACCCTGTGATTGCCCCCCCACTCACCCTCCGCCCTGTGATCGCCCGTGATCACCCCCCTCCGCCCTGTGATTGCCCCCCCACTCACCCTCCGCCCTGTGATCGCCCGTGATCAACTCCCTCCGCCCTGTGATCGCCCGTGATCACCCCTCTCCGCCCCGTGATCATCCGCGATCACCCCCTCCACCCCGTGATCGCCCCCGCCGCCCCGTGATCGCCCCCGCCGCCCCGTGATCGCCCCCGCCGCCCCGTGATCACCACCCCTGCTCTGTGACTTGCTGCCACCCCCTTCTTCTTTCGTCCAGCTCCTGACAGCCCCCTCTTTACCCCCCTGCTCCTGACAGCCCCCTCCTTACCCCCCTGCTCCTGACAGCCCCCTCCTTTTTCCCCCTGCTCCGGACAGCCCCTTCCTGAATTAAAAAGTTGCACCAATCACTCGCACATACACACAAGCACACAAAAAGTAGAATAAAGTTTAGCTTTTTTTTTACACACACGCACACACACCACACGCAAAATGTCCTGCTCATCCCAGTCTAGGGCGTACTCAGCTGAGGAGGCATATGCCATTTTTGCCTCCGAAGCTGATAGTGAGGGAGAGGACCCCATGTTCCTCTATTCCTCCCATTCTTCATCCTCCAGTGACACCGACTCGCCACCACCACGAAGACGGCGGAGGACAAGAAGTCGTCTGGAAGTCGGTGAAGAAGAGCTGGAGGTCGGGGAAGAAGACCCAGAGGCCGAGGAAGAAGAGCCGGAGGCCATGGAGGAAGACCACAGCCAACTGTGAGTAGCGCCCAACCTAGTGCTAGTCACGCCCAACCTAGCACTAGTGCCCCCGTTTGGACCCCCGTCCCTGAAACATTTATTCCACAGATTCCTGATTTCCTTCCCCAATCAGGAATCCAGTTTGAGACGGCAAACCTCAGGGAAATAGACTTTTTCAAAGTCTATTTTTCTGAGGCAATTGTCAGTTTCAAGGTGGAGCAGACTAACCTCTACGCCCAACAATTCCTGGCCGAAAACCCAAATTCAACGTTATCTACTTGGAGTCCCGTGGACTCGGTAGAAATGTTGAAATATTGGGGACTGGTACTTCACATGGGGATTGTGAAGAAACCAGAAATCCGCCAATACTGGAGTACAGATATTTTATATCAAACTCCAGTATTCGGCATGGTTATGTTTCGCAAACGTTTTGAGGCGATTCATAAGTTTTTACATTTCAGGGACAATGCGGACAGCCTTCCCCATGATGACCCGAATTTTGATAGACTGTTCAAAATTCGGCCGTTCATCGAACACTTCAGCAACAAGTTTGCTGAAGTGTACGTTCCCAAAAGGGAAATTTGTGTGGATGAATCCCTCATCCACTTCAAAGGGAGGCTTCAGTTCCGGCAATATCTGCCCAGCAAGAGGGCAAGGTACGGAATCAAACTCTACAAGCTGTGTGAGAGTACCTCAGGGTACACTCGCAGCTTTAGAGTGTATGAGGGAAAGGATTCCAGGATCCAGCCCCCAGAATGTCCACCTGCTCTGGGGGTGAGTGGGAAAATAGTGTGGGATCTGATCCACCCACTACTTGATAAAGGTTACCATCTATACGTTAATAACTTTTATACAAGTATCACACTATTTCAGTCCCTTTCTGCCAGAACTACCGCCGCTTGCGGTACTGTGCGCAGAAACCAGAGGGGTCTCCCTGTGACGCTAGTTGGGCTGCTGCTTCCAAAGGGTGAGAGCAGAGCCCAATGTAGCAGCAACATGGTTGTGGTCAAGTTCAAGGACAAAAGGGATGACCTTTTCTTGACCACAATCCATGGTCCCGGCACCACGGCCACCACCGTTAGAGGTACCCCCGCACAGGTCTACAAACTGGACTGTGCTTTGGGGTACAATAAATACATGGGGGGAGTTGATCTTTCTGATCAAGTCCTCCAGCCCTACAGTGCCATGCGGAAGGCGAAGGTGTGGTACAAAAAACTGGCCGTACATATTGCTCAAATGGCACTGTATATTGCATACGTGCTATCACGATGTGCAGGCCAGACCGCCAACACCTTCCTCCAGTTCCAGGAGGCGGTGATAAAAGCCCTGATGTTTGGAGGCGAAGAAGGAGCGGGCCCCAGCACCCCTGGAACTCGAGGTTCCCGTATGGTACCAGGGCAACATTTTCCCGGTGAGATCCCAAACACATCCCAAGGAGGGAGATCACAAAAAAGGTGCCGGGTCTGTTATAAAAGGGGGATAAGAAAGGACACGCGTTTCCAATGTGAAACCTGTCCTGACAAACCTGGACTGTGCATGAAAGACTGCTTCAAAGTCTATCACACGTCCATGGACTGACATCCTGACATTCCCTATAGAACTCACACATTCCAGCCTGTCACACTACACCACACACACCAACCTGACATACACTACACCACACACCAACCTGACATACATTACACCATACACACTAACCTGACGTGTGTCAGTTTGGTGTGTGGTGTGGTGTACATCAGGGTGGTGTGTGTGTTGTGTAGTATAAGTTAGGTTGGGGTGTGTGGTGTTTACTACACCACATATACACTACACCACACACCAACCTGACGTACACTACATCACACACCAACCTGACATACAGTACACCATACACACTAACCTGACGTGTGTCAGGTTGGTGTGTGGTGTGGTGTACATCAGGATGGAGTGTGTGTGTGTTGTGTACATAGGTTTGTGTGTGTGGTGTTTACTACACCACATGTAGATGTACACTACACCACACACACCAACCTGATGTACACTACACCACACACCAACCTGACATACATTACACCATACACACTAACCTGACGTGTCTCAGGTTGGTGTGTGGTGTGGTGTACATCAGGGTGGAGTGTGTGTGTGTTGTGTACGTCAGGTTTGTGTGTGTGGTGTTTACTGCACCACATTTAGATGTACATTACACCACACACCAACCTGACATACACTACACCACATACCAACCACCTGACACCATGTCTCTTATGGAGAGCCCCTGCGTGCCTAAACATTTGAGCTCCCCTACTAATGACCCCATTTTGGAAACTAGACCCCCCAAGGAACTTATCTAGATGGGTCATGAGCACTTTGAACCCCCAGATACTCCACAAATTGATTCGTAAAAATGAAAAAGTACTTTTTTTTTTCCACAAAAAGTTTCTTTTTTTCATTTTTACGGATCAATTTGTGAAGCACCTGGGCGTTCAAAGTGCTCACCACCCATCTAGATAATTTCCTTGGGGGGTCTAGTTTCCAAAATGGGGTCACTTGTGGGGGAGCTCCAATGTTTAGGTACACAGGGGCTCTCCAAACGCGACATGGTGTCCGCTAACAATTTAAATAAAAAAATTAGCCCAAATTGTTAGCGGACACCATGTTGCGTTTGGAGTGCCCCTGAGTGCCTAAACATTAGAGCTCCCCCACAAGTGACCCCATTTTGGAAACTAGACCCCCCAAGGAACTTATCTAGATGCATAGTGAGCACTTTGAACCCCCAGGTGCTTCACAAATTGATCCGTAAAAATGAAAAAAGAAACTTTTTGTGGAAAAAAAAGTACTTTTCATTTTTACAGATCAATTTGTGAAGCAACTGGGGGTTCAAAGTGCTCACCACCCATCTAGATAAGTTCCTTTGGGGGTCTAGTTTCCAAAATGGGGTCACTTGTGGGGAGCTCCAATGTTTAAGTACACGGGGGCTCTCCAAACACGACATGGTGTCCACTAACAATTTGAATAAAAAATTAGCCCAAATTGTTAGCGGACACCATGTCGCGTTTGGTGAGCCCCTGAGTGCCTAAACATTGGAGCTCCCCCACAAGTGACCCCATTTTGGAAACTAGACCCCCAAAGGAACTTATCTAGATGCATAGTGAGCACTTTGAATCCCCAGGTGCTTCACAAATTGATTCGTAAAAATGAAAAAAGAAACATTTTGTGGAAAAAAAAAAGTACTGGGGGTTCAAAGTGCTCACCACCCATCTAGATAAGTTCCTTTGGGGGTCTAGTTTCCAAAATGGGATCACTTGTGGGGGAGCTCCAATGTTTAGGTACACGGGGGCTCACCAAACACGACATGGTGTCCGCTAACAATTTGAATAAAATATTAGCCCAAATTGTTAGGGGCTCACCAAACGCGACATGGTGTCCGCTGAGTGCCTAACCATTGGAGCTCCCCTCAAGTGACCCCATTTTGGAAACTAGACCCCCCAAGGAACTTATCTAGATGCATAGTGAGCACTTTGAACCCCCAGTGCTTCACAAATTGATCTGTAAAAATGAAAAAGTACTTTTTTTTTTTACAAACATTTTCTTTTAGCCTAAATTTTTTCATTTTCACATGGGCAACAGGATAAAATGGATCCTAAAATTTGTTGGGCAAGTTCTCCTGAGTACACCGATACTTCATATGTGGTCATAAACCACTGTTTGGGCGCACAGCAGGGCTCAGAAGTATAGGAGCGCCATTTTACTTTTTAAATTGAAAATTAGCTCCAAAAGTCAAATTGCGCTCCTTCCCTTCTGAGCCCTGCCGTGCGCCCAAACTGTGGTTTATGACCACATTTGAGGTATCGGTGTACTTAGGAGAAATTCCCAACAAATTTTAGGATCCATTTTATCCTGAAAGAATTGAGGCTAAAAGAACATTTTAGTTGGAAAAATTAAAATGTCCATTTTTTTCCTTCCACTTTGCTTTAGTTCCTGTGAAGCACCTGAAGGGTTAATAATCTTCTTGAATGTAGTTTTGAGTAGCTTGAGGGGTGCATGAACTCACCGTGGCCGGGACTCCAGTTTAGACAGGCGTTCGCTTCTTCCTCCTTGTCACGGGTGGACCGCACCTGCCGGTAGTGGGGCCCGGTGGTGCAGATCAAAAGTAATGAGACGTCTTGTGGGAACAGATTTAAGGGTTAAATTGTTTCGTGATGCCACCTATGAGAGATTCGGTAACTGTACCGACGCTGCGGGGCCTCCGGGGGATGGAATGCAGCAAGATGGAACGCTGCCCACAGGCTGAGCGGTGATCCCCGAAGCCAGAAGCTGCATAAGATGTTGTGAGGCAGTTGCGGTTACCTTAGCATGTGGGTAAACAGTTCATAAGGAAGCACGGACACTGTAAGTCTCTGTAACGGGTTCTTTACTGTAACCAGCAAGCAGTACATGGTATACAGTGATGGGTAGTGGACCGGGTGGACTCAGCAGTAATAGGTGTCCCTCAGAGATCCGCGGTGTTCCTCCATTCTATCTAAGTACTGTGCCGTTGTCGCCCAGGAATACCAGATCGGGTACAGGGAGGCTGCTTGAATGCCCTATTAGGGGTATACGTTCCAGATGCTTTGAGGAGCCTTGGGTCCCTTGGTGGGTACACCGCTGGTTAGACGACTGGATTTGGCGATGGTGGGGTGCTCCTGTAAAGCGATCCCTCCACTCCTCTGGTTCGCATAGCAGAGCTGATCTGCTGCTAGCTTCGGTACCAGCAAACCGGCTGTAGGTGGGCACGGGATGATTTTGAGCCCGCATGTTGAAGCCAGTAGATCGGTTGGTAATGCACCGGGAGTAATGGTGCTCAACCGTGGTGACGGTAGGGAGATGGCCAGTAGAAGGTGGCCAGGGGGCCGCACGGAACCGTGCAACCCCCTCTCCTAAGTTGCAGAGCTGGGACTCTGCAGAGGTCTTCTAGGTTGCTGTTACTCTCCCCGACTCTAGACCAACTAACTGTCCTAAACTTTTCACTACACACTTCCCTTACACTCCGCCCACCAGGACTTGATTGGCCCTCTATGCTAGGTGATGCATGCAGGGTATGGATCTCTGAGTTAACCATATGGCTGCCGGGTCAGAGAATATTGCTGCTGCATTTATGGCTGCAATACCCTCCTGTGATACACTCGATGCGGGGCGACACACTCCCCCTTGGTGAAATACGCTTGTCCCCAAGTGTCGCGCTACCCAACATTACAGAGGATTTTTATATTTTATAACAGGCAATAAAAGATACACTTTTATTAACAGCAGGTGAAGATTTGCTTAAGATATTGCAAGCAAAAAGGAAACAGGTTAACACATTCGCGGACCCGGCGGGCGGTCGGCTGTCCTTAAGATAAGTCCAGGCTATTGCCGCCAAGTCGCAGTGTCATTTGCAAAAGAGGAAGAAGTCTCTTGTAAAGTTCAAACAACAGAGTCACTTATGGAGGGCAGTGTTCCGGACCCGTATAGCGAACCACCCATCACAGCATACATATCGCTCGTAGGTTACAATGTCCCCTCTATACAAGTCGCGGTTTGGATGCCCTCTTGGTAGGTACGACTCCACATCACGACGCCCCACAAACACTTCCGTACATACACCCTCCTCCCTTATGAAACCCCACCCGGTGGAAAGGTTGAATGTGCTCACCCGTCCGGTTTTGCGGAGTTCATCAGGCAATGGAAATTGGCGGCGAGCTTCAGCGCGAGCCTGCATGTTGGCGCGCAAACGAGCCTGCCACTCCTCCCTTCGGATGCGACGTACATCTTCGTTGGAGCGGTGCAGAGTGTGGATAAAGTCACTATGGCGTGTCGGTTGTTGAACAACTTGAGTTCGGTGGGCAGTCTGGATTGGAACCCGGTTGAACGGCACCGGAGAAGGTGTTGCAATGGCACCTGACCAGCGTACCCGAGCGGATTGCTCGGCAGAAGGATCCACGGTATTTCCCCAGGTGAACCCGGTGTAGAGGTCCTCAGCGGTGCTGTGGGTCTCGTCGTCATCATCATTCTCCTCTCCCTCAACGATCACATCAGGTTGCTCGGCATACAGAGATGTTGAAATGAGGTCCTCTGGGTCGATGGGCGGCTGCGCTGCATAATTCTCCTCGAGGTCGTCCTGCAGGGCTTCCAGGCTGCCTGCCTCTTCTTCGGTTGCAGCTTGTATTGGTGTCTCAATCCCGGTAACCAGGTAGGCCCCGGTAATAGCAGAGGAGGCCTCCGGTTCGGGGAAGAAACAAGCGACAGTCTCGGTATTGGTGAAACTAGTCGCGGGTTCCGCAAGGGGAACCAGGTAAATGTCCATTTCTTCTTTGGAGCGGGTTACAAGCTCCGGCTCAAACACGGTTTCAGTTCCAGGCTCTGGAGCGGGATAAGCTGTGGTCTCTACCGGGATGACGCAGTCTATCGGCTCCGGAGAGGTGGCGGGACAGGTGGTCGGCGTGGGCGAGGCGGTGCTAAAACTGGAGATGTCGTCCGGTCCTGGAGTGGTTGCACCCGAGCGGCTCTGCTGCATTGCACGATGTAGTCTGCTGCCCAAGCTCGCGCTCCAACTGCGGATCGTCCACTCTACGGTCTCGATTAGCCTCACCCGGAGGTCTTGTAGAGCTTCTTGCCAGAAGTCGGGGCTGCCGTCTATGTTGAGGACAGGACCCGGACCCGGATGACCTATTGCTGCTCTGGCCTCGGCTTCCACTTCTCGCATCAGGTCATGGAGTCTGGTACTGGTCATTTTCCTTGGAGGAGCCACACCTGTCTCGACCCGGTAACTGTTCTGGTGAAGAGCTGGTGAAGAATGGTCTGACACTCCCACTTCCTTGGGGGCTTTTGTAGTCCAATGGTGGGAAAAAGTCTTTGGTCCCCCCCATGGTTGATTCGAGCAATCAGGGCGGACAATGATTTTGGCGCCTTTGCCTTTAGCCCTCCACGAAGAGGGGTGGTGGCTCACCCCTGGGCTTGCACGTGGTGGATCCTCATGGTGGGGATGCCATTTTAAGCGCCATCTTGGCCCAACGGTGAAAAGGCGGGAAAAAGTTCTTTTAGGGACGAACAAAGTCCGAATTGTTGAAATAAAGTCTTTTTAAGCACAATATACCCGTTAGGGAACAGGCCTGCTCGTATCCTGTTCGTGACGCCATTTTCTGACTCACCGTGGCCGGGACTCTGGTTTAGACAGGCGTTCGCTTCTTCCTCCTTGTCACGGGTGGACCGCGCCTGCCGGTAGTGGGGCCCGGTGGTGCAGATCAAAAGTAATGAGACGTCTTGTGGGAACAGATTTAAGGGTTAAATTGTTTCGTGACGCCACCTATGAGAGATTCAGTAACTGTACCGACGCTGCGGGGCCTCCGGGGGATGGAATGCAGCAAGATGGAACGCTCCCCACAGGCTGAGCGGTGATCCCCGGAGCCAGAAGCTGCATAAGATGTTGTGAGGCAGCTGCGGTTACCTTAGCATGCGGATAAACAGTTCATAAGGAAGCACGGACACTGTAAGTCTCTGTAACGGGTTCTTTACTGTAACCAGCAAGCAGTACATGGTATACAGTGACGGGTAGTGGACTCAGCAGTAATAGGTGTCCCTCAGAGATCCGCGGTGTTCCTCCATTCTATCTAAGTACTGTCGCCCAGGAATACCAGATCGGGTACAGGGAGGCTGCTTGAATGCCCTATCCAGGGTATATGTTCCAGATGCTTTGGGGAGCCTTGGGTCCCTTGGTGGGTACACCGCTGGTTAGACAACTGGATTTGGCGATGGTGAGGTGCTCCTGTAAAGCGATTCCCTCCACTCCTCTTGTTCGCATAGCAGAGCTGATCTGCTGCTAGCTTCGGTACCAGCAAACCGGCTGTAGGTGGGCACGGGATGATTTTGAGCCCGCATGTTGAAGCCCGTAGATCGGTTGGTAATGCACCGGGAGTAATGGTGCTCAACCGTGGTGACGGTAGGGAGATGGCCGGTAGAAGGTGGCCAGGGGGCCGCACGGAACTGTGCAACCCCCTCTCCTAAGTTGCAGAGCTGGAAATCTGCAGAGATCTTCTAGGTTGCTGTTACTCTCCCCGACTCTAGACCAACTAACTGTCCTAAACTTTTCACTACACACAACCCTTACACTCCGCCCACCAGGACCTGATTGGCCCTCTATGCTAGGTGATGCATGCAGGGTATGGATCTCTGAGTTAACCATATGGCTGCCGGGTCAGAGAATATTGCTGCTGCATTTATGGCTGCAATACCCTCCTGTGATGCACTCGGTGCGGGGCGCCACATACAGTTTTTGGAATGGTGTCACTTTTGGGTGTTTTCTGTCATGTACACCCCTCAAAGGGACTTCAAATGTGATGTCGTCACAAAAAATGGTTTTGTAAATTTTGCTGGAAAAATGAGAAATTGCTGATGAACTTTGAACCCTTATAACTTCCTAACAAAATTTTTTTTTTTTCCAAAATTGTGCTGATGTAAAGTAGACATGTGGGAAATGTTATTTATTAACTATTTTGAGTCACATAACTTTCTGGTTTAGCAGAATAATAATTAAAAATTGCTAAATTGCAATATTTTTGCAAAATGTTTGATTTTTTCACAAATAAACACAAAAATTATCGACCTAAATTTAATACTAGCATGAAGCCCAATATGTCACGAAAAAACAATCTCAGAATCGCTAGGATCCATTGAAGCGTTCCAGAGATATTACCTCATAAAGGGACACTGGTCAGAATTGCAAAAAATGGCCAGGTCAGGAAGGCCAAAATAGGCTGGGTCATGAAGGGGTTAAACTAACTTTTGTTGATTTTTCCATGTGTTTCCATTATTTTGTCCAACCCCTGTATATAGATACCAAAATCTTTCAATAGTACACATTTATATATGCGAGCACACGTGAGTACCTAAATGCCTAGCGGAAAGGATAGCGACTTCAATGAGTCTCCTTGTTTAAATATCTTTACTCATAGTGTAAAGAGTAAAAACGTGAATGAGTCTACTGATCAACGCACGAAAGATCAAATATGGCAGCTTTGCCATGAACCAAAGCCAGCCAATCGGAACGCAATACTGGCCACCAATCCCCGCTGACGTGACGCGGAAAACACAATGCCAAGGCACGCCTACGAGATTGGTTTCACAATCCCAGAAATCGCAAACGTCATCGTTATCGCGGTGTCACACACAACAATGCAGAAGGTTGGCTAATTGCAGATCGTCAGATTTGAGAACATGTTCTCAAATCTGCGATCAACGATTTATCGCAGTCATATCTCAGTGTCACACGCAACGACTTACTAACGATGTAGTTTGAACGACTCCAAACCTGTGACTGTCAGCGATATCGTTCACAATATCGTACTGTGTAACGGTACCTTTACAGGAACCACAGCACGGAAGAGAATTAGTCAGTATTACACAAACCTTTGCATCCACGTACCTTATGGATGATGTCATCTCCAATTGCAGTCGTTCTCTTATTTTCAACTGGTCAGGATGCCATGATGGCTTTTCACACTCACAGCTCGTCTCTGCAGACTTCCATCTTATCCAGTCTTCAGTAGCACATCCCGACATGGTGCCTTTAAAGAGGACCTGACACCAAACCAGGCATGGTGATCTAATTACAGCACTGGATGCAGCATGTCTGGTGCATCGAGGACAAGGGGTCCTCCAGCACTTGAGCCGCCCTGTACCCCGAGTAAATACACTTAGAAAACTGAATTAAAGTATCTACTCCAGCTCTGCACCCCTGAATAATTACCCTCACTGTTCTCACCACACAAAATACGACCCTTCACACTGTCCCACTTATGGTACTTGCCCTTCACACTCTCCCCTACTTTCCATGCTAAGCTCCCTCTTCATATTGTCATCTCACACTGTGTACCCCATACTACCCACATGCGCAGACCTGCACACACGTAAACACACAGACAAATGCACACAGGCACATGCACGCAGACAGGCGCATGCACGCAGACTGGCACATACAGACAAACACATACATGCAGACAGGCGCATATCCAGATACGGAAAGGGTAAAAAAGGCAAAGACTGGACACAGTTCATTAATAAAGGGCAACACTTAAGGCCCCCTTCACATCATTATTTTTTCCTGTCCATGGGGATCCTGTTTTTTGCAGGACCCCACGGACAGGCCCGGATGTGTACCTCCGGATGCCATTTCTGTGTCCGGATCCGTGATTTTGACGGATGCGGACACAGAAGGTGTTGGGAGGAGCCAATCCTGCAAAGCACAGGCAAGCGGGGCTGACTTTCACTTTTGCAATGTATATCCATACATTGTGAAAGGGAAAGCAATGGTTAAAAATAAAAATAATGCTCACCTCTACGGCGAGTGTCCCGCAATGTGCAGCATCCACCTGCAGGACCTTAATCAGCAGACCGTGTAAGGCTTGGCAACCCAATCAGTTGATTGGTCACATGACCACATCTGCTGAGTGGTGTAAATCGCCCGCTGGGCTATTTAAACCGCTCAGCTGATGCGGTCATGTGACCAATCAGCTGATCGGGTTGCCACACTCAGCTGATTAAGGTCCTACAGTCATCGGAGGTGGATGCCGCGCATCGCGGGACACTCGCTGGAGAGGTGAGCATTATTTTTTTATCTTTAACGATTCCTTTCTTTTATTTCACTTTAGCAGTGCATGTAGATACACTGCTGAAGTAAAATTACACTGAACAGAGAGTGTGTACACTTAAATTGGATCCGGGAAACGATCCTGTTTTTTCCTCGATACCGAGCTCCATAAATCCCCACGTTATTTGAATCGGACAGCGTCAGATCCAATACTGTCCTATTCTGTCTGCTGTGCCCAAAATCGGAGCAGTCTCCTATTTTGTGGATGTGAAAACAGCGAACACAATCGGATCCCTGCACACACGGATGGCAATTAAGCACCAATCCATGCCCATAGGGATACATGGGGGCCAAATCAGATCCGTGGCTATCAGTTATAACCACGGATTTCAAAAAATCGTGATGTGAAGGGGGCATAAGACTTAGGCTGGGGTCACACTTTCGTATTTTTTTTTAAAACCTGATCCGGTTTTGAGCTTTTAAAAAGCTCAAAACCGGAGTAGGAAGCGCTCCTCATAGGAGCCTATTATGAAAACCGGATTGCTTTTAAAAATCATGCAGGCTGCAGTTTTCGGAGCGGTTCTAAGCCCCGCAATGCGGTAACCGGATTGCTCAGGATGTGTAATTCTGAGCAATGCGGTTACCTTATATACTTTGCTTATCCCGGCTGCCGTCGGGATAAGCAAAGTGTTTCACTGTAAAAAAAAGTTTTAATATTCCTCATAATTGTGTGAAACATGTCTCTAGGGGCTGCCCATCCCCCCTAGAGACATGCTCTCAGCTGTGTGAGTTAATAACTTATGTACAGTAAGCCGCCTATAGATGGTGCTGCGCAGCGCATAGATCTACTGTACAAGCCTTCAGAACCTCGGACAGCGCACATACTATACGTAATGTACGTATACAGTCATGGCCAAAAGTTTTGAGAATCACACCAAAATTATATTTTCACATGATCTGCTGCCCTCTGGTTTTTATTTGTGTTTGTCTGATGTTTATATCACATACAGAAATATAATTGCAATCATATTATGAGTACCAAAAGGTTATAATGACAGTTAGAATGAGTTAATGCAGCAAGTCAATATTTGCAGTGTTGACCCTTCTTCTTCAGGACCTCTGCAATTCTTCCTGGCATGCTCTCAATCAACTTCTGGACCAAATCTTGACTGATAGCAGTCCATTCTTGCTTAATCAATGCTTGCATTTTGCCAGAATTTGTTGGTTTTTGTTTGTCCACCCGTCTCTTGATGATTGACCACAAGTTCTCAATGGGATTAAGATCTGGGGAGTTTCCAAGCCATGGATCCAAAATCTCTATGTTTTGTTCCCTGAGCCATTTAGTTATCACCTTTGCTTTATGGCAAGGTGCTCCATCATTCTGGAAAAGGCATTGTTGGGCGCCCAAACTGCTCTTGGACGGTTGGGAGAAGTTGCTCTTGGAGGACATTCTGGTACCATTCTTTATTCATGGCTGTGTTTTTAGGCAAGACTGTGAGTGAGCCAATTCCCTTGGCTGAGAAGCAACCCCACACATGAATGGTTTCAGGATGCTTTACAGTTGGCATGAGACAAGACTGGTGGTAGCGCTCACCTCTTCTTCTCTGAATAAGCTGTTTTCCAGATGTCCCAAACAATCGAAAAGGGGATTCATCAGAGAAAATGACTTTACCCAGTCCTCAGCAGTCCACTCCCTGTACCTTTTGCAGAATATCAGTCGGCCCCTGATGTTTTTTCTGGAGAGAAGTGGCTTCTTTGCTGCCCTCCTTGAAACCAAGCCTTGCTCAAAGAGTCTCCGCCTCACAGTGCGTGCAGAAGCACTCACATCAGCCTGCTGCCATTCCTGAGCAAGCTCGGCACTGGTGGTAGTCCGATCCCGCAGCTGAAACAGTTTTAAGATACAGTCCTGGCGCTTGCTGGTCTTTCTTGGGAGCCCTGGAGCCTTTTTGACAACAATGGAAGCTCTCTCCTTGAAGTTCTTGATGATGCGATAGATTGTTGACTGAGGTGCAATCTTTCTAGCTGCGATACTCTTCCCTGTTAGGCCATTTTTGTCTAGTGCAATGATGACAGCACGTGTTTCTTTAGAGATAACCATGGTTAACTGAAGAGAAAAAATGATACTAAGCACCAGCCTCCTTTTAAAGTGTCCAGTGGTGTCATTCTTACTTAATCATGACTGATTGTTCGCCAGCCCTGTCCTCGTCAACACCCACACGTGTGTTAATGGAACAATCACTAAAACGATGTTAGCTGCTCCTTTTAAGGCAGGACTGCAATGATGTTGAAATGTGTTTTGGGGGCTAAAGTTCATTTTCTAGGCAAATATTACTTAGCAAGTAATTGCTGTTAAGCTGATCACTCTTTATGACATTCTGGAGTATATGCAAATTGCCATTAGAAAAACTGAAGCAGTAGACTTTGTTAAAATTAATATTTGTATCATTCTCAAAACTTTTGGCCATGACTGTAGTATGTGCGCAGCTGTCAGTGAAGCCGCCGACTTCATTCAGAAAAATGTACAGAGCTGCCAGGAGGCGGCTAACTGTACATAAGATATTAACTCATTATATGCACAGCTGAGTAGGTAGCATGTCTCTAGGGGGGTTGGGCATCCCTTAGAGACATGTTTAACACAATTATTATTAATATTTTATCTTTAATAACAGATTTTACAGTTTGTTCATCCCTGCGGCAGCAGGGATGAGCAAACTATACGGTTACCGCATTGCTCCAGATTATACATCCGGAGCAATCCGGTAACCGCATTGCGGTTTACCACACACATTTTGCTAGCAAAATGTGTGTGATGGCAAATGCGGTAACTGCAATTACTAATCCAAATGTGACCCTAGCCTTATTAAAATACTATAGAACATTAGATTTTTTTATACTGCCCATATCACATATTAAGGAAATGTAAACATTTCTCACACTAAAGTAGATGCAATAGGTGGCAATTTATTTGGAACATAGTGAACATAAGATCAAACTTGGTATTACATAAAAGATTGTTACAGATGACCAATAAAAAGTGCTTAGGGAGAGGAGAACACATAGACCAAGCACACATATAATTGTAATATCTAAAATATTAAAGAGAATCTGTCACCTGTTTTGGGGGTTCTGAACCGTGCCCACTAATTCATACATGATGTAATGGGGTTCCTGTAACCCCTTCATATCCCCAGACGTGCCCCTGCATACCTAATGAAACAACTTTTAATCTGTCCCATGCTGTATGCAACTTACATTTTAAAGGAAACCTGACCCAGCCCCCAGACCATTTATACCTGTCCCTGCACCTCCAGTAAGGCTGCCTTCACATTTTGCGTATGGAGCGCAGCGTACCAAATGCAGCACATGCGTTCCTATGTTTAACATGGGAACGCATGTGCCTGCGTATGGCTGCGTTTGGCCGCATTTTCGTTCGGATGCGCATAATTTATGCGCCCTCCGACCGCACTCCAGACGCAGCTTGCAGCATTTTTTTGTGCTTTGCAGCGCTTGTTCTATCCGCAAGCGCACAAAAAATGCATTGATCTCAATGGATCCCCAGTGTCCTCTGCATGACACCGCAGGAGAACGCTGCGGATCTCATTGAGATCTCTCCCGGTGGCCACCGGTGATGTCACAGGAGATCACCGACGGCCACTGGGAGATCAGCTGGAGCCTCTGATGATCTCCTCCTCCCCGCCCGTAATCTCCTAGGGGTGTCGGCGGGGAGAAACAGCTGATGTGACAGCTGTTTGAATCTTCCCGCGCCGACATCTCCTCTCGGTGTCGGCGCGGGAGATTCAATCAGCTGTTGAACCCCGCTGACACGTCCCGGAGCTTACCGGCGGCCGGGAGGAGGAGATATCCGCCGCTGATCTCTGCCTCCGGCCCGCACACGGACACCGCCGATCGGCTGCCCGGGGTCCACAGTGATGTGTCCGCAGGCGGACATTCTCCGCTGCGGACACAAAAAATGACCCTGCTTTTCACTGCGTTTGTGTCTGCATGCCATCAGCATGCAGACACAAACGCAAATGTGAAGCCAGCCTAATGCATTGTAGGTATCCCTTTGTGTAAAGGGTATTTGTAAAGTATCTAAAAGTGCTTTTATTACCTTGCTTTCTGCGGCTTCTCAGTGCTTGAGAAGTCACACAGGGTGTTCCCTGTGGCTTCTCAGCCCTGCCTGCAGATCAATTATTCACTCCCAGATGGGCGTGCTAATGTATATCTAGTGTATAATGTCATATCCATATCATAGGACATTGCGCATGCGCGAGTTGGCTCTGTGGCAGCTAATCCCAGACTAGCTGCCGTAGAGCAAACTCGCACATCCGCAATGCGCAGCGCGAAGTCCTATCATATGGACATGACGCGATTTGCGTCATACAGGCTATGCCGCCCATGGAGGGGGGCGAGGGAGCTCACTAAACATTAGCACGCCCATCTGGTCGTGAATAATTGATCTGCAGGCGGCGCTGAGAAGCCACAGGGAACGCACTGTGTGACTTCTCAAGCACTGAGAAGCCGCAGAAAGCAAGATAATAAAAGCACTTTTTGATACTTTACAAATACCCTTTTTTTTACACAAAGGGATGCCTACAATGTATTATTGGAGGTGCAGGGACAGGTATAAATGGTCTGGGGGCTGATCTTTAAGGGTCAGATTCCCTTTAAGGCTCATATGGGGTGCTGCATATTGCCATCAGAGCCGCCCAGCTGAATGGAAAACCTGCCATGGTCAGAAAAGAATGCTTAGGGATGGAGTAGAAGCTGCAGGGACAGGTAGGTTTGGGGGCATAATTGACCTGACAGGTTCTCTTTAATAAAGTGCAGGGTGCAATAGGCAATGTTTCCAGGATCAAGCACTGGCCTTGTTCACACATACAAATCCTTTATTTAAGCCCTTAGAAAAACAGATCCGTTTTTCTAAGGGTGCCAATAGTGTCCCCTGAGGTCCTGGGCATTTTTGGCAAATTTTGGGACTTAGTCATTTTTTCATGAAAAACGCATATGCGCATACAATGCATCGGAGGTGCCTATACGTGCCATGCGTTAACGCATGCATTTTCCATAGGGCCCCATGTTAAAAAAATGCATGCGTTTTTTTAAAGCACCCCAAAAACGCAGCTAGCAGCATTTTTGGGCTGCTGCATAAAAATGCATGCAGTTTTTAAAAAAAAACGCACACACATGCGTTAACGCATATGCGTTTTTGGACTTAGCAAAAAAAATGTCCATAATGTTCCCAAAAACGGATTTAAGGCAAAAAAGGATGGTATGTGTGAACAAGGCCACTGACGTGTTTCAAGTCAAGCTTCCTTTAGACCAGGGGTCTCAAACTCCAGGCCTCGAGGGCCGCACACAGTCCAGGTTTTCAGGATTTCCTTAGAATTTGACAGTTGGTCATTTGATTACCAACTGTCAAATCCTATGGAAATCCTGAAAACCAGCACTGTGTGCGGCCCTCGAGGCCTGGAGTTTGAGACCCCTGCTTTAGACCCTCTTCACACATCCTTGTATCCAGGACACATGGTGTCCGTTTTCAAGAAACAACACTTCCTGACATATTCCTTGGTTCACCAATTTATTTACCCCCCCCCCCCAAAAAATAACAAGAACAAAAAATGCTGCAGTAGTCTAAGGATTCCAACGTAGTCCACAAAAGTGACATAAGACATAAAAAGACAGGATTAGTAAATAAATAAAAAGAGACACCTTCATTCACCAATTTATTCCCTATTAAAAAAGCCAAATCAGGTCCAACACACTTTCATGGAGGTCCCTCAGTGATTCAGTCTCCCAGCATATGGGGGCACGTTCAAAGAACCCCACGCTTGCACACTGCGTTCTGCATGAGTGGGGAGTGTGACGAGTGGTAACGTAAGTGAGGTTACCGGAGGTCAAACTCCTGTCTCACGCACTGGGTATCCCCCTGAGCCTGGGAGTGTGATGTGTGGTATCATCAATGAAGTTTTGTTTTTTTAGTATACCATTGGAGGCGACTGCCTTCCTGTTTGACTGTTCGCCCACCCCAATCAGCCCAAGGGTGTTTTAAATCATTGCTGGATCCCACTTGCCCATTTAAATTTTAGGCTTGTAGACTGTGATATACTGTACATTTTAAGAATAAAAGAAAATTTATTTGAACTCCGGGTCTCCTGTGGAAGCGCTGTACCAATAGACCGGTATACTTATTACTACATTTGACGAACCAGGTTTCCTAGATCTGATCCATCCGGGGTGGGAGAGCTGCACACAAAAGGAGATCTTATATGCAATATAATCAAGTCACCTAAAAGGTGAGCAATATTGAATCAATATTGAATCTCTATGTTGAAATTTAATTACTGTATATACTCGAGTATAAGCCGAGTTTTTCAGCACAATTTTTGTGCTGAAAAGTGCCCCCCTCGGCTTATACTCGAGTCACTCAGTATATGCTTGGGGGGAGGCTGTGATCGGGGGCTGGAGGAGGCAGGAGGGGGCCGCAGTGACCGCAGGAGGTCACGTGGGGCCGCCTCATTAGTGTAATGAATATGCACAGCATCCCCCCGTCCATCAGCGGCGGGGGGAGCGGTGCATATTGCACTACACAGGCCTCCTGCAGTGATCTACAACCCCCCCTCCTTAGTATATGTCCCCCAGGCTGCGGCACACATTAAAATAACAAACATTTCATACATCACCTTTCCGGCGACCCCTGGCTGGCAGCGCCGCTCCTCCGTCTCCAGGCTTCTTCCTGCTTGTGCCGGTATCATGTGACCGGGCTCATCAGATGACGTCATCTGCTGCGTCGGCCACAGGAATAGAAGCCGGCATAAGCAGGAAGAAGCCTGGAGACGGAGGAGCGTCGCTGCCAGCCAGGGGTCGCCGGAAAGGTGATGTATGAAATGTTTGTTATTTTAATGTGTGCCACAGCCTGGGAGACACATACTAATGAGGGGGGGCTGTATACCACCACTGCAGAGGGGCCTGTATACTAAGGAGGGGGGGCTGTATATCACTGCAGGGGGCCTGTATACTAAGGAGAGGTGTCTGTATATCTCTGCAGGGGGCCTGTATACTAAGGAGGGGGGCTGTATATCTCTGCAGGGGGCCTGTATACTAAGGAGGGGGGGCTGTATATCTCTGCAGGGGGCCTGTATACTAAGAAGGGGGGGCTGTATATCACTGCAGGGGGCCTGTATACTAAGGAGGGGGGCTGTATATCACTGCAGGGGGCCTGTATACTAAGTAGGGGGGGGCTGGATATCTCTGATGGGGCCCTGTATACCGCTGCTGGGGCCCTGTATACCACTGCTGGGGCCCTGTATACCACTGCTGGGGCCCTGTATACCACTGCTGGGGCCCTGTAAACCACTGCTGGGGCCCTATATACCACTGCTGGGTGCCTGTATATTACTGCTGGGGCCCTGTATACCACTGCTGGGGCCCTGTATACCACTGCTGGGGCCCTGTATACCTCTGCTGGGGCCCTACATACCACTGCTGGGGGCCTGTATATTACTGCTGGGGCCCTATATACCACTGCTGGGGCCCTGTATACCACTGCTGGGGCCCTATATACCACTGCTGGGGGCATGTATACCACTGCTGGGGCCCTATATACCACTGCTGGGGCCCTATATATCACTGCTGGGGCCTGTATACTACTACTGGGGAGGCTGCTGTATACTACCACTGGGGAGGCTGCTGTATACTACCACTGGGGAGGCCTGTATACCACTGGGGGGGCCTGTATACCACACTGCTGGGGGCTGTATACCTGTGCTGGGATCCACGCTCAGCTTATACACGAGTCAATTGGTTTTCCCAGGTTTTGGGGGCAAAAGTAGGGGGTCGGCTTATACACGGGTCGGCTTATACACGAGTATATACGGTACTGCATTTAGGCTAGGGTCACACTTGCAGATTTTTCATGCATTTTTCACACATGTCTTTTGTGAAAAATGCATGGAAAAACGCATTCATAGACCCCCATGTTAAAAATGCCTGAATGTACCATGCGTTTTTTGGGTGCGTTTTTGGCTCAGCACCAAAAAATACTGCATGATGCATGATTTTTTGAAAAAGCAACAAAAAACGCAGCATGTTTTTGTTAACATGGGGCCCTATGGGAAACGCGTGCGTTTTTTTTATGGCACTAAATGGTACATGCGTTTTTGCATGTATTTGTTAAGGGTCCCCCACACCTATCAGCAAAAATGCATGCAAAAATGCAGGCTGCCAAAAAACACCTTAAAAAACGCATGCCAAGTTTGACCCTAGCCTTAGAGTTGCGCCGGGACGTTTTGTCTCTTATACCCCCCTAGAGGCTTCCAGTGAAGTTAATCTAGGCTTGCAGCCTGGGAGAGGCATGTTTTAATTTAGGGTCCCATCAGAGAAAGGTCATCTTGCCGTGGTTGGTGGGCACACATCTATTGGCCAATTTATGCGGTAAGAACCTTCATTTCTTCAAAAAGATTAGTAAAAAAATTCCCCCCAAATTTTTTACATAGTTTTTATTTCTCTTTACCATATAGTAGCAATGGAGCTTTAATTTCATTTGTTATATATCCATTCATATTTTGGCACTTTTGTTGTCATAATTTTTTGTTCATACACTGTACAGTCATAGTAAGGGTGCTTTCACATGCTGTGTATTTGCTGCATTTTTTTATGCGCGAGTTCATCACAAACCAGAAAGGGGTGATAAATACAGAAGTGGTGCACTTGTTTCTATTAGTCCGGTTTCACATCACGGTGTGATCAGGTCCGGGGCTGTCCTGTGTGAACCTGACAGCCCCGAACCTGATTTTGCACTAATGCATGCGTATGGTGCCGTTCAGGGCCTTATGGCAGCTAGTTGCCATCTGGCTTTGTACATGTCTGGCAGCATTAGGCTGCATTCGGTTTTTGTCCTGGACACAAAAACGCAGCTTACAGCGTTTTTATTTCCGGGGCAAAAGGTTTAGTAAAACCGAATGCGGCGCACCCTAAAATAGGAGTCGATGGGGCGCCGGATCACGTTGGACCCGACAGAGAATCTGTCAGGTTCCCGGACAGCGGATGCTGAAGCTCAGCGCCGGCTGGGCTGAACTTCAGCACTTGGAGCTGTCTCCTGCAGAGATTTCAGGACCGCAGATAGCTGCCCGCAAGCCGCGATACTGACATTTCAGCAGGGACAGCTCCTGAACCCTGCGATCTGCTAAATCCGGAAGAAAACAGACTATGCCCTCCGGTTCTGTTTGTCTGGGGCTGTCAGATTCTGCCCGGTGCTTCCTGCAAAGCACCGGACAGAACCTGATATACCTCAACCGTGGTATGAAACCAGCCTAAAGGTACCGTCACACCTGGTGACGGCACTGGAGATATCGCCAGCGACGCTCGGGAGCGCGCACGTTTTTGGGGCCACGCCAGCGTCGCCGTCGGGTGTTTACACGCGGCGATACCTCCGGCAACGCATCGGCGATCTGACAGGCGGTATCGCCGCTGGGGTGTCCAAAGACCCCAGCGGCGATGCTGTTACATGGGAGCCTATGGCTCCCATCGCCTGTCAGATCCCCATCCCCCTGTTACATGGGGCGATGTGTACACTGATGTGAGACCAGGCAACCACTCCGAGGCGATAATTAGCACCGACATCGGCCCTTTACATTAGGTGACGCAGGGGCAATGTCGGCGCCGATAGGCCAAGCCCCTACATCGCCTAAGAAATCGGTGGTGCCGTCGCCAGGTGTGACGGTACCTTTAGACTTTTCCTCTGATTATTACACTCTTAGGCCCTAGTCACACACTGATTTTTTTGCTGCGTATTTTTAAGCAAGCACATCACAAACCAGGAGTGGGTGATTAAACATATAAGTGGAGCACTTGTTTCAATTAGGGCTCGGACACACATCAGTGAAACTCGTCCGAGTTTACTGTGCGGAAAAATCTCATTGCTCTCGGACCAATGTTAACTAATGTCCAAGAGCACATTTCCGAGTCTCATACGCTTTTTCCGCATTCGATTCTCGGATTGCGAATCAATCGCAACATGTTGCGATTCTTTGCGAGTCACGGACGAGACTAACCAATGCAAGTCTATGGGTCCGACAAAAAACTCGGATTGCACTCGGAAAGCACTCGCACCATCCGAGTCTCATGCTAGTTTTAATTGCTACATTACCATTCTGTAGCTCAGACAACTGTAGGAAATGCACCTGTAAATGATTATACAGTAACTAGCTGCTGAGGAAAAAAACTGATTGCATTCGGAAAGCACTCGCAAGCCACACTGAGCAAAACTAGAATCACAAAAAAAACTAGGACTCTCGGATCCGAGAATAGGACAGTTTTTACACTCTGATGTGTGTCCATACCCTTAAAGCGAACCTGTCACCCCCCCGGACATCAAAAGCTAGAATAGCCACCTTCTGCAGCACTAAGGCTGAATTCAGAGAAGGTGGCTATAGCCTTTTGATGCCCTATATTCACTCAAATATGAACTTTATATAACTGCTTACACTTAAGACGACCTAAGACCGGGAGGCGGGGTTTCGCGCTCCTCCGATCCGCCCCCTCTTGTCAATCAGCCTGGTCGCCTGCTGCTGCCTCTCCTCACAGTCTAGCATGAACGCGCCGCCTCCGTTCTCCTCTATGGCGCCGCGCATGCGCTGTGCGCGCAGCCCGACGACTTCCTGGACACCCGGCGCACAGCGCATGCGCGGCACCATTGAGGAGAACGGAGGTGCGCGTTCATGCTAGACTGTTGGACAGATAAGTTGGTGTGTGTAAAGTGGCCTTGAAACCTTTCCTCTGAGTGTGCCACTCCCGGTTTTGATTGTTCCACTCCTGGCTTTTTTTGAGCTTGTGCGTAAAAATACGCAGCAAAAAAGCAGTGTGTGAATGGGGCCTTAGTTTGTGATAAACTTGCCCGTAAAAAAATGCAGCAAATATGCAGCGTGTGATAAATACCCTAATGGGGCCGTCACATGCGTCAATGTCGTCAGCGATCTGATCGCTGGTGAGCTGTCACACAGGCAGACTCGGCAGCGATCATTTTAGCAGCGACATTGTGGAAATGATTTAAATATCGTTTCTACGATGTCTGCAGGCTGGTATCCAGGGTAAACTGCGGGTAACTAGGCAGTGCGCGCTGCCTAGATACCCGCTGTGTACCTTAGATACCAGCCGGTGAGCGGAGAAGGCTGGTAACTAAGGTATACATCGGGTATCTAGGCAGTGCGCGCTGCCTAGTTACCCGCAGTTTACCCTGGATACCAGCTCCCAGCGCTTCCTGAGAGGCGCTGGGAGCTGGCTGATCACATCTCCCGGTGTCACATGCAGCGATGCTGCGTGTCCACCGGGCGACCATCGCCAGGTTTTAGAGCAGGTTCTAAAACCTGGCGATCATCAACCAGCGATTTATCGCTGGTCGATGCGCCCTGTCACACGCGTCAATATCGCTGCAACATCATGTGCAGCAGCGATCGTGCACGCGATATTGACGCGTGTGACGGCCCCTTTACGTGCACCCGCTCAAACTTTGCTTTATGCAGGAGGTACAGGTCATCCTTTTTTTTAAATATTTTTCAATATTTATATACACATGTGGTCAAAATTGTTGGTACCCCTCGTTTAATAAAAGAAAAACACATAATAGTCACAGAAATATCTTGAATCTGACAAAAGTAATAATTAAAAAATCTATGAAAATGAACAAATGAAAGTCAGACATTGCTCTTCAACCCTGCTTCCACAGAATTTTTTCTTCTTTTTAATTTACTCATGAAATAGGCCCAGATAGAAATGATGGTACCCCTGAAAATAATGTGACAAAGTGGACATGTTAAATCAAGGTGTGCCCACTAATTAGCATCACTGGTGTCTAAAATCTTGTAATCAGTCAGTGGGTCGGTATGCAGGGCTGCGGATACTCACTGTGCTGTTTGGTGACATGGTGTGTACCACACTCAACATGGACTAGCGGAAGCGAAGGAAAGAGTTGTCTCAGGAGATTAGAAAGAACTTTTAGACAAGCATGTTAACCCCTTCCCGGCTCATGACGTAGGAGGACATCATGGGCCGGTTACCGGGGTTTGATGTGAGCTCCGGCACGGAAGTTGTCACGGAGCACTTCCTTTGAGTGGTTAGCAAGCGCTGCCAATCACTCACAGTACGCAATTGTGGCAGATCCCGGTGTGCTGCAGCTCATTGGGATCTATCACAAGCGATCAGTCACTGCAGTACTGTGGCGCCCTATGACCGCATGTGTGTATATATACAGTTAGGGCCAGAAATATTTGGACAGTGACACAAGTTTTGTTATTTTAGCTGTTTACAAAAACATGTTCAGAAATACAATTATATATATAATATGGGCTAAAAGTGCACACTCCCAGCTGCAATATGAGAGTTTCCACATCCAAATCGGAGAAAGGGTTTAGGAATTATAGCTCTGTAATGCATAGCCTCCTCTTTTTCAAGGGACCAAAAGTAATTGGACAATGGCCTCTAAGGGCTGCAATTAACTCTGAAGGCGTCTCCCTCGTTAACCTGTAATCAATGAAGTAGTTAAAAGGTCAGGGGTGGATTCCAGGTGTGTGGTTTTGCATTTGGAAGCTGTTGCTGTGACCAGACAACATGCGGTCAAAGGAACTCTCAATTGAGGTGAAGCAGAACATCCTGAGGCTGAAAAAAAAGAAAAAATCCATCAGAGAGATAGCAGACCTGCTTGGAGTAGCAAAATCAACAGTTGGGTACATTCTGAGAAAAAAGGAATTGACTGGTGAGCTTGGGAACTCTAAAAGGCCTGGGCGTCCACGGATGACAACAGTGGTGGATGATCGCCGCATACTTTATTTGGTGAAGAAGAACCCGTTCACAACATCAACTGAAGTCCAGAACACTCTCAGTGAAGTAGGTGTATCTGTCTCTAAGTCAACAGTAAAGAGAAGACTCCATGACAGTAAATACAAAGGGTTCACATCTAGATGCAAACCATTCATCAATTCCAAAAATAGACAGGCCAGAGTTAAATTTGCTGAAAAACACCTCAAGAAGCCAGCTCAGTTCTGGAAAAGTATTCTATGGACAGATGAGACAAAGATCAACCTGTACCAGAATGATGGGAAGAAAAAAGTTTGGAGAAGAAAGAGAACGGCACATGATCCAAGGCACACCACATCCTCTGTAAAACATGGTGGAGGCAACGTGATGGCATGGGCATGCATGGCTTTCAATGGCACTGGGTCACTTGTGTTTATTGATGACATAACAGTAGACAAGAGTAGCCGGATGAATTCTGAAGTGTACCGGGATATACTTTCAGCCCAGATTCAGCCAAATGCTGCAAAGTTGATTGGACGGCGCTTCATAGTACAGATGGACAATGACCCCAAGCATACAGCCAAAGCTACCCAGGAGTTCATGAGTGCAAAAAAGTGGAACATTCTGCAATGGCCAAGTCAATCACCAGATCTTAACCCAATTGAGCATGCATTTCACTTGCTGAAATCCAGACTTAAGATGGAAAGACCCACAAACAAGCAAGACCTGAAGGCTGCGGCTGTAAAGGCCTGGCAAAGCATTAAGAAGGAGGAAACCCAGCGTTTGGTGATGTCCATGGGTTCCAGACTTAAGGCAGTGATTGCCTCCAAAGGATTCGCAACAAAATATTGAAAATAAAAATATTTTGTTTGGGTTATGTTTATTTGTCCAATTACTTTTGACCTCCTAAAATCTGGAGTGTTTGTAAAGAAATGTGTACAATTCCTACATTTTCTATCAGATATTTTTGTTCAACCCTACAAATTAAACGTTACAATCTGCACTTGAATTCTGTTGTAGAGGTTTCATTTCAAATCCAATGTGGTGGCATGCAGAGCCCAACTCGCGAAAATTGTGTCACTGTCCAAATATTTCTGGCCCTAACTGTATATATACGGTGTATATATATATATATATATATACTAGCTGTGAGCCCGATGCAAATGCATCGGGTGTCTAGAATATTTTTAAATTTTTTTTAAGGTTTTCAAATAATAATCCAATTATTCCAATGACATCTTTACACCAACTACATATATCTGTATGGTTGATATCATTTAAGGAAAATTGAACTACTATGTTGTAAGGGTCTTAGAACACAAAGTAGCAATACTTCTTAATATGTCAATCGTTTGAATTGATGAATTAACAGTAGTAATGTGTGTATCAGCCAGTTTGTGTCAGCCCACCAATCGCGTCAAGATGCCCTTACGCCTGGTGGGACCTACTCTAACTAAATCCGAATTGATATAATTTATATATTTTTTATAGCTGGATTTTTCTTAGATTTTTTGAGGATTCTGATGTAAATAATAAAATTTTGTAAATTGATACCGAAAGAGTTACCAGCTACAGACTTGCAGCAATATTCATGCAATAACAAAAAAACTTGTAGTTAAGTTACGGTAAATGGAGTTAACATAGCTTCAGCAGGTGCATAGGATGCATCCACTAAGTAACCACAGGTGACTGCAGTTGATGTGGATGACACTGCCGCAACTATGTTGTCTGCACAAACCGCAAGTTAAGTACAAACTACATATATGCAATTATGAAAATTACTGTAAGTATGTTGTTGGTGAGTCCTTCATGATCAATTATTATCATTTAGTATATTCCTCAACAAAGTGAAAAAATCTACGAAAAATGTCGTGGTAGAATCTAATTAATAATTTATGTTTGTCCCTATCTATCTAAACATGTGGAACACACTTGCTAATGAGATGTGTGTGAACAGCCGTCCCACCCGTCTCTTAGCTGTTCACAAAAACCTCTCCCTTTAAAGAATAAGAATCAAATCTCTCAGCACGTAGAGTACTGGAGCTTTAAATAGTGGTTTCTATCACCCTGTGAGAAAATCAGAATGATACACATCTCCAATGAAATCTGTAATGTGTTTTTCCACAAATATTGTATAAACTATGCACATAAAAAACTGAAAATGAAAAGACTAAACTATTTTTTTTTTTTTTTTTTTTTTTAAATCGAAAAGGTAAAAAAATAAAATAGGCAAAAGTTCATCCCAAAATATTCCGATAGACAATATTTTTGGTGAAGACTTTGTCACTGTTAGGCACCAATTTGCCTTGAATGCATGAATCCACCACTTTCACCTTCACATTGCATCGTCTCTTCACACGTGAGAAAGCCACATATAATTGTCCATGACCAAAAACAGGTTCTGGCAAATAAATCCCCACTTTCTCCAATGTTTGGCCTTGGGATTTATTTATGGTCATGGCAAAGGCAGGCTTCACGGGAAATTGTCGACGTCTTAGTTTAAAAGGCAATCCAGTCTCTGATGGACAGAGATCAATTCTTGGAATGAAGACTACATTTCCTTCATCCGAGCCAGAAATTACTTTTGCTTGTATCAAGTTGTCAAACAAAGCAATAATAATCATGCGAGTCCCGTTGCAAAGTCCTTTTCTGCTGTTAAAATTACGCAAAAGCATTATAATTGTACCAACTTTTAATTTCAGGAGATGAGAAGGCATTCCTGTTGGGGTTAGAGAATTCAGAAATTCCACGGGATATTGTTCGGTATTTTCCGTCTCATCTGGATCAATGGAATCGTGGCTCATATATTCAATGTATTCTCCAGGAATACAATCCATAACTTTATAATTAATCAAATCCACAGCGTCATTTTTGGGACAAAGAATGGCATGTGATGCAGCATTCTGAATACTTTCGTCATTATTCACATCAATGACAATGTTTTCACCAAATATATCCAAGATTAAAGAGCCAGTGCAGATCATGTCTTGCGGGATCTCAATGACATCATCACCAAGGTTGTAATCATTGGACAATTCTCCATTTCCCAATTGAATTAACCAATTGCTATAATCAAATCAATGGAGCGCATGTTGTTAATGAGCGGCAATTGATTGAAAAGCTGCCATTGTCGTGAATATTTAATGCAACTCTCTACGATGTCTGTCCTTGTTCCATGAGAGATGATAGGAAGACACTGCCGAAAGTCTCCTCCCAGAACAATGACTTTTCCTCCAAAGGGTAATTTATTTTTCTTGGAGACATCAGTTGTCATGACATCCCGTAATAATTGATCAATTACATGCAAAGCGTATTTTGACAACATAGTAGACTCATCGATGATGAAGAGTTTGGTAGTCTTCAAATGTTGGGCCGCATCAGTATCATTTTTGATTCTTGAAACGGATGTCTCATTAATTGGTATTGGTATGCCATACAGTGAATGGATAGTTCTTCCTCCTTGCAATAGATTAGCAGCAATCCCTGTACTGGCTGCAGGTGAGTCAACTTCTCCTTCTCCTCTCAGTTCATGAATCAATAGATGATAGAGATATGTTTTCCCACTTCCACCGGGACCGTCAAGGAAAAAGCACTTTGGCTTATCACTTGTATCCTCTAAAGCCTTATGGATTGCAGTATAGGCCAAACGTTGTTGATCATTTAAAGTAACTTTCATTTCACGTGCTCTTACTAACTCTTCTTCTTTGTTGTATTGAGGACGAATGTGTGGTTTTCTTTTTGGGCGTGGCAGATTAAAATCATTAAAATGTTTAGCATGAAATTTTAAAACATGTTCAACATCAGTCATGGCATATCCTTCACAATGCTCACAATCATCAGTGTCAGGGTGATAGGCATGGCAGTAATCTTGAACGAAGTGTTGTTTAAATTCTTGCCACAACTCCAGGGGATGATTAGGAGGACCAAACACACATATATATGCAAACATGTCACGGAGCTGTGAAGGCATATTGAGAACACAGGCATCCAATAAAGTTTTTCTCCAAACAGTGTCATCGAAGAGCAATCCAAGGGCTAATGCTGCCTCTTTAAAAGTGGGGTATGTGACTTCCTTAACAGTCTTAAGATTGTCAAAACTTGTAGCTCCTTTAACATGGAGTAACAACAGCCTTAAATAGTACCGTTCTTGTTCTTGAATACTAACAGTGTAGAGTCTACCAATGACTGAAGCACCTCCTCTCCTTCTAACTTCCCATGCACCTTCTTTCCAAACATAATGCTCAGGAATTTGACGATTTAAGTACTCCCGAGCATTGGGATCATTCTCATTGAGGTCAAAGTAGCCCATGAGTGTTGATTGTCTGTCCATTAAATAAGTGATGTTGTCCGCAGAATCACCCTCGTGAAAAAAAAGTGATTGTGAATGAGGCAGATGTACTGCCAGACGAATAATGCTGTGAGATTGTCTATGCATTTGGAAAGCAAAGATTCGCCAAGCTGCCTCTGGTGCACTGACATATCTGGAATCCATGAATTTATGAGTTTCATCGTGTCTGATGTTGGTTTCACAAATTTCCACATTGGCTTTGTCATGACCTTTGTACACATATTTGAAGAGGTATTTTACGCTCTGAATGGAAGCACATACTTCAACATTGATATGGCACTTATATTTTAATAGAAGGAAAGGATTATATGGAACCACCCAAGAATTATCAATCATCTTGGAATGGTGTGTAAAAGAAGGTCCTTCGTTTCTTTGATAACTTGGATATGCATCCTCAGGTATAACAGTTTTTGTTTGAAACTTTTTGGGAAAAGCTTTTTTACACTTTCCATTCTCCATACATGGAGAATTGGGATTGTGTTGTCCACAGGGGCCATGGATCATGTGTTGCATGACAATTTGATGTAGTACAGGGTAATGTGATGGATCAGGAATTTCAGCCCAAACAGTATTGTCCACTTCCACCTCAGTTCTTAGTTTTGAGTTGGCATCCAGAATAATTAGAATGTGAGCATGTGGTAGGCCTCGCTTTTGAAATTCTATCACATGAACCATAGCACAAACCTTACCAAATAATCCAGAATTAATATCTTTCAAAAGGGCTTCAAGTTTAATCCTGAATACACGGGCCACTAAATCCGGGCGATGTTCAGCACGCTGCCATGGCTGTAAATTGGTTGCAATTTCACTCCATTTTGGATTACAGGTCATCGTTATAAAAAGATCTGGTCTTCCAAATTTAGTTACAATTGCCATGGCATCTTGATACCTCTGCTGCATGTTTCGGGGACTTCCCTCAAAGGAAGATGGTAAAATTACCGTCTTGCCAATGGGGATTCCTTTTTCTACGGATTTTCTCTGCAAATGTTCTTGAAGGAGACAATAATCCTCCACCTTCAAATCCTTCTGGTGTTGGCGTATAAAATTTAAACGATTGGCCTCGATCTTAACATAGGCATCCACCAAATACTGCTGTGTCAGTTTACCTCCATTAAGGACAGGATTGAATTCTGTCCGTACTGACAGCAAATAACAGTAATACTGCAGTTGTGTCACCCTGCGAGGATGTTGGCCTTGCTGCTTGAGTGCTTCATGCCACCCTTGCTCTCCATGAGGGAAAAACAATGGATACAGTAATGCATCCAAATTACTGTGTAAAATGCTTATTTGCTGTGTTTTGGGGGCCAACGAATTATTTGGGTCTGGTTTTAGATGTATTAAAATGTCTCTATTAAATGGTGGCTCTCCATCAGCATTTTCAAAGATGACTGCGACTCATGGACAGTAGGGTTGTTATACCGTCTTGGGTCTTGCTGTCTGTCTTGTTTAATTGCCATGATGATATTAGGCATGTTTGTGCCATGTTCCAATGCTTTGTGTTCTTCTTCTTCCTCCACTTGCCGTAACATTTTGTAGGCTGAAACAAAGGGATTAATACCTTCCAATTGCTCAGCAATAATTCTCATCAAGGCTGGATTACATTTGAGATTTTCTGGAGACTGTAGGCGTTGTTCATTAGCAGTAGCACTATCCAAAATATACAGCTGTGCATATGCTGGAACTTGACCTTCAGCGGGGTGGAGAGTTCCAGTTCTATGGTAAATTTGGCCGTGAATCCGGAAACAGTAAGGACCGTGTCCAGGTGGTTGAGAAACACTTGCACCCATGGAAGCAAATGCAAAGGAACTATTAATACTCCTGATATTCTCCATGAGATTTTTACTATATGGGCTGTCTCCTTTGAGTAAAGTAGTGAAGAGCTCAGGGTACTGAGGTAATGGTACCTTAACTTTGCCCTTGTGACAACAAAGAGAGAACTGTCCATCAGATGGCCTTTCAGCTTCAAAATGTTGTGCTTGACAATGTTCACATAACACATTCATGGGCCCACAGGTATGTTCTAAAATACCGGTATCATCATCAGTAAAGCCAATAGGGATTGATGACGTAGGTGAAGTGACCAACAGATGACCTTTTTTGTAGATGCCTACATAAATAAGGCGTGGCTGTGTAGAACCATAAAAAATGGCTTCTTTGGATACAATATGGCGGAAGCTACACAGTACCTATGATGCCGTCTTTAACAGTCCCTTCTTTTTATAATTTCTATTCTTGACCTATCCTTGCCTACCCTTAGGTCCGCAGAGCCTGCCCTACTACACAATACGCAAGGCTACTTCCTACGCATATTATGGAGCGCGATCATTCAGGAAGACCCTGTTAGCCGGCCTATTCCAT